>OZ007498.1:60164718-60847218 GCA_963931805.1 Microdon myrmicae
TTCATCCTTTATTTCGGACCAAAGTTCTTCCTTATTTTTGGCTTTGCAGTCTCCGATCTTGCGCTTTAGTGTGTATTCTGGTCTAGACGCACGAATTGAACGCAATTTTTGAAGTGGTGTAAAAAAAAGCAATCAATATTTTTACTATTCATTTTTTTATAGGATGTTTATTAATATTTCAAGAATACAGTAAAAAAAAATTGAAAGTAAAAAATTCAAAATTCAAAAAGTTAGCAGCTGATGAAGTGGGGGATCTCAAAAAGTTGGCACACGACCATACCGACGATTCAACCCTCCTAGCAATCTGAAAAAAAAAGATTAATAAATTTACAGAAATGCCTCTATGGTTGGAACTAAAAAAACGTCGAAAAAAAAATTATTTTAACAAAATGGCGACTGCTGGAAAAAAAAATTTATTTTTATACCACTTTTTTTTAGTTTTTCGAATTTTTTAAAAATAGTTAACATTGAAATTTGGGGATGAGGATAGTTTATGCAATAGAAAAGCCTATAAAGAAGACATATACTAAATTTGATGTAAATCGGTTCAGTAGAACTTGAAAAATCGTGGGTATTGTTTTAAAAAACACAGTTTCGAGAAAAACGCGTTTAAAAATTTCAGGGCATAGCAGGTTCAAGTGACATAATATTGCTAAAGCAGCTGTAACTTCACCAATTATTGGAATTTTAGCATATACAGCATATTCTTAAAAGTATAAACTATAAGAAAATATAAAAAAAAAATCGATTTTTTTCAAAATTATAGACCAGAATACCCCATTAAGAATGCCCCATAGGTGTTCTATTGGGTTAAGATCAGGGGACTGTGATGGCCACTCCATAACATCGACTTTGTTTTGAAGAAACCATTCTTTAGCCAATTTTGAGGTGTGCTTGGGGTCATTATCCTGCATAAACTCCCATTTAATAGGTATCTCCTTTTCAGAATTTGGTAGCATAACGGTGTTTAAGATTTCTACATAATCTTTAGCATACATTTTGTCCTTTATAAGAAAAATTGGAGCAATACCAGATGCTGAAAAGCATCCCCAAATCATTAAATTGCATCTGTGGGGAGGAAGTATGTACCACTCACGGGCACTAGATTCACTTCCTCCTCCATCATAAATTGTTCACCGCGTAAAACACTGAAGGAAAAGCACAAACACGATCACGAGATCGAGTCTCTGAATCAGGATCTAGATAGGGTCCTGCAGTGGGGAAGGGCCAATCTAGTCGACTTCAATGCAATGAAGACGCAATATACAACATTCACAAAGAAAAGTGGATCATCGATTCCACAGCTGATGATGAATGGCCGTGCCCTCGAGGCCGGGGAAAGCTTGAAGTTGCTCGCCGTCATGGTCTGTGGGAATGTATCATGGCATAAACACGTGTCGGGCATCGCCAGGTCAGCCTCAGGAAAACTGAGCTATCTCTTTAGAGCCAAGAAATATTTTACTCCGGCCCAACTTCTTCTCCTATATAAATCCCAAATTAGACCCGCGCTCGAATATTGCTCTCATGTTTGGAGCTCGGCTCCTAAACATACCCTCGACCTACTTGAGAGCATACAGAGACGAGCGATCCGCCTGATCGGAGACTCGACGCTGACATCGGGACGACAGTCGTTATCACATCGAAGGCGCGTAGCTGACCTCTGTCTGTTTTACAGATATTATCACGGGTGCTGTTCTTCGGAGATTCGTGATATTGTTCCAGGCAATTCGGCTTATGTGCACTCCACAAGACAATCGGACGGATCGCACCCGTTTGTGGTTCATCTCTCGACGGCGCGAACACCCCTGTATCAGAACTCGTTCCGTTACAGAGCAGGGAAGTTGTGGAACTCCCTTCCCACACGAGTGTTCCCGGAGCGTTACAACCTGCAACTGTTCAAAAAGAACTGCAACAGTTATTTGATGGCATCTCGGGGCGCCCACTCGGCGCTATAGGTTCACCTCTCCCGAGAGAAGTCTAATAAATAAAAAAAAACACAATTAAAAATAAATCACTCGATTGTTGGCTGTTGATGTTTCTTTATTTAACGATAAAAGGATCTTATATTTCACTTATGACTTGTGGGGATTATTCTTTTAGTTTTGAATGTATATCTAAATCGAACAACACATAAAATGACAGATTTTAATCAATACTTTCACCAACTTTAACTAAAGTTACTTGTACAACGCGAACACGACTCCGGTATATATTTGCGCGTCTCCGCAGTGATGGAGAGCGGGAGCGGCATGACTATTGTGGTCAGCGGATGTAATTCGACTCAACGATATTCAATCGTTTTGGGGTGAGTTTTTCCGAGAGAGAAAATGTTTCTCTCGTGGTAAAAACAAGGAAGAAAGACTTGACAATGTATGTGTATGTGTGAATGAGGATCACATTGGGTTTTTTTTCATACACAAGGCCATGGGAATGAACCTGAAACAAAGAAAGGAAAAAGGGATCGTGGAGGTCTTTGTTTATGTGAGAGGTTACTGGGAAACGAATCCAGAACTATGTAGGATAAAAGGAATTTATGACCTGAGAGTTCAACTGAGTAAACAAGTTGCAACTCATTAGATGGTAGGTGCATGTGGGATACTAGAATGATTGAATTGTTTGCGTATCGCCAGAATGCTTGATGTAGGACAGCGGTTTTTTGTTTACTCATGGTGCGAGTTAGTGAAATAGTCTCAACGTGGATGGTGCTAATTACATGCAGCTGGTGTTGGACTATTTATCGCTGCCTAAAAGGGTTGACAGCCGATGTGTGCATAGATAGTTTTTATGTACACATATTGAGGCAGGGATTAGCCAACTCAAGGGTAAGATTCCCTGATATGCGGTCGTATGATATGCGAGCCGATGAATTTTATTACAGAGAATTTATGATAAGGTAAGAAAGAGCTCTTACAGGAATTTGTATGCGAAGGGAATGCAAGAAAAGGTAAGAATTCTTTTACTGAAGCATTTTAGATTATACCTTAGATAATCCTAGATGCGTAAAGCATTTAAGGTGCTAATGCGATTGCATTAGCGAAATTATGTGATTGGATGGGAGTTATGGGGTTTTTTTTTAGGTAAGTGAACCGTGGGGTTTGGCAGAACCGCTACACATCCACCATGTTTCACTGTCTTTTTCGTATACTTTGGATCGAATTCTGAGTTCACTGGTCGTCTGACGTACATTTTTCCATCGGGACCGAAGAAATTAATCTTGGTTTCATCCGACCATTAGATGTTATTTCAATTGAAGGCTAGAATGAATGGTTGAACGAAATATTAACTGTTTCATATAAATTTATATAGAATTTTATTTTTTAGTAAAAAAGCTAAAATATATTTAAAAGACGAGAAGACCCTATAAATCTTTATATTATTTTGTTATTAATTTATTTAGATATTTTTATTTATATTATGAATTGATATTTTATTGGGGTGATATTAAAATTTATAAAACTTTTAATTTTTTTTTTTTTACATTAATGTATGGTTTTATTTGATCTAAAATTTTTCATTAAAAAATTAAGTTACTTTAGTTACACCGTAATTTTTTTGGAGAGTTCTTATTGATAAAAAAGATTCCGACCTCGATATTGGATTAAGATAAAGTTTTAAGTGCAGCAGTTTAAAATTGAAGTCTGTTCGACTTTTTAAATCTTACATGATCTGAGTTCAGACCGGTGTAAGCCAGGTTGGTTTCTATCTTTAATGTAATAAAATATTTTAGTACGAAAGGATTAAATATTTGAAATAATTAATTTTTAAAATTTAATAGAATAATATTAATATTATTTACTATTTTGGCAGAAGAGTGTAATAAATTTAGAATTTATAAATGTAATTTATGTTACAAATAGTAGTTGTTTAATTTAGAAATTATTTTATTTATTTTTATAGGATTAGTTTTAGTAATTTGTGTTTTAATAAGAGTTGCATTTTTTCACATTATTAGAGCGTAAAGTATTAGGTTATGTTCAAATTCGTAAAGGTCCTAATAAAGTAAGAATTGTAGGTGTGGCTCAACCTTTTAGTGATGCAATTAAGTAATTTACTGGGGAACAAGCTTATCCTTTAATATCAAATTATATTTCTTATTATGTTTCTCCTATTATTTCTTTATTTTTATCTCTATTAATTTGAATGTGTATGCCATTTTTGATTAAATTATTTAGTTTTAATTTAGGATTATTATTTTTTATGTGTTGTACTAGTTTAGGAGTTTATACTATTATAGTGGCAGGTTGATCTTCTAATTCTAATTATGCAATATTAGGAAGTTTACGTTCTGTGGCTCAAACTATTTCTTATGAAGTGAGTTTAGCTTTAATTTTATTAAGATTTATTGTTTTGATTATGAATTATCATCATCATCATCGGCACTACAACCGGGAACCGGTCTTGGCCTTATTTAGCAAGTCCTGAGGCTTGTTAAATTTTCCATAATGATTTATTTTTTCTGGGCAAGGTCATTAGTCTTGCGCCAGGGGCTCCCCGACGGGGAATCGAACCCCGGTCTCCCGGGTGACAGGCGGGTATACTAACCACTATACTATCGAGGAGCCCCGATTATGAATTATAATATAATTAATTTTTATTATTATCAAAAATGTTTATGATTTATTATTTTTTTATTTCCTTTATCAATTGGTGAAGGTGTTTTTTTTTTTTCTTAGCAAAAACGACTCTGCTTTATATTTTTCTGGCTCAAGCATGGAACTTTTCTGGGACTTCTTCCAGGAAGACCAGCTTCTATTAGTCTGTTTCTAATTGTAGGACTCGTACAAGGTGCGTTGAAGTCATTTTTAATTCCGTTGAAGAAAAAAACGACTTGTTCTTGAGGTTGTTTTTCGTTTTCTGCCTCTGGTTTCCAGTTTGGGACCTGAATGAAGAGCTGTGAATATTCTTTTCTTAGAGCACTTCATTAGCTTAGCTATTTCATCCATTGTTTTCCCGTAGTTTCTTAATTTTTTTATCAATTCTCGATCGTAACTAGTGCAATGTACTCCACGACCCATTTTCACAAAATTTTATTTTTATCGTTTTTTTTTCTAACAAACACTAAAACACAAGTCTAAAAAATGTACGCAGATTTCAATAAAGACGACTTTACAATCACGATTGAAGACTATGGTGATGGTTTGTTTCTATTATTTTTTCCAAGCGAAATACCCCTTCCGCTTGCATTTTTTACTACTAGGCAAAAACAAAAAACTGATAAGAGCCAATTGATGCACCATATCAATGTACTGTTAGGTACGGTTCGGGTATAGAATTGGTGTCGAAGAAAAACCAAATTGTACGCAGTTACTGACTGATCGTTATCTAAACCGTTGTTTCTATTATTTTTTCCACCACTGTATCTTCACGTTGAGGTCAGAAACTTTTCAGTCCGCCCATGTATATCAGTTTCAAAGTATATACATTGGTTGCATTAAGTCAAGATACCGAGCGGTGGCCCCACTAAACTAAAACTAGACTAAACAGTACCACACATATTTTCTTCCATATCTCGTATGTATTCATTTCATTAAACAATGTTTGACAATAATTTAAAAGCTCTGCACATCTAGTGCTACACGATATAATCAAAACATCACAGAGATATTCCACCCATATGTACCCTCTACTACAACTTCTATGAGAGAATATTAAATTTAATTGATTTGAAAAACAGCAGCATTTTCTAGTACGTCTAATACGAGTATAATTAACCGACAACCAATGTGCTTCAAGTAATTTCCTAGCTGCTTTTCAGCCCATTCACCATTTCTTTCAACCCTCACTTAATTAATAATATTTAGAATTCGAGTTGCCGGGCATTCCGTTGCCACCACTCACAATCTCCCGGGCAATAGTTCCTAACATACGATGATTTATTTCCTCTCAGTCAATACTGCAACAAATTGGATACTTTGCAATCCTCATGCAAGCAAAGTATTCAAACCACTTCAGTCGAGTACTTCACATCGTCTCGGACTATAATTAGTTGAAACTCTGAAACATTTGGCGCATACAGCTGCAGGAGGTATTGAAATTCCCATTGCGAACTCAATATCTGGCAATATACGCGCCCCTCAGACAGGGCTTATCGAATTTCATTTATCTAGAGATTTAATGCTCATTACGCTCGAGTGATACCGAGGGATTTTGAAAAGCTCTCTGCAGCCTGTTAAGCTAAACAATCGTTATATGTATATTAAGAGTACAGAGTTTTGAGTGTCAAGGCCTGTCGGGAAAGTGTGGACGGAATCTACATATTTCCTTCTTACGCTTCAAGAAATTTGATCCAGGATTTACCAAATCTCTTGAATCCAACCAGATGCATATTTAATAAGCGAGACACACAAGACAATGTATGGTAATAAATCCCTTCAATGTTCCTGATTTGTGGCTTGAAATGTTCAATGAAAACGGTGATTTGTTTAAAAATTCAATTTGATGGAAATAATTTACTTAGAAGTTATACTTATTGATTCAAGTGCATGGTTGGAAACGCTACGACAACGTAAGAAAATTTTGCATTAAAACCCTTTTAACATTTCACTTTCAATGGAATTTGTTACTTAGCGTACAGATTGAAAGGCATTTGAAATGCTCAAAAACCTAATTTGTGTTTGTTGAAATTGACACATTACGCGAACTTCTTGGAGGTGAAACCTACTTTAAAAAGTGTACTTGAAAATGTTGCCCAAATTGCTTAGTGACAACTAAATATCCCGTGACTAGTGTACATTTATTCTTCAAATAGATATTTTGCCTCTTAAAATTTTCGGTGGGAGTATCCGCCTCTGGGTCATCATAGAAGCAGTAATTTCTCAGCCATTGTTTAGGTAGTGTGATAATTTACGTAAGAAAGGGGTGGCGACTCTATTTGAAATTATTTTTACATTTGACACACCTTGTTTAAGTAAGCAACGTCTACATTGACGATTTGAAATCAAGCACAACGTGGAACGCCATTTGTATATGTAAAGTGTTCTGCTATTTAATTTCTGTTTTCTTTTTATGTTTACAACGCTTATTACTTATTACATTCGTATTTAAATTTATATTTTACTTGCGCAGACATAAAGTCACAAAGTCTTCTCAAAACAATGGAAAAACAATTTATTTCGATTCATGCCAAGTCATCAATGTGGTGTCCATTCAAAAACCAAATCTGTTGCGATGGGTGTATCATTTTTATTGCCAAAGGTTGGTTAGGTGGTAGTCGGTTCCAAGGTGAGATATCACCCCGTCAGCTGTACATTCCGCGATATCGCCGAGAGGAAACTCCGACGCTGTTTCGGATGTGTGGCTGATGGCCCGGACTGACACGGAGATAAGTCATGATGGTACCTTCTGATATAAAGAATTCCGGATGTAAACTTGTCTCCCATTCGGATCTCCGGGGGGGACTATGTCAGAGGGAACAACATGCAGATACGAGGGTTGCCTCTTATGTTTCGGGATTTGGCAACCCTAGCGTTGCAATCCGGCAATTGACAGCTCTGTCGTAAAGTTGGACATTTTTGAGGTTATACGCACTCTGAACGTTTTGACATACGAGCGCTATTTGTGTTGTTTACAGTAACTTAAAAGATTCATCTCGGCCCAAAAATGGAATTAAATCGTCAACATTTTCGTGCGATTATTTTTTACAACTTTCGGCGTGGATTAACTCAGCAACAGTGCATGGATGAACTTAATTCAATTTTTGGCGATGAAGCTCCATCGAGGACCAATGTTTATCGATGGTATGGTGAATTCAATCGTGGTCGTAGTTCACTCCAAGATGAATTTCGTGAAGGTCGTCCAAAATCAGTTGTTGTTCCGAAAACCATTGATGCTGTGCGCGAACTGATATTGGAAGATCGTCATGTGACCTATCGTGAGATTGAGACAACCTTAGGCGTTAGTGGGACCAGCATACATTCAATATTGCATAAACATTTGACTGTCAAAAAAATTTGTTCGCGTTGGATTCCACACAATTTGTCAATCGCCCAAAAAAAGACTCGTGTCAATTGGTCGAAAGAAATGCTCAAAAAATACGGTCGCGGTGCTTCGAAACACGTCTATGACATCGTGGCAGGTGATGAATCGTGGATTTACGCGTATGAGCCCTAAAGTAAACAGCAGTCGACTGTCTGGGTGTTTCAAGATGAGCCAAATCCAACAAAAGTTGTTCACGCACGAAGCACTTCCAAGCAAATGGTCGCCTGTTTTTTCGGAAAAACTGGACATGTCGCAACCGTACCACTAGAACAACGCAGAGCAGTCAATTCTGAGTGGTACACAACCATTTGTTTGCCAGTTGTCTTCCAAAAAATCAGGAAAACCAACCGCCGAAGACGGATCACTCTTCGCCGCGACAATGCGAGCTCTCACACATCGGCTGCGACAACTGCATTTTTGAGCACCCAAAACATCGATTTGATGGGTCATCCGCCGTATAGTCCTGACTTGGCACCGAATGACTTCTTTTTATTCCCGTACGTAAAAAACAAACTGAGAGGTCAACGTTTTTCGACACCTGAAGAAGGGGTTGCTGTATTCAGAACGCATGTGTTGGAGATACCTCAATCAGAGTGGCAAAAGTGCTTCGACAATTGGTTCAAACGCATGCAAAAGTGTATAGATCTTCATGGGGAATATTTTGAAAAACAATAAAGTGATTTTCGATGATCAATATTTGTTTTTGTTCTCTAATCCCGAAATATAAAAGGCAACCCTCATATCATGATAAATAACGGAACTTTAAGAGGTTCGTCATCGCATAATCGGGCTCGCATTTTGTAATATCAGGGGCATCGGTTTCACCAATACGAATGTAAACCCCGTCCACCAATATTTGCAAACAACGAAACCTGATATCCTTGCCCTAACTGAGACCCAGGTCGATTCGACATATCTTCGTTGCTCAGGATACGCTTTATATTCAAGATTCCGTTTTAAGGGCGAAGTCTGATTCTTCGCGCAGTCCAATCTGGCTTACCAGAGGATGGAGGCGTTGGAACCCTATAGTATGGACATCATATGGTTGAGGGTCGTGCTGAGGAATTCCGTTAAATTTCTTTGTTGTCTTTCATCATCATCATCATCGGCACTACAACCGGGATCTGGTCTTGGCCGTATTTAACAAGTATGAGGCTTGTTAAATTTTCCATAATAATTTGTTTTTCTGGGCAAGGTTGTTATTTGTTGTCTTTACCGCTCCCCGAATGACGATCGACCGGCGACATTTTTCGAACATCTTTCACATAACGTCGACTGGATACAGATCAACCAGCCAGCTTCTGAAATTGTTGTCCTTGGCGATTTTAATGTTCACAATTCCGGCTGGTTGTTGCATTCTAACAGAACCGACGAGGACGGGAAGCTGGCGGACATGTTTGCTGTAAGCCACAATTAGACTCAACCCGTGGAGGAACCAACGCGAGTTCCGGATGCCCGAGGCGATTATGCGAACACCCTGGATCTGTTTTTGAGATCCGAACCGAGTATTTATACCGTAGAGGTTTCTGCGCCACTGGGAAACTCGGATCACTGCTTGGTATCTGTCGCGCAAGCACTTGCATATCAAGCGAATAACCGGCCTAGGCAGCTTCGCCATGTATGCAAGTATGGGGCCGCTAACTGGGACGATTTGCGAGATTTCTTCGCATCCTTTCCATGGTCCGAGGTGTGCTTCAGAAACTCCGATGTTAACGCTTGTGCGGAGTCGGTATCAGAAATTATTCTTCTCAAGACGGAGATGTATATTCCACATTCCCTCAAACGAAGTTCGTCTGATAAACCGTGGTTTGACAAAAAATGCGAGCAGATTACAGTGGCAAAACATATAGCCTTTAAACAATGGCGCTCCAATCCCACCGATGTTAACAGAACGAATTTTGTTAGAATCAGAAACGCGTGCAACCAGGCGATTGATACCGCGAAGAAGGCTCACAATGACAGGGTGATCAATAAGCTCCGTCGGTGCTCAACTGGTTCGCGCTCCTTCTGGTCAATGGCAAAAGCTGTCAGCGATAACTTCGCAACCTCCTCTTTCCCTCCGTTGGTGACAGACAGCGGGACGTTAGTCACGAATTCAAAGGATAAAGCTAATGTGTTCGCGAATTTAAACCTCGATCCCGGCCTTTTGGAGCCACCTGTGATCTCGTCGGTACAGTATTCCATGCGGGATGTGAGATTTCGTCCGCGCACTATTCAACGCATTCTACGTGAACGGGATTGTAGGAAGGCAACCGGCCCGGACGGAATACCAGCAATAGTCCTTAGGAATTGTGCTCCAGAACTATCGCCGGCTCTTGACAGACTCTTCCGCTTATCTTATACACGGAGGACCTTTCCTGTCTGTTGGAAAATCGCTCGAGTTCAGCCAATCCCAAAGACGGGAAAAAAGTGTCTCCCACAAATTTACCGTCCGATAGCATTACTGTCTATTTTATCTAAGTTAATGAAAAAAGTCATCAATACAGAGTTAGTTAAGTATTTGGAGTGCAACGGACTTCTGAATGATCATCAATACGGATTCCGTGGCAGGCGGTCGACGGGAGACCTTTTGACACTTATAACAGATGTATGGACATTGCGATTGAGCGGCATGGTTAGTCAAGAGCGGTCCCATTGGATATCCCCAAGGCTTTTGACCGCGTCTGGCATGGGGCATTGCTGAGCAAACTTCGTTCATACTGAGTTTCCCAACAGCTTTGCGACTGGCCGAGGAGCTTCCTCGAAAATCGATCGGTCCGGGTTGTTGTGAACGGCGAGTGTTCGGATCTGTATCCTGTTAATTCTGGGGTGCCCCAAAGTTCTATTTTGGCCTCAACCTTGTTCTCTCACATATCACAGTTGGGGTAAATGGTCTACTTTGGACCACCACAATTTTAACACCTACGTGGAGTCCGTCACGGAAATTATTCTTCTTGGTATGGAACTTTACGTTCCACATTCCATCAAACGAAATTCCGATCAACCTTAGTTTCATGAAAAATGCGAACAGATTACAGTGGCGTAAATAGAGCTTTTAAACAATGGCACTTCAATCGCACGGAGGTCAACAGAACGAACTTTGTTAGAACTAGAAAGTCGTGCAACCAGGCGATTGATACCACGAAGCAGTTCACTAGGGCAATGTAGCCCACAAACCTCTTGAGTGGCCAACTGGACTGCGCCCCTTCTGATCAATGGCAAAAGCTTTAAGCAATAACTCCGCTTTCTACTCCTCCCCTCCTCTCCTCCGTTAATAATGGGCAGCGAAGTCCTAGTCACGTTTTCAAAAGATGAAGGCAAAGTTTTCGCAAATTCAACCTTTGATGCCGGTCTTTTAGAACCATCTGTGATCGTGCCGGTAGAATCTTCTGTGCAGATGTGAAATTCCACCCACGAGCTACTTAACGCATTTTCCGTGGTCTGGACTGTAAGAAAACAACCACCATGGATGGAATACTAGCAATAGGCCTTAAATGGTCCCCAGTTCGTGGCAAACTCTTTCGTTTATCTTATACACTGAAAACCTTTCCCACCGGCTGGGAAACCGCTCGAATTCAATCTCATAGCACGGGAAAAAATTCTTCCACAAAGTGACGCGATAGCATTACTCTCTATATTATCCAAGGTGATGGAAAAGGGTATACATGTAAATGTCAAGTTGATTGAATACTTGGAATGCAACGTGCTTCGAAATGATCACCAATACTGATTCCGTAGCAGACGATCCTCGGAAGCCCTTTTGGCCTTTGTAACTGACATCTGGATATCTTCAAATGAAAAACATAGTGAATCAAAGACGGTCGAATTAGATATCTCAAAGGCTTTTGATGGCATCTTACACAGAGCTTTACTAAGTAGGCTTCATTCTTACGGACTCCAACAATACGGTCCCAACAATTGTTTGGTTGGATAAGAATTTTCGATCGATTGGGGTTGTTGTAGGCGACATGTCTTCGAATCATTATTCTATTAATTTCAGGGTCCCCCATGGTCCTATTTTGGCTCTAATGATTATTAGAATCAAAGGGTAACACAATATCTAGTTTTATGGATGATAATACACACAACACCCCATTTTCAAATGCTGGGTCGTTTGACGTATGAGCGTCGCACTAGCTGAGATGTAGCTAGATCGACTCTAAATCAGGATCTGGATAAAATCCTTCAATGGAAAAATAGTCTTGTCCACTGAAACGCAATGAACACGCAATATACCACTTCCACAAGGAAAAATAGATCGTTGTTTCCACAGCGGGTCATTAAATCTAAGAAACACATTTACTCGGCGTCGCGGTCTATGGGAATGTATCGTGGCATGAACACGTATCGAACATCGCCAAGTCCGGCTCTAGAAAATTGAGTTATCTTTTTAGAGCCAACAATATTTTACCTGGGCCCAACTTCACTACAAATTTCAAATTAGACCCGCACTCGACTACTCTTCCCATGTTTGGAACTTTGCTCCAAAGCATTCTCTCGACCTACTTGAGAACATACAGAGACGAGCAATCCGTCTGACCGAAAACTCGGTACTGAAGTTGTTACTATAGTCGCTATCATATCGAAGATGCATGGCGGACCTTTGTCTGTTTTACAGATATCATGAGGACCTTTGCATGAAGATTCGTGGTATTATTCCTCGGAAATTGGTTTATTTGCGTCCCGCAAGACAATCCAAAAGATCTTATCAATTTGCAGTTCGTCTTGTGACGACGCTTACATATACTCTGTACCCAAACTCGTCCCATTACAGAACGGGAAAACTATGGAACTATTTATTCGATTCTAGAGTAGATACCCCTTAAGTCATGAAGGCAACAGAAGACAAGGTCGGAAATAGAAAACAATAAATAAAAGCAAGTAATAAAGAGAGACTGGCAAAAATCAAGTCTATAAACAGGGATGTTAGAAAAACAGGAAATCAGTAAGGGAGGAGGAACGAAAACAATCAATGAAGCAATTGAAATACCTTCCGCCGCGAATGCCCATCAAAGAAGTCCACTAAAACTGAAGAACCGAACTCCTAGCTGTTTACACATTATTCACTGAAGCTATTAAAATTATTACTCAAGGGGTCCTGACATCAACAATCTGCAAATTGTCGATACTTTAGAGATGAAAAACTTATAACATCTAAGGACACCCATTGAGCAGACAAAATTTATCTCTCCGGCAGGGAAAAGATGTCGCTTGCTTTTACCTACCTTCCGTGCGAATAAAAACGAGATAGCACACGAAACACCCACAAGACTTACAGGAGCGATAGCGACATCTTCCAATTGATTCCTAATATATCTATACGAGCTCAGTCATTCCATTACCGGTGTGCCTTCATACCCAGTTCAGTGCACTAAGGGTGCGGGAGAAATGTTATGACTGCCATTACAGGAAGTGCTGGCGATGTAAAGTCACCGCAAAAAAAAAAACAAGGAAATCGATTTTGTAGTGTAGAGTAACTGGAGACAGACTAAAATCATTACATTGGAACCCTGGGAGTGTTTTCCAGAAAATAAAATTTGAGAGATATGAAAAGGAAATATCCTCATTTCATGTTTATTATTTCTAGCAGGAGAAGTATACTCTTTACAATCGGTGGGTTGCTACGCAATGGAAACGATCCAACCCGCCACAATGCTGCAAAAGGATTTCATTACGTCTTACTGCAAAAGCAAAAACATTAATGGAATGATGATATCTCTTTCGCTCAGGATATTGAAGGCGTTGTATAGTTTCAAAAATACTTGAGGGATTTGTGGGGAACTTCATTTTGAGTACCTGCCGACAAATTCAGTCACTCAATTGCTGACTAAATTGTATTCTTACGGTGATAATGTCCCTTCTACCGAAACATAATGTTGTCGGGCACACAAATGAAAGTCTCGTTCTGAGGGAGTGTAAAATCTCTTAAAATATACGTGAGGGGACTAGAATGCCCCTAATTGGAATTAATAATAGTGAAGAGGTAGAGCACCGAGGAGTAGTGCCGCGTGCATTATTTAATTAAGTAATTAATGCGGCTAGTTCATATCTACAGCTATTTCCCTTGAAATCGTATCAGGTGGTATAATTCGTCGTACTTAAAGTATGTGGAGATATTTTGGCAGAGTGAAGCACGAACCTTCCTATGGGTTTCCTTCCATTATTTTCAACAACAAAAAAAATTAAAGCTCAGTCCTGCTCGAAACGTTCGAGTATTATCTAGACACGATTTTTTTTGTAATATTCTCATGCTATAGGGATTTTTGATAACTTTACGGTAACAAAATATATAGTTTGAGCAGTAAAGATAGAAAAGGAAATTAACATATAAAACACAACAATTAGAAAGAGGAGTAACTGCCAATTTTCTTGCGACGCCTGCTTGTAGAAGAGGATGATGTATTATAAAGGTAAAACGAAAACCAGCGTAATGGTTTCCATCTAGCAGGAAGGTCTACCCACCGACTTTTCTAGCCTTCACAGCCTGTTTGTTAATTTCCATAAAAATCTCAATATGCTCCCTAATAAAGTGCTTAAAGTTCTCTCGGCATTTCGCCAATATATCGACCACAAAATGACCTATCCCAATAATGACAACCACTTTTGACCCTAATCAGTCGCCCTCTCACCCCCCACATCATCTCAATACCCTCAATACGCTTCCCCTAACCATCCACTATCAGAATGTTAGAGGTCTCCCCTCCAAAACACAATTGACTCTGGAAAAGGCACATTCCCTCGTCTTCGACATATACGCCCTGACTGAAACCAACCTTTTCCCTAGTATTAATAGTCTTGAACTATACCCTCCCTCCTTCAATGTTTTTCGCGGTCACAACGTTCATCGAGAAGGCCCCCATTCCGCGTGCCGTGGAGTGCTGCTTGCCACTCATAACAGACTCGCTTCGTCTGTAATTGCCATCTCTTCTTCTCCCGATCTTGACTACGTCGCCGACAAGCGTCCTAAGTCTTTATTCATGATCTGCTTCTATGTACCTCCTTCAGGACGCATCGTGTCATACGAACTCGCAATAAAAGCGAACTAACCGAGTTCCAAGGAACGTATTTTTAAAAACGGTCGCTCCGACTCATCATCATCATCGGCACTACAACCGGCAATCGGTCTTGGCCTTATTATTATTTAGCAAGTCCTGAGGCTTGTTCAATTTTCCATAATGATTTGTTTTTTCCGGGCAAGGTCTTGTGCCAGAGGTTTCGCGGGGGGGAAACGAACCCCGGTCTCCCGCGTGACAGGCGGGGATACTAACCACTATACTATCGAGAAGCCCCTCTCCGACTCATGCCTCCGTCAAATGGGCAATCTCCCAAATCATATGGCGACACAACTGGACCTCGTGTTCACAACGGACCCACACAAGTCCTCAGTTGCCCCTAGTCCGCACGCCCTCTCTAATATTGACAATTACCACCCCGATGCTCTTATCCCTATATCTTGATTATGAAACCCAGCCTTCTCTACCTCATGACAGCTTTTCCTACAACTTCCACAAAGCTAACTTCCGCCTTCTAAATGAGCATCTTAGCAAAACAGCGTTTCGCTTTGATAATCTGGGGGTAGAAGAAGCTACTGCCACTCTCTATAAGGAGATCTACTATGTCATCGCCCCATATGTCCCCTATTCTCGTCACAGGTCATCGGTTTCATCGCCCCCATGGTACAACCGCACACTCCGCACTCTTCGGAACAAGAGAAATAACTTGTGGAACATTATATATCGGTTCCTTTTATAAATTTTCCGAGCTCTACAACTCCCTCTACTCCAACTACCTCACAAAAACACAATCCAATTTGATAGATGATCCCAAATATTGTTTCCACTTTATAAATTACAAACGTAAATCCGACGCCTATCCTAACTCTCTTTTTTATGGCGCGACTACTTCACCCGACCCCATAACTATTGCCAATCCATTTGCTTCTTTTTTCAATAAATCCTTCACGGACAACTCCTTCGAGCCTAACCCGTCTTACTTCAAAGACTTGCCTGAATTCTCCTCCGGCCCCTTCACCCCTCAAATTATTCAGCATCACGTAGTTGAGGAGAAATTAAACTTACTCAAGGACGAGTTCAGCCCTGGACCTGATGGACTCCCGGCTGTCCTTTTAAAGAAATGCTCCTCTTCTCTTTCTCCCCCGCTATCAAAAATCTTCTATCTATCCCTTACGCAAGGTATCTTCCCTAGTATTTGGAAATCCTCCTATGTCACCCCTATACATAAAGGAGGACCTAAAAACGATATAAGCAACTACCGTCCCATCGTCAAACTGTCTCATATCTCCAAACTGTTCGAAGGAATTCTTTACAACGCGTTATCTTTCCATTGTAAATCCATCATCCCATCCAACCAGCATGGTTTCCTTTCGGGTACGTCGACCACAACGAATCGGATCGATTTCTCATCCCGTGCCTTAGAGAATGGCAACGAAGTCGATGTAATCACCACCGACTTCAGCAAGGCCTTTGACAAAATCTCCCATAATCTCATCTTTTTTAAGCTGTCCTCCCTGGGTTTCGAACCCCGATTGATCAAGTGGTTATCTTCTTATCTGAAAGATCGATCCTACCGTGTCAAATTCAGATCCTCCCTTTCCAATCCTTTTCTTCCCACTAAAGGGGTTCCGCAAGGCAGCCATCTAGGTCCCCTCCTATTTATCCTTACCGCCAATGACCTTGACTCCATTATTAAATACTCGACCATCTCCCTCTATGCGGGCGATGCCAAACTCTACAAAACGATCATCTCTCCTCTCGACTCCTCACTTCTCCAAACGGATCTCGACAGCTTCTCAACTTGGTGCCGTTATAACTACCTCGAACTCAACGTTGTCACTCCATCACTTTCTTCCGCACGTTCCTACTTCCTGGTAAACCAGCAGATATCATCTGTACCCTCGATACGTAACCTCGGGATCTTATTTGACAGGGGGCTTAGGTTCATCCCGCATATTGATGACATTATTCTTAAGGCCAACTCTGCCGCTTGGTTTGTGAAACGCTGATCTAAAGAATTCTCTAATCCTTCTCTCTGCATCGCCCTCGTCCGCCCCCTTCTTGAATATGCCTGTCAGGTCTGGTCTCCACACTACTCGTCCCATATCCGCAGAATCGAAAGCGTGCAACGTCGTTTTCTGCGTTTTGCCCTCCATGGACTGAACTGGGAGAATCCTCGAATTCTCCCCTACACAAGCCGGCTCCATCTGATTAACCTCAACACCGCCTCGAACTCAACGTTGTCACTCCATCACCCCCCCCCCCCCCCCTCAAGTTCCTACTTCCTGGTAAACCAGCAGATATCATCTGTACTCTCGATACGTAACCTCGGGATCTTGTTTGACAGGGGGCTTAGGTTCATCCCGCATATTGATGACATTATTCTTAAGGCCAACTCTGCCCCTGGGTTTGTAAAACGCTGATCTAAAGAATCCTCTAATCCTTCTCTCTGCGTCGCCTTCGTCCGCCCCCTTCTTGAATATGCCTGTCAGGTCTGGTCTCCACACTACTCGCCCCATATGCGCAGAATCGAAAGCGTGCAACGTCGTTTTCTGCGTTTTGCCCCCCATGGACTGAACTGGGAGAATCCTCGAATTCTCCCCTACACAAGCCGGCTCCATCTGATTAACCTCAACACACTTGAGGAGCGAAGAATTCATGCCGATATCCTTTTCATCCACCGTCTCCTCTCGGGCACAATCAACTGCCCAAGCTTGCTCTCCACCATCGCACTCCACACTAACGCCTGTAACCTGCGAAATCCTCGTCTCCTCTATTTGCCCAACCACCACACTTCTTACGGATCTAATGAGCCCATTTCGCGAATGCTGAGGTGGGCAAACTCTTACCCTACCTCCTTCAATTTTTACCTTACATCTACTGCAGTCAAACTCCTCTCTTTCCCCTCCTGCCCCTGTCCCGCCCACCGTCTATACCCTTACAGCCCGTACACATTCCAGCACATATGCCGTTCGCTGTCGCTGTCTCACAAATGCCACATTTGCAAGCCCCGCATACACTCGCTCTTCTCCAGCCTCCCACCTACCATTAGGACTTGCTAAATAAGGCCAAGACCGGTTCCCAGTTGTAGTGCCGATGATGATGATGATGATGATGATATTTAAATAGTTTACTTTGATTGAAAAGTGTGGATAACTTTATTTGATCTCGGCGTACTTGCCCGAGAGTTTCTTATAACAATTGATCTTTTAATTTAAATTCACATCGAGTTTTCTCTTGCACTGATTAATTTAATGGATTCATTGGCGCCCATACACTTTGGACACCAACCGAGACTAATCCTCAAATCTAAAATCCTTTTCCCTTTTATACAAATCTTCATTGAGATTTGTATGTGAGAAAACTGGGGAAAAGGAATGGGAAATCTATTTTTAGAATATACACATCTGGCTGTAATGCAAATGGAGATAAGGATTTGTAGGAAGTTTGATCGACTTATGGAAAGAAAAGGAATTGTGTTTATGCGAACCAAATGAACATTTGGATCGTTTAACACGTTTTTGTTTGCATATGAAGATATGCATTGTGGTGTTTGAATATTAAAGGATTTGATAATTGAACATTGGATTGATTTGTCTAACATTGGATTGCATGTTCGTTTGGGGATTTGGATGGATGATATTGTAGGTGGATGCTTATGGGGATATTAATAAATGGAATATGTGCGGCGGGGGGGGGGGGGGGGGGGGGGGGTAAAGCACTACAATAATACATTGATTCCCTCATTTTCTAATGCTCGGCCGATTAATGCATCAACATCGCACTAGCTGAGATGTATCCAGATCGACTCTCTGAATCAGGATCTGTATAAAATCCTGTAGTGTTGAAAGGCCAATCTCGTCGGCTTCAATAAAGACAGAATATTCAACGTTCACAGGGAAAAATATATCGTCGGCCAGTAGGTGATTAATGGCCAAGTCCTTGTATCTAAGAGAAGCATGAGTTTGCTCGGGGTCACGTCAGCTCGACCACATATTGCGAAAATGGCCAAGACATACTTGGAAACGGTAAAATAGGAAGTTACACCTCCCCCGCCGAATTTTTCAGTCGTTGGTTTCTCTGTTTTGATCAATGGCACAATATGATTGACTAGCACTTCTGCTCTTATCATCATCCGGTTTTGGCCTTATTTAGCAAGTCTCTCCACCGGTATCCGGTCCTTACCCGAGACTCCCTAAATTGTCCATAATAATTTGTTCTGCCGGGCAAGGTTATTAGCCTTGCGCCAACCTTTCCCAGGATGTCGCTGCATGCATCGGTTCACTACTTGGCGGGTGACAAAGTATCTATCCAGGGGTGTCACGTGGAGACTGCATGTCAACTTGGATTGAACAGGGACAAGGATCGTCCTGGCCTTCGCCAGGTTGAAAGCAGAAACTTTGCCCTGTATGTTCGCTCCCACCCCCTTCTGCTCTTATGGAGAAGTAAAAAAAAATACATCGATTTGTGAATTGCATGAAACGGTGACCAGTTCTTTGGTCGTGGGATTCGTACGGTGCAATGAGAGCAAGAAGTGGCCAACGATGGGCAATAATTTGAATCATGAGTGTTCGGCGGTGTTCACGTGTGCCGCCAAACACATAATTTAAAGTCCATGTTTACCATTACAAGGAGGGTCTCTTTCAAGTAAAACGGCAAAATCAACCAAAGTGCATACCACAGACTTTCGTTTATTACAACTAGACTAATAAATAGCTTCGCCCTTCCAGATAAAAAGAGAGGATACATCCTTAACTTTGTTTATCAATAATCTCAGTGATTCATATAAAATAGAACATCTAACTAAAGCGTATGAGGACATCGCAGAATGGGATAATAGGCTACCATTTGCACAGAAATTCTTCTAATGATGAATGCAGAACTCCATTACTCAAAGCTTTGATAGCTTACTAATCTCCGCCACCATAACTAGCCTTCCATCTAACTGGTATGCATCAATAATTTCTCCCATTCTTCGAGCGTATGCAGTTGAAAAAGTCCGGCTGGATTCCTTGGATTGAACTCACAAAGCATTTCAGTCACAACCCTCATGGTATACCCACTTCTTGAATCGGTCTTCGTCTCTATACTACGTATTGCACTCGGTTTGGGGTCGAGTGCCCCCCTTTTTCTTTACATCTTCCTCCTGGGACTAAATACTTTCCAGCGCTGCCTTCACCGATTGCATTTCCTGGCTGCGTCTTTTCACTTCGCTTTGCTCATCTTTATCGGGTTCTATCTCCTCTTCAGCCTCGTTTCCCTCCATACTGGTACAACCCGCTTCAGCGAATCCCTCCTACAACAAAAGCTTGTGTAGCAACTGGGACTTTTCTTTTGTCCCTTTCAAGCCACGTTTCTTCAGCTTATCGCGAAACAGGTCTCTTGTGCATGCAATAATTAGGCGATTTCCTTTTCGGTTTCGCTCATCATAGTCCTTCTTGAATCACTTTTAATGCTTGTTAAAATAACGCGAACACTAACTCGTTTATATGGACAATCTTGGATTAGATTTTAATTTACCGGTCATCACGCACTTTTTTTTCTTAGCCTTTGCTGCACTGGGGCTTTATGCCACTTCTGAGGTTGATATGTATGAGAAAAGAAGATCAAAAAGGATAACGAAACAGCAGCCTGTTACAGACTTCGCCTCCGTGTCCTCTCCCAACACCCACTAATTTCCGCAAATTTCCCCTCTCTGCCTGTAAAGGAAAGAAAAATCGTCAAGTAGTTAATTTGCATAAACTACTTTATGCAGATTCTACTTGGCAGTAAAAACAATAAAAAAAGGCGTTGTCGCTGAGTAAAAAATAGAACCGTCAACGGCAAAAAAATAAAAACAGATTCAATTCTCATTTTTATGAGAAGAACTACTGCGACTAAGTTTGTGTTTATAAAGATTACACTAAATAATAGTAGGTCTGTGAAACAATATTTGTGAAAAGTAATAACCATCATCAACAAACAGCCAGCTGAACAGGGGGAGTCAAGAACTCAACGCCCCCTGCAACCTGCACACCAGGGACCAGCAACATCGACCGCTCCACGGTCCGATCCCAAAGTAAGTCACTTTACTTACCCCTTCCCTTACTATATTATTTAAATTGTTAATATATTTAAATTATATTATACAGAGTCTCTGAAACGTAGCTGGCGCTCCCTTCAGACCAAATGGCATACGTTTGAACTCATAATACCCGTAATTTATGGTGGACGCTGACCACTACCACTAAGACTTGGTGGTAGCCGCTGGCTAAATCGAGGGTGGAAAAATAGCATGTGACCGAGCGCGTCCAAAATGTCCTCTATTCGAGGGAGAGGGTACGCATCACCAATGGTTTTGTCGTTCAGTTTCCTGAAGTCGACCACCACTCTCCATCGGGCTTTTCCATAGGGGCCCGCATTGTTAGGAACTACCAAGAGTGGTGAGTTCCACGGACTTTTGCTTGGTTGAATGATATCATTCTCCAACATATCCCGTACATGCTCGTTTATCACCTCTTTCTTGCACTCAGACAGACGGTACATTCGTTGATTTATCGGTGCTTGATTCTGTATCACCGGTATGTCATGGGTTATGGCACTGGTATATGTCAGGAGGTCACCTTGGAGGTGGAAAATGTCGTTAAACTCCTCACATATTTCCACTATGGATTGCCACTCTTGAGGAGTTAGGTTTTCCCCTAAGTGGAGTTACTCGTGTAATTGTGTCAACCTTGGTTCTTTTAGTAACTCCTCCTCCGGGAATATATGTCGGATATACTGGAAGTGTTCCCCCTCCGAAGGTTTTTTATCCGAATTATATCCCGTCGAACGGACATTTTTCAGCGGAAAGATAGAAAATTCCTTAATTGAATGTAATTCCACCTTAATCCGGTATATGGTTTGGAGATAATTTGCGATATTGAGTACCTCTACTTGAGCACTCTTCGCCTTCCATACAATACAATTGGATATGAAAATCCCTGATTGTACTGCTTTAGGTACTAGCATTACCTCTTCCCGGTTTTCCATGGGAAGTCTAAGCATTTTTCGTGAACGTGCCAGTATTATCGCCGGTCTGTTCAGAAAAATGTCTACCTCCGAAGGGTTTGGCAGTGAATGTTCCATCAATTGGCGCAAGGGAAATATCCTTGCCCTGGGAAACAAATTATTATGGACAATTTAACAAGTCTCGGATAAGGACCGGATACCAGCGGAGAGACTTGCTAAATAAGGCCGGCGCCGGATCCCGGTTGTAGTGCCGATGATGATGATGATGATGATGTTCCACCAATGCTTCTTCTTCTTTGGCTTTCTTCGGCTTGTGAGATATCATCATGGGATTGGCGAGTCTGACAAGCTTTTGCAGCCTTCTCCCTGTTTGGGTAGGGTATCCGGTATACTACCGACCGCGGCCTGGACCTCTTTGGGTCCCCTTGGTGCGGGTTCCCGACTGGTTGCCTTATGTCTTGACATCCGCTTCCTGTCTTTTGTAAATTCAATGGAAAAGCTTACCGGATTTAATCTTGTTTGGGAAAATTCCAAACAGTTTCCCGCTCTATTAACTTTACAATTCCTAGACAGGAAGTAGTTCCCTAACAACCCATCTGCTGATAATCCCGGTAGGGAGTCTATCACCTGAAAACTACAGGAAATTTGTTGCGGTAAATTGAATATCCCCTTACAATAGCCCCTAGACTTTCCCTTGCCAAAAAGTGTTTGGAAGGTAGTTGCTTTTTTTCTTTCCAATGTGGTTCCATATTGGAGTGCCTTCAGCTTAATAAGGCTGATCTCCGCACCTGTGTCCACTATTAGACATGTAGTGCTTCTACAACCGATGTCTAATGGGAGCTCGACAATTGGAACTTTCGTTGGTGGGAGTTGAGGACAGGTTTCATTAATTGGTGACTTTAGTTCGGTCGGGTTGGGGGATTTCGATCCGACCTCTGGGAGTTTTCCGACTTCTCCCATTTTGCCCTTGTGTCGCCTGCAAAATGTGCACCATTGACCGTTCCTCTGTCGCCGCTGTCCCTGCTTTGGAGCCTCTGACGTGTCTGTAGCGGTTGAGTTCGACTGGCTATGGCTCGACTCGGGTCGACGGCGTTGTGCTTGGTGCTGACGTTGTTTCAGTTTTCGAGCCTAAGAATGTTCAGTACTGCTCTTGGCTCGTGCCTGTTGACCGCCTTTGTCGCGTGGCTGTCTATGATCCTTCGAATTTTTTTTTGTTTGGACTGTCTATTGACATTCAGTGTTGACCGTGCAGGTCGGTGGGGTGTGGTCGCGGAGTACAGGCTTAACCACTTTGGGTGCATCTGTTGTTGGCTTTTGGGATTGTACCCACGTTGCCTAGCGATGACACTCGTCCCACGTCTGAGCCTTTCGGTCACAAAACTCATAACAACATTGAACGCTGTACACTCTACGATTCGATGCTGTTGCTTGTTTCGAAGTAGATGGTCGTTCTTGTCCTTGGTTTGAGGTATTCATGGGTGACTTCTGTTGGTTCTGCGACCTTGGTCGTGGAGGCTCGGGATTATCTGTCTTCATTTGTGTACTTTGTGCACGACAGTCTTGGGCATCGTGCCCATATTGGTTGCACTTCGCACACAATGGTGTGTTCCGGCGTCGCAGGCGCTCTTCATATACATGTCCTTTCCTTTTCCAGGAGCTGCGTGACATACGTGCAATCCATGAGTGTGGTGCACGTTTATCCCGGCCTTGACTGGATGAGTCCACTTTGATAGTCACCTCCGCCTCTCTGATGGTGCCGTGGTACCTCAGGCTTCTTGGGTTTAGACCCTATTGGTCTTATAGAAGAATGTGATGATCTTTCCGACCTAAACGGGGTTGTCCCAGGTTGGGAGCGTGTAACAGGGTGAGGTCGTTCTGTGAACCTAGTGTTAGTGTTCCTATTATTTGTACCTACTACCTGAGATGCATCGTTTGCAGGCCTATTTTGCCTGTGTCTCGATTCCTGGGGGTTTTGACATGTATCCCCATAGGTGCGATCAGAAAGCCTACTGGTTTCCTCTGGGGGATCTTGTTCATCCTCCCAATAGTAGAATGGATTGTTCCTTAAAATGGTTTGTCCATTAGATGAGATGGGGGCATGATGTGTGTCGTTCCTTTCAGGTGAAGGTCATGGTATGTGTCTACCCTCGTTGGTATTCCTCTACTATACTTCCGCTGTCGCTTCTCATCTCATTTTCGGTTTTCTCTATTTGGAGAAGTCTGTCAATAATCCTATCTAGTGGATCTATAGCGTTTGAAATAATAGTGAAGAAGAACATGTGATTCGAACTGACGCTATGACAGTTTGAATCACCAAACATTTTACCTAAGCGTTACCCATCAGGCTACTGGCCGATTTTAGAATTTGATTTTTAAACTCGACTATACTCCACTGATGTGAATTGTTATGTTATCGCTAAGTATACGGCTCTGGTGTATTTTTTTTATTCGATTTTCGTTTGGTGTTCTTCACTATTTTGCTTGTGAATTGTGTGTATCTGTTAGAGATGTCACAGATCCCTTTCTGATTCTAGTATCAGATGTCGGAGTTGGTCGTTCCTAATCCCTACCATCAGTACCGACTTTGCCAATCTCTCTATCTGGATGGCGAATGCTACGCAGTTGTCGTATCCGTACTTACGGATTGCTGCCTCATTGCAGTCCGTTACTGCTTGAGTTATTCGGTGGGTGAAATCTGCGACATCCTCTTCGCGGAATTGCCGCTTATGAGAGAGTTTCGAGTGCAACTCCTCATACGAAGCGTGTGGCAGTAGCGTTGTTCGTACTCCTTGAAAGTTGTTGGGTGGTTTTCCTTAAACATGCGGTAAGCTTTCCCACTTAACCGCATGGGGAGCCACCGCCAGACATTTTTTTCCTCCGCTTCGGACAAACAGTGTAAAGTCCTGTCACAACTTTCGAGGAAGTTATGCCGTTCCCTTGCTGCATTAGCCCTTTCTGGCCACTGAAGACTGCCACGTTGTTTTGGGCCCGGTCCAAAATTTTGTCCGCACCCAATATGGCGGCGGTGGATTCCTCCACTGTGCGTTCCGCGGACCTTCTTCTTGAGTGGCTTCTCGTTTGCGTAAAGGGTTATTAAAATCGCGCGTTTATTTATTTTCCGTACGGAACTACCCAGATTTATCTAACCGTGGTTCGCTATTAACCGGTAGCGAACAAAATCACGATTAAGGAACAAACGACCAGCGATGGGGGACAAGAACCGATCTAGATAAAACGAAAAGAAAGAAACAAGAAGATAATAACCTGGAAATAAACGTGAAAAGCAATGGAAAATATTTGGGTATAAAAATTTGTTTTTTTCACCCAACGTTGCTTTCGTCCTTTCTTCTGTAAATTGAGAAAAGAGGAAAAAGAGAACCACCATTTTTGTTATTACATATTTGTTTTTTGTTATACGGCTTTTTATTTGTTTTTGTTATCCTAGTCAGCGTAGGTGTGTAAGAGCCTCGGGGCACTTCCCACCATTGGGTTTGTTTCCCCGACGGATACGACACAAACCTCAGATGGTAGTCACCGGCTGTGCCAAAATTGTTATATAATATGATTTAAATATATTAACAATTTAAATAATATAGTAAGGGAAGGGGGAAGTAAAGTGATTTACTTGGGAATCGAACCGTGGAGCGGTCGATGCTGCTGGTCTCTGGTGTGTGGGTTGCGGGGGGCGTTGAGTTCTTGACTCCCCCTGTTCAGCTGGCTGTTTGTTGATCATGATTATTACTTTTCACAAATATTGTTTCACAGACCTACTATTATTTAATGTAATTTTTATAAGCACAAACTTAGTCGCAGTAGTTCTTCTCATGAGAATGAGAATTGAATCTGTTTTTATTTTCTTACCATTGACGTTTCTATTTTTTATTCAGCGGCAACGCCTTTTCTTTATTATTATTACTGCCAAGTAGAATTTGCATAAAGTAGTTTATGCAAATTAGCTACTTGACGATTTTTCTTTTCTTTACAGGCAGAAAGGGGGAATTTACGGAAATTAGTGGGTGTTGGGCGAGGACACACACGGAGGCGGAATCCCTAACAAGCCTGATCACCCTCACCCATGGCATCATGCTTGCCGATAACTGAGCCCCGTTTTCTGATATACCCTTTTTTTAAACGGTCATCCGCTGATTTCGCCGTCCATTAATACGACGGTGCACTGCTGCTGTGTACTTCTCAGGGGCATTGGCATGGGCGGCTTCAAGCAGAGAGTCGTGTAAGGCGCTTACACAGATAATATTTGGGGATGAAGGCGTCCGGTAGAAAAAGTGTGTTACATAAATAGATTAATTTTCTATTTAAACTAAAGAAGCTACATCTCTTCGCATTTAACAATTAAGCATTTAAGATTTTAACCAAATCAACAAGTGCTTTGAGTAAGTGAAAAAATAAATAAACAAACTTTGTCGCATTCATTTTTGCTTCTGACAAAAGCCCACAATTTGATGGTTGCTTTTACTTTTCGACCTATTTTCCGACTTATAAAACGATTATATGATACAAAACATTTAATGACCTGTTAACTACAATTTATGGGCTACAATTCGCCAATTCGCTAACATCAGTCAAGCATTTCTTGCGTGTCTAGCAGGGTCTCCACTGAACCCACATTTACTAGGAAATCGACGTAAAACAAAAGAACCACATAAAAGACGAAGTTCGTTAGAATAAAAGAAAAAAAATATTGGCCCTCCTCGATTGACGTTTTCGCCGACTGATAATGGATAGTAATATCTTCCACCCATAAATGAATATGCTTTATCTTCGGAAGTCTGGTATGATCAGGATATGTATTTAAATCACGCCATGTGCCCGCTGCCTGCCTTTTGTTCCTAGTCCACACTCTTTTATGTAATTTATTTATACCACCGCCAAGGACGAAAGCAAATCTGGTAAGACGACTCGTCCTTCTGTTTCTGGCAATTTGCAAATAATTTACGGTTTTGGTCGACAAAAGAATTTGCTCTTCTGTCTAAATTCATGAGTCCTATAAAATCACACGACAGCAATTTAAGAACAAAACAGTTACCTTCATTTTCCTTATATGAATTAGTTAATTTTATTTGAAGTGAATTGTAAGAAAAACAATAGAAACACAACACCGCTTCCATTATTTTCGTCCTTCAAGAATTATGGGGTGTTTTAGCAGTAAAGACCGTTTAACGAAGGAGGATATGGAATTCTTAAAGTCACACACTCGATACGATGAAGCTACGATTAAAGAATGGTACAAAGGTTTTAAGGTATGACTGCTAGTGATATATTATTAGAAAATAATTTATATATGTTTCAACAAATTGTTTTGTGTGATATTTCAGCAAGACTGCCCAAATGGCCGCTTAACACCTGCTAAATTTGTCGATATGTATAAAATGTTTTTTCCATCAGGCAACGCCGAGGAATTTTGTGACCATGTTTTTCGAACGTTCGACATGGATAAAAATGGTTACATAGACTTTAAAGTAAATATACAAATATATCCCTTTATATACAGATAAACTATTTTAGTTAAATTTAATACCAGTTACATATATATAATTTTTTTTAGATTGGCTAATTTGTTTTTTTAAATGATTTATATGTGAACCCACTTTTAGGTGCGTACTTGGCGGGTGTCAAAAACAATCATTTTTAAGAAGTTTGTATCAAGACGTTTTTAGTGCACAGAAAAGACTAAAAGCGAATCAATATAAAGTTTTCAAGTTAAGAGGCGATAGCTGTAAGTGTTGCTTTTAATTTATTTTTTAATTGGAAGATTATCAGTTTTATTATGTTGCTTTAGCAGCAACATGCGACATTCGTTTTGAACGGTGTATTGGAATTTTATCGGAATTAAAAGCTGTTATAAGTTTCGCTAAATGAATTTAGAAGCAAACGCTTTATTGATCATTGCACAACGATCGCAAAAAAAAACATTTTTTAATATCGAGTTATTAAGGAAATCAGCGTAAAAAATCGCACTTACAATGACGACACTTTAGGCATTGACTACTAGTTTGGGTCAATTATATTGAGTGATAAACCATAAGTCTGAACAAAAAGTTAACGTGGAAGAAATATGTTTTTTTGTTTTTAGTTTTTAAACCACATTTATTTTCCTAATTCTTTTTACATACGAGGGTTGCCTTTTATAATTCGGGATGAGAGAACAAAAACAAATATTGATCATCAAAAATCACTTTATCGTTTTTCAAAATATTCCCCATGAAGATCCATACACTTTTGCATGCGTTTGAACCAATTGTCGAAGCACTTTTGCCACTCTGATTGAAGTATCTCCAACACATGCATTCTGAATGCAGCAACCGCTTCTTCAGGTGTCGAAAAACGTTGACCTCTCAGTTTGTTTTTTACGCACGGGAATAAAAAGAAGTCATTCGGTGCCAAGTCAAGATTATACGGCGGATGGCCCATCAAATCGATGTTTTGTGTGTTCAAAAATGCAGTTGTCGCAGCCGATGTGTGAGAGCTCGCATTGTCGTGGTGAAGAGTGATCCGTCTTCGGCGGTGGGCTTTCCTGATTTCTTGGAAGACAACTGGCAAACAAATGGTTGTATACCACTCAGAATTGACTGTTCTGCGTTGTTCTAGTGGTACGGTTGCGACATGTCCAGTTTTTCCAAAAAAACAGGCGACCATTTGCTTGGAAGTGCTTCGTGCGCGAACAACTTTTGTTGGATTTGGCTCATCTTGAAACACCCAGACAGTCGACTGCTACTTTCGGGCTCATACGCGTAAATCCACGATTCATCACCTGTCACGATGTCATAGACGTGTTTCGAAGCACCGCGACCGTATTTTTTGAGCATTTCTTTCGACCAATTGACACGAGCCTTTTTTTGGGCGATTGACAAATTGTGTGGGATCCAACGCGAACAAATTTTTTTGACAGTCAAATGTTTATGCAATATTGAATGTATGCTGGTCCCACTAACGCCTAAGGTTGTCTCAATCCCACGATAGGTCACATGACGATCTTCCAATATCAGTTCGCGCACAGCATCAATGGTTTTCGGAACAACAACTGATTTTGGACGACCTTCACGAAATTCATCTTGGAGTGAACTACGACCACGATTGAATTCACCATACCATCGATAAACACTGGTCCTTGATGGAGCTTCATCGCCAAAAATTGAATTAAGTTCATCCATGCACTGTTGCTGAGTTAATCCACGCCGAAAGTTGTAAAAAATAATCGCACGAAAATGTTGACGATTTAATTCCATTTTTGGGCCGAGATGAATCTTTTAAGTTACTGTAAACAACACAAATAGCGCTCGTATGTCAAAACGTTCTGAGTGCGTATAACCTCAAAAATGTCCAACCTTACGACAGAGCTGTCAATTGCCGGATTGCAACGCTAGGGTTGCCAAATCCCGAAACATATGAGGCAACCCTCGTATTATGTATAATATTAGGGGTAAATGTTAAACCCTCTTTTACAATTACAGTCCTTAAATTACCTTACTGGCTCTATGCGAGCTCTCTAAATTACACAGTAAAAATTGAGTTTTATTTATGCCTTTAGGCGTAAATTTTTGTTCTTATTTATATCTATGAACATTAAATAGGTAATATATTAGAGGGACTCCTCGCTTAGATCTACCGGGTGTACCGGTATGAAGTGAGTTTTTTTTAAATAAAACACTAAAAGTAAAAAACATTTTATTCGAAGTATTGGCCATTGCTTTCTACACATTTCGACCACCTTTCTGGGAATTTGTGGATACCACGCCAATAAAACTGGTCGTCTTTTGAGACAAACCATTCGGAGACCCAATTTTCTACTTCTTCCTAGGAATTGAAATGCTGCTCAGCCAATGCGTGTCCCATCGATGAAAACACATGGTAGTCGGAAGGAGCCAAGTCTGGTGAATACGGCGGGTGGGATAACACTTTCCAGCCGAGAGCTTTTATTGTTTCTTTGACGGGTTTTGCTGTATGACTCGGAGCATTATCATGCAACAAAATTACTTTTTCGTGTCTTGTGGCCCATTCTGGTCGTTTTTCGTTTTAGGTTTTAGTTCATGATAAACCACCTTTAGAAGTTCTAGAAGTTCATGATAAACCACCTCCTTCTGGTCCCACCAAATACAGAGCATTGTCTTTTTTCCGAACCGATCAGGCTTTGCGGTCGATGTTGACACTTCTCCTGGATGTACCCATGATTTTTTGCGTTTAAGATGTTTAAAATAAATCCATTTTTCATCACCAGTCACAATTCGATGCAATACTGACTTCCTTTCGTGTCGTAGAAGCAACGTTTCACATGTGGTGTTTCGCTTTTCCATCTGTCATTCAATTCATGTGGCACCCAGTTTCCACACTTTTGGATCTTTCTCATAGCTTTTAAATGGTCAGGAATTGTTTGTTGTGCAACATTTAACATGTGTGCCATTTGTTTTTGACTTAAAGTGTAATCTTGCTCCAATATTGGTTGCAATTCGGCGTCTTCAAATTTTTTGGTGGTCTTCCACGTTCTTCATTTCGCACATCAAAATCATTATCTCTGAACCGCTTAAACCATGTTTTGTATGTTGCTTCCGATAGAGCATGATCACCATAAGCCTCGACAAGCATTCGATGCGATTCTGCAGAACTTTTCTTCAAATGAAAACGAAAAATTAATGCTTTCCGAAAATCATCATTTTCTGGTACAAAATTCGACATTTTTAACAGGATTAAAACAAAAAAGATGTTTGTACAATGACTTGATGCATACTAAATATGTTTGACAGATGTCATAGCAACCAAATAAAAAAAATATATGGGCTCGTTCACAATAAACGTTCCTTATCGATGCACTTGCATCTTGACGCTCACTTCATATCGGTACACGTATAATTTTTGTATATGTATAATTTTTTATTTTTTTATTTTAAGTAACAAGCAAAAACTTAAAAACGAAACGAAAAGGTAAATAAAAGTAAAACGGAATAGCAACAAAATAAGTTATAAACGTAATGGGGGAAGGAGGACAAGGAGAGGGGGGACAAGAGGAAGGAGAGTGTTGCGCTTAAGAGGCATACTATATTTGAGGAAATGAAGTCCTCTCTTCGTTGAGAAGCCACTACCATTTGGGAGATGTTCGATCTTTGGCTGATTTATCTCTTTCACTGATCACCGTTCTAAAACGCAGGCGCTCTGGGGCATTGGAGATATCATTATCATGGAGAATTCGTTTGGGCCTGGCACCACGGAGAGCGTGGTAAATAATCGGGACTCCATGCACGTCTTGGATAAAGCCTTTTTGGTCCAGGAAAGGGAACGCTTCTGGTGGAATAGACCCATTCTGCAGCGTATTCTCCAGATACATATCGTTGGGATAGAATGCTCCCGAATTAAGATTATTGTCACTGCACATTGCCCTTGCTGTGTGACCACTAATAATTTTAATTATGAAATTGTCTATCCTATTTAACCCTGATTTGTTATACAGAATTTTGTTGAGATAGAACTTTTTGTATTGCGACTCTGGCGTTCTATAAAGTCCGAGGCAGGAACGCATACACTGCCGTTCGAACACACGAAACTTCTCCATATAAAGCGGAGATATATTAGAACATACTGGGCAGCCATAACCCAAAACTGGTCGGATGAATGCCGAGTACGAAATTGTTTTGACTCTTGGATCAAGAAGACTACTCCCGAATAGACTTCTTGTCATAAGAATAGAATATGCGCTTTTACCTGCGGAGAGGGACGCTGCTATGTGCTTGTCAAAATATAAATTCTGGTCTAGCCAGATACCAAGGTATCTAACTACAGTTTTCACTTGCAGTGGAAGGTTTTTGTTACCTACCATAGAAAAGTGTTTCCAGTTGTATTTTATATCCCTCGAGGCCCTGGATAGGGGCGTGCTGAAAAGGATAGTCTCGGTTTTCTGGAAATTAATCTTTAATTTCCAGTCGTCGCAAAAATATTTTGTTTTGTTGAACTCATCTTGAAGGTCCCTATTGATAACGTCTATTTTTCCTCCTGTTCTGTACACCACTATGTCATCGGCGTACGCAATGGCGTTTTCGAAAGAACTCACTAGATCACTAGTGTAAAAATTGAATAGAATGGGAGAATTCACAGCTCCCTGCTGTAAGCCATTTTTAATTTGGAAGGACTTGTTGGAGAGTATGTTCCCACATTTCACCATAAAATGTTTGTCCATTATCATATCATAAATGATGTATAGCAGATATTCCGGCATACCCAGGTTTGTTAACTTATAGACAAGTTCTTCTAACCATACGGTGTCGAAAGCCTTTTCAAAGTCAACCAAGCATGCGCCTGTACATTGTCGCTTTGCCTTGTTCCACTGTATATCGGAAACAAGTTTCGTCCCTGCATGAACTGTATCATGTCGCGCTCGAAAGCCAAACTGGTTGTTGGGGATGATATCGTTTTTATCACCCCAACCTCTCAGTGCTTTGTTTATGATTTTTCCGAATACCTTGCTGATATTGGGAAGCAAGCTGATCGAGTGGAGATTGGCTGAATTGCTCTTATCCTTACCCTTTTTGGGGATAAGGTGGACTACTGCAGTCTTCCAATGGGTTGGATAGTGTGCATTGTTTAGAGCGTTGTTAAACAAAGTAGTGTATATGTTCACTGCTTCGCGAGGCAGGTGCCTTAGAACCACATTTGGAATGCTATCTATTCCAGATGATTTCTTATTTTTTATTGATCTAAGTATGTTTCTAAGTTCATCCTTGCGCACAAACATATTTGTATTTTCATTTCTGACGGGAGAATCCGCTCTATTATTTTCGCCGAATGTGATGAAACTACGGTTTTCGGAACGCCAGTTGTGAAGTTGATTGCGCAGCGAGCAATGTCTTTGACGGGCACTGCTTTCAATTTCAGTGTTAGCATGAACTGATTCGTTAACTCTGTACACTGCTTCGAAACAGGCTTCAATTGAATTCGCCTTCTTTTGTGGATCTTCGACTACTATTACTTCATCATTGGAGTTGATGTGCTCTAAGGTGAGTCCTGCGTTCAGCATTATGTGACAATTCTCGGGAGTCCATGGAATTCGGAGACAGAGAATGTCATTGTGATCTTTTCTTCGACATATTTTCTTGATTTGTGAGAACATATTCGATCCGTTTGCTTGAACAGCTCGAATTCTGTTGCTCCACTTCTCATTTATTACTGCTCGGTAATTATCCTTGATCAGTTTTTGAAGATTTTTAATGAAGGACTTGATTGTTTTGATTTCATTGCTATTTGGGTCACTGAACTGCCTATAGCACAATTTCAGCTTTGAGAGCAGGGTGCTCTTTTGTGTATACAAAGCATCGATAGTACATTTCTGTATCGGAGGGTATAGCCATCCATATGAGCTACTTTGGGGATGGAACGATTCATTGTGTTAGTAACAATATCGTTCATAGTTAGGAGGTAATGATCGGTTTCATCATTACGAAGTTTTCTATTAGTCGGTGGGTCTATGCCAATGTTGCATATTTCTCTTTTTACTATGCGATTGAAACGCGACCAGTGTGCTTTTCGGAAATCGAAAGAGTGTATCTGGAAGTACTGCTCAAGTAGATAGTGTTCGTTTGGCGCGTGTATTACGCCTCCAAGTCCGTAATGATCGCTATCGTACTCAAGTGTGCGAAGACAATTTCGAGTAGTTACCTCGGTATCTGGTAACTGAATTCGATCATCTGTCATAAGTAAATCCAGGCAGGAGTTACCCCTTGGATAAGACGGTGTACTTGTAGCGTACAATTCTAGTTTATGGTCTATCTCATTTGTTTGATATGATATTGACCAATTAGCGTATGGGGCAATCCGATCTTGTAGGATAGAAAAGCGTATCTTATAGGCGGTACTTACCAATATTATACCCCAATAGTTGCTACACACTGTGATATCTCCCTTCTTATGTGTTTGGCAAATTATTCCATGACGCCAATCTTCCGGTATCTTCTCTTGCTTCCATATGTGCACCACGGTCTCATGAATCGCGTGATGTAACGCTGTCCCTCCTTGTTTGATCAGCTCAGCTGGTGTGCTCTCAACTCCGGGGGTTTTATTTAATTTGGGCTGTCTTATGGCTTGTACTGTTTCCTCAATGCTTGGTGGCGGCAGCATTTGGTTTTGATCTTGTGTTGATGGAGCCTCCAATTCTTCTGTGAGCTGACCATTTAGCAATGGGGTGCACTTCCCATTGCTCCAGAATGCCTTCAGGATCGGTGATCAAATCACCCATACCTTCGCTAATAGTCGATGACAGACCAGTCACCAGTGCAATAGAGAAAGCGAATCTACAGGTCCGCATCAACGTGAGCATAAGAAGCACACCATGAGCCAGATTCGCTTCCGAACCCGTACTTTTGCCGGTGCACACAAAGAGCTAAATGGAAACAATTCCGCTGGTTCCGATGACATTTCCCCAACTTTTTTAAAGAGATGTTCCTCTTCATTCGCCAAACTACTGTGGAAGCTCGTCCATTTATTTATTCTACTGGCCGTTTCCCAAATGGATGGAAGTCGGCGAACATGCAGCCAATTCCCAAAAAGGGCGACAAATCTTCCCTCTCTTCTTTTCGACCCATATCACTAACTTCTATTCTCTTGAAGTTGATGGAATCTCTAAATAACCGTCAACTTTCGAAATATCTGGAATCAAATGACCTCCTCAATGACCGCCAATATGGCTTTCGTAGCAACAGGTCAACAGGAGTTTTGATGGCGTACCTTACGGAAAAGTGAAGCACATTGAGTTTCTCATACGCATACGAACATTCCCGACTCTTCTAACGTTAATACCAATCAGTAGGTTATGCTTAATACACTGGATTCCGACCTCAACAAGATATATCAATGGGGATTATCTAACCGAATAGAGTTCAATGCCTTAAAAACTCAATGCTGCCTCCTGTCGTCAAAGGCGAACCCCAAAGTGAATAAACTGTCTATGAACGGCACTTGCATCGACGAAGCCAAGTAATTATCAATCCTCGGCACTCGAATTAATTCGACTCTTAATTCGAAAGACCACATATTTGAAGCTGCGAAAAGTGCAGTCAAATGCATGGGTTTCCTTAAAAGATGCAAAAAATACTTCACTCCATCCAACCTGGCCACTATTTACAAAGCGTATATTCGTCCAAAAATGGAGTTCAACTCCCATATTTGGTCAGGCGCATCCAAAACTGCACTAGACGAACTCGATAGGATGCAAATACGAGCAGTAAAACTTATTGGGGACCCAGCTGTGAGTCGATCAATTCCGTCGTTAGAACATAGGCGCAACGTATCGTGCCTATCTCTCTTCTATAGGTATTATCACAGACAGTGGCATCCAGCCCCTTTGTCGAAATTGCATTCCTATGGAGTGGACAATTCCTTGATTCAATGGATAAGAGACTGTCTTTCTGGCCGTTCAATTCAAGTGGCTCTTGATGGTGTCAAATCTGTCTCCCATAAAATTAATGCAGGTGTTCCCCAGGGTTCGGTACTCTCGCCTACTCTCTTCCTGATCTTTATAAAAGATCTCTTGTCAATTACCTACAACCCAATCCACTTGTGGCAACTCTAACAGATACACACAATTCACAGGCAAAAATAGTGAAGAACTTCTGCATAGAGCACCAAGACACACTCGCTTGGCTTGCTGCGACATTCTCTCGTTCGCTCGCTCGTCGCTCGCACCGGTGTGTGTTCGTAACGAAGTTTCTGGGAAGGGGGTGGTGTGGCAACTCTAACAGATACACACAATTCACAGGCAAAAATAGTGAAGAATACCGAATGAAAAATCGAATAAGCAAAATACATCAGAACCGTATACCAAGCGATAAATTAAAATAATTCACATCAGTGGAATGTAGTCGAGTTTGGAAATCAAATTCTAAAACACGGTCAGTAGCCTGATGTGTAACGCTTAGGTAAAATTTTTTTCGTGATTCGAGCTGTCATATCGTCAGTTCGAATCACACGATCTTCTTCACTATTATTTCAAACACTATAATTGGTGACTACGACGTGATCTGTACACGACGCAGCACACACACACTCCCCGTAGTGAACAGAACTTCACACACGCAATCATGACTTCTGGATAGAGCACCAAGACACACTCGCTTGGCTTGCTCCGACATTCTCTCGTTCGCTCGCTCGTCGCTCGCACCGAATCTGATCGTAACGAAGTTTCTGGGAAGGGGGTGGTGTGGCAACTCTAACAGATACACACAATTCACAGGCAAAAATAGTGAAGAACACCGAACGAAAAATCGAATAAGAAAAATACATCAGAACCGTATACCAAGCGATAAATAAAAATAATTCACATCAGTGGAATATAGTCGAGTTTGGAAATCAAATTCTAAAACACGGTCAGTAGCCTGATGTGTAACGCTTACGTAAAATTTTTTTCGTGATTCGAGCTGTCATATCGTCAGTTCGAATCACACGATCTTCTTCACTATTATTTCAAACACTATAATTGGTGACTACGACGTGATCTGTACACGACGCAGCACACACACACTCCCCGTAGTGAACAGAACTTCACACACGCAATCATGACTTCTGCATAGAGCACCAAGACACACTCGCTTGGCTTGCTCCGACATTCTCTCGTTCGCTCGCTCGTCGCTCGCACCGAATCTGATCGTAACGAAGTTTCTGGGAAGGGGGTGGTGTGGCAACTCTAACCGATACACACAATTCACAGGCAAAAATAGTGAAGAACACCGAACGAAAAATCGAATAAGCAAAATACATCAGAACCGTATACCAAGCGATAAATAAAAATAATTCACATCAGTGGAATATAGTCGAGTTTGGAAATCAAATTCTAAAACACTGTCAGTAGCCTGATGTGTAACGCTTAGGTAAAATTTTTTTCGTGATTCGAGCTGTCATAGCGTCAGTTCGAATCACACGATCTTCTTCACTATTATTTCAAACGCTATACACTCGTTTGCTGATGATAGCACACTGAGTTTCTCATATTCATACGACCATTCCCGACCAAACTCTTCGAACCTCGTTACCAATCAGTAGGTTATGCTTGATACATTGAATTCCGACCTCAACAACATTATCAATGGGGTTATGTAACCAATTAGAATTCAATGTCTTAAAAATTCAGTGCTGTCTCCTGTCGTCAAACTAAATATAGTACCCTGTCGATAAACGGCACTTGCTTCGACGACCCTGTGGGGGTTCTATGTATTACATAGAGAACCAACCCACAATTCCAACCGAATTTCGACCGCTAACAGCCCGTCACCTTAACCCCAATTCCTCCTACCAACCTACTTACCTGTAAAATAAGCATGGCCGGAAGTCATTGATCTATTCAGTTAATCCACAATTGCATTTAGTCTTTTCTTGCCATACGGCAACACTATTGCATTAACCCATGAGTTTTCCACCGGAAATCTCAATGTCATTTTGGTTGGCAACAACCCTGTCTGATCAAACGACGCGGTTGCATAATCGTGCAAGGCGTGGGTATTTTCCAAATTCTTCGAGTTTGGTTCTTTCGATAATATTTCCCTAGCCGATTTAGCGTCCCCTTGACTTCCCCCAGACACTCTATCCGCTTGCGATCAATGATCTCTTTTTGCAGGTGAATAGCACAAACCATTTTCCTCTCTATCCCATTTTCATCTTCCAATAGTTCAATGCACCCTGAGATCACCACAGCCACCGAACTAGGTCACTCGGCCATTCTCAGATCTGCATTGGTACATGCACACAAAAACCAAATCCACCCCGAGATCATTGCACTTTGCGTTCAGGTTCTCTCATTCTCTCTTGTCCGTCGACTATCAAATTAACCGAAGGGTTTATTCACCTCGATAGGTGGGGAACATGAGAGAGCACAGATGTATGATCTCGATTGGTTGCTTGATAATCCCAAATCCCAATTTTCAACCCTAATTCGCATCAGTCACATCTCAACCACCAAAGTGCGCACATGCACTTGAGTCGATATACATTCCCCGTTGAGTTCGTACACACTACGCGAACGGAGTTTAATTTTAACTTCTAACAAAAAGACGATTATTAACCTATCAAAAGCGCACACATGCAAGAGTCAAGTTTTCATCGGGTGGAGGAACCTAGAGTGTAGCGTACGCGGGTGTCTTTTGCTAAGTTCCAATTAATACGGCCGCATGTTAATACTGTAGTTTAAAGACAATTTCGTGGTTTATCAATTAAATGAACTATACAGTACATCTAAACTAACCAATGGAAGGTAAAAGAAATTAATAACCATTGACTCTAATCACTAAAAGAACTCATAAACAAAAATATAATAAAAAGAAAAAAACTTTAAACAACTAAACCAGTGCCTTTTATTTCTCCTCTTTCGGCAACGTGCGTTCGGAGTAACAAGTGTCGGGGGATTTAAGTGAAACTAGTGTCATACATTGACAACAAACACATTCCACTCCTTCAAACCCTCGGCACTCGAATTAATTCGACTCTTAGTTGGAGCGACCAACCGAATAGAATTCAATGCCTTAAAAACGCAATGCTGTCTCTTGTCGTGAAAGGCGAACCCCATAGTAAATAGATTGTCTATGAACGGCGCTTGCATCGACGAAGCCAAGGAACTATAAATCCTCGACTCTCGAATTAATTCGCCTCGTAATTGGAGCGACCACATTTTTGAACCCTTTTGTGCGCGCATTAGTGTTAAAAAAAAGGTCTCGACTAGCCTCCCTATTCTGTTAGTGCAGTAACCAAATGGATCTGTGAATATCAAAGTAACCAAAAATTACAATTTCAGAAGCTGGATGGTTGGTTTATGTCCAATCAACGGTGTATGATAGATGTCCGAATTGTGCCGCTGATTGATTATTATTTAGGGAGCGGTAGAGACAGCAAAGACATTTGATAGAACTCTTCAGCGCGATTGTCAATTGAATGATGTCCAAGTTATTCCTCTTCCTTTGTTAGGAAACGAGTTCTATTCAATTTGGTTAATCTTATCAAAACAAGCGCATGTTTTTCCCCCTGTAATACTACGCCCGGAGATCCGATTAGGGGACTTGTTTACGAGTAACACCAAAATTGTGCACACTTTTCACGAAAAACTCAGTGTGAGGAAGTTTTGTCCGTGGGTGCTGAAGATTTCATCCAGCCAAGTCGTTAATTAAATTGAACGGAACTACGTTATACTTTTTATGCAGTCGTATATAAAAAGTTACCCTTAAATGTCAGTTTTGAGTTTCCCTTAAATGTCAGTTGTAGTGCGAGGGGCAAAGAGGGAGAGCGAGATTTAGACTGTAAACTGAGTAGTGAACACACGTACTTTTGCTTGTCAAACGACCGTAAATGTCAAATTATAGTGCGAGGGCCAAAGAGGGAGTGCGAGTATGAGGCTGTAAACTGACTGTTGAACACGTACTTTTGCTTGTCAAACGATAGCAAGGTGTAAAATTCTCATCAGGGACCGTTTGTCCCATACATGAACTGTAGTCAATTTATTTTGCGAAAGCACCAGCGATTTTCCAGATTTCTTCGCTTTACATTTGAAAAATTTTGATAAACGTTTCCTCCATGGATGCCATGAGCGATTTATTAATTAATGAATTTTCCAAATTCAATACGCCCACTTTGCAACTTTATCATTTCATTCAAATAAGTCTCTGCGGAAGAATGTTCTCAGCTACTGCGATCAGAGCTGATAGAATTGTCATACCAAGAGTACATTCTTTATAATCAAAAATAAAACATCGGGCAAACCGACAAACGTAAAGTAATCGAAAGCACTTGGCTGCCAGGAAACTTGTGTATATTTTAAATTACTGTCTGAAGTATTTCCGAACTAAGTGTTAAATAAACAGACAATAAATGCCTCTGTGTATACCCATTCCCAGTCACCGCAGCCTGAGCTCCCAGTTGATCTATATTTAACAAACAAAAACAAATTAATGTTGTAGTAAAACAATTCGATCGTAATGAAGAAATATTTTTGTTTTTTATGATCTAGGAATTCCTATTGGCTATCGATGTTACGTCTAGTGGAACTCCAGAGGAGAAACTCAAATGGGCATTCCGAATGTATGATGTGGATGGCAACGGTGTTATCGACATCCAGGAGATGACAAAAATTGTTCAGGTAAGTAACTTGCAACTTATGCTTTAAAAATCTCAAATTAGTCAAAAATTTTTTTCGAAAACATACGCAACCGCTTAGTTTCAACTTGCCGGTTTTATACAAGGTAACGAAGGTAATTTGGGAGGGTTGGTGTTGTTATTTTCTCGCTGTGCATTTTTCCTCTTTCTTTTTCTCTTCAATCCCGATTATTGTTAAATATTCTTCCGAGTAGAAATTATTTCACATAATAAAAAAAATTATAATAATTAAAATAAAAAAATCATAAACGAATCCAAAATTGAACTTAATTAGCTGTTACAGTATCGGAACATAAACAGCGTGCGTTTTCGCCTTCATCAAAGTAAAAAATCTAAAACGTACCGAATTTCATGTTGTTATCTTCCGTATTTTACATCCTATATCTGACAACAAACAAACAATCAAAAAACTGTCAAGGTAATTTTTTTTGGGGGTGGAATGTCACTTCTGACGAACGCAAGTCAGAATTTACGAAATATACCAACCACACCACCACGAGGTATACATATGCTCTACTGGAGACGGTGAATGTCACAGATCTGTCTGGCTTATGTGTTCCGTACACCGGAATGTCAGAAGGATGAGAAAATATTTGTCTGCTCTTGCCACTCACTTTGAGTCATTTGCTCGTGCCCCTGATATAGTTTTTGTTTCGACAATTTAGATTTATGATTTTGAAGTGTGTGGTTATGTCTTGCCAGGCTAAGACGAACGAAGACGATGCTGTGAGCGGTTATGGTAGCCTACAAAATTCAAGATTCTTGATTTCTCCTTCGTTGAGATTTCAAGTCCTGGTGTTTTGAGTATATCTATTGTAATTCATCGTGTTGTGTAGTACGTGGTTCATTGTATATCAATTATATTACGTTGTTTATTGTATATCAATTATAAAGCAGAAGGCACCTACACAATTTACAGTTCAGATACAGGGTGGCGCAAAATTAATCACCCTATCGGAAGATGTTATAATTTTTGCAAATGGCGTCGTACGTCAGTCATATTTGACATTTGTGAACTATACAGCTGCAGAATACAAACACACAAACAATGGGGGCCTGTGAATAACTGTGAAGACATCCTTAATCTCAACAACTTTATATGCGCTCCACAAGACAATCAGACGGATCGCACCCGTTTGTGGTCCATCTCCCGACGGCGCGAACATCCCTGCATCAGAACTCGTTCCGTTACAGAGCTGGGAAGCTGTGGAACTCCCTTCCCACGCGAGTGTTCCCGGTGCGTTACAACCTGCAACTGTTCAAAAAGAACTGCAACAGTTATTTGATGGCATCTCGGGGCGCCCACTCGACGCTATAGGTTCGCCTCTCCCGAGAGAAGTATAATAAAAAAAATAAAAAAAAAACGAAGAGGACGCTTTTGTGTCGAAAATCATCATTAGCGACGAGGCGCATTTCCACTTAAGCGATTACGTCAATAAGCAAAATCTTCGTTTCTGGGGCCCTGAAAATCCGATATTGATATTGTTTGTTTCTGTGACCAGACAGCCGTTTGCGTCTCGAATTATGTTGGCTCTCCCTTCGGTAGCCATTTCTAATTAAGTATATGCCGGCATACATACCTAGGATGTTCTTTGCTCTATCATTTTCTAAGATTTTTTCGATCCGAGTCTTCTCCCGTTTTTAGCGTTTGAAAAGTTTCATTGTCTCTGTCCGGCTTGTCGCGTATCTTTCTGCGTTGACTTCATCATATCTTTCTAAGTGGATCACTCTGAGATGTTAACGTTCTTCGGTCTTCGCCCTGCACTCATCGTCAAACCAAGGTTTGGACTTAATTGTTTTCTTAAATCCTAATACCTTTTGGCCTGTTTGTTTGATTGTGTCTCTGATTGATGTCCATTTAGTGTCCACACTATTGGCTTCCTCTTCCTGACTGCTCCCATTCTCTAGGATGCTAAATCTATTCGTTAGTTTGTCTTGATATTCAGCCCTTTTGCGCAGGCCTTTTAATTTATCAATGTCGAACTTTTTGCTCGTCTCCCGTGATTGCCCATGTGGGTTTGCTGCGAGCCAATTCCTAATCTTGCCCATCACTAGAAGATGATCGGAGTCGCAATCTGCTCCTCTATATGATCTTACGTCAAGGATGTTCGAATGGTGACTTTTGTCTATGAGGAAGTGGTCTATTTGGTTACGCATTACGCTGTCGGGTGATATCCATGTGGCTTTATGAATTTGCTTGTGCTTGAATATCGTGCTTTTCACTACGAGATCTTTTGACGATGCGAACGCAATAATTCGAATTCCATTATCGATTGAAACGTCGTGTAGACTTTCTTTACCTATAGTTGGTTGGAAGATATCTTCATTTCCAATTTTTGCATTGAGGTCCCCGAAGAGGATTTTAACATCGAATGATGAGACCCCATCATATACTTCTTCTAGGGCCTCGTAGAACGTGTCCTTCGTTTCTTCGTCGGTAACTTCTGTTGGGGCGTGTACGTTTATAAGGACATAACTGTACCATGGGCCCTGTATTTTTAGCACCGACATCCGGTCATTAATAAATTTCATGGGGCGTAATCTTATTGGTTATGATGAAGTCAGTTCCCAGGTTATACGTATCGGTACCTCCACACGCCAGTCTGAACCCGTTGATTTCGATTACTTGATGTGGGAGTCGGACTTCCGCGACGATGTCCATTTTATATTGTTTCGCGTTTTCTACGACCGTATGTATCGCGCCTGGTTTATAAAACGTTCGAACATTCCACGAGCCGACGCGTATATTCCGCTTTTTCCGTTTTTCCCTACGTCTTCTTTTTGTCGAGTCGGTGTTTTCTTAATGATTTGTTCCCTTATTTCAAATAGTCCGCCACATCAGGGTCCCTCTTTGATATGGTAAGGTCTGCTTACTGCTCTGATTCGACCCGGTGTCAGAGAGGCGCCGTTATAATACAGCCGGTATATCCCAGGCTGCAAACCATCCAATAGGCACGGTGACGCGTAACACCTTGGATTAGGAGTGATAGATCTTTGTGTGTTACTCCTCGCTAGCCTGTCTGACATGGGTGGTCCTACTGGGTGGGTATGCTTCCGTGAAAATAGCCTGAGTGATTCATTGTAGTTGAAACACCCGCGCCACGTCAAGGTTTCTACCAAGCGGAGGAGTAATCGGTATGCACCAGATAAACGAAATATATCTAATAAAATACAACGATAATTTAACGATTAATGGCAAATTGTATTTCAATGTAAAAGAAGTCATTCAAGGATTTTTAATTTTTTTTTTCTTTATTAGACTTATCTCGGGAGAGGCGAACCTATAGCGCCGAGTGGGCGCCCTGAGATGCCATCAAATAACTGTTGCAGTTCTTTTTGAACAGTTGCAGGTTGTAACGCTCCGGGAACACTCGCGTGGGAAGGGAGTTCCACAGCTTCCCAGCTCTGTAACGGAACGAGTTCTGATGCAGGGATGTTCGCGCCGTCGGGAGATGAACCACAAGCGGGTGCGATCGGTCGGATTGTCTTGTGGAGCGCATACAAGTCGAATTGCGTGGAACAATATCACGAATCTCCGAAGAACAGTACCCGTGATAATATCTGTAAAACAGACAGAGGTCGGCTACGCGCCTTTGATGTGATCAGGCGGATCGCTCGTCTCTGTATGCTCTCAAGTAGGTCGAGGGTATGTTTAGGAGCCGAGCTCGAAGCATGAGAGCAATATTCGAGCGCGGGTCTAATAGGAGAAGAAGTTGGGCCGGAGTAAAATATTTCTTGGCTCTAAAAAGATAGCTCAGTCTTCCTGAGGCTGACATGACGATACTCGACACGTGTTTATGCCATGATACATTCCCACAGACCGTGACGCCGAGCAATCTCAAACTTTCCCCAGCCTCGAGGGCCCGGGCATTCATCATCAGCTGTGAAACCGATGATCCACTTTTCTTTGTGAATTTTGTATATTGTGTCTTCGCTGCATTGAAGTCGACGAGATTGGCCCTTCCCCGCTGCAGGACCCTATCTAGATCCTGATTCAGAGAGTCAATCTGTCTACATCTCAGCTGATACGACGCAGAAGCACCAATCGGCCGAACACTCGAAAAGGAGGAAACAAGCGTATTATCATCCGCAAAACTGAACGCTTTGTTATCCGTTGTCTCCAACAAATCATTTCTGTGAAGCAAGAACAAGGTTGGAGCCAAAATAGAACCTTGGGGCACCCCCGAATTAACAGGATACAGATCCGAACATTCGCCGTTCACAACAACCCGGACCGATCAATTCCCGAGGAAGCTCCTCGTCCAGTCGCAAAGCTGTTGGGAAAGTCCATATGAACGAAGTTTGCTCAGCAATGCCCCGTGCCAGACGCGGTCAAAAGCCTTGGAGATATCCAATGCGACCGCCCTTGACTCACCATGCCGTTCAATCGCAGATGTCCATATATCGGTTATAAGTGTCAAAAGGTTTCCCGTGGACCTCCTGCCACGGAAACAGTATTGACGATCATTCAGAAGTCCGTTGCACTCCAAATACTTAACCAACTCTGTATTGATGACTTTTTCCATTACCTTAGATAAAATAGACAGTAATGTTATCGGTCGGTAATTTTGTGGAAGCACTTTTTTCCCGTCTTTGGGATTGGCTGAACTCGAGCGATTTTCCAGCAGGCAGGAAAGGTCCTCCGTGCATAAGATAAGTGGAAGAGTGTGCCAAGAACCGGCGATAGTTCTGGAGCACAGTTCTTAAGGACTATTGCTGGTATTCCGTCCGGGCCGGTTGCCTTCCTACAACCCAGGTCGCATAGAATGCGTTGAATAGTGCGTGGACGAAATCTCACATCCCGCATGGAATACTGTACCGGCGAGATCACAGGTGGCTCCAAAAGGCCGGGATCGAGGTTTAAATTCGCGAACACATTAGCTTTATCCTTTGAATTCGTGACTAACGTCCCGCTGTCTGTCACCAACGGAGGGAAAGAGGAGGATGCGAAGTTACCGCTGACAGCTTTTGCCATTGACCAGAAGGAACGCGAACCAGTTGAGCACCGACGGAGCTTATTGATCACCCTGTCATTGTGAGCCTTCTTCGCGGTATCAATCGCCTGGTTGCACGAGTTTCTGATTCTAACAAAATTCGTTCTGTTAACATCGGTGGGATTGGAGCGCCATTGTTTAAAGGCTATATGTTTTGCCACTGTAATCTGCTCGCATTTTTCGTCAAACCACGGTTTATCAGATGAACTTCGTTTAAGGGAATGTGGAATATACATCTCCGTCTTGAGAAGAATAATTTCTGATACCGACTGCGCGCAAGCGTTAACATCGGAGTTTCCGAAGCACACCTCGGACCATGGAAAGGACGCGAAGAAATCTTGCAAATAGTCCCAGTTAGCGGCCCCATACTTCCATAGATGGCGAAGCTGCCTAGGCCGCTTATTCGCTTGATATGCAAGTGCTTGCGCGACAGATACCAAGCAGTGATCTGAGTTTCCCAATGGCACAGAAACCTCTACGGTATAAATACTCGGTTCGGATGTCAAAAACAGATCCAGAGTGTTCGCATAATCGTCTCGGGCATCCGGCACACGCGTTGGCTCCCCCACGAGTTGAGTCAAGTTGTGGCTTACAGCTAACATCTCCGCCAGCCTCCCAGCCTCGTCGGTTCTGTTAGAATGTAACAACCAGCCGGAATTGTGCACATTAAAGTCGCCAAGGACAACAATTTCAGAAGCTGGCTGGTTGATCCGTATCTAGTCGACGGTATGTGAAAGATGTTCGAAAAATGTCGCCGGTCGATAGTCATTCGGGGAGCGGCAAAGACAACAAAGAAATTTAACGGAATTCCTCAGCACCACACTCAACCATATGATGTCCATATCATTGGGTTCCCACGCCTCCATCCTCTGGCAAGCCAGATTGGACCGCGCGAAGACACAGACTCCACCCTTAAAACGGAATCTCGAATGTAAGTCGTATCCTAAGCAACGAAGATATGTCGAATCAGTTGACGAATCGACCTGGGTCTCAGTTAGGGCAAGGATATCAGGTTTCGTTGTTTGCAAATATTGGTAGACGGCGTTTACATTCGTATTGGTGAAACCGATGCCCCTGATGTTACAAAATGCCGTTACCAGTCGAGCGTGGGCAGCGCCTCGAGAACGAGCCCGGTTATGCGATGACGAACCTCTCAAAGTTCCATTATTTATCATGATACCTGCATGATGTTCCCCCTGACATAATCCCCCCGGGAACCGGGATCCGAATGGGAGACTAGTTTACCTCCGGAATTCTTTATATCAGAAGGTACCATCATGACTTATCTCCGTGTCAGTCCGGGCCATCAGCCACACATCCAAAACACCGTCGAAGATTTCTCTCGGCGATATTGCGGAATGTACAGCGTGATGGGGTGGTATCTCACCTTGGGGCCGACTTTCTTCCGCCACTATTTCTTCTTCAGTACAAAACTGAAGAAAGCACCATTTCCAACAACATTCCCCTCTATAATAGAGGATTCCTGGACCCATTCCATAGGGTATACTACTAACGCACTACACACACGCGTATAGTACAAGACGGCACAAACACACACACACACACCGACCACTCGTTGTTATTGTGCATAAAAGTTGTGTAATGTAATTTCTGAGGTTGAATTATGATATGTATATCCAGTCCTCAGCGCCAGGTGTAACGCAATGTGATGTTGTGCACTGGGGTGCTGTTATTACCATATCATCCGCTGCCACTATACTTTATTTGGGTACTGAGGGCCAGTGGTTAGTTAAAAACGGGGGCGCCCATTTTGTTATAGGTGATGATAACGTACGTCGACGACCGCTAGGTCAACGGTGCTTATCTTCGCCCTTAGGTGCAGCGTAACGGCCCGTTGGTAGTCACCCGTTTCAGTAGTGGGGCGACCACGGTAAATGTCTTGGACGTGGCTCTGGAACGTTTTTGACACCGCACTTACCTGTTAATTCCGGGGACTCCAGCCAATGCACCTCCTCCTTGAATTGCACGAGATGTTTCTCTATGTCCTGGTAAGTGCGCCAAAAGAAACGGAAGGTTTTTTTTTTTTTGACCAAAGAGTCTTTTGGTACATCATTTATTAGACACTTCGCGGAACTTAAACTCTATTTACATTTACTTTAATTTCAGCACTAAGAATTATTCATTTTCTTAAACGAACGTAAAACAAAGAAAAACGTAAAAAAGAAATTAAACAAAGTCGCTTCATGCGAAGAACTTAAAAATTGTCACCTCCTTCATGGAGGAGATCTGAATTCTGACTCTGCTTAGATCCACTCTCTCTCTCCATTCCTGGCTCTTCGTTAACTTTCGAACACAATCTTCGTTGTCACCGCGTCTTCGGTAAGTGGCAACCCAACGATACAGGTGTGTGCCACTGCTAATATTTGAGTTTAAGATCACAATGGGATGTATATCCCAATCAGTGTTTATACCTGTAATTTTTTATTTCAATATCAAACCAAAGCTCAACCATGGGGTTTATTACGCAACATATGACATTAAACATTTAATTGATAACGGCATTATACTAGAGGCACAAGAAGGAATTACTTTTTAATTAATAGCACGCTTACTCGACTCGACTTAGTAATATTCGCGTCCCCGTGCGCCCGCGGAGCGGAAGCGATCACAACCTGCTCGGTCGGTGTGTGGAACAAGACTCAGCGATATCAATTCGCTAGGAAAGGAAATTCGGCCGGCGGCGCGGGCTCTCTTAATTTAGGGTCTGTTTCCTATTGCAAGAGCAACGTGACGTTTCTCTTTGGGGTAGGTAACCGGATCTCCTAGAGGAGATCATGATGGTATTCATCTATGTGTCAACATTGGTTCTTTCATGGGACAAGGCCATGAGAACGGAGCTGAAAAAAATCAAAAGGGATAATGGGCATCAATGAGATGTGAGTTTGGCTAAGTAAACAAGCCGTATCTCATGGGGTGCTAATGGATTCCTGTTTGCTCATGCCGCGAGGTCATGAGGAACGGATCCAGGAAAATTAAAAGACATAAAGGAATTTATAAGCTGAGAGTTCAACTGAGTAAACAAGTTGGAACTCATTAGGTGCTAGATGCATTTGGGATACTTGAAACAACTTGAATTGTTTGTCGTATCACCAGAATGCCTGCGGAAGAACAGCGTTCTTTTGTTTGCACATGATGCGTGCTAAGGAAATTGATTTTAGCGTCTATTGCGCTAATTGTATGCAGCTGCGGCAGTAAGCTGCTAGGGGTTGCTTTGTCGTTGGGTGAAAAGGTCGCCAGCCAATGTGTATGTAAGGAAATTTATTGAGGCGGGGGATAGGCGACGCAATGATCATTATCCCTGGTTATGATGGTTACATGGTATTGTAACCGATGTGTTTTCTTTCAGGGATATGAGGTTTGTTCTTATAGGAATTCTTCTAGGAAAGCAAATATGATGCATTGAATTATGCGTGCCTGGGAATCCTTAGGAAATTTTCTGCCGATGCGTTGATGCATGGAGAATGCCCTTGTGAAAGGAAATGCTTTGATGTGGGGAGATTGAGGTGCAAATATGGGTTGCGAATATGGGGGGTTCTTCAGGTGCGTTTTAAGGACCCCCACAGGCACACTTGCCCTATCTTCTTGTTCAAATGGGGCCCCTATATAATTTTTTTGGTGCACAACCGTGCTTCCGGTTTCCCGGGAAGAGTGGGCTGCCGTGGTTATCATTTTTGCATGTGTCGAATTCATAAATACACTTTTCGCGCACTATCGAACGTGTTGCCGCAAAATTATACCGATGTTCCTGAATTAAATGACTAAAAACTTTCTGCTAAGCAGTCATAAAAACAAACACTTCCGCTTCTTTTAAAAACTGATTTTATTTTCGAATTTATTTCTCATTTTTTTAGGAGGTCTTCTCCTTATGGGCGCTACTGACTGACTCTTCTCAGCGACTCCAGTCAAGTCACTTTTTCAACTCTGTGAATTCAAATCATCTTCTCACTTCTAGAATTAGAATCCTCATTTCTTTATCTTCTTTCGAAGGTCAAAATGCATCGCCACTTATCGTTTGATCCTTTCTTGGGGTTTTTGTTTGTGTTAGCCATCTGGCCACAAGATCCGTGGAAATTGGTTGTTAGTTTAGGATCTGGGAATTCGTGTCTATTAGCAAGTCATAAAACATCTGGTATGTGAGAATATGATGTTTATGATTGCTAGAATTGTGTGTCGGCGTATCGAATAGATATGCCTTTGTTTGGACACATGGGTGGAGACTCTAACAGATACACACACAATTCACAAGCAAAATGGTGAAGAGCACCGAACGAAAAATCGAATAAGAAAATACATCAGAGCCGTATACCAAGCGATAACATAACAATTCACAACAGTGGAGTATAGTCGAGTTTAGAAATCAAATTCTAAAATCGGCCAGTAGCCTGATGGGTAACGCTTAGGTACAATTTTTGGTGATTCAAACTGTCATAGCATCAGTTCGAATCACACCTTCTTCTTCACTATTATTTCAAACGCTATACATGCACTTCTAGGTTTTGGATCTTGTAGGAATTTTAGGTGCTAATTGCTTTTAGCATACATGGGAAAATAATGCATTATGCTGTTTGATTTTAGGAAATTGAATCGAACAAATGCATTAAATTGAATAAATGAATTTGAATTCAATAAATGAGAATTTGAACGTTTAGTTCGATTTGGTTTGACATTGAATTCAAGGTTATGTTGGGAATATGAAATGATTTTCTTGTAGCGATCCTAAATCGCTACTCCTATCCAAATCCCCAATAACATCAAAACCCTACCCATAATCCAATAACGCAAATCCCAAATTTCATATTGAATCAATGAGCGATAAATTAAACCAAAAGTCAATTGTCGCACATTGATTCAATTCCACATAACACATCCAAATTCCATATTGAGTCACATGTATAACGAATTTAACCAAAAGTTAATTCATCATACATTGACTCAATTCCTAAAAACCTTGACATCATGAAATGCTTAATTCAAAACGCATTTCATGATTTCCCTTCCCAGAACCCAACCAACTAAAGCCTCTAACAAATTCCCAGAACACAACTCAAATTGAAACGCACAAAGTCATTATGTGTGTTTCTGGGAATTTCGACAATAAAATAGTTGACAAAAGTCAACTGCAAAAACTATAAAAGTGCAGTGCTTTTCAATTTGGGGATCAGTACCATTCCAGAGGCCGAACCGCTGGCCGAGTATCAATCATACCCCCGTAAAGACCGCTCTGACGCTTGTAGTTGTAGATTTAAGAAAAAATAAAGTTAAGTATCGTTGTTTCAACTGAACCTTTTCGCGTCTTTCATTTTTCGCTCTCGACGCTCCGGGCTCTTCTCCCACCTTATGGGAAAGCACGCCCCGGAGTATAACATTCTTATAGGTGGGAGGAAAATGTAATGTGGGAGAAAAATAGTACGGCTTCTTGGAGCACTACACCCCCGCCACACTTCTTTTTTCTAAGCTTTCTTTTGTGACGAAAAATTAGAGAGTAAAGTATCGAATTCCGCCCGTAGATCGGAAGAGAATAACTTCTTGTACAATTCGAAGAAGCTAAACTTAACTCGAGCAGTGAGATTCGCTGCGGATCCAGTCTCAAATCTTTCAGCACTACCAGTCGATCATAAATACGACTTATCTTCATTTTTTGTCAAAGAATACACTAAACTCATTGAATAAATTCAAATTCTCCAATTATTTTTTTTGTGATACCTATTAATGATAGAATATGGATAAATACTCCTCGATAGTATAGTGGTTAGTACACCCGCCTGTCACCCGGGAGACCGGGGTTCGATTCCCCGTCGGGGAGCCCCTGGCGCAAGACTAATGACCTTGCCCAGAAAAAATAAATCATTATGGAAAATATAACAAGCCTCAGGACTTGCTAAATAAGGCCAAGACCGGTTCCCGGTTGTAGTGCCGATGATGATGATGATGATGGATAAATACAGAAAAACATCCAGAGAAAGGTTGGGACAAGGCTAATAACCTTGCCCGGAAAAACAAATTATTATAGATAATTTAACAAGTCTCGGATATTGACCAGATACCGGTGGAGAGACTTGCTAAATAAGGCCAAGACCGGATCCCGGCTGTAGTGCCGAGATGATGATGATGAATTACAGAAAAAATTGTTTTTAATCGATATCACAAAACGTGAAGTGATTTATCTGATGTGTTGTTTTATGTGTCTGTCTTATCTGATAATATATTTTCTCATCTGTATAATCTCCATCCAACTTTCAAGCCCAATATACGAGGGTAGTTTGATAATTTCCCGTGTACGAGTAGTAACCTTAAATGCAACACTGCTCCCGTCAACCGCATTCTATAAATAGACTACTGTCAAAGTTTGAGCAAGGTGCGTCATTTAGAGTGTGTTTGACAGCCATTGAAAGCGTGAAAAGTGAATTTTAAACGAAAATGGATAAAATGGAAAATCGTGTGCTGATTAAGCATAAATCAAGCAAAATCCCTAAATTAGGCTACGTCAGCATCCAGTATATTCTCCAGATTTCACCTCCCGTGACTATTTCCTGTTTCCAAACCTGAAGAAATGGCTGGCGGTAAGAGATTTGGGTCGAATGAAGAGATCATCAAAGAAACTACCGCCTATTTCGAGGGCCTAGAGGAATCATATTATTTAGAAGGAATAAAAAAAATTGGAAAAACCCTGGACTCAATGCATCTTTTTTTTCAAAAAGTCACTGAGTTATCAAACTGCCCTCCTACTTCGATACTTCTTTTCTTTACCATCTCCCTCTTGTCCACCACATTGTACTTTGACAAGTACCTCAAACACTTTGTTGTGCGTGTATTTCAATTAAAAAAAAAAAAAAACGTGACTAAAGAAAGTAGTAAAGTAAAAGACATTGTACTTTCAACTTTGATCATAATAATAATTAATTAATAGTTTGCACACTTTTTCCAAAATGTTCACATCCGTAGTTAAAAATAAAATAACTTTAACAGATAAAAATTCCTTTGGTTTGTGTTGATTTTTAGAGGAACACATTTGTAATTCACCTTTCCCAAAATGGTTGCAATGTTAACCAAGTTGCGAGATGCGTTCGGTTGCACTAACGTAAGTTCAATTGACAATTCAGATGTGGAACCTGTGAGTAATAAAGTTACTTTTATTTTTTGTAAAACTTTATGAAGGACCTGAAGTTAATTTCAGATAGTTCTTGGTTCCACGTGTTTTTTTCTATTTCCTAGCATACATTTTAAATTCATTTAAATATTGTAATTCGTATAAGTGAACGAATAAAAAGTTGGTGGTGAAAGTACTCAAGGTGCTTTGGGGCTCGCCAATTTCGTAATTGTAGTAAATTAAAAATCCCTTAAACAGGAAACGATTATCAAGTGACAAATGGGTGTCCCAAGAAGTCAACAATCTGCACCAAGAGCAACTAAGATCTACGCAACCCAATAGAAACAACCGTGTCCATTATCCAGCATGATTCATGACGTGAAACGATTTGTGTACGTTTGCTGATTATAATAACTGTTACCTCAATGCTGAGGTCAACAAAATAGGATTTAGACATGACACTAATTTATAATTCAGAGTGTAATATAACTAACGGCACGCAAGCTGCCATACACAAAAATTAGGAGTTGCGTGTTTAATGGCTACCCACACGTGCAGCACACTTCCGCAAGTTAAGAACTTCCAAGTCACTCGTTGCATGGGTGTACTTTCTAATTTATGTACAATTCTGACGCATTCTGTGGAACACTGTGTACCAGTTGCCTTCTAAGAAGGCAGGAGAAGTGGTCAAATGACGACCGGAATTTAAATTTTGAAAAACTGGTCAGTCTCGTATTTTACTCCTATTGGCTATTTATTAGCTTCAACATCTGGGTGACAGGAACAACAAAATCTTAGCAGGACAAGCTAGCTATTCTTTTGAATTAATAATTAATTCATTTATCAATTTTTATTTGAACTAACAATTAATTAAAATAGTAACTAATTAATTTGTTAATCCAGTAATGTCGCATCTAGTAAAATCGGGTATACTGATGGATTCTATTCAGAAGGATAGGTTCCATTGAAGCATATTCAGGGTGGAAAAGAAGTTTCATTGATTTCATTGCCACACGATGGAACGTTTCTTTCAACGTTTTTACATATGTTACATTTCTACAATAATAGACACATGATTAAATCGGTTGCCTTTTGATTAGAGCTCTCTAATATTCGGATATCCGTGTAATTAATGGAACCGGATTTGAGTCCTGCAGATTGAGGGAGGTGGGCAAGATGGTGCCCTGTACCGCGAACTGAGCGGCGATGAGTTCCTCAAGCATGTTCACTGGTAGGTTGTTTGTTAGGTGCCCCGAGTCCTTTTTGACGGCGCGGCCGAGGGCGTGACGTCTGAGCTGCGCTGACTGCATTGTTATATGCTGTTACATAATTGAAAGCGTTTAATTACCCCCCCCCCCCCCCCCCCGTAAAATACATAAAATCCTAGCATCTGCATATCCTTCCCCATTACCAAAACCCCACTTACCAATACAATAGATTATTCCCAACATGTAATAGACAAAAATTAAAATAACACCCCTAGATCCCAATCCCAGTAGATAATATTTGGTACGACTTAAGGGTCCAAAATATTATAGACTGAACGCACAAATAGTTTCCCCAATGACTTTTCCTGTGTTCCCTCCCGTGAAAAGGAAACGAAGAAGAAAAAAAAGGATATGCAGATAGCGACACGAGGATTCTTTCTTCTGAAGTAAGTCATCAAAGAATACGGTTCGTGTGCTCCAAAAAGTAAAATTAAATAAAAGAAAAGAGAAAAGAAAGAAGTGTTTTATACAGTCGTGTGCGTGTGCGGGTTCGTTCAAAGAACAAATAAAATAAATTAAAATAAAAAGTTTCAAAGGATAAATAAAAGAAATTAAGTTACAACAGTTGGAAAAGAAAAAAAAAACACTTTGTTTCAACAGTTGCAAAAGGATTAATAACAAGTTTTCAAAGGACAAATAAAATAAAGAATAATATCAAGTTTTTAGTTACAACAGTTTCGAAAGGAATAATATAATTAGTTACAAAAGGACTAATAACAAGTTTTCAAAGGACAAATTAAATAAATTATAATATCAAGTTTCAAGTTACAAAAGGATTAATAACAAGTTTCCAAAAGACAAATAAAATAAATTATAATATTAAGTAATAAAATAAATTATGATATTGTTGCGAGCTTAGGGTTCGCTGGATTAATTATTTTAATAAATAAGAGCCGTTAAATCGATTCTCTTTGCAAACACTTTATTAGTCTGTTAATAACAACCGTTTCTTGATACTTCGCTTCATTACCTATCGCTTCCGTACTTATCGCTTCCTCGCTTTCTTACTTATCGCGTCTTTGACTACTTACTTCTTACTTCTTGCTTCTTGCTTCTTTACTTATCTCCATGATCTGTGTGCGACGTATTTATACCGTTTCCTCATTCTGATTCGGCGTTTCGTTTCCGTCCGTTCCATAGCCTTGAATGTTCTACTGTTCATAGTCTCCAGTTTTCCAGTACTTTCTAGAATATTCTAGTACGTTGTTTCGGACTTTCTCGAATATTCTAGTACTGATTGTCATATGCGTCACAATATCAAGTTTCAAGTTACAACAGTTTCAAAAGGAATAACGTAATTAGTTGCAATAGTTACAAAAGGAGTAATACTGAGTTTCAGAGGATTAATAAAAGCAGTCACCCACGTCTCACCCAACGAAACAACAAGGGATAAGTTGTGTAAGAATAAAGACACTATAAAACAATTGTTAAAAATATAAACATAACAATTTGGCGCAGTCGGTCCTCACTATTCAGTAGTGTACCGGTTCTCACAAAGGGAGTAATACCGAGTTTCAAAGGATTAATAAAAGCAGCCACCCATGTCTCACCCAACGAAACAACAGGGGCTAAGTTGTGTAAGAATAAAGACACTATAAAACAATTGTTAAAAATATAAACATAACAGTGCCCGTGGTTGATTCCCGGCATTTGTCGAGGTGATGACTTCGCCAGAGTTCGCGTCCGTGATTATTGGCACATTTGGTGGCTGTTTGAATTCATTGCCCTTGTCTGGTGATTTCGCAGTAATTGTCGTCACGCCTTTAGTGTCCTTGTGGGGGAGATTTTCCGAGTGCATCATACGTGATGGCAGTCCGGGTGGAGGGCCGGACGGCATACGACTTCCTAATCGCCGCCAAGGTCTGGACGAACCGGTGGTGGACCAGGTGGCATTCGCATACCAAGTGTTGGTGGAATTCCGGGCCGCAATGGAGGTGGCCGAAACATAATTGGTGCCGGAAGGTTTACTGGCGGGGGGAGAGGCGGCCCATTGGGTAGTGCAATTGGAGTTGCTGGTACAATTGATTTAGTTGCTGATGGTGGCAGGGGGATAACTACACGTGCACCACTCCGAGAAGCATCATCATCGGATTTCGAATGGCTCGAACCACTTTCCTCGTCACTGCTCTCATTCGATGCATCACTTTCTTCTTTGGTGTGCCTGTTGCTTCCTCAATGGCTTGACGGAAACATTCCTCTTCAACTTCTTGACGTTTAAGTCCCAAATGTACTGCTTCTGCTCTGGCAAGTCTTCGGCGTTCGGCCACTGCAGCCTTTGTTATTTTCGGCTTAGTTGTCATTAATGCCGGCATTTCGTTAGTGTTGACTTCCTGTTTCTCTAGACGTATTTTCACTGAACTATCTTTACTGCTGCCGTGTTGGTTGTGTGTAGATTGTTTTTCACTTCCTTGATTAGTTCTCTCTTCGGTGTTATCAGTATCAATGCGCTTCGAAATAGCTGTGGCAATTGTCGATTTAGTTTCAGTATATACATCTGATGGGGTGTGGGGGTTTATACTCGGGCGTCAACACAGACGCGAACCAAATTATAAACACCTAAAATTAGCTAGAAATGTGGACACTCAAATTATGCGCAACATGGTTTAAAGTAAAAAATAAATAGATTACAAAGAGGCAACAGTAGATTAATTAAGAAATCATAAACAATTGAGGGGAAGTATATATAAAAATACCATCTTACTTAGTTTTAATATAATATACCTGGAATCTTACATATGTACCCACATATACATAATTATTCATCTAAATGAGTAACATAAGACTAAAAGTTATGTAATAAACTGCCAACTGATTAATTTTTGATTTCCCCTAAAGGTACTTTATATTCTAATTACGCAGCATTATGTTCTTCTCTGTCTTGAACATAATTTTTACTTTTTATTAGCATTAACAATGATATAAAACAAAAATAAACAATGTACCCCAATGACGCAAAAAAATAATAATATTGTAAACCCCTTCTGGGTACAGATCGGTGTACAACCGCGTCCGCTTCACTCGCGACTACGTTTCAACTCCACACGACTCATCACTACATTCAATTCCGTTTCGACTCCTTTGTACCCACATCACGCGACTCCACACATCTCTTTTCGATATTTTTCACCTCTCCGACTCCATCGACTTCACCTTTTCGACCCTGCTCGACCCCTTTTAGATCTCTCTCTGCCCCGTTCAAAATATTGGCGCACAATGCCATCACAAGCCTCAACACAATCTCGACCCCTCTCTTAACTTTGGCGCAACAATGCCCAATCGCTCGACTCATTTCAACTCCTTTTCCGGCGCATTTCCAAATATTGGCACACAATGCCCATCATCCAACTTCACGCGACTCTACCTGCCTCTACTCGACACCCTTCATCACTCTAAATCCCGGCTCCTCACTAAACCACAGCTACTACGCGTAGCAAATACTAGTTAGGAGACTCCTCCTCCTCCTAGGGACTTTTAATGTCCCCCAAGCCACCACGGCTCAATTCAAGCGGCAACCAAAGGCAATACACGCCTCACTACGCCGGCCCATATCCCATGTGCAACAACCTTCCTTCGGAGTGTCCTTCCATTTCCCTAGGGCGGCCTGCGATTGGACACAACCAACCACCCACCAGGAGCCCCTAAGCTAAGTCGCTTAGCTTCATCCAAGCGCGACTGGCCGGCACCTCCTCACAAGTTGCCGTTCGGTCGAGGTCGCAGCTACCGTTATCGAGCTCCGCCGTCGATACCGGTGCCGATATACTGGTCCTCCCTGGATCAGTAAGCCGCGCAACTGGAGTGCCCGCCCCCTCTACCAGTTCCGGCGGCAAACAATTCGCCATACAAACGTATGGACGAAAGACACCGACTCTGGACTCGGTTCTCTTCACTTTTATCCACTGGCACTTCGTCGTATGATGTCAATAAGTCTCAATGGGTCCCATCTCCTGGTACTTCGTTGTACGATGCCAGCGAGCCCCAATAGGTCACGTCTCCTGACTCTTCGTTGTACAAAGTCAGCGAGACCCTAATGGGATTTGACCTATTAGATAGTTACAACCTGTTGGCAGATACCGCCAACAACAGGTTAACACCCATTGCGCCTCTATCTGCCTCTTCACGCACACGCTACTTCGTCAGTGTGGACGCGAGCATCCATCGGCCGATAAACCCGTTGGTCCAAGCAACCCACAACAGGCTAGTGGACCACGCCGCAAACCCCTTGCGCCCCCCCCCCCCCCCGGCATCAACGCGGTAACAACCGTGTCCACCCTAATTATCGACAAAGGCCCATATTATAACCTGGAACTAGTCACCACGACAGTTCCCCTGATATAACCACAGCGCCTCCCGAAGTACGCGGGGCCATCTTGAATCTCGAGCGTGCAGCCCTCCTCCCAGCACCGCACCACCCATTCGAGTATCCCTTCAATCCTACCTTTTTTCGTGACTACGTCACCTGGGGGGCGGGAGGGGGGGGGGGGGGGTAATTGGCGTTCCGCCAAACCTCACGGTTCACTTACCTAAAAAAAAAAAAACCATAACTCCCATCCGATCACATAAATTCGCTAATGCAATCGCATTAGCACCTTAAATGCTTTACGCATCTCGGATTATCTAAGGTATAATCTAAAAAGCTTCAGTAAAATAATTCTTACCTTTTCTCGCATCTCTTCCCATACAATTCCTGTAAAAGTTCTTTCTTACCTTATAATAAATTCTCTGTAATAAAATTCATCGGTTCGCATATCATACGACCGCATATCAGGGAATCTTACCCTTGAGTTGGCTAATCCCTGCCTCAATATGTGTACATAAAAACTATCTATGCACACATCGGCTGTCAACCCTTTTAGGCAGCGATAAATAGTCCAACACCAGCTGCATGTAATTAGCACCATCCAGTTGAGACTATTTCACTAACTCGCACCATGAGTAAACAAAAGACCGCTGTCCTTCATCAAGCATTCTGGCAATACGCAAACAATTCAATCATTCTAGTATCCCAAATGCACCTACCATCTAATGAGTTGCAACTTGTTTACTCAGTTGAACTCTCATGTCATAAATTCCTTTTATCCTACATAGTTCTGGATTCGTTTCCCAGTAACCTTCTTACATAAACAAAGATCTCCATGATCCCTTTTTCCTTTCTTTGTTTCAAGTTCATTCCCATGGCCTCGTGTATGAAAAAAACCAATGTGATCATCACTCACACACACATACATTGCCAAGTCTTTCTTCCTTGTTTTCACCACGAGAGAAACACTTTCTCTCTCGGAAAAACTCACCTCAAAACGATTGAATATCGTTGAGTCTTATTCCATCCACTGACCGCCACGGTCACGCGATCTCCCGCTCTCCGCGCGCGGCGGAGAAGCGCAGATATACGGAGTCAGTGTTGAATAATAAAAGTAGTTGTACTTGAATAAATTAAAACCAAGGTGTGTTTTCTTGATTTCGGTGAAGCTGTAACAATTATTATGTTTAAAAAAATGATCTATAACTAAATTAAATAAACAGTGCTCCTGAACATTAATAATAACAAACCCGTGCGTCAGTGTTTTATTTGTTCGGGTGATGACTTTCCGGGTGAACAGTTTTCTTACAGTGTTTGGCAGAACATTCCGCGGAACTTTAGTGACAATGATTGATGGGGAAGAAGTGAACCGTGTGCCAGTGTCCGGCATAATACTTCTCCTCCCCACAGGTGCACTGTCTGTAGTGTATTGTGGAGTATCAGTTGTCTCTCAGTTGAGCGCACGCGGTGATGGTGTTGGAGTCGTTATAAGGTTTAGGCGCTTTGGAGTTGAATTGGTGTTCCTCATCACAGCTATGTTGTGCCGCGAGCTGAGCGGCGATGGGTCTTTGTAGTTGAATTAGTCTTACTATGTCTGATGTGTTGTGCCGCGAACTAGGCAGCGGTGGAGTAGATCCACGTGTTGCTGGATCCGGCTCGAAGGACCAGTAAATGGTGGCGAACGAACGGCCACCAATGATGCTACGGAAACGAGGCGACCAGGGAGATGGCGTTGGGGATGATGCGGCAGAACTCTTGGTCACAGTCCCTGAACTTCCGTTGCGAATTCACGAACGCGCAAACAAACTCGGTAGTGCTCTCTTTATTGTGAAAACTGTACCCTTATATACTTAGTTTAACAAACACTTTACTGTAATAATAATGAATAAATGGCAACCGCTGTAAGAAGGCAGACTGACTTCGGTCCGTTCGCGATGGGGAGCTGGCAGGGACAGACCAAAAACCGTTGGTCACAGTTTAAATGGATGACAGTCCGATGGCGTCCGTAAACAGGTGACGCATTGTCAGCTGGCGGCTGACAGGCGTGGTGAGTATGGTGGTCAGGGAGTGTACTAGACGATGAACGTCCTAGATTCTCCCCGCTGCATTTAGTTCCGAATCCGCAACAAATATATAGTCCAATTTGAAAAAAAAGTAAATATTAAGGTTTTCGAGTAACAGACATTTTTCTTTTTAAAGTAACAATGTTTCCCGCACTTGCGAAAGATCTCGATGAGATAGCTGATGACTAATTTTTAATTTTGATGGGGGTAGAATCCCCGTTTATTACAAACTAACTTAAAACTAGGATACGCAGATATGATTGTTTGGGTTTTACAATTTATAATATACTAGCTGGCCCGGCGAACTTCGTACCGCCTTAGAGTCAATGAATGTCGTGTTAACTTTTAGCTAAACTTTATTTAGGATCTTATTAACGTAATAAAATAAATCCACTAATATTATTAAGATCAATATGTTATTAGTATAATAAATATAATTAGAAAATAAAACTTCAATAAAAGTACAAAAATCAAATATTTCAATGGCGTTTCAGCAAGACATTTGCCTTATTAAAGCTATGTATTTTGTTGCATGGGTTGCACTCTACCGTCAGTGAAGCACCTTTTTATATACATTTAATTGTAAATTGTGCCAGACATATCCAAGGAGTTTATAAATTCAGTTGGATTGTTGGTGGCTTCGTCTTCGTTTGTTACACAGTCCATAGATTTGAATGAGAGTACCAACGATTTGGTTCTCAATTACGAAGTTTAAGTCATCCACATCTCTGTTCTTAGCTCCAAAAACCACTTCTCGGTTCGACGCTTCTCCGCTATTCTAGTTGCAGCGGGGTGGTTGATTACTTGGACCCTTAACTTTTTCAATTCCTCGTTTTGGCGTCCCCTTATGTTTTTGTTGACTCCAACTCCTTTATTTTTTATTATAGTTAAGTCATTTATGTAACGTAGTTTATTATTATTGTCAAGTATGTTACGCAACTTAGTTTATCCAAATTTACTACTTGGCGCAATTATAACACTAGAGAGGTAAAGAGGGGGATTTTTGGTGAGCCTTTGGACGTGGGACCCGTAACAAACCACATGAAGTCCAAGTTGTTGGATTCCAACGCCAACATGCTACGTATACGCGTGAAAACGCGGACTCCGCCCCCAAAACGGAATCTCGAATGGAAGTCGTATCCTGAGCAACGAAGATATGTCGAATCAGTTGACGAATCGACCTGGCCCTCAGTTGGGGCTAGGATATCAGGTTTCGCTGTTTGCAAATATTAGTAGACGGCGTTTACATTCGTATTGGTGAAACCGATGCCGCTGATGTTACAAAATCCCATCATCAGTCGAACGTCGACCATATTTCGAGAACGAACCCGATTACGCGATGATGAATTTCTTAAAGTTCGGTTATTTATGAAAATATTTACATGATGCTCTCCCTGACAGAATCCCCCACAGAGATCCGAATGGGAAATCAGTTTATCTCCGTGTCAATCCGGGCCAATCCGTACCGGAATTCTTTATCTCAGAAGGCACCATCATAACTTAACTCCCCCATACATCCGAAACATAGTCGATTTCTCCTGACGATATCGCGGAATATACAGCGTAACGGGGTGATATCTCACCTAGGGGCCGACTTACCTACTTACCAAACTTTTCGTGAACCGGTCCATCAGCCAAGCTCCGAAATATGGCCAGGGAAGTAAATAAGTTGCGGGTGCTTTGGAAAAGATTAACAGTAAATGCTTCTGCACTATCATCATCATCGTCGGCACTACAAGCGGGATCCGATCTTGGCCTTATTTAACACATCTCTACACCGGTCCCGATTTCGAGCCGATGTCATCCAGTTTGGCACTCCCAGGCTCTGTGTGTCCTGGTCTACGCCATCCCTCCATGGCAGACAAGGGCTGTCGCGCTGTCTCCTTCCATACATCCTGCCACAAAGGACTCTGAGTAGGCTTATAGCGTTTGCGATGATAGTGAAGAACGTGTGATTCGAACTGACGTTATGACAGTTAGAATCACCAAAAATTGAACCAATGCTTAACACATCAGGCTACTGGCCGCGTGTACGAATTCGATTTCTAAACCCAAGTACATTCAACTGATGTGAATTGTTATGTTATCGCTATGGTATACGGCTTTGATGCATTTTCTTATTCGATTTTCGCTCAGTGTTCTTCACTATTTGTTTGTGTATTGTGTGTATCTGTTAGAGACACTACACTACTCCCCCCTCAGTAACTTTGTTACAATCAGCTTCGTGTGAGAACGACGGAGCGAACGAGAGAACGTCGGAGCAGTAGAGTGGGCTTGGTGCTCTATGCCGACGTAATGATCGTGTGTGAAGTTCTGTTTACTACGAGAAAGTGTGTGCGGTGTATACAGATCACGTCGGAGTCACCAATTATAGCGTTTGCTATGATAGTGAAGTACGTGTGATTCGAACTGACGCTATGAGAGTTAAAATCACCAAAAATTGAACCAATGCTTAACGCATCAGGCTACTGGCCGCGTGTTCGAATTTGATTTCTAAACTCAGCAGAGCATACGGCTCTGATGTATTTTCTTGTTCGATTTTCTTTCGGTGTTCTTCACTATTTTCTTGGGTATTGTGTGTGTATTTGTTAGAAACGCCGGAGGCTCCTCTTCGCTGATTCGAGCTAGGTGTCCCGCCCACCGGAGTCTACCGAGCTTAATTTTTCTTACAACATTAGCTTTAAGGTAGATCGCGTGCAGCTTATGATTGTAGCGTCTCCGGAATCGTCCTCCCTAAGAAGAATTTAGAGTGCCTTTTATTGAGCACCCAGGTCTAGGATTCATACATGAGTACTGGTAAGGCCATGGTCCTGTGCAGTACTAGCTTGGATGTTCTGGATAAATTTCTCGATTTAAAGAGCCTTGATAGACCATAGGAGCTCCTCAATAGTATACTGGTTAGTATACCCGCCTGTCACGCGGGAGACCGGGGTTCGATTCCCCGTCGGGGAGCCTCTGGCGCAAGACTAATGACCTTGCCCGGAAAAAACAAATCATTATGGAAAATTTAACAAGCCTCAGGACTTGCTAAATAAGGCCAAGACCGGTTCCAGGTTGTAGTGCCGATGATGATGATGATAGACCATAGGAGGTTTTGTTGGATTTGATCAGCCGTTCACGTATTTCGTCTTCCGTATTGTTATCGGCTGACACTATTGACCCAAGGTAGTTAAAGGATTGCACTACTTCAAATTCGTGCTCCACTAGCCTGATAGTCTGAACAACGTTAAGACTTATATTCGCAAAAGTTGCCACCTTGTATTTAGTTTTCCCCTCAATAATGAGCAGTCCCTGTTTTTATGCCGCCTGCTCGATCTGGATGAAGGAGTGCTATACAGCCGAATTGGATCTACCGATGATGTCGATGTCATCTGCGTAGGCAAGTATCTGGCAGGTTTTGGTGATAATAGTCCCTCTAGTTGTAACGCCAGAGTCACGGATTGCTTTCTCCAACGGCAGGTTGAAGAGGAGGCAGGCCAGACCGTCCCCTTGTCGGAGTCCATTGAAGATGTTTATTGGTTTGGACGGCAGTCCCGCTATTTTTACTTGGATAGTTACGTTAGTCATGTTCAATCTACAAAGTCGTATCAATTTGTTTTGGAATGCCGAAGTCTCTCATGGCATTATATAGTTCTACCCTGGCTATGCTGTCGTAGGCGGCCTTAAAGTCTATAAACAGATGATATCATCATCATCATCGGCACTACAACCGGGAACCGGTCTTGGCCTTATTTAGCAAGTCCGGAGGCTTGTTAAATTTTCCATAATGATTTATTTTTTCTGGGCAAGGTCATTAGTCTTGCGCCAGGGGCTCCCCGACGGGGAATCGAACCCCGGTCTCCCAGGTGACAGGCGGGTAAAACAGATGATATAATGGAATCTTAAATTCCAGGCATTTTTCCATCGCCTGCCTAAGGGTGAATATCTGATCAATCGCCGATTTGCCTGGGATGAAGCCACACTGATATTGACCAATGATGGCTTTAGCGTATGGGGCAATCCGATCTTGTAGCGTAGTGGAAGGTATCTTATAGGCGGTACTCAGCAATGTTATACCCCTACAGTGTGATATCTCCCTTCTTATGTGTTTGGCAAATTATACCACGACGCCAATCTTCCGGCATCTCCTCTTGCTCCCATACGTGCACCATGATCTCATGAAATGCGTGATGTATCGCTGTCCGTCCTTGTTTGATCATCTCAGCTGATATCCCATCAGCTCCAGGGGCTTTATTTGATTTGAGCTGTCATATGGCTTTTAATGTTTCCTCAATGCTTGGTGACAGCAGCATTTGGTCTTGATCTTGCATTGGTGGAGCCTCCAATTCTTTTGTGAGCTGACCATAAAGCAATTGATTGAAGTGCACTTCGCATCGCTCCAGAATGTCTTCAGGATCGGTGATCAGATTACCCTCTTTATCGTTGCAGTCAGTGCAGCGCGGTGTGTACCGAGTCATACTGCGGATTATTTGGTAGAAGTTCCGCCCATGGTGCGGACCTCGCTCTCTACTTTTCTCTATTTCACAGACAAAGTTTTTTTCCCAGGCACTTTTCTTTTGTCTGTGAAGTCTTTTTTCAGGTCTTCTGAGCTCATTGTATTTCTCCTCGTGTACCCGCGTCCTATGAGACTGCTGCACTGCTAGGTATGTGGCATTCTTGCGTTCAGTCGCTAGTTTACACTCATCATCCAACCAGTCGCTCCGATCTCTACGACTACTGCCTAAGATGGAGTTAGCAGTACTAAAGATAGTATCTTTAAGGTGTGTCCATTTCTCTTCTACGCCCAGCATTCTGGCCACAGGGCTTACTCTCCCTCAGTCGAGCTCTCCGAGGACGAGTCTTAAGGCAGGGATAATAATATGCAATTATTTGTTGATCAGATGAAAACTGAAATGGCGAAACGAACTAATTTAAAAATTATATTTTTATTTAAATTATTGGCATTCACAATTTTAATGCTTCTTACGTCCACCCACCGTGACTGCTGGAACAAGACGAAGGCAAGGAACCGGAAGTCCATCCATTATCGTCCTATTGTACTAGATCAGTCACAATGGGTTTACATTAATGATAGGCTTACAGTGTAAGGTCTAGCGATAAGTTATGTGCACAATTTTATTTTTTTACTACATCTCGGTCAACCTGACAATTTAGATCGACCACGATCTTACATTATTTAAGAAGAATTTTCGTGCTTAAACTCAATAAAATAGTTGCAAGCGTTCCTAAGAAAACATTCAATTCAATCAGCTAGCACTAGTCCTCCAAAGGCGGATGTTTTTAGCCTTGACGACACCATTATATGGGAACAGTGTCATCATCATCATCGGCACTACAACCGGGAACAGGTCTTGGCCTTATTTAGCAAGTCCTGAGGCTTGTTAAATTTTCCATGATGATTTGTTTTTTCCGGGCAAGGTCATTACTCTTGCGACAGAGACTCCCCGACGGGGAATCGAACCCCGGTCTCCCCCGTGACAGGCGGGTATACCAACCACTATACTAGCGTATGACCAAAGGTGTTACTGGTATTCTCATTGCGTAAGGCAGCCGTGTTGATTCGAACCTGATCCGCGGATGCAATACGTCTCCGTCAGGCAATCTGCGCCCGCAAAACTGTACCAACAAGATAGTAATCCGAGTCGACGTTGGCACCTCGGTACGTTCGTACCATCGTCAGACTCGAGGAGTGGCGGCGATCTAACAACACGTGATCAACTTGGTTGCAAGTAGCTCCATCAGGTGATACCCAGGTGGCATTGTGGATATCTTTACGTGGGAAACTGGTACTCGCAACGACCAAGTTGTTTGATGCTGCCAGTTCGACGACTCGTAGTCCATTGTCATTAGTGTTCTCATGCAAACTATGGGAACCTGCGTAGTGCCTGAAAACTGGCTCCCGAACTATTTTCGCATTCAAATCACCAAGAACGAACTTCACATCGTATTTTGGGCAGGCATTGGGGCCCGTTCGACGTTCTCGTAGTATTCTTCCTTTTCGTCAGGGGACTCCTTTGTAGGGCCGCGAATGCTTATGAGGCTTGTGTTCTTAAGCTTGCCTCGCATGCGAAGATTGCATAGCCTTTCGTTTATTGCATTAAAGGCTATAATGGCAGGCTTCAGTTTTTGGCTGATTAGAAAGCCTACCCCGAGCACATGGTGTTTTGCATGACAGTTGTAATAAATGTCATACTCGTTTCTTTGAATAACACCACTCTCTGTCCATCTGATTTCTTGTGATGCTTTTGTGTCAGCCTTATATTCGGACAGGACATCGGCTAGCTCGAGCTCTGTATAGTGAGCGGACGTTCCATGAGGAAATTCTTAAATCGTTTAGCCATTTTCATTTCAGTGGTCGTCGTCGTGTATCCGGTCCATATCCGAGGCTTGTTAAATTTTCCATAATAATTTTCGTTTTTCCGGGCAAGGTTGATAGCCTTGCGCCAACCTTTCTCAGAATGTCGCTGCATGCATTGGTTCACTACTTGGCGGGTGCCAAAGTTGCTATCCAGTGGTGTCACGTGGAGACTGCATGTCAACTTGGATTGAACAGGGACAAAGATCGCCCTGGCCTTCGGCGGGTTGAAAGCAGTCAGAGACTTTGCCCTGTGTGTTCGCTCCCATCCCCCGTTCTGCACTATGCCTTTCGATAATTAATAATTTTTAGCTGGCTGATAAACCAAAAAATCTGCAACAGATCGTTATGTAGACCGCAATACTTCGAAAGGTGTCATTGAACCCTCCTATCACCCTTTTCCGCACCTTGGAAAGAAAAACAGAAGATCGAAAACATATCAATTGTAAATATAGCCAACAGTGAAACGAATCATAAAAATCCGTCAACTTAGAATCCGTGCGCACGGGTAATAAAGGGAATAATTGCACGTGTTTTAAAAGTTCGGACTATAAGTTGGGTTATACTATTTACAAGGATTCCGTGAACACGTGTTTGGTAAGTACCCGTACAAAATCACTGGCTCTACTTTTTAATCATATTTCACAGTGACGATAAGTAAATTCAATATCCATTTCACAACCTAACTAACATATCGTCGGTCCAGCTTTCTTATCCAAACAATAGTCAACTAAGCCAACTGTACATTAAAGAGTTAGGTTTTTGAACAGCTCATTATGAAACAAGGAAATCTGCTTCGCCGGCACAATATCTTATGCTATCGTCATTTATAAATAATTTCATCTCAAGAACTCCTATCAAAGGATATTCTCAACACTTTCTAAAAGGTTACTAAAGTCATGCAATCCTGAAAGCAACGGAATGACGACCAGAGGAAAGAAAACAGAAGAAACTCTTGTGGTTGCTACCTAATGCAATTATTTCTCATTATGTAAGCAATTAATAACATTTCTGTGGTTATTCTAGGCGGATTACTTTGTTGATACATTGTTTCACCAAGCAATATGATGAAGACCTAAGTAAATCGAATATCTAGTCATGGCTGCTTGATTGCTCTTAGCAAAGGGGGAGATGTTCTTTTCTACCACCAAATTCACCGCTTAATTAACTGAAGTTCTTTGCAGGTCTCCTCCTTTCCACACTTATGCAACCACTCCCTTGAAATGTTCGATATCACTCCCTGTACCTTCCAAATTTAAGGCTGAATTACGACCGTGTAATTGAGAGCACAATGAGTTTTTGTTGAAACAAGCTTACATTGCATTCTAATTGAAAATTGTCTCACTCTTGAATATTTCACGAAAAGCAGAAAGGCGATGTATGCTTGTAACTAGGTAACTCCTTAGGGCAACAAGTTATCCCCTTTAACGTTTTTAATGGTGAGCAAAATTGAATGTGTGTATCCACTACCACTACCCCTAGCTGTTAAAAAGAACAATATGGCGGCTAACTAACTTAGTCAGTTAAGCTTAAACTTTAATGAACAATCGAGCGAACTTTTAATACACAATAGCTGGGGGGTTGAACCCAGAACAAAGCCATAAGAAGATTAGGGGTTTAGGGGTAGTATTCTAAATATATCCTTTTTTGAAAGTATGTGGTGCAATCTTGGTACGCAGAAATGATTTAGATTGAAAAGTGTATCTAAGTACCTAACTTCAATTAAATTTCACTATAACATCGGATGTATTCAATGCTGGTTTAAATACCCGGCTGTAATCCATAAGATGGTAACACTGACGGGTAGATGAAAGCAATGACATAATTAAAAACCACAGCTTATATGAGTGCCATTAATTAGCTGTAAAACAAAACAAACAAAGAACCAAGCAAGAAGCCTGTGTAGGACTTTTGTCGCTTTAAAGATATCAACCTCGCAGAAAAAGCAACGAAAATGTCGTGGGGAACTGTACTGCTGTCATTCATTTTCCAATACAAGTGAAATGCTTTTGACAGCTTCTGTTGTGTTTGTATATGACAGCTGAGATGGCTTATTTTATGGAGCACACCTCAATAATTCAAGGCAATGGAATGTGTCATCCTTTTTTAAATATGGCTTTTAAACACTTTAAACGAATTCGCTTTTTCAACCAATTGTATTCAATTAGAAATGCTGCAAATGGCATATTTGAGTTAATGATAATAAGTGGTTTATGAACTAACAGCACAAGCAACAACAATAAAAAATGGAGCGGCGAGACGCCGACTTAAGCAGCGACAGTGTTGTCTCATCATCTTGCGACAACTAGAATCATCCACATCCGTGAGGATGTTGGGCTCGGTCTGAAGATCTCTGAAAAAGAAAGGGGGGAGGTTTCTAAGGATATCGTGGATAGGGTTAGTTCAAATGTTCTCTAACTACTTGGATGGGGGGATGATGGGAAAGAAATCATACAAGACCGGTAGGTCTTGAGTGCGGTAGTTTACGCAGATCACACCCTCGGCGTCTGATAATCTGCGCTTTGGTCGGTGTGTGTGTGTGTTTGTGTCGTCTTGTATTGTGTGTGTGGTGTCTTAGCAGTAGACCCTATGGAATGGGTCCAGGAATCCTCTATTATAGAGGGGAATTGTTGTTTTGTACTGAAAAAGAAATTGTGTTGTCGGACACTAAGAGATCGAAGGTGAGAAGGGTCAAGAACGCAAGTTCTGAATGCTTTCGGGGTACTTCATCATCATCATCATCGGCACTACAAGCGGGATCCGGTCTTGGCCCTATTTAACAAGTCTGAGGCTTGTTAAATTCTCCATAATAATTTGTTTTGTGCCAAGGTTACTAGCCTTGCGCCAGCTTTCGAGGTACTTGTATACATTAATTGTAACAAGCACTCGTCGATAGGGGTAATGGAGGCGCCTTCGTATAGGTGAGAGTTGGGGAAATGGCGACCGTCTGGCCGGTTCTACGAAGATTCCCCATCATAACACCACCGTAAATTGTTCGTTCCGAAAAAGGACACCTGAAGCAACTTATAGCGTTTGAAATAATAGTGAAGAAGATCGTGTGATTCGAACTGACGCTATGACAGCTCGAATCACGAAAAAAATGTTACCTAAGCGTTACACACCAGGCTACTGACCGTGTTTAGAATTTGATTTCCAAACTCGACTATATTCCACTGGTATAAACTATTTTTTATTTATCGCTTGGTATACGGTTCTGATGTATTTTTCTTATTCGATTTTTTTCGTTCGGTGTTCTTCACTATTTTTGCTTGTGAATTGTGTGTGTATCTGTTAGAATCGCTACAAACTCACACGGGAAAAGAGAAACACCATTTGGATCACTGAAATATTGTTCCACCGCAAGCAGTCCACAAAGAAGGGAAGAATAAAACACCCAAGATTCCACTGGACAAAAAAGTGAAACGCACTAGATTGCTTATTTTATTTTTATTGTACACTTGGTTATTTTTAATAAAGAGTTATATTGTTTTTGTTTGAGGCATTGTTCATTAGTCACGTTTGTAGCCTACTTTGACACTTAGTGATGATTACTAATTTGGTGAACTTTAGAACACACGACTCCATAGCGAGACACTCACAGGGGGACTGCACACTCGGCAGTGGCGAAAAACGGTGATGCGCGCGCTAGTGGTTGAATGACGATTCGGTATTTATTTAATGTTTACGTGGAGGGCACGGCTTGCCTCCGCGGAATCTGTTTAAAGACCGAAGATTCCCTCCGAAACGACAGAATACAAAATTTCATCCATCGTTTCGGTGACCAATAGGGAATGATCTTCCATACATTGGTCAAAGTGAGGATGTGCACGCACACAGAGGCGGTTACCTCGCTCGCTCATGCTGTGTGTCCATGAGCATGCGAACCGACGTACGGCACGGGGTTCACTCTCACCCACCGACAGAAATCCGGGGAACGGCGAATAGTTGCGGGGAATAGCAAGCCGGGGAACAGTCACCACTAGGTCAGTTTAGATCGTTTGCATTTATTTCATAGGTCCGATTGATTGGGTCATACATTGAAATTATTCACTGACGGCCATCCACTAGAAGATCGCACTTCGGGCATGTTGCTAGCACTTGAAAACCTGATGCGAAACCGTTATCCACAAGCAGGAAACACCGCAAATGAAACGCCCGGGCTTCATTGAACTCTTTTATTTCTTTAATTCCTCATATATGCAGTTAACAATATTAATTCTCTACACACATATTCTTGTACACATACAAATGTCCTAGATACATCCAATAATTATCCGAAATATTCTTTGTGTGAAATTGGTACACTGTAGATTAAATATATCCGGTTAACAATATTAGTTCTCTACACACATATTCTTGTACATATACACAAGTGTCCTAGGTACGCGCAATAACTATCCAAACATTGTTTGTGTGAAATTTGCACATTTCGGCATCCAGTGGTTGGGTAAATCCGCAAGCTCCTAACAGTGACCCGAGTTGCGCCGCGCTATATTGCAAAAGGCTGTTTGATACGCGAGGTTTGCCGAACGCAAGGTGGCCAATACGCATGCCAGGTTCTGACGACTGACTCCCGAAATACACTACGACAACACCGACTGATTGGATTGAACGGAAACATTCGAAACTAAACAAAATGCTTGCAGGCGGCGGTGTGGCCCTGGTGGCGGTTGGATCTCGACCCTCGTTGTGTGCCCCCGGTGGCGGTTGAAGCTGGACTGACTAATAAATGGAAAGAATCTATTCATCGCGCCGTGGCGATTGAGTTATAGCTGAAATAAACTCACTGCCACTTACTAGGAATTTCGAGAAGAGTTGCTATGCCTGTGTCGCAGATAGCGATAGCTTAAAATGTTAATTCTTTGTAATTAGTAATTGTTTTGTTATAAGTTAATTGTTATAATTTGTTATTATGAATTTGTTATTAATTTGTTATAATTTGTTATAATTTGAAATTAACTGCATGTTTGGCACCACTTTTTATTTTTGTTATTGCCATTTTTGTTATTTAGTTTTAGTTGTCATTTTGCATTAAGCAAATCAGTTTAGTTTTTTCGTTGTGTCAATTGAATTGTAATTTCTGTTAATCTCGTTTCGTTGTCGTTTATTTGTAACAGTATCGTCGTTTGAATACGAAAAAATAAAGTGTCGTATACTAAACATTTCGTGTCGTTACATTTGAATCTCGTTATTATACTCGTATTGCGCGGTAAATGCACCGTTCCGAAACAACCTGTATAGGGGATTAGTTCGAGGGAATCCTCGCCGTATAAGCTGAGTTGGATTCGTTGGTTGTGTATACCGGGAAATTGGTTTCGGCGGCATAGGCAAGTATGATCAAGGGTTTTGATCGTTGTGATCGTTTCGTGGAAAATTAGCTGTCGCTTGGTTGCAAGCGAGAAGTATAATTTAAGGAGGAAATGAACCGAAGTGGTTTTGGGGAAAATGCATACGGTTTGATTGTAGGGAATTGATGCGGTTTTACATCTTTTGGGTAGAAGAGGAACCGAAATGGTTTTCGGGGGAAATTGGAATTGCTTGGGTGCAAGCAAGGGATATAATTTAGATAGAGAATTAACCGAAGCAATTTCGGGGAAATGTATGCGGCTCGGTGTAATTGGTGATGATGATTAATGTTCCGTTGTAGGTTTGAGTATGCGTTTTATTACAGCATATGAATTTCCGGGGAAATTAAGATTGCTTGGTCGCATGGAAGGAATATGACTTAAGTAAGGAATTGACCGAAGCACTTTTGGGAAAATGTATGCGGGGATGATTTAGAATGTATTCTGTTGAATTGTATTCTGTTGCGATTTTTGGAGTGTGTTTAATTGCAAAGTGTGGAATGTATGCGATTGTGGATTTTGCATGGGGAGTTGGGTTGAGGTGACGCGCTGTTTGCGGTCAAGGTTGGTTGGAATTGTGGGGAGGTAGTATTGTGCCAATACACGGGCACTCCGTTCACTTCCTCCTCCATCATAAATTGTTCACGTGGACACTGCTCACAACACAAAAGAAATAAATACACCCAGGACTGCGGACAATTAAACGTACGGATTTAGTTTAATATTATTTTATTGATTGTTAATTGTAATACATTTGTTGAAGTTTTTTTAACAGGCACCGGCAACGACGATGACGACCATTGCAAAGAGTGCACCGATCAACAGCAATTTAGAGTTCATTGTTTTACAATAAAGTTACTTTTCTCACTTATAAATTCTTTTACACTAACTCAAACTAACTGCGACACAAACTCGCCACACAATTGGAAACCGACAAGTTCAAAATACTTCTCACGACTCCGGGTATTTTTACGCGTCTCCGCAGTAAGTGACCATTGCGGTCAGTGGATGGAAGACGACTCAACGATATCCAATCGTTTGGGGTGAGTTTTTGGTGGTGTGGTGAAAAGGAAATGAAATTTCCTTTGACCAGTGACCAATGGAAGGCGATCTCTGGGACGCGGTGGTGTATGTGTGTGTTTGTACCCATCACCGGATAAACGAAACCTGAAACGAGAAAAAAAAAGAACTAAGGGAGGAGCGACCTAGGCATCTTTTGGTAATGAGAGACAGCTGTCTAAATAGCAGTCACTCATTAGATGCTAAAAGGGGTCGTATATCGTCTCTCTGCCGACTGGGAGAATCGGATTCTTTTGTTTGCATATGTTTATGCTATTGAATCCAATCCGACGGCAAAACGTGACGTCGGTGATTGTTTGAAGATTCAAACAAAGAAATATTTCCACGAGAAGTGCTTGCAACTGAATCAATAGTTGCAAGTCTTCGGAAAGTAATTTAGATGGATACACAATGGCGGTTCTGTGTCAATTATTAATGGCATCTATGGCGACGGCAGAATCGAACTATAGTGTGAATATCTACACTAATTGGAAATTCGGTTTTTGGGTCGCTAATGCAGAGATGCAATGATAATGTATGAACGCCCATGTAGGAAAAATTCTTTGCAGCATTTCAAGGTAATGGATTGAAAACATGAACTATCCATGGGAAGGGAATGTTTTCAGGTGCTAATGCGATTGCATTGGTGGGAAACAATGGGAGTTATGGGGGATTTTTTTAGGTAAGTGAACCCTGGGGGTTGGCGGAACCGCCACAGTTCTCCATGTGGTGTAGAGAACCCCCACAATACCACTTGTACTAAAACAATAAACTGAAGGTTCTACCCTCACTTCATTCATTCATTCATCCTGTAAGCGGATGGTTCTGCATGTACCGCGATTAACGGTAGATGCTCCAAAGAGGTATGTATTAAGGGGTGGACGGTTTTGCGCGTAACACCCTTTCTTCTATCAGTCTTGCGATAGATTCGTTACACAAAAACGACTTGAATTCGATCTTCAATTTAACTCTCAACACACCCAAAAAGATTCACAAATAAAACTTACCTCTCGTAACATAGTAATAACAATTTACCACACCATTCTAATAATGTAATATTTATATCTTTTGGCTTTCAGGCAATTTACGATATGCTTGGAGCTTGCTCTTCAAATCGTCCTGCAGATTCGGCAGAAGAACGCGCTAAAAATATATTTGCGAAAATGGATGAAAATAATGATGGTCAATTAACACAAGAAGAATTCCTAAAAGGATGTCTCCAAGACGAAGAACTTTCAAAGATGTTGGCACCATAAAATGCTTAAGTATAATACAAGAGGGTGCAACAACACTAATAACAATGAAAAATAAACTAATAAATAAAAGCAAAAACTAAATATAAATAAGTAAAAGTAAAATCATACAAATAATTTTATTATGAGAATGTGAATTTATAATCATATCATACGTTGGTACACGATGCTAAAAGTTGACTAACCGAAGAAATATTTTTAAAACATTTTGTAATGTACCACAATTTTGTACAAAATTAATTACCAATTTTAGTATACATAATAATAACAACATACTTCTGCACAAAAACGGAAAAATCCACAGTCTTGACTGAATGTATGCTGCGCATGTAAATCATTAAAAAGAAAACAAAACAAATTTTCTTTAAGCAAAACAAAACACGAAAAGAATATATAAGAAAATCTCTTATAGTAACTTAAGCTTTCTATATAAATATTTGTAATTAATTTAGAAAAGTTATACTTAAATTTAGTTTAGTCTCGCCTACATTCCTAAATAGTGTTTATACTTGTAAAATCCCCTATATACAATTTATATATATTTTATATATTGCGCACAAGTAACTAACTTGTAGATCGTAGTGTAAAAGGTAAGGCATTTGAACATAGGATTGACGAAAAGACGACCATACAATATTTACTTACGCTTACAATTCAGCCACATATTACTTGAAAATTGAGGTTTGCATTTGATTCGTTATTACATGAAATAAACGCTTCCGTTGCTTAGAAAGTAGATTTAAAGAGAGGGCTAAAACGATTCTCCAGTCTGTGTTTTAGTGCGCTGAAAGCAATAACAATATGCTAATGCGCCACTGTTCACGTCATTCCAAATATATTCCCTCTTGAAAGGAACCAATTACAATTCCCATGAAAATACTGCGATGACCTCCGACGATACGCACATTGTTATTCCAGTAATGGCAATTACGATGGTCATTAAATTGTTGCCATCTTATAATTGTGACCACGTTAGTCGAATAAGACATATTAGGGAGAAGTAATTGTCGTCAGAAGACCATCAAAAGCACTTTCCATCTATATTCGGCAGTCTGAGTACATTCTTTGAATATTTATTCAATCAATTTGGGGTTGGACAGCGTATAAGCAAAGTGATTTATTACCAATTCAACATGTACACAGGGTGCTTCAAAACGAATTTATGTATTTGAAATTCATGTAGAAATGAAGTACCGATCCATCACTTCCTTCCACAATTTAGTGCCTTCTTCTTTTTCCATATTCAGTATCAAAACGTTTGGTTTTTTTTTTTTTTTTTTTTTTTTTTTTTATATAGGAACAATTTCCACTATCCACTGAAAATAACATATTGTGTATGAAATGTGTAACAACTGTTGGTGTCGTCCGATGGTATTAGATGTGTTGATTAAGTTTAGGAGATAATCGGCACTTCTTTGAGTTACTTGCTCTTGCAAAATTAATTACAAATAAAGCAACCTAAAACATTATTCTCATATAATTTAAATACTAGACAAAACATTAAAAATCAAGTCTTCTTAGTTTTAAAAGTTACAATCCGGTTTTACAAACTAACATCTTTTTACGACATACATGTGTTACGAGTAACAGAATCCATATAAAACGAACTTCTGACTCTATAAAAAGGAAAATTGTTTTCACGTTTTTAAGCTTCTAACAAAGTAATGACAAAAGCAGAAACGTAAAATTACCATAAGAATTTTATCTTTTTTTTACGAGCACATTTATGTAACGAGTACTAATAACTTTAAGAAAAATATTAATATCCATCTTTATTAAAGATTCTATAAGTAAAATCCACCGTAACTTTCCTGCACTAAATATGAACGTTTTCGTTGTCATGTGCCTGTAACACCATTAGAAACGGTTATAGAAGGGTAATATCATCTTTCAGCTCAACTTGAGCATTATTTTTATTGTGATGTGTCGAATGAAGATATGAGCAAAGTCAGCATGAAAATGATGAAAATGCATTTATTATAATAATTTTTGAAAATAGCTATATTGGTTTTCAAAGTATTGTCCGTGCTGATTAATATGCTGGCGCAAGCTTAATAACCTTGCCCGGAAAAACAAATTATTATGGAAAATTTAACAAGCCTCAGACTTGTTAAATAAGTCCAAGACTGGATCCCGGTTGTAGTGCCGATGATGATAATGATGATGATTAATATGCACTTGCATTCGCTCAGATGATTTATCGAATCAGGCCAAGACCGGATCCCGGTTGTAGTGCCGATGATGATGATGATTAATATGCATTTGCATTCGCTCAGATCATTTATTACAGCTTTCATGCCACTCGGAATGAAAAATCTATCCTTATTAGATTTTATCTCAATACCAACAGCCACCTTGTCGTGGGGGGGGGGGGGGGGCGATTGAACGCTTGATTCGGTCTCTTTTTCGGTAGGGGGGTAGAAATCTTCAAAAGATACCTCTGACCGATCCACAGGCATGCCGGACTTTTACCAACTAAACCATACATATTCACATATTTTCGTTGATCCCCGCGGAACTCTCTTTTAGATATTCCGCCGCGGGGCGGGACGTGGTTTACCTGCTACTCCGCTCGTCGCCTCGCAACTGCTGCATCATTTCACAGAGAATTTGTTACGGACCATGCCTGTTTTGAACTCAACAGGTATTCTATTACACCCCCCAGAGTAACTCTCCGTCTCATATGTCTCTCCAAAATCGTTCGTGCGGTCTCGAATCTCACGCACTCTGTGAGTACGTGTTCCGCATCCGCTGATTCACATGCTTATACTTGTGCAAGTATTGCCGAAAGCATCTGTGGGGGTTCTCTATACCACATGGAGAACCATCCAACAATGCCAACCAATCTTGACCGCCAACAGCGCGTCACCCTAAACTAACCTGTAACCCATTTCAAAACGTGCAAAACACATCCCAATCCGCAAGCGCATCCATCCCGAACTTGCAAGAATCCATCTCGCAATCTGCAATGAAAAGCATTTCCCAAAACTCCCAACAGAATGCAATTCAATAGAATACATTCTAAATTATCTCCCTCAATTACATCACCCCACATACAAACCGCTTCGGTCAATTCTCTATTTAAGTCATATTCCTTCCTTGCGACCAAGCAATCTTAATTTCCCCGGAAATGCATATGCTGTAATAAAACGCATATTCAAACCTTCAACGGAACATTAACCATCACCACCAACACCGAGCCGCATACATTTTCCCGAAATTGCTTCGGATAATTCTCTATCCAAATTATATCCCTCGCTTGCACCAAAGCAATTCCAATTTCCCCCGAAAACTCATGCCCATACTTGCTCGTGTTCCCAAAACCGATTTCTCGGTTCACATAGCAACCGAGGAATGTAGCCCAGCCAGAACGGCAGTAATTCCCGGAAACAAACTCCCAAACTCTTTTGGAAGTTCCTAGTAAATGGCGGCGAGTCGATTTTAGCTATGGCTCAACCGCCACGACACGATGAATAGATTCTTTCCTTTATTAGTCAGTCGTCTTTCAGCAACCGCCACACGCACATCGGGAGTCCCCTGACAACCGCCGCGGCCATAAGGGGCACGCACGCCCCCGCGTGCCAAATAAAGTCAATTCGAACGTTCCCCTTTCAATTGCTGCGGACACAGCGTCGAGGAATAAGCAAAACAGAAAAATAAAGGGGAACGTACAAACAATAACAACACCAGTGACTTTTAGTTATTGGCCTTTACTTTTGGTGTTCGAATTTTGGGCGACAGTGTTTTTGCAGTGAACTCTGGAGGGGGGATAGTGAACTGGTGCCATACGTTGGCGCACCTACTTCGTAACCCCCACACATCCATGTCCTGATATTAGCTGAGTCAGGTGGAGATTCAACTCGCCATGTTTCCTTTACACCCATGTTTCTATATCAGGTATCATGGTGTGGGTCCATCTTCCCTTCGTGGAAGAATCCCACCTTCGTTGCCATTCTCTTAGGCTTGAGAGCTCTAATTGTGACCGCATTCTCCGGCGATTCTCTTGGGAGATCTTGTGGCGTTTCTAACATATACACACACAATACACAAGCAAATAGTGAAGAACACCGAACGAAAATCGAATAAGAAAAATGCATCAGAGCCGTATACCATAGCGACAGCATAACACTTCGACATCAGTTGAATGTACTTGAGTTTAGAAATCGAATTCGTACATGCGGCCAGTAGCCTCATGTGTTAAGCATTGGTTCAATTTTTGGTGATTGTAACTGTCAAAGCGTCAGTTCGAATCACACGTTCTTCATTATTGTAGCAAACGCTATAACCTCATGCAATGCAGCGTTTTCTTTAGCTGCAATGTAAAGTGGTGTCCTCTCAGCCAAAACATTTATGGCATCTTCGGATACCGTTCGGAATGCACAGCATACTCTTAATGATGCCACCCTATGCGCTGAGTTCACTCCCCTCATGTACGACTTATACTGTGCGGCTCCTGCCCATACGTGAGCTGCATACATTATAATGGAGGTGTTGACACTGGTTATGAGTTTCCTTATGTGGGGCCGGGGTCCTCCAACATTGGGTAGCAGATTCGCCAAAACTTTGCATACTCTTGCCGTTTTTTTTCAGTCGCTTTCCTCAGGTGTTCTTTGAAGGTCAACCTGTTGTCGAGTATAACACCCAGATATTTAATATAGGGACTGGATCTGATTATTTGTCGTTCTATTTCCTAATCAAGGTGTTCAATTTTCCTGCGACTGCTTATTAAAACTGACTCCGTCTTATGTCCAGCTAGTTTCAGTCCGGCCATATCTAGCCAAAATTTAACGCTCTGGATTGCTTGGGAGCAAATATTCTGTAGGTCATCTAGTTGTTTAACTACGGCCACTATCACCAAATCATCTGCGTACCCAACGATTCTAACCCCTTTTGATACATTGACCCTGAGCACACCATCATACATGATATTCCATAACAGCGGACCTAATACAAATCCCTGAGGTACATCCGCTGTTATTTCATATTCCTGTGATCCCTCATCTGTGTCATAGATGAGTCTTCTATCCGAGAGATAGTTTGCTAGTATACGCACCAAGTAGGGTGAGACTTGTAGATCGGCCAACGCTTCTAGAATCCGATTCCAATTCACCGAGTTAAATGCATTTTCAAGATCTAGAGTCACCACCGAGCAATATTTTTTTGTACCTCCTAGCCCTCGTGCTCCAGCTATCGCATTGGGAGCGATGTCGCACACCACAGATAGTGCCTTACCGGTTGATCTACCTTTCCGGAACCTCTGCCATTCAGAGAGGCCCGATGTCCCCATCAGTGAATTCTTCCAGGCAAATGGCAATTACTCGGTCAAGCATTTTTCCTGTTGTGTCTAGTATGCACAACGGGCGATAAGACGACGGCTCTTCTGGATTCTTGACACCTTTTGGTATAAGCACAAGTCGCTGTTTTTTCCATCATTTAGGAAATTGTCCTGTTTGAAGGCAGGTTGTGAAGAGACTGCTGAAGACTTTCGGCTTTTTTGTTAGAGCAGTCTTCACTACAGCGTTAGGGATATCATCCAGTCCCGGGATCTTGTTTTTTTGACAACCCTAGCAGCCAAAAGCGCCTCTTCAGTGATCACGGGTGGTATCTCTCCTTCAGTGATACTCCACTCCTCTTGCACTCTCAACACATCATCACACTGTGGGAAGAAGACAGCAACGATTCTGGCCATGTCAGTTTTACTTTTTTGCATTTGACTACTGTTGTAGTGTAGTCTTTTCATGACTATTCTGTAGGCGCTGCCCCATGGGTTGTTATTTAATTCATCCCTTAGGAAGCAGAACGCGTCATATTTACTTTTGCGAATTACATTCCTCAACTCTTTCCGTTTGTTTACGAATTCCGCATGCAACTGTGGGTAGGTGTTACGGTTTCTTGCTCTTTGTTGCAGGCGTCATAACGTGTTGCACTCCCATCGCACATGGGCGATTTCTGAGTTCCACATCATCATCATCATCATCGGCACTACAACCGGGAACCGGTCTTGGCCTTATTTTTTGATGGTCTTCCAGTTGCGTTCACGTATCCATATGCTACTGACAGCGATTGATTTGATAAGATGTATTACTACTCTTGTTCCCTTAAACAGTTTTGCATCCAATCGTACGAATTTTGATTTAATAACACACTCCGGGCGTACATGCATGATGTGTCGTTTATAATATCACTTCCTCTCGAATTGGCCGCACATTGTAGTTGGTGTAATGAACGTCCACGAATTATGAGTCCATAGGTCTTTCCACATGGTGTGTCTTGGTTTCAGCATTTTACTTACGCATCGCTTAAAAATGTTTTTTTTTCAGTTGCTGGACAATGCAATCTCCCTTTGCTCTATTCTATTCTATTTTTATTTTGCCGAGTCAATGGCTGAGTTGCAAACCTATGTTCAACTGACGACTCTTTCTATTGTCCAGTTCGGCACAATTACTGAGTGGTAGGTAGGGTCCCAAAGCCCAGCCATTAAGGCATAAGCTCCGTCAAATAGTTGAGAAATTCTTGACCATCTTTCAGAGCTTGGCTCAAGAAAAAATAGCATTTCAGGGTGCTGAGTCAGCGTTATAAGTTCGCCTTTCCGGGGAGAAGTAAAATAAAAAATAAATAAATAAAAAAGATTGGCCTATTTAACTCACCGATTCGGCAGCACCATCGTTCCCTGTCCTGTGCCCTCTCCTTCTACTCTGACCATCCGATCCGATTTCCTCAAGGTCAAACCTAACATTATCCTACCCTCTCCGTCGCGGCCGTCCTGTCGGTCTCTTCCCCGTTGGTCTACCGTCAAGAATTCTACGCACGGTCCTATCGTTGCCCATTCGCGATCCTCATCATCATCATCGGCACTACAACCGGGATCCGGTCTTGGCCTTATTTAGCAAGTCTCGAGGCTTGTTAAATTTTCCATAATAATTTATTTTTACGGCGAGGTTATTATCTTCCGCCCATCTTAATTTTCGCGATCTGATTACTCTCACTATTGTAGGTTTGCGGTATAGCTCTTCCAACTCGTGGTTCTGGAGTTTCCTCAGTTGTCCTGCCTCCTCATCATATTTACGGCCAAAGATACCCCTTATTCTTGAATACGCGGAATTTGTTTTCTTCCCGTTTTGTGAGAGCCCATGTTTCGCATCCGTATAGAACAATCGGCATGATTATTGTTCTATAGACACGGAGCTTTATATTACGTCATAGCAGTTTGGATTTCAGCCGTTTACTGACTGCGTGCCAACTAGCCTTGCCTGAATGCAGTCTTTTATTAATTTCCTTTGACATTTCGTTACCGGCCGTCAGTATTGTTCCCAGATATTTAAACTCCTAAAGTTTTTCAAATATCTTACCCCTGACGTTTATGTGCGTCCCCTGAGGTCCACCTCCTCTCGCCGTAATCACATATTTTGTTTTATCATCATTTATTTCTACACCCATCTCTTTTGCCGCTTGCGTGATGATTTCACTGCTTTTACTTGCAGTTTTTAGATTATCGACCAAAAAGGGCGATGTCAACCTCATATGGGAACACCTGTGTGACCCCGTTCAGAGATAATGCGGTCATGTTGTCGTCTTGTACCTTTGTGATGAACATACTCGAGCACAAAAGACATGGTGAGAGGCCATCCGCCTGTTTTAGTCCTTCCCGGATTTCAAATGGTTCTGAGAGGTGGTTTTCTATTCTAACTCGCCGTTTATTTTCGTGCATGCATATTTAAATGGGGGCGGCATCTTCTTTCGGGACTCCCAGCTCAACTATAATATAGAAAAGTCTTTGCCTTGCGATTGAGTCGTAGACTTTTTTGTAGTCAACGAACAGTTGGTGAACCGTCTCTCCGTATTCCCACTTTTTTTCCAGCAATTGCCTTACCGTGACCATTTAGTCGCTCCGCACTAGTAGTCTCCCAGTATTTCTTCTGCGTACGGTGATATTCTCGCCAGTATGACATTTGTTAGTATTTTGTATGTGGTTGGGAGCAATTATATTCCTCTGTAGTTTTCGCAGTCAGATCTGTCGCCTTTTTTGAAAATGGGGACGATGTTGTGTTTAGTAGGGGTTAGTTTCAGGACGCGAGTCTCCTGATCCTTAAAAGGACAAGGTGATCTCTTAAAACAGACCGCTCCTGAAATCTTGTCCTACAAGGGGTCGTTAACCGTGCTTCCTCTGATCCAGAGGGAAGAGTAACGTCCTTTTGGTTTGGCCTTCGTCCTTAGTCTTCACTTGGTCTTCCGTGGGGGGGGGGGCAGGTGATACTTAGCTATCCATTGTTGGGTAAAAATGAAAGCACGTCTTGTTTCCTTTGGAATGTGTTTTTTATTATTTTCTCAAAGATTATCCTGGGGTACTTCCTCCAGGGACTGTACACGAATTTAGACTGCGGCCCGGAGATCACGAAACCATTCCTTTATAAAGGAAAAGGAATCGAAAATTGTATCTCAAAGATACACATTTTCGTGCAACAATCTCGATCTTTTGGATATTTCGAGCGAGATGTTGTGTTTACACAAGATAAGAAATCAATTTCTTGAATTCTTACGAAACCATTACGCAGATGTGTGAATGTATCTGCTTTTGAGTTTTTGTTTGTTTAACTCAATGGAATTTTTAGGATAGAGATAACAATCTCTGAATTTTGGATTTGGGTGATGCTGTGGAGCAAATATAGAACAATAAACGAATATTAGATTCGTTTATTGTGAATTTTAATTTTAATTCGGATTTTGGATTAAACTTCGCCGTGGGGGCAAATGTTATGCGATAAACGAATTTTGATTCGTTTATTGCGAATTTTGGGTTGTGTTTGGGTTTTTGTGGGTTTTGATAGGATTTTGGGTTTTAGGGTTAGGATTAGGAATGGCGGAAAAAGATGGTAGGGCTTTTTGGAGCACTACATCCTCCCTTCCTTGAAAAAAAAATTGATCTTTATGAGATTAATTTTCTGGAAAATGGTGTGATTGGGAATAAGGATGACGGTATCGTGATTCCGTTACATATGCCTGATATTTTCTAACATAGTAGCTTTTTGTATACAATATTTATTATAAATGTGTAATTTTTGTTCTTTGTTTTTTTTCTTAATATTTATGTATTCGTATTTTATGGTCGTGTATTCAAGTTTCCACAATGGTTATATAATAAAATATTTTCTTTTTTTTCTGAGTGTAAGGTTAATTGTAGAATGTTTTATAATTACATAAGTATTTGAATTCATTATATTAAATTTAACTTTGCGTTTTTTTTTTTTTTTTTTTTTTTTTATAAAGTACTATTTGTAAAAAGATACATAGATAAGTAAGGTTTTTATGGTTTATTCTTACAATTTGTATATTACATAGAATTTTCATTGTTTATATACTCGTATAAATTTATTTACATATATTATTTTTGTTCTCTTTTTTTTTCATTGTCCTTATTAGTCGGGCGTTTATTTATTTATATAATTTTTCCATGTATTTGAACGTACAATTTAATTCTATAACTTTTCCTTTTTTTTTTTTTTATATAAAAATTTTCGTACTTTCTTAGTATTTCTTAGTTGAAAACTATTTTGTATTTATATAAATATTAGAAGTTCTTATTTTAACACTGTTTTGTAAGTTTTGTTTTTGTATTTTCGTTTTTTTCATATATATATAATGTGTTTTTTCTTATAACCTAAGATTATTTATTATTATTACAAAATTTTGTTGTTGTTGTTTATTTATTTAAGTTAGTGGTGGTTATTTAAAACATGATATAAACTTATTTTATTAAGTGCGTTAATATTTGTTTTTATCTATATATTTATTTTTGTTTTGTTTGTTTTTTTTTCTCTTTTTTTTTTTTGGTATTAAAAGTGTTGTATACTATTTACAAAATTATTTTATTCGTATACAATTATTTGAAGTGAAAATTTTTGAAGCAAATTTTAAATACATTGTCGTAGTGTTATATATATATATTTTTTTTTTGACTTTATTTTTTTTTGTAAGTTTATCTTACATATATGCATTTATTTATTTCTCTTTTTTTTTTTTAAGGTTATCTATACATATATACATTTTTTTTTTTCAACTTTTATTTTTCTTTGGAGTTTCTTATTCGTGATTGCCTAGTCCACAAATAGTTTTATATTATTGTTGTGGACTATTCGAGTTCCTTTTCCTATTTTGAGGATTGAATTTTCTTCGGATAGGATCTTTACAATTTCGTAGGGGCCTTTCCACAGGGAGGTTAGTTTTTTAGGTCTTGAGTGATTCTTTAATAGAACCTTGTCGCCAACATTAAATTTCTTACGGCCTACTTTTTGGTCGTAGTATACCTTAGATTTTTGTTTTTTCTCTATCAGTATTCCCTTGGCTGTACGATAACCATGTTGTAATCGCATTTTTAATTCGTTTGCGTAATGGTCGTAGTTATAAGAGCTTTCGGGGTTTTGTCTGAGAGAACTGGGTATTTCGGCTGGGAAACCATATAGTAATTCATGCGGCGTGTAGCCTGTATTACTGTGGGGTGTAGTATTGTACACAACCATTGCGTAAGGTATCCAGGTGTCCCAAGTGAGAGGATCCTGGTTTACATAGTGGCGGAGGTCTTCCACCAGAGTTCTATGGCTCCGTTCTAGTGCTCCATTCGTTTGTGGATGGTAGGGTGCTGTATTGAGTTTTCTCATTTTAAGTAAGGAACAAATGTCCTTAAAAAGTGTGATACTTAGCTATCCATTGTTGGGTAAAAATGAAAGCACGTCTTGTTTCCTTTGGAATGTGTTTTTTATTATTTTCTCAAAGATTATCCTGGGGTACTTCCTCCAGGGACTGTACACGAATTTAGACTGCGGCCCGGAGATCACGAAACCATTCCTTTATAAAGGAAAAGGAATCGAAAATTGTATCTCAAAGATACACATTTTCGTGCAACAATCTCGATCTTTTGGATATTTCGAGCGAGATGTTGTGTTTACACAAGATAAGAAATCAATTTCTTGAATTCTTACGAAACCATTACGCAGATGTGTGAATGTATCTGCTTTTGAGTTTTTGTTTGTTTAACTCAATGGAATTTTTAGGATAGAGATAACAATCTCTGAATTTTGGATTTGGGTGATGCTGTGGAGCAAATATAGAACAATAAACGAATATTAGATTCGTTTATTGTGAATTTTAATTTTAATTCGGATTTTGGATTAAACTTCGCCGTGGGGGCAAATGTTATGCGATAAACGAATTTTGATTCGTTTATTGCGAATTTTGGGTTATGTTTGGGTTTTTGTGGGTTTTGATAGGATTTTGGGTTTTAGGGTTAGGATTAGGAATGGCGGAAAAAGATGGTAGGGCTTTTTGGAGCACTACAACGACTATTGAGGTTTTCCATTCTTCCGGAGGGACTTCCTTCTCCCATATTGTTTTGATGTGGTGGTGGTTCTTTCGAGCGGTTGCCTCTCCTCCATGCTTTGTAAGCTCTGCCGATATGCAGTCGACTCCGGGAGCCTTGTTTTTTTTTTTTCAATCGATCTATTGCATCTACAACTTCGTTGAAAGAGAGCTCTGGGATCTGAGGCTCGGCTGTATGTACGTCTGGTGGATTTATTTGTGGTTGATGGGTGCGCACGTTGAGCAGGTTTTCAAAGTACTGTTTCCATCTTCTCACGATATTGTTCGTTTCTGTGACCAGACTGTCGTTTGTGTTTCGAATTATTTTGGCTCTCCCTCGGTAGCCATTTCTAATTGACTTTATGCCGGCATACTTACCTCTGATGTTCTTTGCTCTGGGATTTTCTAGAATTTTTTCGACCCGAGTCTTCTCCCAGTCACGTTTTTTTTTATTGTTTAGTTTAGTTTAGTTTAGTTTGAAAAGTCTCGCTGTCTCTTTCCGAATTGTCGTGTAGCTTTCTGCGTTGATTTCATCATATCTCTCTAAGTGTATCACTCTGAGGTGTTTATGTTGTTCGATCTTCACTCTGCACTCATCGTCAAACCAAGGTTTGGACTTAATTGTTTTCTTAAATCCTAATACGTTTTGGGCTGTTTATTTGATTACGTCTCTGATCGACGCCCGTTTAGTGTCCACATTATTGGTTTCCTCTTCCTCGCTACGGCCATTCTCTAGGGTGCTGAATCTATTCGTTAGTTCGTCTTGATATTCAGCCCTTTAGCGTAGGCCTCTTAGTTCATCAATGACGAACTTTTTGCTCGTTTGCCGTGACTGCCTATGAGGGTTTACTGTGAGTCAACTCTTAATTTTGCCCATCACTACAGTCGCAATCTGCTCCTCTTATGATCTTATGTCAAGGATATTCGAGTGGTGTCTTTTGTCTATGAAGAAGTGGTCTATGCGGTTATGCGTTACGCCGTGGGGTGATATTCATGTGACTTTATGCATTTGCTTGTGCTTGAACATCGTGCTTTTCACTACGAGATCTTTTGACGCTGCGAACGTGATTCGAATACCATTATCATTTGAAACGTCATGTAGGCTTTCTTTACCTATTGTTGGTGGGAAGATATCTTCCTTTCCAATTTTCGCATTGAGGTCGCCGAGAAGGATTTTAACATCGAATGATGAGATCCCATCAAATACTTCCTCTAGGGTCTAGGTAGAACGTGTGCTTGTTTCGTTGTCAGTAGATTCTGTTAAGGCATTTACGTTTATAAGTACGTTATTGTACCATGGGCCCTGTAGTTTTAGCACCGAGATCCGGTCATTAATAAATCTCACATCTTTTCATCATCATCATCGGCACTACAACCGGGATCCGGTCTTAGCCTTATTTAGCAAGTCTCGAGGCGTGTTAAATTTTCCATAATAATTTATTTTTACGGGCAAGGTTATTAGCCAGGGATTAATTTTATTGCTTATGGTGCGCCTGTTCTGAGGTTATGAGTATCGGTACCTCTACACGCCAGTGTAAACCCGTTGGTTTCGATTACTTGATGTGGGAGTCGGACTTTTTGAAGCACGACGATGTCCATTTTATATTGTTTTGCGTTTTCTACGACCGTCTGTATCGCGCCTGGTTTATATAACGTTCGAACATTCCACGTGTCGACGCATATATCCCGCCTTTTCCGTTTTTCCCTACGTCTTCTCTTTGTCGAGTCGGTGTTTTCTTAATGATTTGTTCCCTTATGGTAGTGTCGGCTCATCACACCTACGCCTACCGGTTTTTTTGTGGGATTGTTTTGTGTATATTGATTATTCATTTTTGTTCCCACGAGTCTTGGGGTTACAAATAGTCCGCCATATCAGAGCTCCGTTTTGATATGGTAAAGTCTGCTTATTGCTCAGATTCGACCCGGTGCGAAAGAGGCGCCGTTATAATACAGCCGGTATACCCCTGGCTGCAAACCATCGAATGGGCACGGTGGCGCGTAACACCCTGTATTGGGGGTAGCAGATCTTTGTGTGTTATTGGAATTTTAAAATTTCCTTTAACAGCATATTCTTAAAAGTATAAACTATAAGACAATATAAAAAAAATCGAGTTTTTCAAAATTCTAGACCAGAATATCCCCTTAATTGTCAGTTGTTACTCATAGGTTTTTTTTTTAGCAGTTTTTACAAATTGTGCACCTGTCAAGCTTTCAGAAGGCAAGTTTTAAGGGGTCGTTCGCCTTATCATCGTTCCTATTTATTTTTTATTTTTTATTATTCATCAGGGAAACCAAACGCAGAGAATACCACACCAAATCTATGTCAAATTGTTTGGAGCAGGAAACTAGTCCTACAAGCACATACATACAAAGTGGCGCAAAATTAATCACCCTATCGGAAGATGTTATAATTTTGCAAATGGCGTCGTACGTCAATCAATCAATCAATCATGAATTAGACAGCTGCCATTGCTCCATTGCTTGTCTGCTTCTATACTGCAGCTGTCTAGTTCATGGCTGATTGGCGTACGACGCCATTTTCAAAAATTATAGCATCTTCCGATTAATTTTGCGCCACCCTATATAATTAAGTAAACATTATTATAAAAACCTCTAAGTAGAGTAGAAAGATAAGAGAAGACTATGTGAGGCCGTCGATAATGGTACAATTCGAGAGGTGGTGGCTAAATAAGAGGTCTTATCAAACAAGCGGCTAATTTCATGAGGTATTTTATAACAGTTACGCACTGTAACTACAGGTGCTTTATATCTATGATCGAAGAATAAACGTATGCAAACAGCGTACTCCAAAGCAAAGAATAATACAAAAAATGCCTTCTTACATATATATTATAAGTATTTACTTACTGCAGTTATTCTGTATATTTGTTTTTTTGGCCTTTCTGTCTACTTAAAACTACTAACTATTCTCTATGTGTTATGTAAATACCAACTCTACAATCAATTCTTTTAAGGGATATCCAACTGCCTAAAAATTAAAAAGAGAAAAATGGAGATTAAAATCAGCTAACAAATTCCTTTTAGCAAATTCAATATCCGAGTCAAGACTTTATTTGTTAATTCTTATTGATATTGGAATCACTGATTTGTATATTGTTTATTTCCATATTTGATTTGGTATCACGTGTGTATAATGAATCAAGAAATAAAAACAAACTTTAAAATAAATTTAACTAATCAACGTCAACTCACCCAAAGCATGCATTTATAATATATATAAAAAAATAAACACAAAATGCATTCAAAACGAGTATCGTAGAATTCAATAAAATTTGTTTCTCTTTACTTAGCGTATGATAAATATAAGATTTTTAAAAGCAAAAACAAATAAAACCAAACAAAATTTTAAATTTAAAAAAAAAAACAAAAACAAAAAACATGATATGCACAGTAAGGGCACAAATTCAATTTTAAAAATCTGAATATTCAGATAAATACTTGCAAAATTCGTTAACGATAAGCTTTTAGCCAGTCAATCAATATCATTAAAGATATAATTAAAATAAAAAAAGAAAAACAAAGCAAAAGATTAAATAAACGATTAACAATTTTCATGTAAAACTAATATAGAAACGAATCAATTTGTAAAATTTGTTTTTCATATTTATCTCATTACTATAAAATATATTTTTTAAGTAACACAAAAGCAAAATCTATCATATTTCTCAAACAACCAAAAACCCGTTTAACGAAAACCACCATTTGGCAATTCTCATTTTATATACGTCTACATTAATGAACTTTAAAATATATACATATAATTAATTGAAGTAATTACAAATTTGCTGTGATTTCAATTACAGTACATCATTCGACTTTTTTATACAATTGGCTACATTATATGTCTAGTTAGCTTCGTCCCTCTTGTTCTAGATTTAGTTATTACCTGAATGGTACATTGGTCAAATGCAACGTTGATGTTGTTCCAAAGTATATCCTTGATACAATCCTGCTCTTAATATATCATTTTCACTTAATCCTGGTTGCTGACAGGTACTTGTAATGGTTGACATGACGCGCCACCAAAATCCGATAATACATGGTAGGATGATTTTACAACATCCAGAACCACTTGGATTGAATGGACAGAAAGTGTTTTGTCCATTGAATCCGTGTTTCGTTTACTCTATAGGAATGCATTTCGACAAGTGGGCTGGGTGCCAAACTCTGTCGAATGATTTGGAAATACCTAGTGGTCGCACTCGCCCCCACCGTAGTATTAGACGGAGTGGCCCCACTTTTCATCAACGAAGTCAGTCGAGATATTTTGCAAGTTCATCGTTAGTTAGTCACTTCTTAACCTTCGACTATAAAGAACCTAGTGTTGTGGGTCGACAGAAAGAAGCGATGATTTGTTAATTGATTGAATATTTGCTGATCCATGGATTTAGGAATTGGGTGGTCGTATAACACAAATGGAAGAGCTTTCGCTTCCCGAAGTGAAGTAGACAATCTCCTCAAAATAATCTGGGTAATGGGATCAGGACCAGTGTATTTGATAAAGTTCAATTTTTTGAGTGCTCGAGCAACAATTGCGTTCGAAAGAAAATCAGACTTATCGTGTACTGCTTATACTCTAAATTGAAGCAAAACTGATGTGCAAGGTTGAGTTAGCTGCAAAGTGTGCAGCAAGTAGATTCACTTTCTTGATAGCGTTGACAATAGGTCCGGTAAATTCTATAAGGAAGGCATGAATGAGCAGATAGAGTTTTTTATGTTCTTTACAAATACCCAGATGTTTCTACTACCTGGAGAAAGGATAGTATTTTAGTCCCACTTCCTGATCATGTGAGAATTTTGCATTTCTAACTCTCTTGCATCTTTTCCGGACAAGAGGTAAGCTTTCTGTTAGGTAAATCAAACAATACAGAGAAAAATCATTTGATTTATCTAGCGGAAAGGTTACCTCTTTGTCCTGAATAGTCGTGTGGCGTTTCTAATAGATACACACACAATACACAAGCAAAATAGTGAAGAACACCGAAAAGAAAATCGAATAAGAAAAATGCATCAGAGCCGTATACCAAAGCGATAACATAACAATTCCACATCAGTTGATTGTACTTGAGTTTAGAAATCGAATTCGGACACGCAGCAGTGGCCTGATGTGTTGGGCTTTGGTTCTATATTTTAGCGATTCTAACCGTGATAGCGTCAGTTCGAATCACACTTTCTTCACTATCGTCGCAAACGCTATAGTTCTCTTCGTTATAACATTTAAAACAAATCTCTTTCGAGTGAATGTGCAGATTCCTTGTTGGTTTAAAATTCCACATTACGTATTTCTTAAGAATATAATTGGTTATCATATTTATTTTAGGATATACGAACTGGGTGCGAAATCTGATATTGGTTGACTTCGGTAAACTGAACCACACGTGCTGCTTCATTTGTGGCTGACTAAGGTTGTCAATAGTTTACACATTGCATTTAAATTACATACTTAAACTCTACTTACTCCCTAAAATCTCGTGAACTTGTTTTTGTATCCCAATCGGCAATCCTATCTTAAAATCAAGGTAACACCTTTCATATTTCTTCACTCAGCCACAGTAACATGCACCCAAGATTAAGTGAACGCTAATTTAATCACCTAATTTTTCAGTTCCGTCCTGTTCCATGTTGATAAAAATAAATACAATGATCTTTTCATTTGATCTGATGTCAGCTGATACATTCCTATTTAACCTTTAATAATCTTCATTTATATTTTAAAACTTCTAAACTAAATTCTATCATTTAATGAAGGTTGCAATGGAACTGGGCACACTTCTCTATGTGGCTGCCACATGTGACAACCGTTTCAATTTCTTTCGTACTTTCGCAATATGTTTTATAATTTACAGTTTCCTGATACAGATTTTGTGACAAATGTTTCAATGATGCCTTGCTCCAACTCTGTCGTAGAATACAAAGATTTTTCGTCACCTGGAGAAATAAAAAAAAAAGTTTTTTTTTTTTAATATATAGTTATATATAAATTGTTTTAATACCTAAATTATTAAATATTTCATGTAACTTACCTTTTATATTTATATTTAAATTAGAGCACCAGCATTTATATCTTGTGTGAATGAATGGGACTTGTGATGCTGTGCTTCAAAAATAATCTCACAACTGTAATTTTAATATAAATTTCTCCACGGAAGAATTAAGGATCTATTTAATTTCCACTTCCTAAAAAATGGGAAAACAAAATAGTAAGCTAAAGCCGGAGGTTTTAGAGGATCTGAAACAAAATACAGAATTCACAGGTAAATAAAACAATAATTATTCATTTATCACTTAATTCTTAAAATATTTAAACAAATATAAACGTAACAATTATTGATTCACAATTTAAGCTTGAAACATTTCAATAAATGAGAGAGCTTCTATTGTCTGTTTATTTTTTGTCTTAGATTAATTAAGTAAATAACTTCATCTTTATTTAAATATAATACGTAAACTTCTGAAATTTTGTTAGCAAAAGTCTAAATAGTAATCGGTTAAAACAAAATAAAATCTTGGTAATGTTTCCTAATCTATGATAGATTGTTACAAAAACAATTTAAAAAAATATTATCTTATCAATATAAATTTCTATTGTTATAAACTTGTACTGTGAGGCTTTAACTATGGCAAGAATAATTAGGGGAGTTTATTATATACTATATATATATATATATATATCGGGTTTTTCAATAGGGACTTGACAACTTTCAATTTAATTTGTGAACGCACCTATTCACTAATCATCGAACTGTCACTGTCAATTTATTCAGTAAACTCAACATTTTCATCAAGTACACGAACGAACAACGTCTGCAAATTATAAAAATTTACTACCGAAAAAAAGTTGTCAAATGCATAAGTAATAAGATTACGCGCCATGTAAAAGATGTGAAATTCATTAATGACCGAATGTCGGTGGCAAAAATACAGGGAACGTGGTATCGACGAAGAAATTAAAGACCCGTTCTCTGAGACCCTAGAGGAAATATTTGACGGAACTTCATAGCTTGAAATGATAAATTCCGCCTCGACGACCTCAAGCAAAAATTGGAAAGGAAGATTTCTTCCAACTAGCTATTGGTAAAGAAAGCCTAGTTGACGTTCCAAACGATAATGGAATTCGAATTATCACGTTTGTAGCGTCAAAGATCTGGTAGTGACAAGCACGATGTTCAAACACAAGCAAATTCATATAGTCACAGGAGTCGCGCTGGAGCAAACCCCCCTCGCGTGGTAGAAACCTTGACGTGACACAGGGGCTTCAATTAGAATGAATCACTCAGGCTGTGCTGACGGAAGCGTACGCTTCCAGTATGGTCACCCATGTCAGACAGACTAGCGAGGAGTAACACACAAAGATCAGCCACCCTTAATACAGGGTGTTACGCGTAGCCATGTCCATTGGATGATTTGAAGCCACGGGTATACCGGTTGTATTATAACGGCGCATCTCTGACACCGGAACGAATCAGTACAGTAAGCAGACCTTACCATATCCAAGCGGGACTCTCAAATATTATAATATGTATCTCTCTCTCTCTCTCTCTCTCTCTCTCTCTCTCTCTCTCTCTTATAATATATATCAAAACGGGGCTCTGATATGGCGGACTATTTGTAACCACAAAGCTCGTGGGAACACAAAAAACAATCCCACGAAAAACCCGGTAGGCGTAGGTGTGATGAGCCCACACTACCATAAGGGAACAAATCATTAAGAAAACACCGACTCGACAAAGAGAAGACGTAGGGAAAAACGGAATAAGCGGGATACACGCGTCGGCACGTGGAATGTTCGAACGTTATGTAAACCAGGCGCGATACAGACGGTCGTAGAAAACGCGAAACAATATAAAATAGACAACGTCGCGCTTCAGTAAGTCCGACTCGCACATCAAGTAATCGAAACCAGCGGGTTTACATTGGCGTGTGGAGGTACCGCTGCATATAACCTCGAAACCGGCTTCATAATCAGCAAGAAGATTAAGAGATGTGTAAAGAAAAACATGTGAAATTTATTATTGACCGAATATCGGTGCTAAAAATACAGGGCCCATGGTACTATTATGTACTTATAAACATACACACCCCAACAGAATCTACCGACGAAGAAACGAAGGACACGTTATACGAAACCCCAGAGGAAGTATTTGATGGAATCTCATCATTCGATGTTAAAATTCTCTTCGGGGACTTCAACGGGAAAATTAGAAGGGAAGATATCTTTCAACCAAATATAGGTAAAGAAAGCATACACGACGTTTCAAACGATAATGGAATCCGAATTATTGCGTTCACAGCGTCAAAAGGTCTGGTAGTGAAAAGCACCATGTTCAAGCACAAGCAAATTCTTAAAGCCCAGAAAAAAGGGTGGAAAGAAAAGGTCCTCGATGTGGAACTGCTCGATTATATACTGGAAGACCAAATCGAACAGTTTGGCGCAGAGGCCGATGCGAACTATATATATACATCATCATCGGGTGCACATGGTGTTTTGCATGACAGCTGTAATAAATGTGATACTCGTTTCTTTGAATAACACCATTCCTGTTATAAATTTTATAATAACAATTATTTTATAAGTTTTTGTGTTGAGTACGAGACTTACCCCTAGTTGTTCTTGGCACTCGTTGTTCCTTGAAAGAAAGCAGCTGGCCTAGTTATTCCTGGTAATAAATCCTTTTTGCACAAAGGAGCGAATATTAGTACAAAACGAGCGAATAGTAATACAAAACGATTTTATTTAAATTGATTAAACGATTTTATTTATACATTTCATATTTCAGTTAAATTGATCAAGATAATATTTTCAATTTTCATAATTCAGTTAAATTTATGAATATAATAATTGCACATGCACATTTCATATTTTATTTTAATTTCTTAATATGATAACTGCAAACACACCCGTACGCGGCGACTGCTTAACAAACAAGAAGGAATATCTCGTGTCTTTTCGGCACATATCCTTTTTCGTTCCGCTTCCACGAGTTATCTCTAGGAACCGGCGGAATTGGCAATTGGCTAATAGGGGGCGACTATGGCTAATAATAAGAAGATGACTATTGCAATGTGAATGGGGTTTTAAATGGGTTTTTACTTTTATTTAAATTAGATTCTATTGTAAAGGGAATAGGACATTAGTAATTTGGAGGGAAGGGAAGGATACGGGAAGGATATGTGCGTGAAGGCACGAGAAGTTAATAATTCAAAGGGGGAGGGATAATTAATTGAACTTTAATTATATAACATTCCCCGTCCATTTTATTTCTTGCAATGCTGTTATGTCAGCCTTATATTCGGACAGGGTATCGACTAGCTGCTGTGGAGCTCGAGTTCTGTATAATGAGCGGACGTTCCATGAGAAAATGTTTAAATCGTTTAGCCATTTTCGTTTCCGTGCTCGTCGTCGTGTATCCGGTGCATATCCGAGGCTTGTTAAATCTTTCATAATAGTTTGTTTTTCCGGGCAAGATTATTACCCTTGCGCCAACCTCTCTCAGGATGTCGCTGCATGCATTGGTTCACTACTTCGCAGGTGTCAAAGTAGCTATCCAGGGGTGTCACGTGGAGACTGCATGTCGACTTGGATTGAGCAGGGACAAAGATCGCCCTGGACTTCGCCGGATTGAAACTAATCAGTGAGTTTGCCCTGTATGATCGCTCCCACCCCCCTATATATGCATATACTTGTTTACCAGATCCTAAGGGATTCCCGCTGGTAGTCTCCCAGTATTTCTTCTGCATATGGTGTGATTCTCGCCGATACCGCATTTGTTAGTATTTTGTGTGGGGTTGGAAGCAGTGATATTCCCCTGTAGTTCTTTCATCCGGATCTGTCGTCTTTTTGAAAATATTGATGACTATTGACGTTTTCCATTCTTTCGGAGTGACTCCCTTGTCCCATATTGTTTTGATTAATTCGCGTACCATTCGAGCGGTTGCCCCATCCCTATGCTTCATACGTTTCGCCGGTATGCAGTCGATTCCGGAAGCCCTGTTGTTTTTCAGCTGGTTTCTCCATCTACTATTACGTTGAGGGTGGGTTCTATGGCTCGGCTATATGTACATCTGGTACATTTATTTGTATATTTATTTCAAAGTATTGCTACCACCTTGTCACGATAGTGTCTGTTTCTGTGACCGGCAAGCCATCTGTGCGTCTAAATATTTTGGCTCTCCCTCGATATCCGTTTCAAATGGAATTTGCATACATTCCTCTAATGTTCTCTGCTCTGGCATATTCAAAAAAATTGCTTGATCCGATCCTTCTTCCATTCGTGTTTTCTTCGGTTTGAAAAGTCTCGTTGTCCTCTTCGAATTGTCGCGTATCTTTCTGCGTTAACTTCATCATATCTTTCTAAGTGGATTACTCTGAAGCGTTTACAATGTTAAATGTTCGCTCGGCACTCATCGTCAAACCGAGGTTTGGACTAAAATATTTTCTTAAATCCTAATACCGTTTGGGTTGTTCGTTTGATCACGTTTCTGATTGATGCACATTATAGTTTTCCTCTTCCTCGCTACTGCCATTCTCTAGGATGCTGGACCTATTTGTTAGTTCGTCTTGATATTCAGTCCTTTTGCGTAGGTGTATAGCGTTTGAAATAATAGTGAAGAAGATCGTGTGATGCGAACTGACGCTATGACAGTTTGAATCACGAAAAAATTAAAAAACCTAAGCGTTACCCATCAGGCTACTGGCCGCGTTTTGAATTTGATTTTAAAACTCGACTATACTCCACTGATGTGAATTGTTATGTTATCGCTAAGGTATACACGGCTCTGATGTATTTTCTTGTTCGATTTTTCGTTCGGTGCTCTTCACTATTTTGCTTGTGAATTGTGTGTGTATCTGTTAGAGTCGCCACAGGTCTTTTAGTTTATCAATGTCGAACTTTTTGCTCGTTTGTCATGACTGCCAATGGGGGTTTGCTGCGAGCCTACTCCTAATTTTGCCCATCATTAGAAGATGATCGGAGTCCCAATCTGCTCCTCTATGTGATCTTACGTCAAAGATGTTCGAATGGTGTCTTGGTCTATGAGGAAGTATTCTATTTGGTTACGCGTTACGCCGTCGAGTGAAATTCGTGTTTTTTTTTTTTTTTTTTTTCTGTACTGTAGGAAGGTGGAAATCTCCAAAATATACCTCTGACCGATCCAGTGATTTTTACCGACTAAAAGCACCTCACACCAGGTACATATTCCCGTTGATCCCAGCGGAACTTTCTTTTAGATATTCCATTGCGGGGCAGGACGGAGTTTGCCTGTTACTCCGCTGGTCGCGTCGCAACTACTTCATCATGAACTCAGCATGTATTTTATTACTCCTGTCGGAGTAACTGTCCGCCTCATATGTCTCTTCAAAATCCTTCGCGCGGTCTCGAATCTCACGCACTCTGTGAGTACGTGTTTCGCATTTTCTCTTTTGCCTTCGCAATACAAGCAGTATGGGTGATTCATATGCCTATAGCTGTGCAAGTATTGCCGAAACCATCCATGTCCTGATATTAGCTGCGTCAAGTGGTAATTCAGCTCGCCATGTTTTCTTTTCATCCATGTTTTTATATCAGGTATCCTGGTGTGGGTCCCTCTTTCTTTTGTGGAAGAATCCCATCTTTGTTGCCATTCTGTTAGGTTGAGAGCTCTAATCTCCGACGATTATCTAGTGAGACCTCATGCAATACAGCGTTTACTTTAGCTGCAATGTGAAGTGGTGTCCTCCCGGCCAAAACATTTATGGCATCTTCGGATAGCGTCCGGAATGCACAGCATACTCTTAATGATGCCAGGCTATGTGCTGAGTTCATATGTGAGCTGCATACATTATAATAGAGGTATTGACACTGGCTATCCATTTCCTCATGTGTGGCCGGGGTCCACCAACATTGGGTAGCAGTCTCGCCAAAACTTTGCATACTTTCGCCGTTTTTTCACTCGTTTTCCTCAGGTGTTCCTTCAAAGTCAACCTGTTGTCGAGTATAACACCAAGATATTTAAAATAGGGAATGGATCTGATTATTTGTCCTTCTATTTCCAAATTAAGGTATTAAACGTTCTTGCGGCTGCTTCTTAAAACTGCCTCCCTCTTATGTGCGGCAAGTTTCAGTCCGGCCATATCTAGCCAAATTTTACGCTCTGGATTGCTTGGGAGCAGATGTTCTCTAGGTCATCTAGCTATTTAGCTATCGCCAAATCAGCTGCGTACCTAATGATTCTAACTCCTAAACTAAATACAGACCTCTGGGGTACAGCCGCTGTTATTTCATATTCCTGTGGTCCCTCATCTGTGTCATAGCGCAGCCTTTTATCCGATTTACAGTTTGCTAGTATACGCACCAAGTATGGTGAGACTTGTAGATCGGCCAACGCTTCTAGAATCCGATTCCAGTTCCCAGAGTCAAATGCATTTTTAACGTCTAGTGTCACCTCGGCACAATATTTCTTCGTACCTCCTAGCCATCGTGCTCCAGCTATAACATAGTGTTGCGTGCGATGTCGCACACCACAGATAGTGCATTACCGGCTGATCTACCCATACTGTGATTCAGAGAGCCCCGATGTCCCCTTAGTGAATCGTTCCAGGCGAGTGGCAAATACTCGCTAAAGCAGTTTCCCTGTTGTGTCCAGCATGCACAACGAGCGATAAGACGACGGCGCTTTTGGATTCTTGACTCCTTTTGGTATAAGCACAATCTGCTGTTTTTCCCATCGTTTCGGAAATTGTCCTGTTTGAAGGCAGGTTGTGAAGAGACTGCTGAAGACTTCCGGCTTTTTTGTTAAAGCAGTCTTCAATACAGCACTAGAAATACCATCCAGTCCCGGGGTCTTGTTTGTTTTAACAACCCTTGCAGGCAAGAGCACCTCTTCGGTGGTCACGGGAGGTATCTCTCCTTCGGTGATACTCCACTGCTCTTGCACTCTCAACAACTCATCACACTGCGGGAAGAGGGCAGCAACGATTCTGGCCATGTCACTTTTACTCTTGTGCATTTGACTACTGTTGTGTAGTTTTTCATGACTATCCTGTTGGCACTGCCCCATGGGTTTTTATTTAATTTATCCCTTAGGGAGCAGAACGTGTCATATTTACTTTTGTGGACCATATTCCTCAACTCCTTCCATTTGTTGAAGAATTCCGCATGCAACTGTGGGTAGGTGTTACGGTTTCTTGCTCTTTGTTGCAAGCGTCTTAATCTGTTGCACTCCGATCGCACATGGGCGATTTCTGGGTTCCACCAATACACTGATTTCATAGCCGCTGCTGGTTGTTTTTGTTGTGACATAGAAGCGTCACATGCGGTAGTTAGCCACTTCATGACTTTTCCAGCCTGCTTGTTCGCATCGGCCTCTGCGCCAAACTGTTCGATTTGGTCTTCCAGTATATAATCGAGCAGTTCCACATCGAGATCCTTCTCTTTCCACCCTTTTTTCTGGGCTTTATGAATTTGCTTGTGCTTGAACATCGTGCTTATCACTACCAGGTTTTTTGAAGCTGCGAACGTGATAATTCGAATTCCATTATCATTTGAAACGTCGTGTAGGCTTTCTTTACCTATATTTGGTTGAAAGATATCTTCCCTTCTAATTTTCGAGTTGAAGTCCCCGAAGAGAATTTTAACATTGAATGATGAGATTCCATCAAATACTTCCTCTGGGGTCTCGTAGAACGTGTCTTTCGTTTCTCCGTGGGTAGATTCTGTTGGGGTGTGTATGTTTATAAGTACATAATAGTACCATGGGCCCTGTATTTTTAGCACCGATATTCGATCATTAATAAAGTTCACATCTTTTACATGTGGCGTAATCTTCTTGCTGATGATGAAGCCGGTTTCGAGGTTATGTGTATCGGTACCTCCGCACGCCAGTGTAAATTCGTTGGTTTCGATTATTAAGCGCGACGATGTCTATTTTATATTGTTTCGCGTTTTCTACGACCGTCTGTATCGCGCCTGGTTTACATAACGTTCGAACATTCCACGTGCCGACGCGTATATCCCGCTTATTCCGTTTTTCCCTACGTCTTCTTTTTGCCGAGTCGGTGTTTTCTTGATGATTTGTTCCCGTATGGTAGTGTCGGCTCATCACACCTACGTTTTTTTCGTGGGATTGTTTTTTGTGTTCCCACGAGTCTTGTGCTTACAAATAGTCCGCCATATCAGAGCCGCGTTTTGATATATATTATAAGAGAGAGAGTTATACATATTATAATATTTGAGAGTCCCGCTTGGATATGGTAAGGTCTGCTTACTGTACTGATTCGTCCCGATGTCAAATATGCGCCGTTATAATACAACCGGTATACCCGTGGCTTCAAATCATCCAATGGACATGGTGACGCGTAACACCCTGTATTAGGGGTGGCAGATCTTTGTGTGTTACTCCTCGCTAGTCTGTCTGACATGGGTGACCATACTGGAAGCGTACGCTTCCGTCAGCATAGCCTGAGTGATTCATTCTAATTGAAGCCCCTGTGTCACGTCAAGGTTTCTACCACGCGAGGGGGGTTTGCTCCAGCGCGACTCCTGTGACTATATGAATTTGCTTGTGTTTGAACATCGTGCTTGTCACTAGCAGATCTTTGACGCTACAAACGTGATAAATCGAATTCCATTATCGTTTGGAACGTCAACTAGGCTTTCTTTACCAATAGTTAGTTGGAAGAAATCTTCCTTTCCAATTTTTGCTTGAGGTCGTCGAGGCGGAATTTATCATTTCAAGCTATGAAGTTCCGTCAAATATTTCCTCTAGGGTCTCAGAGAACGGGTCTTTAATTTCTTCGTCGATACCACGTTCCCTGTATTTTTGCCACCGACATTCGGTCATTAATGAATTTCACATCTTTTACATGGCGCGTAATCTTATTACTTATGCTGAAACTGACTCCTGAAATAATGTGTGTGGGTGCCTCCACACGCAAGTGTGAATCCATTAGATACGATTATTTGGTACGAGCTCTGGGAGCGCGACGATATCCATTTTATTTTGTCTGGCGTTATCTATCCTATTTAAGCTCTTTTAAATTCATTCGATAAGTGATTGTAAAAAACTAAATGACTTTTTTTCTATCTAGATGCCGAGATTCAAGAGTGGTATAAGGGCTTCTTAAAAGACTGTCCCAGTGGGCACTTATCAGTCGAAGAGTTTAAAAAGATTTATGGAAATTTCTTTCCTTACGGCGACGCGAGTAAGGTAAGTCTATAAGATTAGTAATGATAATATTTCTCTACAAATATAAAGAAACAGCAATATACAAGAAAGTACAAAGGTTAAACAAAACACCGAATAAGCGTCTGTCCACGATCACGTTTGGGGAAAGAAGAAACACTGATTGGCCCAGAAAAGCATATATAGTCGCAATGCTTCCTGAAGGGCTGCTAAATGTAGCTGGGTTAACTTTGAATTTAAGTTATTTTTTATTAGTTCAGTTATTTAATTATAAAACAATTTCTTTACTGTCCTCGCATGTTGTAATTAAAAGCGATTATGTTACGTTTTGACGAGATATTATGCAGTTTAATTATAGTTAGTATAGTTGCATCGTGAATCCTAGACTTAAAGCGGGATGTTAGCCTCGGACTTGAGATACTTGAAAAGGGAAAGGTTTTTTTTTTTTTTAATTTTCCTTTGGTTTCGGTAGGAAGATGGAAATCTTCAAAAGATACCTCTGGACTGATCCAGGGGAATGCCCGCTTCTTACCGATTAAAACCACCTCCCGTCAGCACATATTCCCGTTCACCCCCGCGGGACATTCTCTTATATAGATGTCATCGCGGGGCGGGACGGAATTTACTTGTTACTCCGCTCGTCGCGGCGCAGCTACATTATGTCACATAGAATATCATTTGTTACGGATCTTCCTTGTTTGAAATTTAGCATGTATTCTGTTGATCCTATCGGACTATTGCCGAAAGCATACATGTCCTGATATCAGCTGAGTCAAGCGGTAATTCAGCTCGTCACGTGTTCTTTTTCTATATCAGGTATCATGGTGTGGGTCCATCTTCCTATGGCAGAAGAATCCCACTTTCGTTGGCATTCTCTTAGGCTTAAGATCTCTAATTGTGACCCCATTCGCCGGCGATTCTCTTGTGAAACCTCATACAATACAAGGGTTTCCTTAGCTGCAATGTTAAGTGGATTCCTCCCGGTCAAGATTTTTTATTTTGTCCTCGCAGTACAAGCAGTATGGGTGATTGACATGCTTATACCTGTGCAAGTATTACCGAAAGCATCCATGTCCTGATACCAGCTGAGTTAAGTGGTAGTTCAATTCGCCATGTTTTCTTTTCACCCATGTTTCTATATCAGGTATCCATTTCCTTTGGTAGAAGAACCCCGCTTTCATTGCCATTCTCTTAGGCTTGAGAGATTTAATTGTGACTACATTCCCCTCTTGTGAGACCTTATGGGGTGGAGAAGTATTATGCCGGTCATGGGCACACGGTTCACTTCTTTCCCATCATCACTATTGTCCACTACCTAATTGTTCGCCGAGTAACTGGACTGGGAGGCAAAAGAAAGACAAACTCCGTACTCCGTAAGAAAGGAAAACACATTAAAACGCACTGAGATGTTGTATTGGTGATTTTTATTTTGATATAAAACCGCTAAATTAAGACACTCGGCAGTTAATGCCATTTACAGATGGTTTATAAATTTACACAAACTATTGTTAAATTAAATATGCAAGTGTCCGCGTCCGACTTCGACTCTGGGGGTGCACTCCGGTATGCACCCCCTGCTCACTCTATTAAGGGAGAAACGCGAATCGGCGATGTGCAACCGTTCGTGGTTGAAATGAGACTCCGTGATTCAATCCTCGTTTGGGGTGAGTTTGGTGGTGTGGTGAAAAGGAAATGAAATTTCCTTTAACCAGTGACCAATGGCAGGCGATCTCGGGGACGCGGTGGTGTAGGTGTGTGTATGTATACATCACCGATGCGTTTAGTCAAGGATAAACAGAACCTGAAACGAGGAAAAAAATAACAAAGGGGAAACGACCTAAAGCGGCTTTCGGTAATGAGGGTCAGCTGTCTAAATAGCAGCCACTCATTAGATGCTAAAAGGGATTGCGATGTTTCATACTATAGAGATCGTATATCGTCTCTCTGCCGACTGGGAGAATCGGATTCTTTTGTTCGCATATGTTTATGCTATTGAATCCGATCCGACGGTAAAACGTGGCATCGGTGATCGTTTGAAGATTCAAACAAAGAAATATTTCCGCGAGAAGTGCTTGCAACTCAATCAATAGTTGCAAGCCTTCAGAAAGTAAATTAGATGGGTACACAATGACGGTTGTGTATACCATCTGCGTCAATTATGCATGGCATCTATGGCGACGGCAGGATCGAACTATAGTGTGAAAATCTACACTACTTGGAAATTCGGTTTCTTGGTTCGCTAATGCAGAGATGCATTGATAATGTATGAATGCCCTTGTAGACGCAATTCTTTTTAGGAATTCTATGTAACGCTTGTATGCATTAATGTCCTTGGAAAAGGACATATTTTCAGGTGTCAATACGATTGCATTGGTGGGAGACAGTGGGAGTTGAGTTGAGGATATGGGGGGTTTTTCAGGTAAGCGGGCCGTGGGGTTTGATGGAACCGCCACAACCTCATGTAACGCAACGTTTTCTTTAACTGCATTCTCAAGCAGTTTCCTCCCGGCCAAGGATACCGTTCGAAATGCACAGCAAACTTTAAATTATGCCAACTTATGTGCTGAGTTCACTCCCCTCATGTAGGACTTATACTGTGCCGCTCCTCCACATAGTGAACTACATACATTATAATGTAGGTGTTGACGCTGGTTATCAGTTTCCTTATATTTGCCTTGGTTCCTCTAACATTGGGTAGTAGTCTCGCCAAAACATTGCATACTCTTGTCGTTTTTTCACTCGTTTTCCGCAGGAGTTCCTTGAAGTTCAACCTGTTGTCGAGATATTTAATACAGGGAATGGATCTGATTGTTTGTCCTTCTATTTTCAAATCAAGGTGTTCAATTTCCTTGCGGCTGCTTATTAAAACTGCCTCCGCCTTATTTCCGGCTAGTTTCAGTCCGGCCATATCTAGCCGGCATTTAATGCTCTGGATTGCTTGGCAGCAAATATTCTCCAGGCTATCTAGATGTTAAGCTACGGCCACTATCGCCAAATCATCAGCGTACCCAATGACTCTAACTCTTTCTGGTACATTGACCCTGAGCACACCATCATACATGATATTCTATAACAGCGTACCTAATACAGACCTCTAAGGTACACGGGCTGTTATTTTATATTCCCGCAGTCTCTCATCAGTGTCATAGAAGTGTTCTATCCGAGAGATAGTGTAGCGTTTGAAATAATAGTGAAGAAGAACGTGTGATTCGAACTGACGCTATGATAGTTTGAATCACCAAAAATGTTTACCTAAGCGTTACCCATCAGGCTACTGACCGTGTTTAGAATTTTAAACTCGACTATACTCCACTGATGTGAATTATTTTTGTTATCGCTATGGTATACGGCTCTGTTTTTCTTGTTCGATTTTTCGTTCGGTGCTTTTCACTATTTTGCTTGTGAATTGTGTGTGTATCTGTTAGAGTCGCCACGATAGTTTGCTATTATACGCACCAAGTAGGGTGAGACTTTTAGATACGATTCCAGTTCACCGCGTTAAATTCATTTTTAACGTCTAACCATGGCACAATATTTGTTTGTTCGTAACTCCTAGCCATCGTGCTCCAGCTATAGTGTTGCGTGCGGTGTCGCACACCAAAGATAGTGCCCTACCGATTGATCCACCTTTCCGGAATCCATGCTGCCATTCAGCCCCGATATCCCCTCGGTGGAGTGTTCCAGACGGGTGGCAATTATTCCCTCAAGTAACTCCCCTGTTGTGTCCGGCATGCAAAACGGGCGATAATACGATAGCGCCTCTGGTTCGTTGACTACTTTTCGTATAAACACAAGTGTCTGTCTTTCCCATCATTGAGGAAAGTGTCCTGTTTCAAGACAGTTCATGAAGGGGCTGTTTGAAGACTTCCGACATTTTTGTTAAACGAGTCTTCACCATTGTGGGAATTCCATCAAGTACCGCGGTCTTGTTTTTTTTGACGACCCTTGCAGCCAAGAGTACCTCTTCGTCGTCTCTGGAGGTATTGCTCTTTCGATGATGTTCTATTCCTCTTGTGCTCTCGTATCTTCATGCATGCAACGATTCTAACCATGTCACTTTTACTCCCTTACATTTGACAACTGTTGTAGCGTGGTCTTTTCATGACCAACCTTTTCTAATGTGGGGTCGTTTTTGGCACCCTTAAATGGTAGGGTCGTTCGACGCTTAAAAAAATACCTAAAAGTGCAAAAAAAAACTAAAAAAAGGAATGTTGCTTTATTAGCTGTCCTTGTACCAATCGCTACATCAATGATTTTTTAATTCACTTAAACAATAGAAGTAAATAAGTAAATACCTCCCCCACCTTTCGAAAAGGCACGAGTGACCCGAGCCTAGGAAGCAGAACGTGTCATATTTACTCTTGAGGATCATATTCCTCAGCTCCTTCCATTTGTTGACCAATTCCGCATGTAGCTGTGGATAGATGTTAAGGTTTCGTGCTGTTTGTTGCAAGCGCCGTAACCTGTTGCAGTCCGTTCGCATCTGGGCGATTTCTGGGCTCCACCAATACACTGGCTTTATAGCCACAGCTGGCTGTCTTTTTCGTGGCATAGAAGCATCGCATGCGTTAGGTAGCCACTTCATGACTTTTCCAGTCTACCTGTCCGCGGCGAAGTCTGCATCGAATTGTTCGATTGGGTCTTCCAGTATATAATCGAGCAGCCCCGTATCGAGGTTCCTCTTTTTCCACCCATTTTTCTGTGCTTTCTTTGCCAATGTACCAGTGATGAACCCCTTGTGTGGGAATATTTCGTACTTGGTTTTCACTATGAGTGTAGGTGTCCAAAACTCGCCATTCCATATTTCTGCCAACATGGAGCTGGCAAAGGTGATATCGATTGTGGACCAGCCTCTCTCGTTTATAACGGTATTCTCAGCGCCATCATTAAGTAGAATCACATCTTAGACTGTGAAGGGTTCGAGTAGTTCCTGGCTTCTACTGTTCGTCCTGGCGCTTCCCCATTCTATCGCCCAAGCGTTTAAATCTCCAGCAATTATAGGCGGCTCTTATCTCTAGCTTCTTGGATTACTCGGTCCAAAAACCGTTTGAATTCTTTCATTTCCCACCTCGGAGCGTAACAATAGTAGAAATGAATTCCTCTGATCTTAACATAGACGAATCCTACCTGCCTCCTGTCAATTCTGTATTATATGGCGGAATTTCCAGTTCACCAGATGGCCGCTGTTCCCCTGCTGTCGTCTTCCCATGTAATTGTACAAGTGCCAGGCATCCTGTATTGCTCGATGATGAGTACCACGTCGGCACCATATTCTTTAACCGTTTGGAAAAAGAGAGCTTCTGCGGCTCCACAATGGTTTAGGCTAATTTGAATGCACTCAAAGCTGTCCATTTCTATTTAGAACATTGGCCATCGCGTTTTTAAATGCTCGGCATTTGTATCTCCCTGTTGACTGTTCGTTACCGCTTTCACACCCCGATTCGCAGAACATACATTTGGGTTGTGCTTGACAGCTCATCGTTTGTGGCCTTTTCCTCCGCATTTCAGATAGTTGTCCGAACGACATTCTTCGGATTCGCAGGATCTGGCCACATGCCCGTATTGCCAGCACCTGAAGCATCGCGTAAGTGTGATGTGATCTCGTAGTCTGCATCACACCCATCCGAACCGTAGGAAACCGAGCTAGCCTTTATGTCTTAGTAGGCGGATCATGGTAGCCTGCACGCCATCTGGTTCCTTCTTAAGCCCTTTACCGCTTCCTTTGCACATTCAGTGCAGGGAACTCTATAGCGAAGGGAAGAGTTATCTATATTAATGGATTTAGGGTTAGGGTTAAGACAGATGTAACTACAAGAAATGAAGTAATAGTGAGACGGAAATCTTACTAGATCGGTATGTCTTGCTTGGAACAAACTGCTTAAATCTATATTTGCATTTCAACGAAATCATACGCAAAGTTGGTAGTACCTGGCTGACTTTCAAACAGACAACTTGTCTCACAGTTTTGCTCGTGCTATTTATCTTAATCAACCGTTATTTTCACAATAATTTTTACAATTTAATTATCATTATCTTGTTTTCTTTGCCTCGTTTTCCGCATACAAAAATTTGAACAAGTGTTATAACCGTTAAGTTATGGCCCCTGGGCCACGTGTGTTAAATAAAATCAAGCGCAAACGGTTGCGTTACGACCCCGTTATTGGAGGCCAAACTCCTCCCGATAAACTTTCAAAAGTGAACAATAAAGTTCTAGAAAAATCTAAAATGTGTTCAAACACTAACTTTTTTCAACCACTTCAAAGTCTGATGGAAGACTCTCCTGAAATGGATCCGACCAATGACGAACAGTGCGCAGAACTTCCCAAAGAAACCGTTCCGCCAATTGTGGTATTAAAAACAACTAGTGCTCAAGTGCGTGATATTTTGAGCAACATTAAGATAGACAAATACTTAATCAAAAACATTTCGCTTGGGCAAAAAATATGTGCCCCAACAATGGACATATATAATAAAATCAGAACCGAATTCTTACGGTTAAAATGTGAGTTTTTCACCCACTCGCGTAAGGAAAATCGTCCATTAAAGGCAGTGTTATACGGACTAGACTTAATTAGCAACGATGTAGTGAAAAATGAACTAATTGCACTCGGGATAAAGTGCCTAGATGTTAAAACCATCACATTAAATCCGCCAACAAAAGCCCTGTACAAACACTACTTGTACATCGTCTATATTCAACGCGGTACTGTTAAATTAAACGAACTAAAACGGAACTACTCAACCTTGTTCAAAACCATCGTTCGCTGGGACTTTAAAAAACATAATCCAGGTAAGGTCACACAATGTGACAATTGCCAGCTCTACGGTCACGGCTCGATGCATTGTCATATAAATAGCTTCTGTGCAATATGTTCGGGAAACCATAAAACATCCGACTGCAAAACGAATGAGGTCATCAAGTGTGCAAATTGTAGTGGGCCACATAAATCTATCGATCCAGAATGCATAAGCCGAAAGCAGTACATAGACATTCGCCGCAAATTATCCCCACGCGGACGTGGTACAGGAAATACAACCTTCCTACAGCCTCCGAGTGACAAACAGCAGCCAGTGCCAGACCGATTATCCATTGATAATTTTCCTCCACTACCCCGATCTGTGCGTCAACCTTCACTTCCATCATCCACCTGGGCTTCTGGCCTCCATCAAACCCAGCAACCTTCCAACAGTGATACGACACACACGAAGAAAAATCCGTCAGAAACTTTAACTAATGATAACCTGTTCTCATTTAGCGAGATAAACTCTCTTCTTAATGAAGTTGTAACCAAGCTTAGTGCTTGTCAAACTAAAGCTGACCAATTTAACGTCATTGCTTCATTAGCTATTAAGTACATATACTCGGAAAAAACATGTTGAGAAACTCTCTTAACATCATAACTTGGAATGCGAGAAGCATCAAAAACAAAAAGCATGAATTTTTTAGTTTCTTGATAGATTTTAATATTGACATTGCACTTGTTTCAGAAACCTGGCTCAAACAAGACATTTCTTTCTCACATCAAAATTACATTTGTTATCGCCTAGACAGGGTACATGCTAGTGGTGGAGGTGTCGCCATTGTTATGAAAAAATGTATAGAACATTCCTTGCGTCCTTCATTGCACCTTAATTTAATTGAGGAAATTATTATAGATGTAACATTAAGTGACAACTCCAAGGTGAGTCTTTTTTCGGTCTATTTCCCTGGAGGAAATAGAAACATTGAGAAATCTACTTACTTTAAGCGGGATCTGCAAAAATTGTATAGAGTCAACACTCGAAACAAGGTAATTATTGGTGGTGATCTAAACTGCAGACATAAGTCGTGGAATTGTCTTAGGGCAAACAGCTGGGGTAACATTTTACTAGATGTTGCTGAATCCAGCTCAAGTTTTTCCATACTTTATCCACTTCTCCCCTATGATCTATATATCACTAATATTCCAAATTACTGCAGAGTACCATTAACTCTAAATGCGTTAAGTTCAGACCACCTTCCGATCAGCCTCACAGTGAATCATACAGTAGTTGTAAATCGTACCAGTTTATACCTCAACTATTCCGCCGCCAACTGGAATTGTTATAAATCGTATATAAACACGAACTTGGCTCTAGGTGATACCAGCCTAACTTCTATAACCTGCAGCGAGCACATTGATATCCTATGCAACAATTTTGTTTCTGTTATCAATAGAGCGGCCGATCTTGCGATACCTAAATGTTCCACTGCTCCAGTTGATAAGGCACCGCTTCCTGAAAATATCTTACATCTGATTAGGCTACGAAACTCTGAAAGAAGAAAATGGCTGTGTTATAGAATCGATTGTTTTCTAGTTAATGTTAAAGTCTTAAATAATATCATTAAAAAAAAATCTCAACATATAGGAACAAGTGTTGGAATAAACACCTTTCCTCTCTTGACAAAGCAAGCAAACCGTTCTGGAAAATATCAAAAATTATGAAAAAGAGAGGGTCAAGTATCCTCCGTTTAAAGTTCACGACAAGTTGTTTATTTCTTCAGTGGAGAAATCGAACCTACTTGCTAACACGTTTAGTAAGAACCACTCCATATCTATGCATCTAAGCGACGCGTATACTGAAGCTGAAGTTGCTAACACTATCCATGTACTTTCTCAAACACCAGCTGAATGTACTTACGCAACTAATATCAGCAAAGTTAAAGAATTGATAAAAAAATCGAAATCAAAAAAGGCTGCGGGTCTCGATAATATTAACAACAAATTAATCAAAGCACTTCCACCTGCTGCAAGTAACTATTTAACGTTCATTTTCAACGCTTGTTGTAAGAATTGTTATTTTCCGGACTGTTGGAAAACAGCAAGAGTAATACCTATCCCGAAACCCGGCAAACCGAAGAACAGCCCCGAAAGCTACAGACCTATTAGTCTACTTAGCTGTCTAAGTAAGCTCTTAGAAAAAATCATTAAGGAAAGGATTGATCGTTTTGTGGAAGACAATAACATCTTACCAAACTTTCAGTTTGGTTTCCGTAGTGGTCACAGCACAATCCACCAAGTCTTGCGCATTAAAAACCACATAGCTGGTAAATTCATCGACAAGGAGTCAACGGGACTGGTTCTTCTAGACATCGAAAGAGCTTTCTTCGTTCGAGAAAATATGTTGTGAGTTTAGGAACCGACATATCCTCTACTCACAAAATCCACCATGGTGTACCCCAAGGCTCGGTCCTTGGTCCCATATTATTTACATTGTTTGTCGCAGATTTACCATGTCTAGGTGAAAACATTCAGGTAGCTATGTTTGCCGATGATACGGCCATTTTCTCTTCGGGTGCCTTATTCACTAATGTCTACAACTCTATGCAAGCAGCTCTTGACAAGCTAGCAGTATATTACAGGAAATGGAAAATAAAAATAAATGGTAATAAAACACAAGCTGTATGGTTTTCGAGATGTAGGAAACACTGCTACCTACCAAATGGCACTAAACTCAATATGTGTGCAGTTGATATTGATTGGTCCGAAGACTGTAGATATCCAGGTATTATTCTAGATAAAAAACTTATCTTTCAAAAACACATCACTACCACAAATGACAAAATAAACAAAGTCGTAAGAGTTATGTATCCATTAGTGTGTAGAAAGTCAAAGCTTAGCATCGAAAATAAAATTATAATATTTAAAACCATTTTTCAAGCGATACTCCTGTACGGGGTCCCTGTATGGTGTAACTGTGCTCGCACACACAAAATAAAATTGCAAAGGTGTCAAAATAAAATATTAAAAATGTTGCTGAATTTGCCATGGCATTATTCGACACATGAACTACATGAAAACGCTAACGTTAAACCGGTAGAGTTCCTTATTGGCAAAATCAATCGAAACTTCTTCGTCAATTGTTCTTTTTCTGACAATGTTCTCGTTTCCTGTCTTGCGTTATCCTAAATCACTACATATGTACTCTGTCTATGAAAATTATATCGAGGTCTACTATATAAAATAACCGGAAGCTCGTGCAATATTAGTCTTAAGATTCAAATAAGGGTTTTTTATTGTAGTTTTCCCTTAATTTATTATTTGTTATTCATTAAAATTGTGCTATTGTCGTTATATCACAATTTTAATGAATAACAATCGTTATATGGCGCAAGGCTAATAACCTTGCCCGGAAAAACAAATTATTATGGAATATTTAACAAGCCTCAGACTGGTTAAATAAGGCCAAGACCGGAACCCGGTTGTAGTGCCGATGATGATGATGATGATTGTCGTTATATAGATTTAAGATTATAGTTGTAAAGGAATTGCTATCCTAAATCTCTTAAGTACTAGTTGTAAAATATACCATAAATGTAATTATCTACTAAATAAAAATTGAATTGAAATACGCAAAGTTGGCAATTACGTCTTATTGTAGTGAGTATAGGAATTTATTTTCGTACCAACATTACTTGCCATAGAATTCATAGGCGAATTTATTTATTTATATTGTAATCTTGTTGTAAATGAATTTAACGGGCGCCACCGTGAAAGATGTGGAATCTTAAACTAAAATGTACTGACAAGAAATCAAACAGTAACAGGTAAAATGAAGGAAACCAATTAAGTAATAAAAGGCATAACTGAACACCGAATGATAATGACTAGGTTTATGTTTATTGGTACATGATGAATATTCCATATATGTATACTTAATCACTTAATGTTTTTATTTTAGTTTGCGGAGCACGTTTTTCGGACATTCGATGCTAATGGAGATGGTACTATTGATTTCCGCGAATTCTTATGTGCACTAAGTGTAACATCAAGGGGCAAATTGGAACAAAAATTGAAGTGGGCGTTTTCGATGTATGATTTAGATGGAAATGGCTATATATCGCGACAGGAAATGTTGGAAATAGTTACAGTAAGTATTTTTCACTATTCACATGAAATTATTTCTAATTATATAAGCTCTGTAAATGACGTCGTAACGAAATTTTTACTATTGGTCAATCTGTTTGTGCTTTTGTAGTAATTTGTAATTTAACCTTAAGTGCACACCCAATTATTTCCACAATGTTACACACCCACCGTATCCGGTAATAATCTTAATCCCTGAGTTTACAGATGAACAAAATCGTCTGGAATAAAATTATTTTATTAAATAAACATAAAAAAGTAGCTGAACCATTTACGACTTCCCTAGCCCACTACGGCTTCCATTAAAAAAGATAGAAATAGGGTATCCTTTAAATATATGTCTACTTTTAGTTCCTTAAACAGTTAAAAAATATGAATTCAGAACATTAGGTCGAGATTTCAATATTTATTTGTTATAAGCAAGAATATGATAAGGTGTGATCCCGGATATCCGGTGGGCACATAAGGGTTAATCTACGAGAGTAGGTCAATAAGTCCTTAGAAACGCCTACGATGGCACTCGTAGCATAGTCTGCTTTTAGTAACCATCATTTCTCATTAGGTATCTGTCAATTTTCAATTTGTTTCATGTTTTAATCTTGCATGATACACCCGATGGGTTTGTGGCGGTTCCCATAAACGCCACTACTTACCTTCCCAAATTACCCTAAAAGCTTCCAGTCCTGAAGCTCCCATAATCCCATCGTTTCGCTAATACAACTGCATTAACACTTGTAAACCTTTCCTTTCTGTAAGAAATTAATACATCTAGGGCATTGCATTTAACTCCCTATAAGAATTCAGAACATTAGGTCGAGATTTCAATATTTATTTGTTATAAGCAAGAATATGATAAGGTGTGATCCCGGATATCCGGTGGGCACATAAGGGTTAATCTACGAGAGTAGGTCAATAAGTCCTTAGAAACGCCTACGATGGCACTCGTAGCATAGTCTGCTTTTAGTAACCATCATTTCTCATTAGGTATCTGTCAATTTTCAATTTGTTTCATGTTTTAATCTTGCATGATACACCCGATGGGTTTGTGGCGGTTCCCATAAACGCCACTACTTACCTTCCCAAATTACCCTAAAAGCTTCCAGTCCTGAAGCTCCCATAATCCCATCGTTTCGCTAATACAACTGCATTAACACTTGTAAACCTTTCCTTTCTGTAAGAAATTAATACATCTAGGGCATTGCATTTAACTCCCTATAAGAATTCCCTCATCCATGCATCCAATGCATTTCATAAATTCCCTGAAAGAATTTATCAAGTACTTACCCATCATAACTATCTTCTGAAAGGAATTCACCAAAGCCAAACACAATATCCCTGAAAAGAAAACTTATCGGTTCACATATAATGTAACCGCATAATCAGGGAGTCTTAACCTTGAGTTGGCTATTCCCAGCCTTACATGTGTACACCAATGTCTTACATGCACATTGGCTGGCGATTCCATTGTCCAACGGCCAAAGCAGCATCGGGCAGCTTGTTTGTTCAGCTGGAATATACCCGACCACGATCCCTCGTCTAAACGAATAAACAATCTCCAATTCGGTTCTTTGTCACAAACGAATTACCCTGGATATACAAATGCAAGCAAGGGATTCGTTTCGACTACCGACCCAAGATACGATATACAATTTTCATTGTATAAAGTGTTGTAATACATTAGCACCTTTCTCTAATGGCTATTCGTCTATTTACACAAGGCCATCACTCGTCTAAGACTTTTATGATGCCCTCGTCCCATCTTTTCTTTTAGCATATTTCCTCGATGCGTTGCCGTCTATTTATTTAGCCGCAATGCACACCATAAACAAAGATCTTCACGTCCCTTTTGTCTTTACCGTTTTCCTGCTTTGTTTTTCCATCGCCTTCGCGCATGAGATCTTCACTATCACTCATACACACATACTAACATGATCTTCATTACGAGATCTGCTTTTCTATTCCACAAAGAGAGACTTTACGTCTTGTGGTAAGTAAAAATATATCCTTAGCTGAGAGGTAATCCACCACCACCGAATCGAGGGTGAATCAAGAGCCAGGTTCCAACCCTCAAGGGAGTCTTTTTACGACCGTCGAGTCGAGCACACACAGTCGCGATCATCCCCCGTAACGTATGCACGGGGATGCTCACACCATTGAGCCCATCTTAAACTCCCTTACGCCAGTCGAGTTTCTTTTGTTTTTCTGGCTAAGTGTTTTTCCTTATCGTTGTACGTGTTCGTAAATGTTAATTAAAATTGCAATATATTAGACGATTGTGAAATAACTTGAAGAGTGCCCCACCACATGTGAATTGATTAAAACAAAGTAAAATCAAATTGACAATAGTGATTCCGCTAATGATTAAGATCCAATTGTGTCCACCTCAGCGTTCGTTAAATTTGCAATAAGAACAAGCTGATATAAGAACTTCATAGCGGAACAATAAAAATCATATCAATAGCCATGTGTTTTACTTTCTGCGTTGGTGTTTCCTCTGGTTCAGCATAATCGTTTAGTGTTCGGCGAAACGAGCAGTGCATGATGGGGAAGAAGTGAATGAGCGCCGTACGCCGGTGCAACCTACTTCTCCTCCCCACAGGTTAATGCCTACATCTACGTAAATTTCGCTGGAGTCGTCTTGCCTCGCTGTTCTTTATTGCTTTACTTAGGTCGCGCCTAACCCCAACTACATGTCTTCGAGTCCAACGATAAACTTGTTTTGTGAGAAACTCCCATTCGAGAATCAGCGAAGGGGGTGTTGTGTCAGCAATGCTTATATTGGCTGCGAAATGTATAGAATCTATGATGTGATTCATTTATAGTTGCTTTTCTTAACAACAACAAAAAATTGTAGCAGCCGCTCACCTGAAAACCATCTTAATTTCATCTCAGGTTTGTTCGGCGAGGGGAAGTCGTTCCGTTACATGGGTTTCCCCCTTGTCTCTACTTGCTTCACGGTTAAAGTTTTCCTAGAGGGGCGAGTCCGATCGACTTTGGTGCGATAGTCTAACCTTGGGGTCCCATTCGTGGACATTCTAGAGACTGGTCACAAGGTTATACTTCAGTGTCCAGTTCCAGCGCCCCGGGGGCCACCCCGACGATACCTTCCCCGACGGAAGTTGTTTCCCCTGTAGGTTTTTCTGCCCTTCCTTAAAGGAGGAGTAAACAGCCTAGCGGCTCCTCGATAGTATAGTGGTTAGTATACCCACCTATCACGCGGGAGACGGGGGTTCGATTCCCCGTCGGGGAGCCTCTGGTGCAAGACTTAATGACCTTGCCCGGAAAAAACAAATCATTATGGAAAATTTAACAAGCGTCAGGACTTGCTAAATAAGGCCAAAACCGGCTCCCGGTTGTAGTGCCGATGATGATGATGAAACAGCCTAGCATTAAGGTTGATCGACTAGCCACTCAACGGTTTTCCTATAAGGACAGGTCTGGTTAGCTTTAACGGTGCCGTTTAGCTTTGGGACACGATCTTGGTCGATCTAAGGGGCTTGTCACCGGGCTAAACTAAAACCCGAACTTCCCTAGCTATAATATCCATCCCATGATCTTTTGCACCACTGCGGGAGGACGCTCAGCTTCACAAGCTATAATTGATGTCGCAATGTGAGGTTGAGCTACAATTGGCATCACAACGTGAGTTCGAGCTACAAAATGATTTTTTCGGGCTATCGTTATAGTCATAGAAAAGAATTATTCCGTACTTTTATTCTTTTTAAACATTACTTCTTTCCAATGGTAGCGCAACTGGGTCGAATATGATGTATTTTTAGGCTCCTATCTTTGATGGAGCGATTAAGCATTTTGAGTGGTATATGGCTACTATATCTACTACCACAGTCTTTTCTTCGCTACGTGCTGAATGTAGTGTATTTTGTCTCGTATTATCTACGAGGGTGAATCAAATATAAACGGTAATTTCTGTTTATACATTTATTGAACAATTTTACACTCTGACTATCATCTTCATCATCGGCACTACAACCGGGAATCGGTCTTGGCCTTATTTAGCAATTCTCTCCACTGATATCCGGTCCTTATCCGAAACTTGTTGAATTGTCCATAATAATTTGTTTTTCCGGGCAAAGTTATTAGCCTTGTGCCAACCTTTCTCAGGGTGTCGCTGCATGCATTGTTTCACTATTTGGCGGGTGCCAAAGTAGCTATCCAGGGGTGTCACGTGGAGACTGCATGTCAACTTGGATTGAACAGGGATAAGGATCGTTCTGGCCTTCGCCGGATGAAAGCAGAGACTTTGCCCTGTATGTTCGCTCCCACTCCCCCACACTCTGACTATTCTATCAGCATTTTTCAATAATGTAGTCACCTGCGTGATCTACACACTTCTGCCACCGATTTGGAAGCTTTAATATCCCTTGCTCGTAGAAAGATTTAGTTAATTGCGGAAGTTAACGTATGAATCACCCAACCAATATGCATCCTTATGTTCACCTTAAGATAAGAAATTCATCCAGCAATAACTCGCACCTGCATTTTCACGATCTTCTAGGAATGTGTTTCCTATTCATTCTTTAAAACATTTTCTATTCCATTGACACTAAATTGTGTCTAGACACCCTTTACCCAAATCCGAAACACCCAAAATAAAATGCTAAGAAGCAAACCACATGTATCTATACGTTGGGTTATTAAATGCACATTAGGAGATTCCTAGGTTAAGATAGAATTTAAGTATAAATAGAATAGAAAAACTGTAGAGAGTGTTCATAATTGCCTGTAAATTGACAAGTGAAAAATAAAATAAAGAGGCATAGCCTCTTTTTCTTTTCAAACAATAACAATAATAATTCGCACATGCTCCTCGACTTCTTCACTACTTTCGAATGTTTTCCTCCAATTTGCAACAATTATAAATATAAATATATTTAGGCTGTGGTACCTCGCTATTCGCTGGTCGTCCGATGTTGCTGGTATTGTTTGTATTAAGTTCTTCAATGTGGTTTTAAAAATACAAAGACTATTTTTTTTAAATGTCGTCATTTTTAATTACTCTTTTTTTATTTGTTTTTTTAATTAATTTTAAATGGTTTTAATATTTGTTGTCTCTTCTTGTTTTATATTTAATTTTGGTTCACAAAGTTTGTTGTCTATATTTTGTTCCATTTTTATCTTTTTATATTTTACATTTCACTCGTATTCACCATACTAATTATGCGTCGCACGTTGAAATCAGTGTCGCACCACGATTTGAAAAAAAAAACACAACGCGAGAAAATCCTTATAAATACTGGGAGACAAATTTATCCGCACCTTACCATTTACTTATTCACTGGAATTTGGTTTCGGCTCTCGCAGACCTTAACCCTCTTCCAGTGAATCGTCGGGTGTACAAGTACATACTGACCAGGTAACGTCAAATTTGCTGGGAAAGGTCATTGTATTTTAAAATATGTGTGAAAATATTCATTGCTCGTTAAGAGACTTTTGTAATTCTTTTGGGGTAAGAATTTAGACAATTATGAAAGTTTAACCATGAACCGCTTTAGGGGTAAGATTATGTTAGGGATAAATATTTTGGGTTGGAAATTGAAAAATAATTTAAATATAGATTGAAAAATATGATTATTAAGCATGGGAAATATTGTTTTCTGGTATGATAGATGTGTGTTATTATGGGATAAAGACGCGAATTTTGCGTAATGTTTTAGTTTAAAAAAAAGGTTGAGGGGGGGCAATTATCAATGTTAATTATGTAACAAAATTAGTAGAATTAACTTAAGTAATGAAGTAAAAAAGAGAAAAAAATGACTATAGGGAAGAAAACAGAAAGAAAAGGAGAGGGTGTTTAAGGCCTAATATAAGTTAAGGTGTTAGTTTATGTTTTTCAGTTTTAATCATCATCATCATCATCATCGGCACTACAACCGGGAACCGGTCTTGGCCTTATTTAGCAAGTCGTGAGGCTTGTTAAATTTTCCATAATGATTTGTTTTTTTCCGGGCAAGGTCATTCAGTTTTAATGTCACCTATTATTTCATGAGTGAATTCACGAAAGTGGACATCTGTGCACACACACACAGCCGCACAAGCACTAATTATATATATTTTCTTATTGTATATAATCACTATGTGTACTGGAACACACATTACTACACTTCTACACAGGTACACTTGCAAGAGTAAACGAGAGACGTCTCTTCACTATTAACCGTTCTCTGCGTCTATCCGTATGAAACTGATAACGCATTATATGGTTGCGAACAAAGATTTCAGCTCCGAATAGTTAAATCCTAGATTGTAACAGACTTCATAATACAGCAGAAGCTGATAAACAATATCCGCTCTTATATACGTGGCTATACCACGGTGTATGAAGAATACAGGGACTGTGTTATAATACGGCAGTTTGAAATCCAAAATATGAACTACTTCAGTTCCAGAAGAAGAATTTTTCGCATGCGGTTGGATAAATGTTTCACTAGAAACTACATCGCAAACCACGGATGTATTACTGACTGATCCAAAACCTTTTTATCATTGCAATGACTGAATTATTTACATAATCCATGTATTATTTATTATATGTTACTACATATTTATTATGTTTAGATGCTTACATATGTATTTTTTTTCTGAATTAGGATAAATTCATATAAATCAGATAATAAATTCGAATAATAAAAAAATGAACTCAATTTACAATTACTCAATTTAATTATATTTACCTTTAACTCTTTTATCCAACAGGCGATTTATAAAATGGTTGGGTCTGTTATGAAAATGCCAGAAGATGAAAGTACACCAGAGAAACGAACTGATAAAATCTTTCGACAAATGGATCGAAATAAAGATGGAAAACTTAGTCTTGAAGAATTTATAGAAGGTGCAAAAAGTGATCCATCGATTGTACGCCTTCTGCAATGCGATCCCCATGCACAGTAAAATTTAGTATAATACATTAATCCTTAAATAAAATTAAAAAAAAAACCAAGTACATTTAAAGTTAAAACCCAATATTGCTGCCGGGGCGATTAAGAAAATAAAAGATAGAAATAGTTTAACATTTATGATAATTGAAAATCTATATTTATTAATATTTACGCAAATAAAATATAATAGATATGTACACCTTATTTCAAATAAATTAATGAAAAAAAAGTTTTAATTTTTAAAAAGAATAGACAAGTATAAGCGGTCATATTATAGATTACAAACCAAATTAAATCAATTCTTCATACTGAATAACAAAAGGAATGTAAGAAACAATTATTATCTAGAAATGGAAACGCAATGATATATAAAATATTTGAATAAAATCTTAAATTTGCTGAAAAATCATGTGAAGACTTTTAAATACATTGGATCCCTTTTGAAGAAGTAGGACATGCATACAAAATTGCACCATTGAAGATATTCAATAATAAATTTACTATTTATTACAGTAAAAGTGTGGTAAGTGTTGCTACACGTCTGTGTCGCAGTCTTACCTTTAAAACGTACAATATAGCAACTTTCTTCCGAAACTTCACCCATCATTGCTCTTCAATAAGTTTTTGTGTAAGGCACCAATCGCAGAAAATGATACCAAATATCAGCTGAAATGCTTCCCATTTATTTTAATATAATATATTATAATATAATATAATCTAATATAATATAATATAATATAATATAATACGAGGGTTGCCTTTTATATTTCGGGATTAGAGAACAAAAACAAATATTGATCATCGAAAATCACTTTATTGTTTTTCAAAATATTCCCCATGAAGATCTATACACTTTTGCATGCGTTTGAACCAATTATTGAAACACTTTTGCCACTCTGATTGAGGTATCTCCAACACATGCATTCTGAATGCAGCAACCGCTTCTTCAGGTGTCGAAAAACGTTGACCTCTCAGTTTGTTTTTTACGTACGGGAATAAAAATAAGTCATTCGGTGCCAAGTCAGGACTATACGGCGGATGACCCATCAAATCGATGTTTTGGGTGCTCAAAAATGCAGTTGTCGCAGCCGATGTGTGAGAGCTCGCATTGTCGTGGTGAAGAGTGATCCGTCCTCGGCGGTTAGTTTTCCTGATTTCTTGGAAGACAACTGGCAAACAAATGGTTGTGTACCACTCAGAATTGGCTGTTCTGCGTTGTTCTAGTGGTACGGTTGCGACATGTCTAGTTTTTCCGAAAAAACAGGCGACCATTTGCTTAGAAGTGCTTCGTGCACGAACAACTTTTGTTGGATTTGGCTCATCTTGAAACACCCAGACAGTCGACTGCTGTTTACTTTCGGGCGCATACGCGTAAATCCACGATTCATCACCTGTCACGATGTCATAGACGTGTTTCGAAGCTCCGCGACCGTATTTTTTGAGCATTTCTTTCGACCAATTGACACGAGCCTTTTTTTGGGCGATTGACAAATTGTGTGGCACCCAACGCGAACAAATTTTTTTGACAGTCAAATGTTTATGCAATATTGAATGTATGCTGGTCCCACTAACGCCTAAGGTTGTCTCAATCTCACGATAGGTCACATGACGATCTTCCAATATCAGTTCGCGCACAGCATCAATGGTTTTCGGAACAACAACTGATTTTGGACGACCTTCATGAAATTCATCTTGGAGTGAACTACGACCACGATTGAATTCACCATACCATCGATAAACACTGGTCCTTGATGGAGCTTCATCGCCAAAAATTGAATTAAGTTCATCCATGCACTGTTGCTGAGTTAATCCACGCCGAAAGTTGTAAAAAATAATCGCACGAAAATGTTGACGATTTAATTCCATTTTTGCGCCGAGATGAATCTTTTAAGTTACTGTAAACAACACAAATAGCGCTCGTATGTCAAAATGTTCTGAGTGTGTATAACCTCAAAAATGTCCAACTTTACGACAGAGCTGTCAATTGCCGGATTGCAACGTTAGGGTTGCCAAATCCCGAAACATAAGAGGCAACCCTCGTATAATATAATATATAATATAATATAATATAATATAATATAATATAATGTAATGTAATGTAATGTAATGTAATGTAATGTAATGTAATGTAATATAATATAATATAATATAATATAATATAATATAATATAATATAATATAATATAATATAATATAATATAATATAATATAATATAATATAATATAATATAATATAATATAATATAATATAATATAATATAATATAATATAAGATAATATAATATAATATACTATAATATTATTATAATATACTAAAGTCTTGTGAGAAATGGTACTGTCTGCTATGAAGGCAAAACTAAAACCAGTGTCAAACTCCCATTCAACAGGACGGTTTACCCACTGTCGTCCCCAGTCTCCACAATCTATTCGTAAAATTCCACATCATTTTCAATTCATCCTCTCACAAAGTATCGAATGACCTAAAAGCTTTTGGCCAATTCGTTCACTCCAGAACAACAAGTTTTTTCGTTCCTAAACCCCTACCTCCCCTACCCCCCCTACCCACTGGCAAAAAAGACAGTATAACACCCCGTACCCTCTATTATCACAACGTAAGAGGACTTCGTTCAAAGACCCAATCCTTTCTGAAAAACTCCTATGCCCTACCCGTCGATATTTTCGCTTTAAGTGAAACGAACTTAATCCTCAGCATTCATAACCAGGAACTGTTTCCCCCCACGTTCAGCATCTTCCGCGACGACCTCCTCAACCATACTACTGACTTTTCCCCCACCCGAGGAGTGCTCATCGCTGTCCACAACAGCCTCGAGTTGTCACTTGTCGCTTTCCCTACCTCTTTTAAGCTGGACTTTGTGACTGTCAAAATCACTCTTCCTCGGAGATCAATCTTTGTCATGTGCTTCTATATCCTGCCATCCTAGCCTATTGAGGTTTATGAGCTAGCTCTCAATGCTATCGACCATATAATCGAGCTGAGTAATTGGAGGGCGACACCATCATCTTCGGAGATCTTAATCTTCCACAACTCAATTGGGCTTTATCTGACGATCATTCACGCTTCACCTCCCACCCCACCTCGGCCAAGGAATGTCTCTTCATTGATCGACTAGATGATTCTTGTCTCTACTACTGTACAAGACCATGGTCGTACCAGTACTCATGTATGTATCCGAGACCTGGCTGCTCAATAAAAGGCAATCTGAACTCTTAGCCGCGTTCGAGAGGAAGGTTTTAAGGAGAATTGTTGGCCTCGTATGTGAGGGAGGACGATTCCGGAGACGCTACAACCATGAGTTGTACGTAATCTACCTTGAAGCTAATGTTGTAAGAAAAATCAAGCTCGGTAGACTCCGGTGGGCGGCACACCTATCTCGAATGAGCGAAGAGGAGCCTGCCCAGGAAATCCTTTGTGGCAAGATGTAAGGAAGGAGACAACGCGGCAGACCTCGTCTGCGATGGAGGGATGGCGTAGACCAGGATGCCCAGAGCCTGGGAGTGCCAAACTGGATGACATCGGCTCGAAATCGGGACCGATGGAGAGATTTGTTAAATAAGGCCAATACCGGATCCCGGTTGTAGTGCCGATGATGATGATGAAGTGCAGCGTGGCGTGTACTGCGTCATACTGTGGATTATTTGGTAGAACTTCCGCGCCTGGTGCGGACCTCGTTCTCTACTTTACTCTATTTCACAGACAAGGTTTTTTTCCCAGACACATTTCTTTTGTCTGTTGAGTCTTTTTTTTTCAGATCTTTTGAGCTCTTTGTATTTCTCCTCGCGTATCCGGTTTCTACGAGACTGTTGCATTGCCTGGTAGGCAACATTCTTACGTTCAGTCGCTAGTTTGCCCTCATCATCAAACCAGTCGCTCCGATCTCTGCGATTACTGCCTAAGATGGAGTTGGAAATATTAATGACAGTATTCTTAAGGCGTGTCCATTTCTCTTCTACGCCCGGCACTCTCTCTCCCTCCATCGAGCTCTTCGAGGGCGAGTCTTAAGGCAGGGATAATAATATGCAATTATTTGTTGATCAGATGAAAACTGAAATGGCGAAACAAACTAATTTAAAAATTATATTTTTATTTAAATTATTGGCATTCACAATTTTACTTGCTTCTTACGTCCACCCACCGTGATTGCTGGAACAAGACGAAGGCAAGGAACCGGAAGTCCATCCATTATCGTCCTATTGTACTAGATCAGTCACAATGGGTTTACATTAATGATAGGCTTACAGTGTAAGGTCTAGCGATAAGTTATGTGCACAATTTTATTTTTTTACTACATCTCGGTCAACCTGACAATTTAGATCGACCACGATCTTACATTATTTAAGAAGAATTTTCGTGCTTAAACTCAAAAATATAGTTGCAATCGTTCCTAAGAAAACATTCAATTCAATCAGCTAGCACTAGTCCTCCAAAGGCGGATGTTTTTAGCCTTGACGACACCATTATATGGGAACAGTGTCATCATCATCGTCGGCACTACAACCGGGAACTGGTCTTGGCCTTATTTAGCAAGTCCTGAGGCTTGTTAAATTTTCCATGATGATTTGTTTTTTCCGGGCAAGGTCATTAGTCTTGCGACAGAGACTCCCCGACGGGGAATCGAACCCCGGTCTCCCCCGTGACAGGCGGGTATACCAACCACTATACTATCAAGGAGCCGATGGCAACTGTGTAATTTGACATATTTCGATGTCTCTAATCCCATATCTGTGTGTTAATACTTTATGGACTACATAAGGGCCTTTATATTTTGGAATTAATTTCTTATTGGTACCACTAGTAGTGTCAATATTTCTGATAACTACGTAATCTTCCTTTTCATGCAGAGGCGCGGGACGATGAGGCTCTTCAAATTCCCTCAGGTTATACTCCTGGGCTTCAGATATAGCTTTAGAAGCTTTTTCCCTGTCTTCAGTCAGATTCCGATACAGGGGAGTCACCTACTCTTCTTCGAGAAACTATGTCGGTTTATCAATGTTAGGACCGCGTTGATCAACCCCAAACAGAAGCCTACTAAGTGTATTATGGATAGACCTGTGCATGGTATTGTTTAAAGCATATTCCACGAAAGATAACTTTTAAACCCAATCACCGTGATTGATTGCATCGCTTACTTTTCCTAACATACCCGTCAACACCCGGTTCACTCTCTCTACCTGTCCGTTCGCTTGCGGCGACTGAACTGCCTCCTTAACTTGCGTTACATTCTTGTCCAATAAAAATGAACTGAACTCCAGCGAAGTAAAACAAGTGCCTCTGTCTGTGATTACTCTGAAGGGCCTGCTGTAGTACTCGAAGTATTTACAGAGGGCAGAGCACACCTCTTCCGCACTCGTCAATATGACAGGGTACAGCTTGACAAATTCTGTGAACGCATTAACTACCAGAAGAATATACTTCCTCTTTGACTGAACAGCAGGTAAAGGTCCGAAGTGATCTAAATGTAAAGTATGAAAGGGGATCGGCTGCTTTGGAATACTATATAAATTACGTTCGACGGAAATGGCAGGCGATGAGTACATAATGCACCGAATACAATTTCTTATAAATTTCACAATTTTGCTCTTCATGTCAGAGAACCAATAGTTCTGTCGGATTTGGTAATAACACTTCATGACACCCAAGTGGCCAATGCGTTCATGGACATGTCTAATTAGTTTCGTTTCCATCTCCGTCGGGACATAAAAAAGGAGTCTACCAGACTTATCCCTTCGGAACACAACACCATCATGGAGGGCGAACGATGTAGAATCCTCCTCACCCAGTTTATCCCTTAGAGATGAGATTATCCGATCACGATTTTGGGCTGCTCTTAATTGGAAGTCTATGTCTTCGGAATTTACTGCGGAAACTATAAATCATCAACTTAACCCATCTGCGTGACTCATGTTAAACTACGATGTTTGGCCTTATAGTTGTAGTTCTCTAATTCTAACGCCCACCTCGCGAATCTTGGATTAACGGTTTTCTTGTTAAGTGTAAGGGTAAGAGAGCTACAATCAGTAACCACAATAAACGGGATTCCTTCCAGATAAACGCGAAAACGAGGAAGAGCAGAAACTCCTGCCAGGGTCTCGAGTTCGAAACTGTGGTACCGTGATTCCTGTGGTATAGGGCTTTTCGAAAAGTAGGCCACGGGGTGGAACTTATCGTCAACCTGCCGCTGCAGAGGACAGCGCCATAACCAAGTACGCTAGCATCACAATGAAGTTCTGTCTCCCGATCTGGGCTATAAATAGATAACACCGATGACGAAACCAAAGAACCACTCAACCGATGGAAGGCGGTTACGCATTCAGCGGTGAAATTAAACGGGGCGTCTTTCTTTAAGAGATTATATAAAGGCCTAGCTATTCGGGAGAATGAACAAACAAACCGTCTGAAATAAGAACTTAAGCCAAGGAACGAATGCACTTCTTTAGCATTTTTTGGCACTGAGTAGTTAAGTATAGCTTTAAGCTGAGAGTCACTCGGTTGGATACCGCATCCAATTACTTTATACCCAAGGTATTCTAGCGTAGCGTACCCGAAAGGGTACTTGGACAACTTAAGCTCTAAACCGTTTTCTGATATACACTGAAGAACGCATTCTAATAGCTGAAGATGATCATCAATCTTAGTACTCGCCAGGACTATGTCGTCCATATACAACATAATTTGGTTGTTCTCAGTGAACTGCCTAGAAATTCTAGAAATAAATCGTTAAAAAACGCTCGGGGCAATTTTAAGACCAAAGGGCATCTTCAGAAACTCAAATTGTCCACCTGGAGTAACAAAAGAAGTCAAGTGAGTCGAATCAGGTGACATCTTAACGTGGTGAAATCCCCTCTTAAGGTCCAACAATGTGAACATTTTCTTTCACTCCAGGTACTCTCAACAATCTTCAATTAGCGAGGGAGGGTAGTTATCACGGACTGTAAGTTTATTCAATGCACGATAGTCTCTGCACATTCGGGTTTCTCCAGACATCTTCTTCACTAGAACAATGGCCGATGCATATGGGGAATCACTCGGTTTTATAATTTTTCGATCCATGAGATCTCTTATAATATCGTTCACCTTTTGCTTCTCAGCGAAGGATAACCGACGGGGAGATCAGAAGAAAGGAGTATTATTCGTAATCCGAATATGCATCTTTAAGTCTGGAGGTTTAGCTTTTAATCTATTATAATTCAGATAGTTGTCCTCGACGACTGATAACACTTTTTTTGAAATTCCTATTCTAAGATTGGGGCCAATATTTAACTCCTCACTAAAAGTGGGTTCTATAGCACAAATCTCGCAAACACTGTTATCTTTCTCATCATCACAAGCTTAAAGAGCAGAATCATCCCAACCCGAATCATACTCAACTTTTGCATCGTACGGTATACTACAGTTCATGCAATATTTGTTGTTAGTTTCACTAGGCAAGCTAATATAACTGACTGTATTCCCATTTCTAGGGGCGTAAGTACAATAATACATAGAACTTAAACAAGAATCAATATTTTTATTAACTTTGGAAGTACATTTTTGCGGAGAAGACATACTCATGGCTGAGATAAATATTGCTGCAACTCGACTTTACCAGATTCTAATTGAAAGTTCGGAGACACATGTCCCGAAGTACAAACTTGAAAAGACTTATCAGATTCTCCATGACGACTTCACTTTTCGTCTCATTCGGGAGCGTAAAAGGCTCTGCGGAATGATATATCGTCACTGCTTTACGCAGAGGGAACCATTATTGCGATCCATTATTCACAATATTGGCAAACTGATAAAACAGAGAATCCAAAAGAATCGTACCCGATAATTGGAAGGAAAACTGAAGGATATTCAGATGGACCAGAACGTTTATAAAAATGTTAAAAAGATATGTGGCACTTCTCGTATCACTGGCCCAATCATCCACAACGGCGATGTTGTTGTCAATAATGACGCCAATAATAACACCTTTGAAAATAATCACAAGCTCACTCTCGAGGATGGTTACCCGGATACTAACGCAATAATTAGTTCAGAGGTTCATAATAAACTAGACAACTTTAACGAAACAATAGTTGTCTTCAACTCAGCTAACAGTGCATACTTCGACCACACACGAGATAATGGTCGCGGTTTCGTCACACCAAATACCCTACAGAACCTAGCTAAATCTTAAACCCCAAGAAGTCACCCGGTATCGACAACATGTCGTACCACTCGTTGCGAAGGCTTTCTGGATTATTCTTTATGAAGCTCTCCATTCTGTTCAAGCATGCCTACAATATGGGGTACTTTCCACAAGCTTGGAAGCTTGCTATTATTTGTCCAATAGCAAAAGTTGGGAAACCAAGGTATCGCCCCTCAAGTGTTCGTCCTATTTCGCTCCTCACTTACATCAGCAAAATATATGAAAAGTTTATATACGAGGAGCTCAATAATTTTATCAGTTCTAGGAACCTAACACCTGATTTCCAATTTGGATTTAGAAGAGCGCACAGCACCGCTATGGCTCTCAAAGTATTTTAAAACCACGTCAGAGTACGGCTCTTTAATAGGGAACCTGTTGAGAATTCATCAATTGACACAACCTTGAACCCGTCCCAACTTCACACCTTCCTTTCTGTTCTCAGAGTCGAAGTTGGCACTGATCGATGTATTCGAATTTTGTTGACTGATACACAATGACGAAAGGAAAACGTGCTCCAAACTGTAATCTCAATTTTTATAAAGTATCGCGCATCAATCCGTAAATCGTTTAGCGACAAATTTGTTTATCAGAGCAAGTGTTATTCGAATGTACAAAACAATTTGCACTTTTGATAGTAAGTCAATAAATTCATTCACTGCCAACTCTGGACTTTTGTTCATGGAAAATCAACAAACCCAAACAACCCAAAACACCACCCCAACAGAACCCAACATTGCGGCGAGCCTGGACATTGAAAAGACTTTTGACACAATGTGGATCGAAGGTCTCGTCTTTAAATTGTTGAACACTGGTCTTAGTAGGATGTTGTTTAGTATTGTGACGCATATGACAGTACTAGAATATTCTAGAAAATCCAAAACAAGTTACTAGAATATTCTAGAAATTACAGGAAAACTGGAGACTAGGAGCAGTAGAAAATTCGAGGCTATGGAACGGACGGAAACGAAACGCCGAATCAGAATGAGGAAACGGTATAAATACGTCGCACGCAGATCAAGCAGTAAGCAGTGATGTAAAAAGTAAACAGTCAAAGACGTGATAAGTACGGAAGCGATAAGTCAAGAAATCGTGAAGCGTACGGTAAAAGTAACGGTTGTTATTAACGGACTAAGAAAGTGTTACATTAATTCAAAATCGATTTAACGGCTCTTATTCATTAAAATTAATTAATCCAGAGAACCCTAAGCTCGCTACAGTATCATCTACCACTTCGCTCGAAACAGAACTTTTCAAATTCGAGTGATTGGAAAGCTATTCCGAACTTTCAACGCCGCTGCACGCGCAACACAAGGCCTCATTCTAGCCCCCACACTATTTAATATCTACACCACAGATATTCCTCGCCTTGTGGACGTGAGAGTAAACCAGATATGATATGCGGATGACGTCCTAGTGTACACGTCATCCAAAAGCCCTAAACTCGCAACAAACCGACTCAACCGTTATCTGGACGAACTGTATCAGTATTACAGTCGATGGAAAATTCGACTTAACCCATCTAAAGCAGTAGCTATAATTCTGAGTAGTGAACACTCCCAACCCACTTCTCGATATTCACAGAATATCCGAATACAAATAGGAGGTACTGCGATTAGACCACAGGACAGGATGAAATATTTTAGGGTTATTTATACCCCAAAATGAATTTCATCAAACATGTGACCCACATTCTTCAAAGGGCCCTCGCTCCGCCTAAGCAACTGCACAACATTTTGAAGTGGAGCAACACATTTGACACCAAAGTTAAGCCTCTCTGCTATAAGCAGCTAATCCGATCTGGAATATCGTACGGCCTTCCTATATGGTCTTGTATATCTTCGGCCCACATGGAAGGACTTCGAGTTTTCGAAAGAAAACTCCTCAGAAGATGCATCGACCACTCTAGAAGGCCTGACAGTCGCCATTACCCCACCTCTCACCTATGCAAGGGTGCCTACATTACCCCTATCGACGAGTATTTGCTACAATTAGTATACAAGTACCTCGAAAGCATTCAGAATAGCGAGAACCTACTTGTACGGGACTCTTGCATTCTCGACTCTTCTCTCCTTCGATCACTTCGAATCCGACCAGCACAATTTCGTCTTCAGTACAAAACTGAAGAAAGCACCCTTCCCAACAACATTCCCATCTATAATAGAGGATTCCTGGACCCATCCCATAGGGTCTTCTACAAACACACCAGAAATCCAAAACATCGTCCACCAACTTGTGCAAAACTGCGCGACAAACCTTCCACCAGGTAGTAATTAAAACACAAGATATTGCAGCATGGAAAATTAAACAAGCGAAACTTCACAACAGGAAAAGGAAATAAAACACGGAAGGTTTCACGGAATTGAATTAAGTTTATTGTTCATGTTAGCTTGTATGTGTGGGATATGATACGGGCAATTTTGCTTGTACAAATGAATACATTTTTGAAGTTGTAGGATGCGACTCTCGACTTTGAAATATCTGCATCCCCGTGCGCACCGAGGAGCGGGGGTGACCCGACCGTCGCGAACGGTGGTTGTAATAGGACTCAACGATATTCAATCGTTGGTAAAAAAAATTCAGCCAGTGAAATTGGTTCTGTTAAATTAAGGGTGCATTTCTTGTTCCGAGAGAGACGTAAAGTTTCTCTTTGGGGTAAAATAACCAGTGTACACTTGTGTGTGTGTACACTGGTTATTTTATGGATCAAAGCAATGGGAAAGAATCTAAACAAAGAAAAGGGCATAGAGTATATTCATGGGATGCCAATTCGGTAAAGCAAACAAACCGAATCTCCTTGGATGATAATTGGTTTTCTGTTTGCTCTTGCCGCTGCTGATTAAAAGCAGATCCCGAAATATAAGAAGACAAGGGGATCGGGTAGACCATTGTCTAAGCTATGCATTGCAGCTGTAACGATAGCCACAATGCCCATGCACATGGTGCTAATTGGTTTTAGCGTATTCACAGGGAATTGGTGTTCATCGTATCGTTGGTAAGGGTAAGCATACCATACCTATTTGCATTTGCCCATGCTGTATGATTTAATTTATGGTTTAAGACGCGAGATGCCTATATTTGCTTTGGTCCCTTGGGTGTAGGTCCCCAGCCAACGTGTATGAAAGGGGATTTGTTGTACACATAAATGAGGCTGGGAATAGGCGACGCAATGATAATTATCCCTGGCTGGGATGGTTACATGATATGTGAACCGATAAGTTTTCTTTTCCAGGGATATGCTGTTTGAAACAGAATTCTTAAGAGGAATATTGAATTCAAATAAATGAATGCAGGTAAGAATTATCTTACAGGTACTTTTAGGTTATAGATTGATCTATTTAATGCGTGAAGCATTTAAGATGCTAATGCAATCGCATTAGCGAAAGCTTCTGCAGACTGGGTTGGGGGTTTTTTTAGAAAAGCGAACCGTGGGGTTTTTTTAGAAAAGCGAACCGTGGGGTTTGGCGGAACCGACACACATTTGTCCATGTCTCATTTAAATCGACCTCCCGCCACTCTTTTTTTATATGAAATCAGAATTCACTAGCTTCGTACGAGGGCCAATCGACTAAGTAACTCTAAGATTGTTCGTAGGAGAGCTTTCTTGATTGACTCCGTGTAATTGTCAACTGGGGGGTTATAGTTTTGGTCTTATCCAGTAGCTTGAGCCAAGGTTGAAGTGAGGTGGTAATTTTCAGAATTACTTTTCTCTTTTTTAACCTAAGAGACTTGTTTTTATTTCTCCAGCAAAACCTCTCCGCTCCACCCCATCTCTTTGCAGGTTTGTTCCGCTCCATGGGTTCCCCCTTGTCCCTACCTGCTTCACAGCTAAGGTTGGTCGACTCGTCACTCTAAGGTCTTCCTAGGAGGGCGAATCCGATCAACTTTGGTGCGATAGTCTAACCTTGAGGTCCCAGTCGTGGACATTCTAGAGACTGGTCACAAGGTTATACTTCAGTGTCCAGTTCCAGCGCCTCGAGGGCCACCGCGACGATACCTTCCCCGACGGAAGTTGTTTCCCCTGTAGGTTTTTCTGTCCTTCCTTAAAGGAGGAGTAAACAGCCTAGCATTAAGGTTGATCGATTAGCCACTCAACGGTTTTTCTATAAGGACAGGTCTGGTTAGCTTTAACGCTGCCGTTTAGCTTTGGGACACGATCTTGGGCGATCTAAGAGGCTTGTCACCGGGCTAAACTAAAACCCGAACTGCCCTAGCTATAATATCCACCCCACGATCCTTTGCACCACTGCGGGAGGACGCTCAGCTTCACAAGCTATAATTTACGTCGCAACATGAGGTTTAGTTACAATTGGTATCACAACATGAGGTCGAGCTACAAAATAATTTGTTCGGGCAATCGTTATAGTCATAGAAAAGAATTATTCTTTACATTTATTCTTTTTAAAGATTACTTCTTTCCAATGTTAGCGCAACTGGGGCTAATATGGTATATTTTTAGGCTCCTATCTTCGATGGGGCGATTAAGCATTTTGAGTGGTATATTGCGACTATATCTACTATCACAGTCTGTTCTTCGCTACGTGCTGAATGTAGTGTATTTTGTCTCGTATTATCTACGAGGGTGAATCAAATATAAACGGTAATTTCTGTTTATACATTTATTGAACAATTTTACACTCTGACTATCATCTTCATCATCGGCACTACAACCGGGATCTGGTCTTGGCCTTATTTAGCAATTCTCTCCACCGGTATCCGGTCCTTATCCGAAACTTGTTGAATTGTCCATAATAATTTGTTTTTCCGGGCAAGGTTATTAGCCTTGTGCCAACCTTTCTCAGGATGTCGCTGCATGCATTGGTTCACTATTTGGCGGGTACCAAAGTAGCTATCCAGGGGTGTCACGTGGAGACTGCATGTCAAATTGGATTGAACAGGGACAAGGATCGTCCTGGCTTTCCGCGGGTGAGAGCAGAGACTTTGCCCTGTATGTTCACTCCCACTCCCCCACACTCTGACTATACTATCAGCATTTTTCAATAAGATAGTCTCCTGCGTGATCTACACACTTCTGCCACAGATTTGGAAGCTTTAATATCCCTTGCTCGTAGAAAGATTTAGGTCGAGTTGTTAGCCAATTGCACACGTGCTCCTCGACTTCTTCACTTCTTTCGAACTTTTTTCCTCCAATTTGCAACAATTATAAATATAAATATGGCTATGGTATTGTTTGTATTAAGTTCTCCAATGTGGTTTTAAAAAATCAAAGACTATTTTTTTAAAAATGAATATCATTTTTATTTACCCTTTTTTTATTTGTTGTTTTTTTTTTAAATTAGTTTTTTATGATTTCAATATTTGTTGTCTCTTCTTGTTTTTTATTTCATTTTGGTTCACAGAGTTTCTTGTCTATATTTTGTTCCTTTTTTATCTTTTTATAGTTTACATTTCACTCGTATTCACCATACTAATTATGCGTCGCACATCAAAATCAACGTCGCACTACGATTTGAAAAAAAAAAACACAACGCGAGAAAATCCTTAGACAAATTTATCCTCACCTTACCATTTACTTATTCACTGGAATTTAGTTTCGGCTCTCGCAGACCTTAACCCTCTTCCAGTGAATCGTCGGGTGTACAAGTACATAATGCCCAGGTAACGTCAAATTTGCTGGGAAAGGTCATTGTATTTTAAAATATGTGTGAAAATATTCATTGTTCTCGTTAAGAGAATTTTGTAATTCTTTCGGGGTAAGAATTTAGACAATTATTATGAAAATTTGACCATGAACCGCTTTAGGGATAAGATTATGTTAGGGATAAATATTTTGGGTTGAAAATTGAAAAAATTATTTGAATATAGATTGAAAAATATAATTATTAAGCATGGGAAATATTGTTTTCTGGTAGGATAGATTGTGTTATTATGGGATAAGGACACGAAGTTGGGTAATGTTTTAGTTTAAAAAAAATGTTGCGGTGGGAGGGTAATTATCAATGTGCTACTACAATTCGATTCCAATTTACCAAGGTAACTGCATTTTTAACATCTAGTGTCACCACCGCGCAATATTTTTTTGTACCACCTAGCCACCGTGCTCTAGCTACCGCATTGCGAGCGATGTCGCACATCACAGATATTGTATTACAGGTTGATCTACCTTTCCGGAACCCATATTGCCAGTCAGAGAGCCCGATGTCCCCTCAGTGAATTGTTCCAGGCGAGTGGCAATTACTCGCTCAAGCAGTTTTCCTGTTTTGTCCAGTATGCACAGCGGGCGATAGTACGACGGCGCTTCTGGATTCTTGACTCCTTTTGGTATAACCACAAGTCGCTGTTTTTTCCATCGTTGAGGAAATTGTTCTGTTTGAAGGCAGGTTGCGCAGAGACTGCTGAAGACTTCCGGCTTTTTTGTTAAAGCAGTCTTCACTACAGCGTTTTTGACAACCCTTGCAGCCAAGAGCATCTCTTCAGTGGTCACGGGAGATATCTCTCCTTCAGTGATACTGCACTCCTCGTGCACCCTCAACACCTCATCACACTGCGGAAAGAGGACAGCAACGATTCTGGCCATGTCAGTATTACTTTTTTTCATTTGACTACTGTTGCTCTGTAGTCTTTTCATGACTATCCTGTAGGCGCTGCCACACGGACTGTTATTTAATTCTTCCCTTATGGAGCAGAACGCGTCATATTTACTTTTGGGGATTACATTCCTCAACTCTTTCCGTTTGTTGACGAATTCCGCATGCAACTGTGGGTTGTACTCCGATCCCACATGGACGATTTCTGAGTTCCACCAATACATTGGTTTGATAGCTCCTGCTGGTTGTCTTTTTCGTGTCATAGAAGGATCACATGCGGTAGTTAGCCACTTCGTAACTTTTCCAGCCTGCATGTTCGCATCGGCCTCTGCGTCAAACTGTGCGATTTGATCTTCCAGTATATAATCAAGCAGTTCCGCATCGAGGTCCTTCTCTTTCCACCCATTTTTCTGGGCTTTCTTCTTCAATTTGCCGGGGATGGATCCCCTGTGTGGAAATATTTCGTACATCACGGCTTGGTGGTCACTATGGGTGTAGGTGCCCAAAACTCGGCACTCCATATTTCTTGCCAACATAGAGCTGGCAAACGTGATGTCGATTTTGGACCGCCCTCTCTCATTTATGAAGGTGCCATCAACACCATCATTAAGTAACACCACATCTAGGACTGCGTAGGCTTCGAGTAGTGCTTGGCCTCTACTGTTGGTCCTTGTGCTTCCCCATTCTACTACCCAAGCGTTGAAATCTCCAGCAACTATAAGAGAGCTCTTATCTTTAGCTTCTTGTGTTAGCCTGTCCAAAAAGCATTTGAAATATTTTATTTCCCACCTTGGCGGAGCGTAACAACAGTAGAAATGAATTCCTCTGATCTTAGAATAGGCAATTTCTTCCAGCCGCTGGACACTTTTGCATTCCATGCCTGCATTACCCCTATCGACGAGTATTTGCTACAATTAATATACAAGTACCTCGAGAGCGTTCAGAACAGCGAGAATCAACTTATACGGGAGTCTTGCATTCTTGACCCTTCTCTCCTTCGATCTCTTCGAATTCGACCACCACAATTTCATCTTCAGTACAAAACGGAAGAAGACACCCTTCCTAACAACCGCCTATAATAGAGGATTCCTGGACCCATCCCATATGGTCTACTACTAACACACCGCACACACGTACGCACAGTACAAGATGCTACAAACGTACACACACCCACCAAAGCGCAGATTATCAGGCGCAGATAAAGACGTAATCTGCGTTTACTACCGCACTCGAGACCTGCCGGTCTTGTACGATTTCCCTCCCATCATGCCTCCGTCCAAGTATTTAGCGAACATCCACACTAACCTTTGATACCCCCCCTTTTTCAGATATCTTGAGACCGAGTCCAACATCCTTACGGATGTGGTTGATTCTGGTTATCGTAAGATGACCAGAAGCCAGAGATAAGATGAAGGACACATTTGTCCTTATCTCGTTTAAATCGGCCTCCCACCGCTATTTTTTTATTTTTTTTTTATTTTGGCGATCAGTCAAAATCTAGAAATCAAAGATACCAGCCAAAGAGATCAGTCAAAGATATTAGTCTAAACTATCCAAATCTTTGAGAAAAAGTACAAACCATTGAAATAAAACAAAATTATTAACAAATTTGATCGTTTTTATCATTTCGCTGAGAGTTGCGTGTTGCGGCTACTGTCACCCACACCAGTGACAACTGCTGGTGGCTTCCACACCAGCAACCAAGGCTGTTGGCATCACACCCAAATAGGACGCCCATCACCTATCGGGGACATCCTTGATGCAAGGTGCTCACACCGACAGAGCGGTCCATCCGGAAGGCTGAAGAAGAAACTGCGTGGGCACTTTCTCTACGCCGCCCTCATCCTCAACCCTTGCCCCTCCAAGCGGAACCTACATCTACAGGTAACATTCATAAAAAAAACAAATATAGAATATAACCTTTATCACGAATAAGTTACATTACAAAAGTGAAGTGACGTTTATAAAAAAATGTAACTTGTGATTTTACCACACAGGGTTTTTGTAGTGAAATTATGTCCTAATCTATGTGGAATAAAATTACGGTTGTAACCTACTTATCAAGCCATTGGCCAAAATAATGCTGTCATTAATCCCGTTTAATAATCGTTAACTCCTTCAATATCTGTCAGGGTCAAAGGTAGATAATATCGCCATCTCACAATATTATAACCATTTGATTAAATTGATTCATACAATCGTATTGTACATTTTCTCATGTCGGACGACAGTTGATAAACAGACTTTATCAAATAACCGAAACACAAAAACATTTTATTGCTATTAATTGCTCTTTATTCACACGTAATAAATTACCACATTAATATTACAATAACACAGAAGTGTTCAGCAAAAATTTAAGGCAGTGACCTAGTCCTCCTCCCGTCGTGCTGTGTATTCGACAAAGGACATTGTTTCCAGCCGGTCAACTCCGAGTGCATGTCATGCTTTACAAACAAACAGAAAATCAAAGAACTAAATAGAATACATTAAGCGTTGATATTAAAACAATTCGTAATTTGTACACCAACTAACAATTTAAACTGCTTTATTTATTACTCTCGAATAACGCCTCAAATTAAATGGAAGTAAGTATAAGCTCGTCAAAACAATAACCAAAAAACTAAACAATAAATTTGTGTAAGATAAACCAAAGCACAATTTGCACAAATAGCTTTATAGATTTAACAAAAAAAAAAAAAAAAAAACGATATGCAATTTATTTGCATTTAACCACAGTTTTATATATCATAACGTATATCATGCTTTTACTTGGACACATAGGCAAGATAATAATTATTATTTATTTCTTATTTAAGTTTTGTTTTTATCTTTTAATATTGGAATATTTTATAATATTTTACTTTACTTTATTTATTTTAGTTAGTTTTTATTTTAAACACGTTTCTTAAATATTAGTAAATTAATTACAATACTTATTGCAGTAACTAAAACATACGTGAGCGAATTATTTATTTTATTTTCCTATATAAGAAAATTTCATGGAGATAGAGAGGACACATTATTGACTCCTTCCTGCTAATTTACATTACTAAAAGAATAAAAGAATTCTAGTTTTGATCCAAGTTTCTAACTTCGAATCGTTTAAAAGTATAATTTATAAAGACCCAGTCCTTAGCTATTTCACTTCCTTGAGGTATTGGCGCTGAAGCTGCAAAAAAGATAAACATATTATTTGTTAAAAAGTAATGTTAATTTTTTAATAATACGGGTCTAACGAATTTTCTTAAACCCGCATAAGCGGATGGAAAATTGTATTGTATTGAATCTGTTACGGGCCCCACACCCAAAGCCTCACCCAAAATCCGCCTCCCTACCTCTCTATATTTATAATCGTGCCAAGTAGTAACTTTGCATAAACTACTTTATGCAAATTAACATAAACTACTTGGCAATAAACAAAACAAATGAGTTGGCGTCGAAAATCTATAACAAGACATTAAACAACTTCAACAAAAAAAAATTGAATGAATTGGAAAATTTTCGCCGAACAAACCAGTCGTGAATAAATAAAAAAAAAGGGACGCCGAAAGAAACGAATCAGGAACTACTACATAACAATCGCCGAACTAACCACGACCATATTGAAAGCGTATAACCGCCGCGAGTGATAAAGTAAGAAAACCGCCGCGACGTAAACCACGGGACAACTAAGAACAAAGGAAATAACAGGGAACTCAAGAGATCATCAACCCCAGCAACCTGAAGAGCCGAATCGTCGACCGAGAAGCAGTCCGACAACGACACCAAGTAATTCCATTATAAGTCTCCTTTATATATTAATTGGTAATTATAATATACGTAACAAATCCACGGATCAGGTTCGGATCAACACGGCTGCCTTACGCAATGAGAACACCAGTAACCCATTTGGCCATGCGTTAAGACTCGCCTTCGAAGAGCTCGATGAAGGGAGAATAAGTCCTGGGGCCAGAATGCCGGACATAGAAGAGAAATGGACACGCCTTAAGAATACTGTCATTAGTACTGCCAGCTCCAACTTAGGCAGTAGTCGTAGAGATCGGTACGCGAGCAGAAATACAAAAAGCTCGGAAGATCTAAAAAAAAAGACTCCACAGAAGAAAGAAAAGAGCCTGGGAAAAAAATCTAGTTTGTGAAATAGAGAAACGAAGAGACCGGGGTCCGCACCAGGCGCGGACGTTCTACCAAATAATCCACACTATAACGCGGTACACACCACACTGCACTTACTGCAAGGATAAAGAGGGTAATCTGATCATCGATCTTGAAGGCATTCTGGAGCGTTGGGAAGTGCACCTCAATGAGTTGCTAAATGGTTAGCTCACAGAAGAATTCGAGGCTCCACTAATGCAAGATCAAGACCAAATGCTGCCGCCACCAAGCATTGAGGAAACAGTAAAAGCCATAAGGCAGTTCAAATCAAATAAAGCCCCCGTAGCTGAGGGCATAGCAGCTGAGCTGATCAAACAAGGAGCGGCAGCATTACATCACACAATTCATGAGATTGTGGTGCACGTATGGGAGCAAGAGGAGATGCCGGAAGATTGGCGTCGTAAGATACATAAGAAGGGAGATATCACAGTGTGCAGCAACTATAACATAGATGTATAACATTGCTGAGTACCGCCTACATTGCTAAGATACTCCCCTCTATCCTACAAGACCGGATAGCTCCATACGCTAAAGTCATCATTGGTCAATATCAGTGTGGCTTCATCACAGGCAAATCAGCGACTGATCAGATATTCACTCTTAGGCAGGCGATGGAAAAATGCATGGAATTGAATATCCCATTATATCATCCCATTATCACCTCTCTGACACCGGGTCGAATCAGAGCAGTAAGCAGACCTTACCATATCTAAGAGGGGCTCTGATATGGCGGACCATTTGAAACCCCAGAGTGATCCAATGAAATGAATGATCAATACACAAAAAACCATCTCACAAAAAACCCGGTAGGCGTAGGTGTGATAAGCCGACACTACTATAAGGGAACAAATCATCAAGAAAACACCGACTCGGCAAAAAGAATACGTAGGCAAAAACGGAAAAAGCGGGATATACGCGTCGGCACGTGGAAAGTTCGAACGTTATGTAAACCAGGCGCAATACAGACGGTCGTAGAAAACGCGAAACAATATAAAATGGACATCGTCGCGCTTCAGGAACTCCGACTCCCACATCGAGTAATCGAAACCAACGGATTTACACTGGTGTGTGGAGCTACCGATGCACATAACCTAGGAACCGGCTTCATCATAAGCAAGAAGATTACGCCCCATGTAAAAGATGTGAAATTTATTAATGACCGAATGTCGGTGCTAAAAATACAGAGCCCACGGTACAATTATGTACTTATAAACGTACGCGCCCCAACAGAATCTACCGACGACGAAACGAAGGACACGTTCTACGAGACCCTAGAGGAAGTATTTGATGGGATCTCTTTATTCGGTGTTGAAATTCTCCTCGGGGAACTCAACGCGAAAATTGAAAAGGAAGATATCTTCCAACCAACTATAGGTAAAGAAAGTCTACACGACGTTTCAAATGATAGTGGAATTTGAATTATCACGTTCGCAGCGTCAAAAGATCTGTTAGTGAAAAGCACGATGTTCAAGCACAAGCAAATTCATAAAGCCACATGGATATCACCCGACGGCGTAACACGTAACCAAATAGACCACATCCTCATAGAAAAAAGACACCACTCGAATATCCTTGACGTAAGATCATATAGAGAAGCAGATTGCGACTCCGATCATCTTCTAGTGATGAGCAAAATCAGGAGTCGCCTCGCGGCAATCTCACATGGGCAGTCACGGGAGACGAGCAAAAAGTTCGACACTGATAAACTGAAATACTTGCGCAAAAGGGCTGAATATCAAGACGAACTAACGAATAGATTTAGCATCCTAGAGAATGGGAGCAGTGAGGAAGAGGAAGCTAATAATGTGGACACTAAATGGACATCGATCAGAGACACAATCAAACTAACAGCCCAAAAGGTATAAGGATTTAAGAAAACAATTAAGTTCAAACCTTGGTTTGACGATGAGTGCAGGGCGAAGATCGAAGAACGTAAACGCCTCAGAGCGATCCACTTAGAAAGATATGATGAAGTCAACGCAGAAAGATACGCGACAATTCGGAGAGAGACAATGAGACTCTTCAAACGCAAAAAACGCGAATGGGAGAAGACTCGGATCGAAAAAATCCTAGAAAATTCTAGAGCAAAGAACATCAGACGTATGTATGCTGGCATAAATTTAATTAGAAATGGCTACCGAGGGAGAGTCAAAATAATTCGAGACGCAAACGGCTGTCTGGTCACAGAAACAAACAATATCGTGACAAGATGTAAGCAGTACTTTGAAAACCTGCTCAATGTACGCACCCATCAACCACAAATAAACGCACCAAGCGTACATACAACCGAGCCTCAGATCCCAGAGCCCTCTCTCAACGAAGTTGTAGACTAAATAAATCGATTGATAAACAACAAGGCTCCCGGAGTCGACTGCATATCGGCAGAGCTTGTGAAGCATGGAGGAGAGGCAACCGCTCAAAAGATCTGTGGCAGCTCTAACAGATACACACACTTCACAAGCAAAAATAGTGAAGAACACCGAACGAAAAAAATCGAATAAGAAAAATACATCAGAACCGTATACCAAGCGATAAATAAAAATAATTCACATCAGTGGAGTATAGTCGAGTTTGGAAATCAAATTCAAAACACGGTCAGTAGCCTGATGTGTAACGCTTAGGTAAAATTTTTTTCGTGATTCGAATTGTAATAGCGTCAGTTCGAATCACACGATCTTCTTCACTATTATTTCAAACGCTATAGATCCACCAGCTCATCCAAACAATATGGGATAAGGAAGTCATTCCGGAAGAATGGAAAACCACAATAGTTGTTCCCATTTTCAAAAAAGGCGACAGATTTGACAGATATCATTGCTCCCAACCGCATACAAAATATTAACAAATGTCATTCTGGCGAGAATCACACCGTACGCATGAGATACTGGGAGACTACCAATGTGGATTCCGTAGGAACCGGTCAACAAGCGACAAAATGTTCACAATAAGATAACTGCTGCAAAAGAAGTGGGAATACGGAGAGACGGTTCACCAACTGTTCGTTCACTTCAAAAAAGCCTACGACTCAGTCGCAAGGCAAAGACTCTACCATATTGTAGTTGAGCTGGAAGTCCCGAAAAAATATGTCACCCTCATTCAAATTTGCATGAACGAAAACAAAGGGCGAGTTAGAATAGAAAACCATGTCTCGAACCATTTGAAATCCGGGACGGACTAAAGCAGGGAGATGGTCTATCACCGTGTCTTTTTAACCTTGTGCTCGAGTATGTCATCAGAAAGGTACAAGACAACATGGCCGGATCATCCGTGAACGGGGTCACACAAGTGCTCGCATATGCGGATGACATCGCCGTTCTGGGCGATAATCTAGAAACTGTTAGTAAAAACCGTGAAGAGGTGGGCCTAGAAATAAATGAAGACAAAACAAAATACATGATTACGGCGAGAGCAGGTAGAACTCAGGGAACACATATAAACATCAGAGGTAAGGTATTTCAAAAAGTTAAAGAATTTAAATATCTAGGAACGATACTGACGGCCAGTAACGAAATGTCGAAGGAAATTAACAAAAGACTGCATTCCGGCAACGCTAGTTGGCACGCAGTCAGTAAACTGCTGAAATCCAGAGTGCTATCACGTAACATAAAGCTCCGTGTCTATAGAACCATAATCATGCCGATTGTTCTATATGGATGCGAAACATGGGCTCTCACAAAACGGGAAGAAAACAAATTCCGCGTATTCGAGAATAAAGTTTTAAGGAGCATCTTTGGAGGTAAATATGACGAGGAGGCAGGACATTGGAGGAAACTCCATAACCACGAATTGGAAGAGCTATATCGCAAACCTACAATAGTGAGAGTAATCAAGTCGCGAAGATTAAGATGGGTCGGACACGTGGCGCGAATGGGCAATGACAGGGCCGTGTGTGGAATTCTCGATGGTAGACCAACGGGAAAGAGACCGGCCACACGCCCGCGACGAAGATGGGAGGACAATGTTAGGTTTGTCCTTAAGGAGGTCGGATCGAATGAAGCGTGGAAGGAGAGTGCACAGCACAGGGAACGATGGAGGAGTCAAGTCGGTGAGGTCATGAACTTTCGGGCTCCTACAGGCCAATAAATAATAAATTATATCATCTATTTACAGACTTGAAGGCTGCCTACGACGGCATAGCCAGGGTAAAACTATATAATGCCATGAGAGAGTTCGGCATTCCAAACAAATTGGCACGAATTTGTAGGTTGACCATGACCAGCGTAACTAGTTAAGTAAAAATAGCGGGATTGCTGTCCAAACCAATAAACAACTTTAACGGGGTCCGATAAGGGAACGGTTTATCTTGTCATACTGAACATATGTGAGTACTGTTTCATGACAATAATAAATATATTGTGACGCATATGACAATCAGTACTACAATATTCTAGAAAGTCCAAAAGAAAGTGCTAGTATATTCTAGAAAGCACTGGAAAACTGGAGACTATGAGCAGTAGAAAATTCGAGGTTATGGAACGGACGGAAACGAAACACCGAACCAGAATGAGGAAAAACGGTATAAATACGTCGCACGCAGAGTACGAGGAAGCAGTGAAGTAAGCAGAGTAAGTAAGCGATAAGTAAGGAAGCGATAAGTCAAGAAATCGCTAGGTGTACGGTAAAAGTAGCGGCTGTTATTAACAGACTAATAAAGTGTTACATTAATTCAAAAACGATTTAACGGCTCTTATTTATTGAAAATAATTAATCCAGGGAACCCTAAGCTCGCTACAATATCATTTGTGTGCAAATATTATAACAAAGGTCATGAGTTGTATTAGGCTGGACCAAGTCAGTGTAGTGTACCATGAGCATCTGCAAAAAAGTACTTTTGGCGGAGAACCAGCAGAATTCGCAAATTTGTGTGAAGCTGTCGAAAGTGAAATATCAATTAAAATAGTTCAAGGAAAGATTATCGCAATTATCCCTAATCGATGCATTCTCCTGTGGATTTAAATAACATAGAATTCTCTTGCTAGTAAACTGTTTGAAAAAACTAGGGCGAAGAGTCAGACTTTCAATAAATTAATCTTCTTATTGAAACCGTTATATATGTAATTATAAAACTAGCACCAAGAAGAAGCAATCGATATCAAACGCGCTTAATGCATTTGGTTCGTGCATTGAAAGACAAACGGCTCGAATTCATCATCATCATCATCATCGGCACTACAACCGGGAACCGGTCTTGGCCTTATTTAGCAAGTCCTGAGGCTTATTAAATTTTCCATAATGATTTGTTTTTTCCGGGCAAGGTTATTAGTCTTGTGCCAGAGGCTTCCCGACGGGGAATCGAACCCCGGTCTCCCGTGTGTTAAGTGTGTCGATGATGTTATACCTAAAGATAACATACAAGGGGTCATTGATACACTTAATCAGAAAAGTACCACCAGATTCTGAACCCAATAACCCTACAGTCCAACAAGTGCATACGAATCATCATTTCATAGGAATTAATCGGAAAACGATTAATCACGATTTCCTAAAACAATTACAGCCAAATTAGCACTTCACAGGCAATTGGCAAATTAATTAAAATGAAAGAAAAAGAAAAACAATTAAATTCATTTCCATAAAGCATTTATCGTATGCATAAGCCGGAGCAAACAAATTGCGAAAGCAATTAAACTGCATGTTCCAGCCCAATCAACAGAAATGCAATTAATTGGGTCAGTTCGCAACCGTAGAAGGTGAACCGAGTTCAAACCAATAAAGAAATATTGGACAATTCAGCTAGTTTGGGAACGGGGGCCAGTAATCGATAATTGGGGCAACTGAAGTTGAAATGCTGTATGGAATAAGGGAAGCGTTAACCCCGGAAGGTGTTGTGCAAGAGAAAATGATTTGGGCAGGGGATTTTGATCGGGATAGAGGATTGAGGTGGGCAGTTGGTAGTTGGTCACGGTCTGGTGTTGGTAATATCGGGATAAAGATTAGAGTTAACGATCGGAAAGGTGGTCGGCGGTAGATCGAACAGAAAAGTTAAGGATGTCGAGGGATGAATCTAAATTGAGACGTGAGTTCCGGGAGAATCTGAAGAAGATATGTAGAGTTTAAAGATAAAGAACTAAAGTTTAATTAATATTACCGAATGAAGAAGAAAGTGAATTTCAAACCATTGTCTGAAGAAGATTTGTAAAGTGTTTAAAGATAAAGAACTAAAGTTTAATGGATATTACCGAATGAAGAAGAAAGTGAATTTCAAATCATTGTCTGAAGAAGATTTGTACAGAAATTAAAGAAAAAGAAATAAAGTTTAATTAGTATTACCGAAAGAAGAAGAAAGCAAATTCCAAACGGATGTTTGAAGAGAATTTGTAAATAGACTAAAGATAATGAATTATAGGTTAATTGTTATAATTGAAAGAAGAAGAATGTGAAAATACAATTGTGTAAAGTATGTATAACAGAAACAATAAAAATAAATAAAAGACGAAAAAACAAAAGACAACAAAACAAAGTGTGACTCTGAGTTTTTTTTTTTCTAAGGTTTTTCTTGGTGTTAAGGGAAGATTTGGTCGCCATTCCCCAGGTGTCGTGTTTTTAGTTTTCGGCTAGTACTCGAAAACCATAAGTCGCATGACAGGCGGGTATTCATCATGGGGAACGATAAAATGATTTCGCAGCCTGGCAATGCGCAATCTCACATTGCGAAGGTGATCAAGACCTGGGCGTCCTATGTGACAAGGAACTTAGATTTACCGCACATATCGATAACACAATCCTAAAAGCCAACGCCGCCCTTGGCTTTGTAAAACGCTGGTCGAAGGAATTCCTAAACCCCTACGTCACCCGATCCCTCTACACAACTTTTGTCCGGCCACTACTCGAATATGCCAGTCAGGTCTGGTCCCCGTATCAACAGTCTCAAATTCGTAGGATCGAGGACGTTCAACGTCGTTTTTTGCGCTTCGTGGACTGAACTGGGAAAACCCACTCATTCTCCCACCATACACAGACCGGCTCCTTCTAATCAATCTTAACACACTTGAAGAGCGCAGAATCCATGCTGGCATCATCTTTATCCATCGCCTTCTGTCAGGTTCAATCAATTGCCCATGCTTGCTCTCCTCTTTATCATTTTATACAAACCCACGTAATGTGCGGAACCTTCGTCTGTTTTACGTGCCCACTCATCACACGTCTTACGGCGTTAACGAGCCCATCTCGCGTATGCTACGACATGCCAACTCTTTCCCCACCTCCTTTGATTTCAACCTCTCCACTCCTGCCCTCAAACGACGTCTCAGAATAAACCCGTCCTAACCCCACCCACCTCAATTTCAAATCTCTCCCCCAGCTCTCCAGCACCGCCCCTTACCACTGTGTAGACGTACCCCTCACTGTCACACCTCAAGCCCTCTTCTCCTTCCGTGTTCTTTTTTTTTTTCTTTTTTCTTCTTTTGTTTTTTTTTTTTTATTGGATATATATATTTTTTTTTTGTTTATTTACTTTTTTTTTTTTTTTAACTACTCGTACTACTTTAGTTTTTAAGTTAGTCTGTAAGTTGTTATATTCATCATCATCGGCCACTACAACCGGGGACCGGTCTTGGCCTTATTTAGCAAGTCCTAAGGCTTGTTAAATTTTCCATAATGATTTATTTTTTCTGGGCAAGGTCATTAGTCTTGCGCCAGAGGCTCCCCGACGGGGAGTCGAACCCCGGTCTCCCGGGTGACAGGCGGGTATACTAACCACTATACTATCGAGGAGCCCAAGTTGTTATATTATATTAGCTTAAGTTGCTTGGATTAAGCCTAAATAAACACAACATATTGAAAAAGACAGACTTGGAAACGTTGAAATGGGAAGTCCTACACCACCTGCCGTTTTTTCCAGCAACGCTTCCTATACTACAAGTTATTTCAATCAATGGCACATGATCTGGCTGATAATCACTGCTGTTCTTTTAAAGAGGTAAAAGATTGGATCGCTCAAAAGATGTGCAGTTTTTTAGATGCAAGGTCCATATGGTGCTGGAAAAATGGGAAAAGTATTGACCAGTGGGCATCACTTCCAATCATAAATGTATAACCAGTTTTTTTTACAATAAAACCACGAATTTCGGGAAAAAGTGAAGGAAGTAAAGCTGTACACCTAATATTATTTTCTATTTTTAAAATACCCCTTTTTAGAGCGTTATGAATAAAGCAAATAAAAAAAATTGATACCGAGTTTAACAGTTACTCACGTATTTCTAAGGATACATCGGGGAAGTCATCGAAATTAGAAGTGTCATCAATTGATCGAACTTCAACAGGTATAGCTGCCGGTCTTTCTCTTATATGCTCCCAGTCGACTCCTCGAAAGAATGGTACCGATTTCAGATCTTCAATCCCTCTTTGAGTACCGAGTCTTCTATCCGCCTCACAGCAGAATTTTATTATGGTTTCCTTTGCCTCTTCTGATATGGGAATTTCTGGAGGAAATATTAATGTCTCCCTCCAATTCATCACTTTTCTATAGGTGTCTTGTGGGTTATCTGAACAGAATGGCGGATACCCCATTAACATTTCATACATTATAACACCTAAACTCCACCAATCACAAGCTGGACCATAGCCTGTTTGTAAGAACACTTCTGGTGCAATATAGTCAGGTGTTCCAACTGTACTATAAGCTAACGCTCGTCTATTTCGTTTCCATGACTCCGCGCGCCGTTTTGAATCCATTGGGCTGTATAAAAATATAAATTAAAAAAACATTACTAAGTTAACGGAATTTGTACAGTTATCTTACCTTGCACATGTTCCTATGAAGTCAGAAGGTTTTGCTTGCGATAGATCTCTGTAGAAATCCGTGCGATGTGATTTTTTAAGTCCAGTACAGAGACCAAAATCAGAAAGCTATAAAAAATTGTAGATTACTATAGTAAGGAATAGGAATTTGTCAATATAAATATTGTTTGAAGGTTTTAATATAAAAAAAGAAGTGATTTATTATTATTTGCACGATTTTTACTCGGAATAATCTAATTTTTTATAGAAAACGGCGGAAAGTTTTTTGTATATCTAATACCAATTATATATCATGTTGCAAAACGAGCAACTGATAAAACAATTAAATATGTACCAACAAGCATAGGAGATGGAAATGCCATCCTAAGATACTGCGTGAGCATACCCAAAAAAAATATCGAAAGACAATAGAAAAAAATACTGGTGACTCGATTGGGCTAAGAATGGCTGATAAACGTTCGTGAGCGGGTGCTGCTGTATGGAACCAGACTGGCAGTCAAGTTCTACAAGGTTTAAGTAGTTTTATTATAAATAAAAAAATATATACGACAATTAAGTAGGTTTTGTGTTACCTTTTCCTCAAATCATGTTAAAAAAAAAAAAAACATTATACAGAGTGGCGCAACATAATCATTCAATTTTGTTTTTAAATTACTTTTTTACTAAATAAAAAAAAATAATTTTGAGTGATGGAAATCTTTCTTTGGACCTTTACAATATCTTTTGTCAAGTGGAAAAGATGATATCCGTTAAGTGGCTGCCGCCAGTGTTGATATACATTTGTACCCGTTTGATCGCATTTTCCATGACTTTCCGCAAGATTTCCGATGATAACTGTTCGTATTCTTGTCGAATATTCTCCTTAAGCGCTTCGATTGTCTGAGGTTTGTTGACATAAACCCCCGATTTCAAGTAGCCCCAAAGAATAAAGTGTGGGATGGTTAAATCGGGCGATCTTGCTGGCCATGCCAAATCACCAAAACGGAAGATTACGCAACCAGGAAACGCTTCCTTCACAATATCCATTGTGGCTCGTGCTGTATGTGCCGTTGCACCGTCTTGTTGAAACCACATGTTCATCAAGCCCCGCTCATCCAATTCCGGCAGTAAGAAGTCGTTCATCATGGCTCTGTAGCGTTCGCCACTAACACTGACCGTATTGCCGATGGCGTTCTCAAAAATACGGCCCAATCACTCCTCACGCGTGAACGCCGTGTTACACGCAGATTTCCACTACCCTCATATAACACCCAATATAACTCCCAGACCCTAACATCCGCGTACACATAACATGTATACGCATGTATGCTGTACGCAAGCTTCCAATAATCGAAATCCAATAATCAAATATTCCTAAATCCTATAATCAATACATATAACGTGTTACATACGTATATGTTCAAAATAAATAGCATTCCGTGCAAGTTGCATAATGCAACTTGAAACATGACTGGAAGTGTAACACATCTAATATTGCACACCATTTGCCCTACAAGTAAATCAAATCCCCATCACCTTGAAATGCATGCATTTCTCATTGCCATACCTAAAATTGCAATTCTGCAATTCCCACATCCCACATTCTCATCACCTTGGTGATCACACCCAACGCCCAATCACCTTCAAGGTAATTTTACCCCGGCACATGCATGCTATTCGCTATGGGCAAATTAGATTCGCGTCACAGTGAATCGAAATTTTCCCATGGCCTTGGGGTGGAACTGCAGCCAAAGTGGGCGTAAGATGACCACCTGGGGACGATTCACCATAGAAAAAATGCAACGTTGTGAGACTAGCGCCAGGTGGCTCTCTGGAGGACAGCTATGATCTTGGGAAGGTGTGGGTTTTGATTTAAGTTTTGAATATAAAAAGGGGAGCTCCGTTAGAATAGAATCCATTAGTATTCGACAGCCAAGTGTGGCTGTTGATTGCATTGGAACAAATAAAACACTGAAAAGAATCAAAAAGACTTTTTATTCACACCTCCGGTGCTAATACTATTGACTCATCGTGAAAGCACAGCTAAGAGGTTGAAAACACCCTGTTCGCCTCCTCTCACACCCCCAGCCAAACACCTACATTAAGCCGGCCACGCCTCCAGCTGGACCGGGAAGTTGAAGGTCGGCCCGAAGGACCACAAGTCTGGGGATATAGGAAGGAGATCGAACCAAACGAAGGGCACCTGCAACACTTTGGAGCAGCTAGGACCGTCACCCTAATCAAAACCAATCCAGCCATTAAGGACCAGAGGGACAGAGCCGGTAGGATCTAACAAAGAGGTAGGACGATTCCCCCAATAACCTCCCTCACACCTAGAACTGGGACAACCCATTCAACCTACGGGCTAACAAGACGGAAACCGAAAGACATGGGCTCTAACAGCCGGAAGCCGGTAAGTGTTGTTAAACAAATAATACAACAGCCGCACCACACAGGGGCTTTGAGTAGATGTAATGGCTCTTCGTGCACCACACCCGGATTTCCAATGCTCCAGAAAAGTAGATTTTGCTTAATGACGTAACTGCTTAAGTAGAATGCCCCACGTCGCTCATGATGATTTTCGACACAAAATCGTCCTCTTCGTTCTTGAGATTAAGGATGGCTTGACAGCAATTCACACGCGCGCCATTGCTTGTCCGTTTGTATACTGTTTGTACTTTTAGTTTTTACCATATTTTTTATTTTATTTCTCCTTAGAAAATATTAGGTCATCAACGATTCAACGATCATCATCGGCACTACAACCGGGATCCGGTCTTGACCTTATTTGGCAAGTCTCTCCACCTGTCCCGAATTCGAGCCGATGTCATCCAGTTTGGCACTTCCAGGATCTGGGCGTCCCAGTCTATGCTATCCCCCCATCGCAGACAAGGTCTGCAGCGCTGTCTCCTTCCATACATCCGGCCACAAAGGACTTTCCGGGCAGGCTCCTCTTCGCTCATTCGAGCTAGGTGTCCCACCCAGCAGAGTCTGCCGAGCTTGATTTTTTACAACATTAGCTTCAAGGTAGATCTCGTACAACTCTTGGTTGTAACGTCTCCGGAATCGTTACATACGGGGCCACAATTCTCCTTAAGACCTTCCTCTCGAACGCAACTAAGAATTCAGAGTGCCTTTTATTGAGCACCCAGGTATCGGATCCATACATGAGTACGGGTAAGACCATGGTCTTGTACAGTAGTACCTTGGATGTTCTGGATAAATTTCGGGATTTAAAGAGCCTTGATAGACCATAGTAGGCTTTGTTGGATTTGATCAGCCGTTCGTGTATTTCTTCTTCCATATTGTTATTTGTTGGTACTATTGACCCAACGCAGTTAAAGGATTGCACTACTTCAAATTCGTGCTCCACTATCCTGATAGTTTGACCAACGTAAGGTCTTCTCTTCGCAGAAGTTCCCACCATGTACTTAGTTTTTCCCTCATTAATGTGCAGTCTCAGTTTTTGTGCCGCCTGCTCGATCTGGGCGAAAGAATCCTGTACAGCCGAATCGGATCTACCGATGATGTCGATGTCATCTGGGTAGGCTAGTATTTGGCTGGACTTGGTGACAATAGTCCCTATACTTGTAACGTCACGGATTGTTTTCTTCGACGCCAGGTTGAAGAGGAGGCAGGCCAACCTTGTCAGAGTCCATTAAAGATGTTTATTGGTTTGGACAGCAATCCCGCTATTTGTACTTGACTAGTTGCGTTGGTCATGGTCAACCTACAAAGTCGTGTCAATTTGTTTGGAATGCCGAATTCTCTCATGGGATTATATAGTTCTACCCTGGCTATGCTGTCGTAGGGGGCCTTAAAGTCTATAAATAGATCATATAATGGAATCTTAAATTCCAGACATTTTTTCATCGCCTGCCTAAGGGTGAATATGTGATCAATCGCTGATTTGCCTGGGATGAAGCCACACTGATATTGACCAATGATGGCTTTAGCGTATGGAGCTATCCGATGTTGTAGGGTAGTGGAGAGTATCTTATAGGCGGTACTCAGCAATGTTATACCCCTATAGTTGCTGCACAGTGTGATATCTCCCTTCTTATGTATGGGGCAAATTATTCCACGACGCCAATCTTCCGGCATCTCCTCTTACTCCCATATGTGCACCACGATCTGATGAATTGCATGATGTAACGCTGTCCCTCTTTGTTTGATCACCTCAGCTGGTATGCCATCATCTCCAGGGCTTTATTTGATTTGAGCTGTCTTATGGCTTTTAATGCTTGGTGACGGCAGCATTTGGTCTTGATCTTGCATTAGCAATTCATTGAAGTGCACTTCCCATTGCTCCAGAATGCCTTCCGGATCTGTGATCAGATTACCCTCTTTATCTTTGCAGTAAGTGCAGCGTGGTGTGTACCGAGTTATACTGTGGATTATTTGGTTGAACTTCCGCGTCTGGCGCGGGCCTCATTCTCTACTTTTCTCTATTTCACAAACAAGGTTTTTTTCTCAGGCACTTTTCTTTTGCCTGCGAAGTTTTTTTTCAGATCTTCTGAGCTCTTTGTATTTCTCCTCGCGTACCCGCGTCTTATGAGACTGCTGCATTGCCCGGTATGCAGCATTCTTACTTTCAGTTGCTAGTTTTCATGCATCGTCAAACCAGTCGCTCCAATCTCTATGACTACTACCTAAGATGGAGGTGGCAGTACTAATGACAGTATTCTTAAGGCATGTTTATTTCTCTTCTACGCCCGGCATTCTGGCCCCAGGACTTACTCTCCCTCCGAGGGCGAGTCCTAGCGCATGACCAAAGGTGTTATTGGTATTCTCATTGTGTAGGGCAGCCGTGTTGATTCGAGCCTGATCCGCGGATGCAATATGTCTCCGTGAGGCTATCCGCTCTCGGAAAACTGTACCAACAAGATAGCGATCCGAGAAGACGTCGGTACCTCGGTACGTTCGTACCGTCATCAGACTCGAGGAGTGGCGGCGATCTATCAGCACATGGTCAATTTGGTTGCGAGTGGCTCCATCGGGTGATACCCAGGTGGCTTTATGGATGTCTTTACGCGGAAACCTGGTACTTGCAACGGCAAAGTTCTTTGATGCTGCCAGTTTGATGACTCGTAGTTCATTGTCATTAGTGTTTTCATGCAAACTATGGGAACCAGCTTAGTGCCTGAAAACCGGCTCCCGACTTATTGTCGCATTCAAATCACCAAGAACGATTTTCAGGTCGTATCTTGGGCAGGTATTGAGGGCCCGTTCGACGTTCTCGTAGTATTTTTCTTTTTCGTCGTCAGGGGACTCCTCTGTAGGTCCGTGGACGTTTATGAGGCTTATGTTCTTAAACTTTCCTCGCACGCGAAAAGTGAATAGCCTTTCGTTTATTGCATTAAAGCCGATAATGGCATGCTTCTGTGTTCGGCTGACTAGAAAGCCTACCCCAAGCACATGGTGTTTTGCATGACAGCTGTAATAAATGTCATACTCGTTTCTTTGAATAACACCACTCCCCATCCATTTTATTTATTGTATAGTTGTTATGTCAGTCTTATATTCGGGCAGGGTATCGGCTAGCTGCTGCGCAGCTCGAGCTCTGTATAGTGAGCGGACGTTCCATAAGAAAATTCTTAAATCGTTTAGCCATTTTCGTTTCTGTGGTCGTCGTCGTGTATCCGGTTCATATCCGAGGCTTGTTAAATCATCCATAATAATTTGTTTTTACGGGCAAGGTTATTAGCCTTGCGCCAACCTTTCTCAGGATGTCACTGCATGCATTGGTTCACTACTTGGCGGGTGCCAAAGTGGCTATCCAGGGTGTCACGTGGAGACTGCATGTCTACTTGGATTGAACAGGGGCAAGGATCATCCTGGTTTTCGCCGAGTTGAAAGCAATCAGAGACTTTGCCTTGTATGTTCGCTCCCATCCCCAGCCGTCTAGTTCACAAATGTCAAATATGATTAACGTACGACACCATTTGCAAAAATTATAACATCTTCCGGCTCTTCGATAGTATAGTGGTTAGTACACCCAGCTGTCACGTGGGAGACCGGGGTTCGATTCCGCGTCGGGGAGCCTCGGGCGCAAGACTAATGACCTTGCCTGGAAAAAACGAATCATTAAGAAAAATTTAACAAGCCTCAGGACTTGCTAAATAAGGCCAAGACCGGTTCCCGGTTGTAGTGCCGATGATGATAACATCTTCCGATAGAGTGATGCATTTTCCGCTACCTTGTACAATACATTGTATAAACGACTTGTAGGATAAGGATAAGAAAAAAAAGATAAATATTGCCTTAACGGGCTTGTACGTTAAAACAACAAGAAAATGTTGTAGTTTTAGATTTATTTAGACTAAAAACAAAAATTTAATAGTATTTAAGTAAAATAAATAAACATTTAAAAAAATAGCATACAGAGTCCGGCCATTCAGTTGATCGAAAACCCAGCACTGATATTGGAACTGGAGTCATCGAAGACGCATAACGGACCGTAATAATAATAATAATAATAATAAATAGAAAAAATTATGAAATAGAAAGCCTATATGTATATAATTTTAAAAGGGACAGACCTCTCATATACTGATTACACTGTAAACAAAATTATAAAAATCATTGTACCCCGAAAGGCATAAAGAAAAAAATAGATATTATATAATTTAGAGTGCTTGCAAAACCCCAGTGAGTTAACAGTAGAACAATATTTGTAAAATAGGACATGCATTTAGTCTTACATGAAAAAATATATATAATTTGATTTTGAATTAAAATAACTGCCGACTTCAAATCAAAAAAAGAAACGCATAGCAGACCTTTGTCTATTTTACAGATATTGTCAGGGAATTTCCTCGGAGATTCATGATATTATTCTGCAGAATTCAGTTTAATTATCTTCTACAAGACAATTCACGGATCCCGCAAATTTGAGGTTCATCTCCCAATGATACGTACATCTCTGTACCAAAACTCATTCTGTTACAGAACGAGAAAGCTATGAACCTCCCACCCCGTGACAGTGTTTACAGAGCGTTAAAACCCGCAACTCCAACAGTTATTGACTTAGCGCTATAGGCTCTCTTAACAGATATATATGTATATACATATATATTAAAAAAAAAAAAAACTAAATCACCCTCGATAATCCAATCTACAAGGATAAAACTAAATTGCGAAAAAGGCAGCTAAAATAACCCTCACATTTAATGCAAGTCATTTTAAAGATAACGCAATTGCTATCATTACAAACTGCACATTTTCTTGATGCTCCTCAAGAGACACCTTGACTAGCTCCACAATGCACACATAATCAAAGGATTGACCTTGCAATTACGTAAATGTCTATTGATTATTATTGATAGCTATCCTATTTCTATTGAACTGATAATTTTCTGCAGCATCATTCTACTGCATAGCACTTCCCTCGACCCCACTCATTGCTCACACAAGTACTAAAAACAAAATATTATTTATGAACAAAAGTGTTTACCTTCAAATGTCCTCTGGCGTCTAACAATAAATTATCTGGCTTTATATCTCTATGAATAAATCCAAGCTTGTGGATCGAATCTATGGCTAATGCTGTCTCTGAAATGTAGAACTGAGTGCATTCCTCAGAAAGTGTATCTTTTTTCATCAGCAACGTCATCATGTCACCTCCGGGCAAGAATTCCATTATAAGATACAAATTGACTGGATCCTAAATATAAAGTGTTTTCAAATGTCTCCATCAAAGAAATTCTAACAATTATGGAATCGATTTAATTGTACCTGAAAGCTGTAGTACATTTTAACTACCCATTGGTGGTCAGCTTCTACCAAGACGTCCCGCTCAGCTCTTACATGGGCAACTTGTTCCTTCTCGAGCATATCAGCCTTTCGTAGCACTTTCATAGCATATACATGACCAGTGTCCTTTTTCTGTACTAAGCGAACTTCACCAAACGCTCCACGGCCGATAACTTTCAACGCTTCGAAATCTTCAACTCCTAATCGAAGACGTTTTAGTCGTAAGTACTCAGTTTCCTTTTGGGCATGCTGTTGTCGTTTCTCTTGTTTCTGTGACTCGGATAATGTGTCGTCCTTTAATTGTGCCTCCAATTTTGCCAGGCGCTGCTTTCTTTCTCCATATTGAGTCACTAGGTTACTATAATAATTCTCAAGAGTCACTTTAGCTTTGGTAGCTTTGTCTAAAGTATGGTCACTGAATCGCATTGAAGAGCCGTCTGCCGTAGCCATTATACTTATCTAATATTGTGTGGGACTTTATTTGTACAATTTTTAATTGAGAACACGCGAAATGATTTACAAAAATGTATACAAATACTGCCACTGGTCGTTATGAACTGCACGTCTTTTTTTATTTCGCTCTTCTTCTTTTCTAATGATCTGTACTAGAAAATCATTCTTAGTCGTACAATAAAATATTTGACAGCTGATTTGCATCCAAGAAATAAACAGGTTTGGAAGTAACATATAGATACTCCATCTATGCGTACAATGGAATACCACTTTGAATTTATTCCAGGTATTAAATTCGCAATGCCAGGTATGTTATATATGACACTGGAATACGTTTGAGGCCAATTAGCTGATGGACAAACAAAACTAATATAAAGCTCCGTGTCTAGAGAACCATAATCATGCCGATTGTTCCGGGTGGCCTTTGGGTGGGTGAGCTCCTGGTTCCACAATTGGCTCTTGCCCTTGTGGTGATTCAGCGGGCGTGGGGTATGTTTGGTAGTTCGGTCGCGCAGGTGGTCCGTGGTGGATGGTTGCATGAGCCTCGTGTGGGGCCCCCGGGGTCGATGCCGACGAGAATACCTTACCATTTGCTTAGAGGGGTTGCGATCTGCAGTCGCACGCTCGACCAATTCATCTGGGTTGGAGTTGTAAATTCGCAACCCACGATCAATGGCCATGTGGTGGCTGGTGACAGGTCTCGTCACACCGGAGCTGGATGACGTGGTGGGCGCTGCGCCTGTTAGCACCCATCCCAATTCAGTAGCCTGCGCGACGAGGTCGGATCGTTGGTCCTTCCCTAAGCCTTCGATGATGTGGGTGGGGTGTAGGTCTGCCCCAATGATAATGTCTACCTTGGCGGAGGCGATGTTCGCATCGGCAAGGTCCAGATCAGCCACGAATGAGAGATCCCTGATCATTGGTTGTGATGGTGGCACGCGCACAGAGAGGCCGGGCAGGATAAAGGGCCTCAGTGTCCACTGTTGGGAGCTGTGGAGGCGAGGAGCGACGGTGCTTTTCGCTTGCGTTCTTGTGGTAAAGCTGCGAGTGCCGCCGACACTCATAGTTGGGTACGAATGGTGGTTGGAGTCGGAGGTGCAACCTTTGGACGAGCGACTCCGAGATGAAGGTGGCACGGACTTCAATCCTCCATTGGCGCTCCGACGTCACGATAGCGCGAGCAGCGTAGCTCGTGGGGGTGGGGGGGGGGGGGGTGGTGATTGGGTGTGCGCAGGCCCTTTCATTGTGTTTGATCCGAGGGGCGGTCCTGCGCTTGCTCCTGGCGGTAATAGCGGTTGTCCGGGCATGCAGCAACGTGTGATGTCTCTGCTGACATTGCCGGCACGCTGGAGTGGCAGTTGCGTAGACGGTGACGACCCAAAAAGTTGTAGCACAGGTTTCTTTTGCGTGCGAAGGACTTCCGTCGGCCACGTGTGAGTGATCGGAATTCTTCGCAAGCGTAGCTAGAGTGTGAGGCCCGCAGAACGTGCATGGAGCCTGTTGCCATAGGGGTTCCGGCGGTAATCTGTGCATCGGTGTGCGGTTCCTTTCCCGCTGGCTTGGTGGTGACCGTTGGCAGCTGCACTGGGAGTAGCTCGCTTGGATGGGCGCAATTGACGTTGACGGGGAAGCTTATGCAAGCGCGTACTGAGCTTTGAGTACCTTCGTCTGTTCATCGAGGTATACATCGAACTCGGCGATAAAGTCCTCCGCGAAGTATTTGCGTTGTTGATACTTAGAGGCCGCCATGTAGCTGATTTCGTTGTGCCGCCTGAGGATGGCTTCCCATTCGGTGCGGACGGCGCGTTTGGTGGTTTCTATCCTGATTGGGGATGGTTGCCCCTTTTCCTGCAGGTTAAGGAAGGTGCGAGAGATGGTGTCCTGTGCCGCGAACTGAGCGGCAATGAGTTCCCCAATCATCATTTGTTCACTGATCTGTGTTTTCACCCACTTCTCAGATTTTTCTTTTGTGTTTTGTTTCAGTTCTGTATCATCCGGGAAAGATGTTGACTTTTGTGCATTCGGCAGTTGCTTGTCCACTGCCACCTTGTCTTCCTTTTCTTTTGAGGGTGTCACTGTTTCCTTTCTGCTACTACTGCCTGAGTTAATTCTGCTGACACTAACACTAGAATTGATGTAGACGAGCACGCAGCACACTTAAGCTGCTCGTCGTTTCCTCATTTTCTAGTTTATTAGTTTTCAACTCGCGGTAGTGCTCGCCTTGGTGATGATATTTGCACCTTGAATGGTTGTGTTTAGTCGCACTTTCACTTGTTTTGTAACTCCCGGTTCAGACGAGAGGTGTTTGTGGCCTTTTCGGCGTCAGCGTCCTCCTTTGGCTGGGCGGAACGGTGTCCTACGCCGCCAACTGGGCGGCGATGTTATGGATCCACACGTCGCTGGATCCGGCTCGAAGGACCAGACATGTTTTAGGATGCGATCCTGATGGTGAGGCGACCAGAGACGTGTCGTGCGAGATGATGCAAACAGAGAATTGACGTCCAAGATGCCTAAATGAGCTATAATTTTCTTCGGAAAATCACTGACTTTCAATTATAAACTCACGGACATGCAAGCAAACTAGCTACACTGCATCCAAAAATGCCTAACATTTATTTTCAGTATTTAACTTAGTAAAGCAAATAAATTAATCCTATTTTAGGGAGTTTGTTTCGATCTAATAGCGTGACGCTGTTTGCAGGGAGAGAACACGACCTGTTGACTAGCGACCCGTGAACTCGTGACGAAGAGCTGGCAGAAACTAAAAACCCTTGGTCACATTTGAAAAGGGTGACAGTCCGATGGCGTCCCTAGACGATGACGCATTTTCAGCTGGCGGCTGACAGGCGTGTGGTGAATGCTGGTCGGGGAGTGTACTAGGCGGTGAACGTACTATATTCTCCCCGCTATATTTATTGCGAATCCGCAACACAGCATCATTTAATTAATTCCATCCTCTTTTCGATTGTATTGGTGGAACTTTACTCCTATATTCGCACATGGAATTCGTTCATTAAATGGGTTGTTATGTTCGAACTCATTTCCTCATTTCATTGCTAAGATGCACTGAAACAAATATTCTTAAAATAATTCATTTATTTTAAATAATAAACTCAGTTACATTGGTAAAACTTAATTTATACCAAAGTATATGCACTTATATCCTTTTACTGAACGGTTACCTTCTTCTAAAATGCAACTCTCGAGGACAACCAACATTACCTAGGTATTAATTTTGGATTAGCAAACGCTAGCAAAGCTACTTCTATCAGACCCACTAGGGATCCGCCTACCATATCAAGAGTGAAATTCTGATGATTTAGAATTTTGTATACCGCAACTAAGAATGCCCAAGGAAGAATAAATTTACTTATTGGTGATGGATGTACAAACGAAAAGAAACCAAACAAGAAGGATGTCCTTGAAGCAAAACCCGACGGGAAGCTGTAGTTCTTCTGTTCAACTGCAAATACGTCTGGGTTCGTCTCCGGTCTTTTTCTTTTCACCACAGCTTTCAAAAGTTTGACGACACACGTGTCCATGATCAATCCCTCTATCATGGCAATTTCCATTTGATATAACTTCGGTTTAGTACCCTTTAAAATATATGCAGTCAAGGCAAGTAGTAAACCGACTCCATGGCCAGAGAATTCAAGCAAGTTGTTATGTTTTTGTAGTTTTTGTATAAGGGGAATAGACAAGAGCTGGTTCACCAATTCCTTTGTTAATTTGTCATCCCAATCAAATATTTTAGCTACTGGCGAACCGTCCGAATGGGGATGTGAATGCGAGTGCGAATGTCCATGAGGGTGCCAATGAGAGTGCCGACGAGAGTGCCGACGAGAGTGCCGGTGAGAGTGCCGATGAGAGCGCATAGGTTCCTCTTCATCTTCATGTCTATATTCGTAATCATGGTCATTTCCACGCGACTGGGAATGCGAACGCGACCGCCGGTATTCGTCGCCTTCATAGTCCATGTTGGTTGATGTTAAACACAAAGGTGGTAAACAGTTGATAAGTAGATTCCACGGGATCAATTTTAATTGAAACGAACAGAAATTTGCATAACTGCAATTTTGATATTAAATTTTTGACGAATTCGAGCACTGGATGTTACTTCATTGTTTTTGTATTTTTACTTGTTTGCCATTACTATTGTTATAAAAATGACTAAACGAATTACTAGAAACTAGATCGACCAATTAAATGAAGGATTTGAGAAAAAACGACAACTAATTTATTTGACTTTCATATGCCACTGAATATTTTTCACGTATCAATCATTTAAAAAAAGTTTTATGGCACAGTGCGGGGAAAAAACGTTAGAATTTATAACTACAATGACGATATTCACCACAAATTCTTTATACCACGGACCCAAGCATGGTTTACAAACTAATGAGCGTTAGTCTTAGTGCTGGTGAATCACTTGCCAATTCGTTCGAAACAAATCGAAAAAATTATATGAACATATTCCACAAGCCGTAATCCCACAATAAATCGTCTCAACCGTCATCTAGATGACCTATAGTTTGATTAGTTCTTCTTTTAATAGGGCTAGGGTCCCATTTATTAGCTAATTACAGCTTATAAAATAATTCCCACTAAACCAAACTAACTTAATTGAAACCTAGGCTATGAAAGGGAGACTACCAGTGCGGATTCCGTAGGAACCGGTCAATGAGCGACCAAATGTTTACAGTAAGGCAACTGCTGCAAAAGAAGTGGGAATACGGAGAGACGGTTCTCAACTTTTCGTTGACTTCAAAAAAGCCTACGACTCAGTCGCAAGGCAAAGACTTTACCATATTGTAGTTGAGCTGGGAGTCCCGAAAAAATATGCCACCCTCACTCAAATCTGCAGGAACGAAAATTAAGGGCGAGTTCGAATAGAAAACCACCTCTCAGAGCTATTTGAAATCCGGGACGGACTAAAACAAGGGGATGGGCTCTCACCATGTATTTTTAACCATGTGCTCAAGTATGTCATCCGAAAGGTACAAGACGACAACATGGCCGGAACATCCCTGAATGGGGTTACACAAGTGCTGTAAGGTTATATTTTTTTGGGGAATTTTAGGCTTACCTCCGTCCCGCCGGTCCTTAATAACCAAATTGGTCCTTAATGTGGGTGTCAGTCCCAGTTGGAAGTGTGAGGGCGGCATAAGGGGTGTGTCCAACCTCTTTAGCGGGAGCCTCCCCGATAAGCTGATGGTACGTTTCAGGGGCTAAACCCACGATAGGTGGTGAACTTTCTTGTTGGCAGTGGTGCCAACATAATCATGAAATTAAAATGCGTCGCCTTTTATACTCTGCATTTACAGAGATTTTCTTCATAATTGTACATAAAAATTCCAAGAAGCGCACACAATATTTTGTGTGTTCTTCGAATGGAATGGGATTCTAGGAAGTGAACGGGAATTTGGTTGAACAAATTCCCAGAAGGAAAAATTATGAAATGCATTTGGAATTAGGCATTTCATAATGTTAGAGTTATTGGAAATTGAATCAATGTGCGACAAATGGATTTTTGGTATAATTTGTCGCTCATATGATTCACTTGGAGAAGATGATTGGGATTATGGATAATAATGCGGATTGGATGCGAGTAGTGATTTAGGATCACTACAGTGCTCGCATATGCGGATGATATCGCCGTTGTTGGGGATGCATTCACGCCGACACGAACTGCCAGGAAGAGCAAGGCAAGCGCCAGCACACAAGTCCCTGTGAAACGACGATCAGCACCACACCGATTGCGGAAAACCACTCAAGAGGAAAAAAGCATTCAGGAAACGAGCTCAAGAAAAGAACATCACTCAGGAGAAAACGAGCGAAAGAGAAGAACAGCGTAGGAAACGAGCGAACGTGAAGACAGCTGCGGGCCTATATAAGGCGAGCACATCGACCGAACACCGGGGTTAAGTAGTTGTCTATCTATCGCGGTTCACATCGAACCTTGTGACTTTGTGTAATTTTTGTGTGATATATTACGTTTATTCGTAAATATCACGACAAGTTCTAATTGCAAAAAAAACTATACAAATACGTCTAATTCTCGCTGGATGCCGTAGTCGAAATCTGTTTTCACAGATTCCAGACAACGATCCGAGCACTACCCGGGACGACATATTCTAAGGATATCTAAGGTTAGTGTGGACAGGGTTAATTCAAATGTTCTCTAACTACTTGGATGGAGGGATGGTGGGAAAGAAAACATACAAGACCGGTAGGTCTTGAGTGCAGTAGCAAACGCAGATCACGTCTTCGGCGTCCGATAATCTGCGCTTTGGTCGGTGTCTGTGGGTGTGTGTATTTGTGCTGCTTTCTACAGTGCGTGGGTGTTTGTTGTGTGTCAGCCGTATATTCTATGAGATGGGTCCAGGAGTCCTCTATTTTAGAGGGAAATGTTGTTGGGAAGGGTGCTTTCTTCAGTTGTGTACTGAAGAAGAAATTGTGGTGGGCGGGGATCTGAAGAGATCGAAAGAAAGAAGGTTCTCGCTGTTCTGAATGCTTTCGAGGTACTTGTATGCAAATTGTAGTAAGTAATCGTCGTTGCACATAATGGAGGCGCCTTCGTATATGTGAGAGTTGGAGTAATGGCGACCGTCAGGCCTTCTAGAGTGGTTGGTAGATCTTCTGAGGAGTTTCCTTTCGAAAACTCGATGTGATTCTTTTTGGGCCGAATATATGCAGGACTATATGGAAAAGGCGTACTATATTCCAGATCGGATTAGCTACTTATAGCAGAGAAGCTTAACTTTGTTCTCAACTTTGCTGCTCCACTTCAAAAAGTTGTGCAATTGTTTAGACCAACCAAGGTTCCTTTGAAGAATGTAGGTCATATGTTTGATCGCATGTCCTGTGGTCTAATCGTGGTACCTCCCATTGGTATTCGAATATTCTGTGAATATCGAGAAGTGGGTTGGGAGTGTTTTCTACTCAGAATTATAGCTACTGTTTTGGATAGATTAAGTCGAATTTTCCTGTGGCGGCAGTTGGGGAGTTGAGAAGAGCCAGTCAGTGCGAGTTAATCATACCATTTAATTGGTTTCATGCACAGCGGTATTTTTGGAGGTATGGGGCTGCTAACTGGGACGATTTGCGAGATTCCTTCGCATCCTTTCCATGGTCGGAGGTGTGCTACGGAGACTCCGATGTTAACCCGTGCGCGGAGTCGGTCACAGAGATTATTCTTCTCGGGATGGAGATCTACATTCCGCATTCCAACAAACGAAGTTCATATGATAGGCCTTGGTTTGATTAAAAATGTGAGCAGATGACAGCGGCAAAAATAGAGCTATTGAACAATGGCGCTCCAAACGCGCCGAGGTTAACAGAACGAATTTTGTTAGAATCAGAAACGCGAGCAACCAGACGATTGATACCGCGAAGAAGGTTTACAACAACAGTGTGACCAACAACCTCCTTCAGTGCCCAACGCGCTCCTTCTGCTCAATGGCAAGGGCTGTCAGCAGTAACTTTGCTTCCTCCTCTTTTCCTCCATTGGTGACGGGAAGCGGGCCGTTAGTCACAAATTCAAGGGATAAAGCTAATGTGTTCGCGAATTTGTTTTCGCGACTTCAAACCTCGATGCCGGTCTTTTAGAGCCACCTGTGATCCCAGCGGCGCGGTGTGGGATGTGACGTTTCGCCCGCGTACTATTCAATGCGTTTTACGTGGACTGGACTGTAGGAAGGTAATCGACCCGGACGGAATACCAGCAATTGTTCTTAAGAACTGTGCTCCAGGACTATCGCCAGTTCTTGGCAGACTACTTCGATTACCTTATGCACGCAGAACATTTCCTACCTGCTGGAAAATTGCTCGAGTTCAGCCAATCCCAAAGAGGGAAAAAGAAGTGTCTGTCACAAAATTACCGACCGATAGTATTAGTGTCTATGTTGTCTAAGGTAATGGAAAAAGTCATCAATGGCGACTTAATTAAGTATTTGGAGTCCAACGGACAGGTAATTCCGTCCCATCGCGGGATGGGACGGAGTTTACCTGTTACTCCGCTCGTCACATCGCAACTGCTGCATCATGTCACATAAAACATCATTTGCTACGAACCATGCCTGTTTTGAACTCAGTATGTATTATATTACTCCTCTCGGAGTAACTGTCCGTCTCATATGTCTCAAAAATTATTCGTGCGGTCTCGAATCTCACACACTCTGTGAGTACGTATTCCGCATTTTCTATTTTGCCTTCGCAATACAAGCAGTATGGGTGATCCACATGCGTATACTTGTGCAAGTATTGCCGAAAGCATCCATGTCCTGATATTAGCTGAGTCAAGTTGTAATTCAGCTCGCCATGTTTTCTTTTCACCCATTTTTCTACATCAGGTATCATGGTGTGGGTTTAATTGTGACCGCGTTTTCCGACGATTCTCTTGGGATACCTCATGCAACGCAGCGTTTTCATTAGCTGCAATGTCAGTTGGTATCCTCCCGGCCAAAACATTTATAGCATCTTCGGATACCGTTCGGAATGCACAGCATACTCTTATTGATGCCAGCCTATGTGTTCACTGTCCTCATGTACGACTTATACTGTGCGGCTGCTGCCCATATGTGAGCTGCATACATTATAATTCGTTCCTTATGTGGGGCCGGGTCCACCAACATTGGGTAGCAGTCTCTCCAAAACTTTGCACACTCATGTCGTTTTTTCACTCGTTTTCCTCGGGTGTTCCTTGAATCACAAACTGTTGTCGAGTATAACACCAAGATATTTAATATAGGGACTGGATCTGATTATTTGTCCTTCTATTTCCAAATCAAGGTGATCAACTTTCTTGCGGCTGCTTATTAAAACTGACTCCGTCTTATGTCCAGCTAGTTTCAGCCCGGCCATATGTAGCCAGCATTTAATGCTCTGAATTGCTTGGGAGCAAATATTCTCTAGGTCATCTAGATGTTTAGCTATGGCTACTATTGCCAAATCACTCAGACACAGTACTCCATGATTCTAACCCCTTCTGGTACATTGACCCTAAGCACACCATCATACATTATATTCCATAACAGAGGACCTAATACAGATCCGTGAGGTACACCCGCTGTTATTTTGTATTCCTGCGGTCCCTCATCTGTGTCATACAGCAGTCTTCTATCCGAGAGATAGTTTTCTAATATACGCACCAAGTAGGGTGAGACTAGTAGATAGCCCAATGCATCTAGAATCCGATTCCAATTTACCGAGTTAAACGCATTTTAAACATCTAGTGTCACCACCGCGCAATATTTTTTTTTGTACCACCTACTCATCGTGCTCCAGCTATCGCATTGCGAGCAATGTCGCACGCCACAGATAGTGCCTTACCAGGTGATCTACCTTTCCGGAACCTGTACTGCCATTCAGAGAGACCCGATGTCCTCTCAGTGAATAGTTCCAGGCGAGTGGTAATTATTCGCTCAAGCAGTTTTTCTGTTGTGTCCAACATGCACAACGGGCGATAAGACGACGGCTCTTCTCGATTCTTGACACCTTTTGGTATAAGCGGGCGATACGACGACGGCTCTTCTGGATTCGTGGCACCTTCTGGTATAAGCACAAGTCGCTGTTTTTTCCATCGTTTAGGAAATTGTCCTGTTTGGAGGCAGGTTGTGAAGAGACTTGCGGGTTTTTTGTTAGAACAGCCTTCACTACAGCGTTAGGGAAACCATCCAGTCCTGATCATGTGTTCTCTCGTCATTGTTATGCCCAGGCAAACAAAATCAACGTATATTGATACTGTGACGCATATGACAATCAGTACTGGAATCTGCGAGAAAGTCAGAAACAAGGTACTAGATTATTTTAGGAAGAACTGGAAAACTGGAATAGAACATTCAAGACTATGCTGCTTCTTACTCGCTTCACTTTCTGTGTGCGACGTATTTATACCGTTTCCTCATTCTGATTCAGCGTTTCGTTTTCGTCCGTTCCATTGCCTTGAATGTTCTACTGTTCCTAGTCTCCAGTTTTCCAGCACCTTCCAGAACACTCTAGCACCCCGCTTCGGACTTTCTCGAATATTCTAGTACTGATTGTCATATGCGTCACAATACAATAATAATTATTGTATATACAAAAATGGTGTACATCTCTATCGATTTTTTAACGTAGAATTTTATGTGTATCAGCAATTTATACAAGTTACTTTGCCTGTGAGTTACAAGTTACTTTACCTGTGACGTCTTTTACAGCTGCAAAATTACAATTTTTATTTTATAATATTGTAGCGAGCTTAGGGTTCGCTGGATTAATTATTTTAAAATAAATAAGAGCCGTTAAATCGATTTTGAATTACTCTAACACTTTATTAGTCCGTTAATAACAACCGTTACTTTTTTTACCGTACACTTAACGTTTTCTTTATTATCGCTTCCGTAATTATCGCGTATTTTACTTCTTACTTCTCACTCGAGACGTATCGCTTGCTTCACTGTCTTACTTATCTCTAACTTAACTTCCGCTCTGCGTGCGACGTATTTATACCGTTTTTCCTCATTCTGATTTGGTGTATCGTTTCCGTCCGTTCCATAGTCTTGAATGTTCTATTCCAGTTTTCCAGTACTTCCTAAAATAATCTAGTACTTTGTTTCGGACTTTCTCGAAGATTCCAGTACTGATTGTCATATGCGTCACACTACCCTCCGCCTAGATTAGTTCGTCCCGAACTAAGTTCACTGATCTCCTGGGTTAACAAAAGTCGTCAGTCGGTCACGATGTACCACTTTCATCTTGGCGTTCGGTCGTCGCTGAATCCTATAGACAACGTCGTTAATTCTTGTGAGAATCTTATACGGTCCTTCCCAATGTTGCTGCAACTTCGGAGACCTTCCTTTTTGCCGATGAGGGTTATAAAGCCATACGTTATCGCCTGCATTAAATCCGGATGCGTTGGCTCGAACGTCGTACCTTGTTTTCATCCTGTCACTGGATACCTTGATTTGCTTTCGAACCAAATGATGAATCTCATCGAGGCGATTTCTCCATTCGGCTACGTAGTCTTCGGTCTTGTCTATGGCGTCTGGAGGTATTCCGAATCGCAGATCGGCTGGTAATCGTATCTCCCGTCCAAATATAATTTTTGCTGGAGAATGGCCCGTCGTATCGTGATTAGCCGATCTATAGCTCATGAGAAAGGTTTGTACATATTTGTCCCAATCTCGTTGGTGATCACTAACGACCTTCGATAAATGCTCTTTTATTGTTCGGTTGAACCTTTCGACCATTCCGTCTGACTGCGGATGTAAGGGTGTGGTCCTGGTTTTCCTTACGCCCAGTGCCGCACAGATGCCTTGAAATATCTGTGATTCGAAATTTCGGCCTTGATCAGAATGAAGCTCACAGGGAACTCCATATCTGCTGATCCAATTATTGATTAGCTGCTCAATGACGGTTGTTGCTTCTTGGTTTGGAATTGGAAGGACTTCTACCCACTTGCTGAAGTAATCCATGATAACTAACATGTATTTGTTGTTGTCGTTTGTTTTTGGGAATGGTCCTGAGATATCAATCGCAATTCGCTCGAAAGGGGCACCCACGTTGTACTGCTTCATAGCGCTCCTTGGTTTTGCCGTTGGTCCCTTGGTCGCAGTGCAAGTTGTGCACTTCCTACACCAAGACTCGACGTCATCTCTCATGTGAAGCCAGTAGAAACGAGATCGTAATTTTGAAAGTGTCTTATTAACTCCCAAATGTCCACCGGAGGCCCCGTCGTGCATTTCTGTTAGAACATCTTTCACTTTTGATGGTGGGACTAGAATTTGCATTCGATGGGATTTTCCGTCCGCGGCTTCCCATTTACGCTTAAGAATACCATCTTCCACTAGCAAGGAATTCCATTGTGCCCAATATGCCTTAAATGTTCCACTCTTGTCGGAAATATTGTTCCAAGTTGGCCGCTCGTTCTTTTCTTTGTATTCCAGAATTAGCGACATATCTTCATCCTGAAGTTGAGCTGCGCGTATAGCATCACTCGTCCACCCATCTAGTACTTCTACTTGTACATTTCGCAGGTCGTACGCCTCTTCTTTCTCTTCCGCTCTATAACAATGTTTACAATCTGGCTTACATGGTCTTCTTGATAGAGCATCAGCGTTATTATGCACCTTCCCTTGACGGTGGGAAATTTGGAAATCGTACGTTTGAAGTCGTTCGATCCATCGAGCTATTTGTCCTTCCGGATTCTTAAAATTTAGCAACCATTTCAGGGCCGCATGATCCGTCCGAAGGTGGAATCGACGTCCGTAGAGATATTTATGGAAATTCTTAACGGCTTCTACGACAGCCAGCAGTTCCTTTCTTGTTGCGCAGTAATTTCTCTCTGGCTTAGATAGAACTCGACTATAACATGCGACAATTCTCTCTTTACCATCGACTTCCTGTGACAACACTGCTCCGATTCCTGTGTTACTTCCATCAGTATCCAATATAAATGGGCAATCCGCTCTTGGGAATGCCAATGTTGGTGTCTTACATAACTCGGCCTTCAATGTGTTGAATGCTGCCTCACACTTTTCTGTCCAATTGAATTTCTTGTCTTTACCCGTTAGTTCATGTAGGGGTTTTGCCACATTGGCGAAACCTTTAACAAACCGTCGGTAATATGTGGCTAATCCCATAAAGCTTCTCAACTGCTGCTTGTCTTCTGGAGTAGGCCACTCACGGACGGCTGCTATCTTGTCAGGATCCGTTTGAACTCCTGCAGATGAAACGATGTGTCCCAGAAATTTTACTCTCCTTTGGAAGAGTTCACATTTCTTCGAATTGAGCTTTAAGTTGGCCTGTCTTACTCGTTCGAAGACGGAGCGCAGATTATTGATGTGTTCTGATAAATTCCTTCCAACAACGATGATATCATCCAAGTACACAAGACACGTCTTCCATGTAAGTCCCCGTAGAACACTTTCCATTAATCGTTCAAACGTTGCTGGGGCATTACACAATCCGGAGGGCATCACGTTGAATTGATATAGTCCGTTTCCGGTAGTAAACGCTGTCTTCTCCTTGTCCTCCTCCTCCACTTCCACTTGCCAGTAACCGCTTTTTAGGTCCAATGTTGAAAACCACTGAGCTCCAGAAAGGGTATCTAGTGTGTCGTCGATTCGAGGAAGTGGGTAACTGTCTTTCTTCGTAACGTCGTTTAACCGGCGGTAGTCGACACAAAATCTAGTTGTCCCATCCTTCTTCTTGACGAGCACTACCGGCGAAGCCCATGGGCTCGATGATTTCTCGATGACTCCTTGCTCTTCCATCTCTCGAATCATGTTGCCTACTTCTGATTGTTTGGCCAACGGTAGTCGACGAGGTGGCTGTCTTATAGGTCTTGACTCACCCGTGTCAATGCGATGTTTAACTATACCGGTGCGTCCGAATTTATCATGTCCTGTCACAAAAATATCAGAAAAATCGTTCAGGAGTGATTTAACGCTTGCCTTTTCTCGGTCTGTTAATCCGATTTTCCGGGATATCAACCTATTAACCACAGCCGGTGCACCAGAGGGCTGTTGAATTGAATGGTCCTCTTCCCTTGTCGGAATTGAGCTTATCATTGACACGGGTGCACATTCTGCGATTACCTCTCCTTTTCTTATTACGATCGGCTCTTTGGACGCATTTAGTACTCTGACGGGTACGATGTGCTTCTTCGCATCGATAAGGGCTTTCCCAACAAGGATGTTCCCCTTGCGCTGATTTTGTGCAGCTTCGGTGATGTAAAACCGATTGTCACCGGGATCACTCTCGAGACTGGTCCAAATTACCGAGTCTGAACGAGCTGGGATCTCATCCTCCTCACGCACATAACATTTCAGCCTTCGCAATTGTTCGTCCTGCAGTGTAATAGCAACCTCTAAGTTACCAATTCGCAGTGTTCTTTGCCCGATATCTAGAACAACTTGGTGCTCCTTCATGAAATCCATTCCAAGAATGCATTCGTCCGTAATATCGGCAACCAAAAATTGGTGGGAGATGGAAATATTGCCCAGCACTATTATTCTCTCGACTTCTCCGTAGACTGTAGAACATTCTCCTGTGGCAGTCCTCAAAGCGTATCTTCTATTTTTATTAAGGGCAATTTGGCCCACGACATCCGGCCGAATTATGGATCTCGTTGCTCCAGTGTCGATTGTCACTGTTGTTGTCCTTCCATTAACAATCGTAGTTATAACCAAACTTTGGTTATCCCGTTGGAGTTGTGATACAGTTACGATGCTGGGGCTGCAAATTCCACCAGGCGACTTTCGCCCCGTAAAGTCTGCCCTTACAAGTTTCCCGAGCTATTGACCTCAGGTTGGTCCGTTGATAGTCTCCTCTTATGATTAGCGCATGAATAACAATTCTCACTTGATGTTTCATTCATTCGTCGACGTTTCCTACAGTCAACAGAGATGTGGCCGACTTCGCCGCATGTCCAACACTTCATGTCAGTTCTCGGGGTTCTCCGTTGTACATGCCCGATTCTTTGGCAGGAACATTCTTGGACGGACGTTTCTCGAACTCTATATGTACTCCTGGTAGCCAGTTTAGCAGATTCATATGCCAATGCGAACGCCAGTATTTCATTAGTCGTCTTCTTTCCTGCCAAACGAACGGCCTGTTGCAAGTCCCGATCTTGGAGTGCGTTTATAAATGCATCCATTGCTACCTCGTTCAGAAATTCTTTAGTCATATTTGTATAAGCCAAGTTTGCCAATCGCTCAATGTCTGCCTGCAACTGTTGAAGATTTTCTCCCGGTTTCTGCGTTCTGCTCCGCAGTTGCATGCGGTAGACCTGCTGCATGTGGTTGTCGCCATACCTAGCTTCAAGGCCGTCTCTTATCGCTTGGAAATCTGTTTGCTTCTCTGCTGGTATGGTTTGTAGCAATTCTGCAGCCGCCCCGCGGAGTGACAGGATTAGTGATGTTGACTTTTGCTCATCCGACCACTTATTATAATTGGCCGCGGCGTCAAACTGACGTATAAATACGGAGAAGGGTCCCGTTCCATCGAAGGTTGGCGGTTGCATCCTTGTATCTTTGTAGTCATGTTGATTGCCTGGCGATGTCTTATTTCTCTCAACACAATCAAGTCTCTTTTCGATTCGTATTATTTCATCGGTGACTTTCTTGAATTCAGTTTCGTTTTTTAGATCTAGATTTTCTACTTCGTTTCGAATTTCGTCCTTAAAGTGTTGAAAATTACATTTCATCCATTGTGTTTGGGCATCCAACTTTGCATTGACATCTGCAGCTTGCGCGTCCAATTTTGAATTTACGGCGTCGAATTTTGAATTTTGGGCGTCGAATTTTGTCATCATCATCCGGAACATCTCCGAAATGTCTAACAGTGGCGAACTCTTCTCCGTTACATTGCAACCATCTTGACTCGCTGTTTCTTCTCCATCCGGACAGTCTGGACCAATCGTAAAAACATATGTGTCGACATCAATACCCTCTTCCTCCATAGCTGCTTGCAGACGTTGTCGAAGAATTTGCTTCTGTCCTCTGCTATCCAGATTCCGGTCCTCAAGTTCCTTCTTCAACTCAGGAACGCGAAGATCCTCCAAATGTCGATCTGACATCGCCACAACACACTTTCACACACTTATTCACTTAAACAATAATTAATCCCACTTCTGACACCAATTGTAGCGAGCTTAGGGTTCGCTGGATTAATTATTTTAAAATAAATAAGAGCCGTTAAATCGATTTTGAATTACTCTAACACTTTATTAGTCCGTTAATAACAACCGTTACTTTTTTTACCGTACACTTAACGTTTTCTTTATTATCGCTTCCGTAATTATCGCGTATTTTACTTCTTACTTCTCACTCGAGACGTATCGCTTGCTTCACTGTCTTACTTATCTCTAACTTAACTTCCGCTCTGCGTGCGACGTATTTATACCGTTTTTCCTCATTCTGATTTGGTGTATCGTTTCCGTCCGTTCCATAGTCTTGAATGTTCTATTCCAGTTTTCCAGTACTTCCTAAAATAATCTAGTACTTTGTTTCGGACTTTCTCGAAGATTCCAGTACTGATTGTCATATGCGTCACAATATAGACGCATATGACAATCAGAACTAGAATATTCTAAAGAGTCCGAAACTAAGTACTAGAATATTCTATAAAGTAATGGAAAACTGGAGACCGTGAACAGAACATTCAAGGCTATGGAACGGACGGAAACGAAACGCCGAATCAGAATAAGGAAACGGTATAAATACGTCGCACACAGAATAAGTTAGGAGTAAGAAGTAGAAAGTGTGGAAGCGATAAGTCAAGTAATCGTTAAGCGTACGGTATAAGTAACGGTTGTTATTAACGGACTAATAAAGTGTTATATTAATTCAAAATCGATTTAACGGCTCTTATTTATTCAAAATAATTAATCCAGCGAACCTAAGCTCGCTACAATATATTATATATTTTAGTAAATATAAAAAAAAAACATTACAAGTGATTACATCCTACATACTCGGCAAATACCGACTACAAAATAAATATAATTTGTTTTGTAGGCTGGCAATACCTGACGTGATCAGCGTCTTCCAGTAGGCACCTGTTGCGTGCTGAGTAATCAAAAAGTGACTCAGAAATTTATTTGATAAGTAATTAAACTGTGATTTTTTTATTATACCATCATGAAGAAAGTAGATCCTATGTACAAGACTTACGAATCAACATCTCGATCGTCAATATCTTACTCCGGTTCCAATAGTTCCGGCAAGGTTAGCTGGAAGCGTGCTATAGCAGAAGATGGTAGTTTATTTTACGTGAGATATACGCAGCAAACTGGTCATCTTCACAATCGGAGATCTCATGGACCAATCACAAACAATATCAACAACAACACTCCGAAGTTATCAGCAATGAAAAACGAATCAGTTAAGGAGCTTGTAATGGTGGTGAGTTCACTAGATCGATTTAGATTCGGTCGCCGATCTTCAATTACAGAGTCTATGCTCGGTTTTGGAGTAGTTCCATTTCCGGACAATGCCGATTGCTTAATGGTGTCTAACATATTTGACAATGCTCTTCGAGATGAGCCGCCGTTTCTAAAAAAAGGAGATTGGTTCAAATCCCTGGATAATATCGAAGTCAGAACAAGCAACATTGAGCGTTTGCTTCTCCAGTATAATGTACCAAGTCAAGTGAAATTGATCTTCAAGGGCTCAAGTGATTGCACCGTACTAAATGAGAATACTATTTGTGAAATCCGCAACTACGACGAGTTTGCAACGACATACAAACATTTGTTCAAGAGGGAGTTTCCAGACCACAAACAAAAGGATTTCATCTTCCTAGCTCTAGTAGTTAATTTGGAAAGTTTTGAAAGTGATGCCAATGAATATCCATTCTTCTACCCTTGCGATCAAATGAACTTCCTATATAAGGCTCGAGGAAGTTTCTTAACATTGTACTCTGTAATAAAGAATGACCTCAAGTCTAAGATCATGTCCAGCTTAATCACGGTTGGTGGTATAAAATATCACATCGTTTATGGACGGGCGAATAATGCCTTTATAGTCTGTGCGTTTTCCTCAGTATATCAAAGCGAAAAATCAGCAAAAGCTAGTGGAAATGATTTCATAAACTTCTTCTCCTTAAATGTAACTGAATTCCATACGCCACAAATGCAACAGCATCTCATCCATGTGTGTGACATCTTTAAGATAAAAATCGAGAATGGTTCGTGTAATTCGAATCTATCAGCAAGTTTTGCTTCGTCCTTGCATATGGCACTGCCAAAAGAAGCGCAACTTAGAATATGTGATGCCTTGAGTGAATTAGAGTCGATGGACTACAAAAAGTGGAATGAATCTCAGGAATCCTGCCGCGACTTCACCGTTTATGGAACGGCTTTGTATTACAAAAATTATCTATTGACGTCGAACTTGCCGGTTGCCTTCAAAACTAGAGCCGAATGCTTTCTTCGAATGCGAGGTATTAACGAGTTTATTTTAACGCAAAACATTACGGAAATGTACGTGTGGGAGAAGATGGAGCAAGTAGACGCGCCAAATGAACATTTTCAGGCCATTTGTGTTCGCAATGATCTCTTCTTAGTTGTCATCCTTAAAGGGATCTTACCTACGAAATCGAATTTATTATCGCGCATATCTTACATGGAGGAGATTGCGGACACTATCGACTATCTTATAGCTTGTGGTATACAATCGGTTTCTGAATTCTGGATTGAATCTAGCAAGAGACCGCACGTACCACAGGTTAAATTTAATTCCCTGTCACGTAGGAAATACAAATTTACCAGCCAAAAAGATATTTCCTTAGAGAATTATGATAGTAATTTATCAGTTTCGACTGATTGTATTGCTGGCGATGATGCCAACAAAGTTAAGAAAACCGATGTCGGATATTCCTTAGAGCGGACGTCACATGTCAACAAGACTGATACAAAACATCAAGAACAAAATGGTAATTTGATTGAACCTCTACTAAATGAAGCCAGAAGTATACTGCCATTGAATTTAACGACTGGCTGGTCGAATGATTTAAAGTATTTTTTACACATTAACTTAAGTGATGCAACCATAATGCAACCACTGAAACCGACTTTTCCCCGTCTCCAGATGAATCTTATCAAAGAATACATTCTTGAGATACATGATGTGTTACAACTCAATTCAAATTTGAAAAGATTGCAAGAAGTGGCAATGGGTGGCAATAAAATTACGGCGATTGTTAAGGAACACAGCCTGACAGTTGATTTTGCTAGCGATTGTGGCAACAAAGAATGCGTCACCATTGTGGGGCGACTCTTTTCATTTCCTTTAAAGGAAGTATATGTTTGCTTCGGGCAGGATTTTTCCCAAAATCTCGTAGAATTGTCCTTTAGGATGTCGTTTCTAAACATTGGTTAGAATATTGTATTCACTCTTAATGGTTTGTTATGCAAAAAGTAAAACAAAACATGATTCCTGATGGTGTTTCGTCTTGTGTGGTATTCCAATTCGTCTTTGTTTTATCACAGGGATCTGCTTTTTCAAAAAGTAGTCACGTGGTTACTGACGTAGAATTTAAGTTATCATTTTCGGCAGCTTCGGCTTTTCAACATGGGTAAAAACTAACACTTCCACCATAAATCGAGCATTTGGCGACTGTTTCCGATGAGTATTCTATGTTTACAATTCACTGGATAGATAGACTTGTGTTCTTATTCTTACTAACAAAATGAAATCATTTGAAACCATGGCCTTGGTACTTTAATGTATTTAATTACTAATTTTTCAAAAACAGATTAAATGCTGAGGTATATTTTTACATTTCTTAATCTAATGTACTGGCTCCCCACGAATACTCTTTATAAAATTTTAATTTTCATTTTTTTGGCGAAATTGTTAACTAACGAAGGCAATAGAATTTTAACTTTGCAATAAGAAAACAAAAAAAAAACAATTTGGAGAATGTTTACATATTTTGTAAACATTTGTTTTTCAACCCTCTGGAAACTTTGCCTCTTTAATTGATATAGGGTTTTCCAATAGGGACTGGACAACTTTTATTCGGTAGTAAATTTTTATAATTTGCAGACGTCGTTCGTTCGTGTACTTAACCATGATGTTGAAATGTTGTTGAAAGTGTGCGTCCACAAATTAAATTCAAAGTTGTCAAGTCCCTATTGGAAAACCTGATATTTAAAGTCAGATCCTTTTTTATTATACCTCGTCTGATAGTTGTTTAGTACTTTTTCGTTTTTACCATATTTTTTATTTTATTTCTCCTTGGAAAATATTAGGCCATCAACGATTTTTTTTCTACAAATTTCTTCCTTCGTCATCATCGGCGGTACAACCGGGATCTGCTCTTGGCCTTATTTAACAAATCTCTCCACCGGTCCCGATTTCAAGCCGATGTCATCCAGTTTGGCACTCCCAGGCTCTGGGCCTCCTGGTCTACGCCATCCTGCCACAAAGGATTTTCCGGGCAGGCTCCTCTTCGCTCATTCAAGCTAGGTGTCCCTGTGGCGGTTCCGCCAAACCCCACGGCCCACTTACCTGAAAAACCCCCATAACTGCTATCCAACTTCCTTAAGTTCGCTAATGCAATCAATTTAGCACCTTAAATGCTTTACGAATTAAATAGAGTAATTTATAATCTAAAAGTCCCTGTAAAGAATCCTTACCTTTCATGCATCTCTTCGCATACAAATTCCCTACAAGAATTCTTTCCATTATACAGGTGCATAAACCAATACCTATTCGGTACCTTCGGTTGTCAGGCAAATTGCAACCTTCCCACTCCTGCACCGTAATCTCCCCGCAGCAAAAACATTTCCTTCCCAAGGACAATTAATGCTTTCAATGCATTATCTGGAAATGCCTGTAAAGAATTTTTCCTACAGGGGCATTCATACATGTATCAATGCATCTCTGCATTAGCCACCCAGAACCGAATTTCCAATTAGTGTAGATATTCACACTAGAGTTCGATCCTGGCGTCGCCATAGATGCCATGTACAATTGACACAGACAGTATATACAAACCGTCATTGTGTAATCATCTTAATTGCTTCGCAATGACTTGCAACTATCGATACAGCTGCAAGCACTTTACCCAGAAATGCTCCTTTGTGTGAATCTCCAAACAATCATCGACTTCGCGCATAGCCGCCGGATTGAATTCAAAGCATAAACAATGCAAATATAGAATGCGTTTCCCACAAACGAATTTCCCTGCATATACAAATGCAAGCCCTCGTCTCATCTCTTCTTATACCACATTTCTTCGATGCATCGTCGTCTATTTGTTTAGACACGATGCACTTCATAGACAACGATCTTCTCGATTCCTTTGTCCTTGCCGCCTGCCTGCTTTGTTTTTTTATTGAGTAAATAAAACAGATCTAAACGATCACACACATACTACCATGATCTTCATTACGAGATCTGGTTTTCTATTCCACGAAGAGAGACTTTACGTTTCTCTGGTGGTAAGTAAATACATATCCTTAGTGGAGAGGATATCTACCACCACACCACAAACTCACCCCATTAGAGAGTCGGCTCTGCACGAGCCGTTTATTGTGGAGTCTTATTACTTCCGCCGACCATCACGGTCGTGCCGCTCCCGCTCCCCGGTGCACACGGGGACGCGAAAGTCAACCGCGAGTCGCGTGAGTAAAGTTTTGATATACGCGGAGGTGTGCGCGTGATTTAATTGTCTAATTAGATTAATTTACGACTTCAATCTGTAAAATTACGAATTATCCTTCACAATTTTAAAGATAATGACGAATATAACAAAATAAATGCATCAAAATACTTGGATACATCTAAACCAATAAAAGAACATACTTCAACAACATCACCAATGTTTAATTTTCCATGCGGCAGTGCCTGGCAGTTCCTAGATGGTTTCCTTAATCGTTGTTCCCCTGGTGTTTTATTCAAAATTGTGGACAAACGTAGCGGCGTTTCGTTCTTTTCATCATCATCATCATCGGCACTACAACCTGGAACCGGTCTTGGCCTTATTTAGCAAGTCCTGAGGCTTGTTAAATTTTCCATAATGATTTGTTTTTTTTTTTCGGGCAAGGTCATTAGCCTTGCGCCAGAGGCTCCCCGACGGGGAATCGAACCCCGGTCTCCCGCGTGACAGGCGGGTATACTAACCAGTGTACTATTGAGGAGCGTGCAGTATACTTTTACTCGGCGAATAATTTCTTGGAGAAACATGATGGAGGAGGAATATGAACGGAGTGTCCGTGTTTGGCACAATACTTCCTCCCCACATCCCGCCCACCGGAGTCTACCGAGCTTGATTTTTCTTACAACATTAGCTTCAAGGTAGATCGCGTACAGCTCATGGTTGTAGCGTCTCCGGGATCGTCCTTCCTCACATCGCCAAACTTGCTTCCGAACGCGGCTAAGAGTTCAGAGTGCCTTTTATTGAGCACCTAGGTCTCGGTTCCATACATGATTACTGGTAAGACCATGGTCATGTACAGTAGCAGCTTGGATGTTCTGGATAAATTTCGGGATTTAAAGAGCCCTGATAGACCATACTAGGCTTTGTGGGATTTGATCAGCCGTTCGCGTATTTCTTCTTCCATATTGTTATCGGCTGATACTATTAACCCAAGGTAGTTAAAGGATTGCACTACTTCAAATTCGTGCTCCACTACCCTGATAGTTTGACCAATGTCAGGTCTTTTCTTCGTAGAAGTTGCCACCATGTACTTAGTTTTCCCCTCATTAATGTGCAGTCCCAGTTTTTGTGCCGCCTGCTCGATCTGGGGGAAGGAGCCCTGTACGGCCGATTCGGTTCTACCGATGATGTCGATCTGCGTGGGCAAGTATCTGGCTGGACTTGGTGACAATAGTCTCTTTAGTTGTAACGCCAGAGTCGCGGATTGCTTTCACCAACGCCAGGTTCAGGAGGAAGTAGGCCAGACCGTCCCTTGTCGGAGTCCATTAATGATGTTTATTAGTTTCTCTGGCGCAAGACTTATGACCTTGCCCGGAAAAAAAACAAATCATTATGGAAAATTTAACAGGGCTTGCTAAATAAGGCCAAGACCGGTTCCCGGTTGTAGTGCCGATGATGATGATGATTAGTTTGGACAGCAATCCCGCTATTTTTACTTGGCTAGTTTCGTTGGTCATGGACAACCTACAAAGTCGTATCAATTTGTTTGGAATGTCAAACTCTCTAATGGCATTATATAATTCTACCCTGGCTATGCTGTCGTAGGGTGCCCTCAAGTCTATAAATAGATGATATAATGGAATCTTAAATTCCAGACATTTTTCCATCGTCTACCTGATCAATCGCTGATTTGCCTGGGATGAAGCCACACTGATATATTGACAATGATGAACTTAGCGTATGGGACTATCCGATGTTGTAGGATAGAAGAGAGTATCTATAGACGGTACTCAGCAATGTTATACCCCTATATACCATCAATTCCGGGGGCTTTATTTGATTTGAGCTGTCTTATGGCTTTTAATATTTCTTTATTCCTTGGTGACGGGGGCTTTGGTTTTGATCTTGCATTGGTGAAGCCTCCAATTCTTCTGTAAGCTAACCATTTAGCAATTCATTGAGGTGCACTTCCCATTGCTCCAGAATGCCTTCAGGATCGGTGATCAGATTACCCTCTTTATCCTTGCAGTAAGTGCAGCGTGGTGTGTACCGCGTCATACTGCGAATTATTTGGTAGAACCTCGGCGCCTTGTGCGGACCTCGCTCTCTACTTTTCTCTATTTCACAGAGAGTTTTTTTCCCAGGCACTTTTCTTTTGTCTGTGTAGTGGAATGGACAGAGTAATAAACGAAAAGTCAAATATAGCCTGAATTACACCAAAAGGTTAATAAATAATTATAAATTTGCTATACATCAGTGCTGCCAATATTGGGATTTGGTGCATCCTTTTCCAAACTCCCTTGTAATATTGATGACATGTTTCTTTCTTCAGAAAACAAGTACAATGTTATAATGTAGAGATGTGGACAGAACAATTAAATAAAGTTCGATATGAGATGTAAAAAAAAAATGTCCATAGAGAGAGAGAATAATTAATAAAGACTGAGAGAAAACAGAATTAAAGGTTTTAATAGCATTACCGATCGAGTGCAATGTTATGAGAAAGGATCAAATTCGCAAATTATGTTGAATTAATATATTGCTAATAAACCTTAGTAGCTAGAGTTATTAGTCGTAAGATTCGATGTCAATCACTTTACTGGAATAATTAAAAATAATGTTTATTACTGTCAATGCAAAGAGTTGGAAATTTGTACTTAAATAAATTTCTTTATGTCCTATTTAAAGTTCCTTTATAAACGTTTGGTTCTTATTTACCCAATAAGTGTATTTTATAGAAGAAAGAAAAGCTTAAGTGTGATCAAGAAGTTTATAAGGTGTTCTAAAACTAATGTAATGACGACATTATAACAAAATCCGATTAAGAAAACTATTAAAATTTCACATAAAAATAACAATTTATGGATAACAGTAAATTTATAGAAACAAACTATATATCTTTATTGCTATATATTATTAATATATATATAATTTTTTTTTATTTCAAAAAAGGATGTCTTCCCTATTGCTTAAGGTTAGTGCTGACGTTAAGTTTTGAATTTAACGGCATTAAATAAGTAACAATTAATACGAAACAATTATTAAGTAATTAATCAATTGCTGTGATAAGAGAGAAATAAAGAAAAATATTTTTTATATTAATTTAACCATTTTTTATTTGTTTCATAATTTACCTTTAATAAAGGAGAACATATAAAATTGGTGCGAAATAAATTATAATGTTCGTGTAACTGTATAATTACAGACTCCATAATATACAAATAAAATATCACGTGAGTTATATAAAATTGATGTAGAGTAGATTGACATAGGTGTTCTGTTGACGTCAGTGCTATTTTAATGGTTAGGTAAGTAACCTAAAATATATTTCCCTAAAATCCTACAAATATTCTCTTAGTGCTTAAACCCATACGGTTTTCTATTTGTGGATTTTATTATGAATTATATTTTCTTGTATATATTTATAATTGCTTTATATTTAAAAATGGCGACTAAATTTATAATTTAATACAATAATTATTATATAGGGTTTTCCAATAAGGGCTTGACACCTTTTTTCCAGTAGTAAATTTTTATAATTTGGAGACGTTGTTCGCTCATGTACTTAACCATGATGGAAAATGTTGAGTTTACTGAATAAATTGGCAGTGACAGTTCGATGAATAGTGAAAGGTTGCGTTCACAAATTAAATTCAAAGTTGTCAAGTCCGTATTGGAAAATCCGATATTACATTAATAAGCTACGCAACCTAAGTTGTAAAGCCATAAACTTTTATTAATTTTTTATTTTAAAAAACAAGATACTTTCCCCGAATAATTGTATATATAATTATTTAAAGAATGTAATTACAATTATTGGCGCAAGGCTAATAACCTTGCCCGTAAAAATAAATTATTATGGAAAATTTAACAAGCCTCGAGACTAGCTAAGTAAGGCTAAGACCGGATCCCGGTTGTAGTGCCGATGATGATGATGAATTACAATTGTATTTTTTCGAAGAAAGTAAGTGTCTTGTTTTATAAAAACAAAATAAATGTGTTTTCCTTAATTATATTTATTACTACTGGTGGCGAGCGAATGACCACCAATGATGGTACGGAGACGAGGCGACCGGGGAGCCGGCGGCGGGGATGATGTGGCAGAAGTCTTGGTTACTGTCCTTGAACTTCCATTGTGAATTCTCGAACGCGCAAACAAACTCGGTAGTGCTCTCTTTATTGCGAAAACTGTACCTTTACATATTTAGTTTTATACTTAGTTTAACAAACACTTTACTGTAATAATAACGAATAAATGGCAACCCCTGTAAGAAGGGAGACTGACTGCAAAGGATTGAAGTTGATGGTTGACTGACTAAAAACCGTTGGTCACACTTTAAATGGATGAGAGTCCGATTTCGTCCCTAAGCAGGTGACGCATTGTCAGCTGGTGGCTGACGGGCGTGGTGAGTATACTGGTTGGGGAGTGAATTAGACGATGAACGTACTAGATTCTCGCCGCTGCATTTAGTTGCGAATCCGCAACACTATTATTACTATTTATTGGCCTGTGGGAACCCGAAAGTTCTGGACCTCACCGACTCGACTCCGCCATTGTTCCCTGTCCCTTGCGCTCTCCTTCCACGCTTGACCATCTGATCCGATCTCCTCAATGTCATACCTTACATTGTCTTCCTATCTCCGTCGCGGTCGACCTGCCACTCTCTTTTCCGTTGATCTACTGTCAAGAATTTTACGCACTGCCCTATCGTTGCGCATCCGGGCCACATGTCTGGCCTATCTTAATCTTGGCGACCTGATTACTCTCACTATTGTAGGTTTGTGGTATAGCTCTTCCAATTCGTGGTTGTGGACTTTCGTCCATTGTCTTGCATCCTCGTCATATTTACCTCCAAAGATACCCCTTAGAACTTTATTCTCGAATACGCGGAATTTGTTTTTTTCCCGTTTTGTGAGAGCCCATGTTTCGCATCCATATAGAACAATCGGCATGATTATGGTTCTATAGACACGGAGCTTTATGTTACGTGATAGCAGTTTGGATTTCAGCAGTTTACTGACTGCGTGCCAACTAGCGTTGCCGGAATGCAGTCTCTTGTTAATTTCCTTCGACATTTCGTTACTGGCCGTCAGTATCGTTCCCAGATATTTAAATTCTTTAACTTTTTCAAATATCATACCTCTGACGTTTATATGTGTTCTCTGAGGTCCACCTGCTCTCGCCGTAATCATGTATTTTGTTTTGTCTTAATTTTTTCCTAGGCCTACCTCTTCTTCCGCTTGCATGATGAGTTCACTGTTTTTACTTGCAGTTTCTAGATTATCGCCCAAAACGGCGATGTCATTCGCATATGCGAGCTTTTGTGTGACCCCGTTCAGAGATGATCCGGCCATGTTGTCGTCTTGTACCTTTCTGATAACATACTTGAGCACAAGGTTAGAAAGACATGGTGAGGGGCCATCCCGCTGTTTTAATCCCTCCCGGATTTCAAATGGTTCTGAGAGGTGGTTTTCTATTCTAACTTGCCCTTTGTTTCCGTTCATGCAAATTTGAATGAGGGCGGCATTTTTTTTTTCGGGATTCCCCGCCCAACAACAATATGGTAGAGTCTTTGCCTTGCGACTAAGTCGTAGGCTTTTTTGAAGTCAACGAACAGTTGGTGAACCGTATCGCCGTATTCCCACTTCTTTTCCGGCAGTTGTCTTATTGTGAACATTTGGTCGCTTGTTGACCGGTTCCTACGGAATCCGCATTGGTAGTCTTCCAGTATTTCTTCTGCGTATGGTATGATTCTCGTCAGTATGACATTTGTAAATATCGGGTATGTGCTTAGGAGCTATGATATTCCTCTGTAGCTTTCGCAGTCCGATCTGTCGCCTTTTTTGAACAAGGTGACGACTATTAAGGGTTATTCTTCCGGAGGGACTTCCTTCTCCCATATTGTTTTGATGAGCTGGTATGCAGTCGACTCCGGGAGCCTTGTAGTTTTTCAATCGATTTATTGTGTCAACAACTTCGTTGAAAGAGGGCTCTTGGATCTGAGGCTCGGCTGTATGTACGTCTGGTGCGTTTATTTGTGGTTGATGGGTGCGCACGTTGAGCAGATTTTCAAAGTACTGTTTCCATTTTGTCACGATATTGTTTGTTTCTGTGCGTAGACAGCCGTTTGCGTCTCGAATTATTTTGGCTCTCCTTTGGTAGTCATTTCTAATTGAATTTAAGCCGACATTCCTCCGATGTTCTTTGCTCTGGCATTTTCTAGGATTCTTTCGATACGAGTCTTCTCCCATTCGGACTTTTCTTGGGTTTGAAAAGTCTCGTATCTTTCACCGTTGACTTCATCATATTTTTCTAAGTGGATCACTCTGATACGTTTACGTTGTTTGATTTTGGTCAAACCAAGGTGTTTACTGTGCAATTTATAATTGTTTAGCGAAACGAGTGACGACAACTAAATACAAATACATGCAATGTTTATTCCCACGAAACCTTTATTGCTATGATGCAAACGACACAATTACACTAGCGACCGAACGATAATAGTTACGAACGAAAAACTAATAGAGCAATTGTTTTGTAGTAGTGTTCGTAGTTGTCCGCTGTTCCCTTCAGAAAATGTTGAGTGGTAAGCCTTGTATGACGTTACCCTTGACGAGAGGAATCCAATGAAAGGCAGGAAGGAACCACACAAACCAAAGTCGGAGATCTTTACTTCACGAGATTAACCTGGCGATGATTTCTCCGATGATGTGAGCGCGGTGAAGGTTGGCTGACGAACATGGCAAATGAAAGAACAAAACAACTTGAGGAATTTACCCTTTAAAGAGATTGAGTTAGTTTATTGAACATTTAATAAATATGTTAACAACAACGACATTGATTAACTTCCTGTTCGTTTTACTCGTGATGACGATGGTTGCTCCGATGTAACGAGCCCGTTGAAGGTTGAATGCAGACTGACGAAATGGCATAACTGCCAATTCAAAAAGTGACGCCATGACATCATCGTGGTGACAATGATGGCCAGTTGGTGCCAGCTGCTGCGCAACTGGTATACATGCGAATGTACTAGATTTCTCCAGTACATTCCAGCACATTTAATTGCCAATCCGCAACATTCCGCCCGCCTTCGCCAATCATTGGCGAATCATTTCGTTCCAGGGGACGGTGGCCAAGGGCCGGGAGTGTGCGGTCTGCTGGTGGCGGTTGGTCTTGGTCGGCTGTCCACTTTCACGTTGATGATCGGTTGAGAGGGGGCCGCCCGCCCTGAGGAGCGCTGGAGGCTTGAGGGTCTGGGATGGCCCGTATGAGCGATGGCGACAGGAACCTCTTTCCCATCGCTGATGTCCGTTGCCTCTTGTGGTCGCGGGACCGGCCAGTTGATCCGGGTTGGAGTTGTAAGGTCGCAACCCACGATCAATGACCACGTGATGACTGGTGATGGGTCTAGCTATGTCGAGACCGGTGGTGGTGCCATGTACTGCGCACTTTGGCGCCCGTCTGGAGTGAGTGGCCGGCAGGATGCGACCGTTGGGGGTGTGTGCTGTAACGTAGAGTCGGGTGCGGTGTCTACCCTGGCACTGTCCGCGTGTCCTTTCGTAGTGGCAGTCACGGGCCAAGTGCCTCCCGGGGTCGTCGGAATGCAGCCTCTGTGGGTGCACAGAGGGGCGTGCTTTCTTGCTGGAGTTCGAGAGACCGCTGGTTGCTGGGTAGCGCCGCCCGCCAAGCGGGGCATTGCGCGCTCCTGGTCCTGTTGTGGTGGCTACAGGTGGTAGCGGTTGGCCTGGGTAGCTTTGGAGCTGGGCAGGAGCTTGACCACGTGGTGTCCTGGGTGTGGTGGGATGCCTTGAAGTGTTCGAGTGGGTAGGCTCCTGGTTCCTCGATTGCCCCTTGCCCCTGCAGTGGTTCAGAGGGCGGGGGGTATGTCTTGTAGTTGGGTCGCGCAAGTGATCGGTGGCTGGTAGTTGAATGGGCTTCGTATGTGGCCACCGCGGCCAGTTCCTCTGGGTCGGAGTTGTAAATTCGTAGCCCACGAGGAATGGCCATATGATGGCTGGTGACAGACCTTGTCACCTTTGCGCTGGATGATGTGGTGGGTGCTGCGCCTGTTAGCACCCATCCCAGTTCAGTGGCCTGCGCGACGAGGCCGGAACGTTGGTCCTTCCTGAGACCTTCGACGATGATGTTGGGGTATATGTCTGCCCCAAGGATGATGTCCACCTTCTCGGCGGAGGCGAAGTTCGGATCTGCAAGTTCCAGATCCGCCACGAACGAGAGATCCCCTGTCGTTGATCCTGGTGGTGGTGTATACACTGAGAGCCCGGACAGGATGAAGGGCCTCAGTGTCCATTGTCTCGAGCCGTGGAGGCGAGAAGTGATTCTGATGGCGGCCTGAGTCCTGGTGGCAAGGCCACGAGTGCCCCCAACACCGTAGGTGGGGACGGGTGATGCTTGGCATCGGAGGTGCAATCTTCGGGCGAGTGATGTTGAAATGAAGGTGCCATTGGAGCAGGGGTCCAGTAGAGCACGGACTTCAATCCTCTGTTCGGTCTCCGACGTCACGATGACTCTGGCTGTTGGCAGCAACGCGGAATGCTGTGAAGGGGTGCTGATTGTGTGTGCGCAGGCCCCCTCCTGGCGGTCGATCCGGGGGGCGGATCCTTTGGCTCGTTGTGGCGGTGATGTTGTCCTGTCGATGGCGGTAGACCGGACATGCAGCAGGGTGTGATGTCTCCGCTGGCATCGACGGCACGTCTTGTTGGAGTGGCAGTCGCGCAGGCGGTGGCGACCCAAGCAGTTGGTGCACAGGGTTCTTTTGTGTGCGAAGGACTTTCGACGGCCAGGTGTGAGTGATCGGAAGCCCTCGCAAGCGTAAATGGTGTGTGAGGCCCTGCAGAATGTGCAAGCACCCTGTTGCTTTACGGGTGTCGGCGGTGTTTTGTGCATCGGGACACTGGGCTGGTTAGTCATCGGGCCGACTACTGTTGCTGGAACAGTCGAATTCGTGGAAGGCATTGGCGTTGGATCTGACACGGATCCTATGTACGCCGAGCCCACTGCTTGCTCTGGAGTCCGTGTGATGGTAGCCAGTTCCTCTGGGTCGGAGTTGTAAGTTCGCAACCCACGAGGAACGGCTATGTCATGGTGTGCCCCACAATGCGTGCGCGGCATCGTCTTCTGTGGCGGCTTCGGCACTGGGTCGATCATCGGGACCTTGGGTAGGTGGGGCTTTGGGCAGGCGGCACTCTGGTCGGCGGCCTGCTCACTCTTATCCCCTGTTCTGGGGTGCAGTTCCGTTTCTGATGGCTTGATGTCGGCCATTGGCAGCTGCACTGGGGGTAGCTCGCTAGGGTGGAGGCGATTGGTGCTGTTGACCATGGTTGAGGAGGCTGCTTTGAGCGCGTACTGGGCCTCAAGGAGCTTCGTCTCTTCCTCGAGGTATATCTCTTCGGTTTCGCCGAAACAATCATCCGCGAAGTACGCGTGTTGCTGATCCTCAGGTGCCGCCAGGTAGAAGATGTCGTAGTGCCGCTTGGAGAAGGCTTCCCATTCGGCGCGGAGTGCGCATTTGGTTGCCTCGATTGCTGTCGGACTTGGTTGTCCCTTTTCCTGTATGTTGAGGAAAGTACCGGAGATGGTGGCCTGTGCCGCGAACTGAGCGGCGATGAGTTCCTTAATCGTGGTCGGTTGTTGTATTGGAGCAGCTGTCAAAGACACGTTGGTTTGAACTATCGTTGTAGAAAGTTCGTCATCCTGCTTTCGTTTTGCATCAACAGCGGTTTCCATTGAATTTTTCTCCAACAAATCACTTAGCGTTTGATTTGCAATGATCATCTGGCGGCCGCTGTCCTCTGATCCACGACTTAAAGAATCCTTGGAACTGTCATCTTCTTTTGTGCATGTCCTTACATTTGTACTCGACTCGGGTTGGTGATGAACAGATGTATGATCTCTGCCGACCGAGGAATGTCGTCGGTCGAGATCTTTGGTGTTCCGCCGATTGAGGAATGTCATCGGGGAACCGTTGTCAAAGTTGTCGCCGTCGCCGCCGCCACCACTGCCGTGGTGATTGTCGGCTCCGTTGCGCATAGTGTAGCGAGAAAACGTATGATCTCTTCCGAGCGAGGAATGTCGTCGGTCGAGATCTTTGTTGTGCCGCCGACAGAGGAATGTCGTCGGGGAACCGTTGTCCCTACGGGGGGAATTTTCCGGGTGCATCATCCGTGATGGCAATCCGGGTGGAGGGCCGAGCGGCATATTAACTCCTAATTGCCGAGGCAAGCCGCCAAGGCAGGGACGAACCGTGGTTGGGCCGGACGGCATTCGCATGTCAAGTCCCGACGGAGTTTCCGGGCGCCGTAGAGGTGGCCGGAACATCATTGGCGGCGAACGACTTGCTGGCGGGGAGATGGCCGGTACACCAGTCCGAGGAGCATCGTTACCAGGTTTCGACGTCGAATCACTTTCCCCGTCACCAGCTTCACTCGATGTATCACTTTCTTCCTGCTTGTCACTCTCACTGTGGTTAGGCTTAGGGTCCTGTTCCTTTCCTCGTTTCCTTTGAGCGCTCTCCGTTCCCTTCGGGGATTCACCAGCATTTTGTCCGGATATTGCCAGCCTTCGCTGTTGCACTGGGCGCAGCTTCGATAGATCGGCTTCTACCTTTGCCTGTGGTTTCCTTTCACATATTTTTGTTGCCAAGTCCTTTTGACTCAATCCTTTCCCTTGACGTTCCTGTTGAATGATCTTGCCGACTTCTAAAGGTATTTTTTCATGTTTAATTTCTTCAGTTTCCCTGTCCAATTTAGCAGTGTTGTTAGTGTTGATGTGATGCTTTTTAGTACCGACACCAAATTTCTGTTGAGTATCCGCTTGAACGTCCCGACGACGTGCCTGATTAATAGCACTTTTCGTTTTGAGGGCAGGTGATTTCGGAGCCCGTTTACGTAGAACCGTAACTGTGTCCCAGTCAGACATCTTGTGTTTGTTTCACAGACGATTGGATTGAAATTAAATTGATGCTTCGGCAAATGCTGCTGCTTGCTTGATTATGAATAACGTTTAGTAATACCTTCAGATCCTTGATTTGTGTCGAGGTAGCTGGCAGTTGTCGATGTGCCGCGAACTGGGCGGCTATGATGAAAATCCAATTAGCCACTGGATCCGTTTCGAAGGACCAGAAATGTTTTGTAGTAGTGTTCGTAGTTGTCCGCTGTTCCCTTCAGAAAATGTTGAGTGGTAAGCCTTGTATGACGTTACCCTTGACGAGAGGAATCCAATGAAAGGCAGGAAGGAACCACACAAACCAAAGTCCGAGATCTTTACTTCGGGAGATTAACCTGGCGATGATTTCTCCGATGATGTGAGCGCGGTGAAGGTTGGCTGACGAACATGGCAAATGAAAGAACAAAACAACTTGAGGAATTTACCCTTTAAAGAGATTGAGTTAGTTTATTGAACATTTAATAAATATGTTAACAACAACGACATTGATTAACTTCCTGTTCGTTTTACTCGTGATGACGATGGTTGCTCCGATGTAACGAGCCCGTTGAAGGTTGAATGCAGACTGACGAAATGGCATAACTGCCAATTCAAAAAGTGACGCCATGACATCATCGTGGTGACAATGATGGCCAGTTGGTGCCAGCTGCTGCGCAACTGGTATACATGCGAATGTACTAGATTTCTCCAGTACGTTCCAGCACATTTAATTGCCAATCCGCAACAGCAATATATACAAAATGATTCAAAACTGAATTCGAACGAACTAAAAACTAATTTACATATTTTACAATGACAGAAAACAAAGTTGTAATAAAAACCAAAAAAGTGCTGCCAAGCATGCAGGTAATATTACAAAGCCTATAAAGAATTATTAGATTAAATTAAAACAATTAGGAAATTATAACAAAAACTATTAAGAATTATAAATAAATTAACGTATTTACGACATTTAGATTAAACTACTAAAGACTCAAGCATGCTGCGACACAAAGTTTGGACTTAATTGCTTTTAATAAATCCTAATACCTATTAGGCTGTTTGTTTGAATATGTCTTTGATCGATGCCCATTTAGTCTTCACATTATAGGTTTCCTCTTCCTCCCTACTTTCATTCTCTAGGATTCTAAATCTATTAGTTATTTCGTCTTGATATTCAACGCCCTATTGCAGAAATCTCTTAGTTTATCAGTGTCGAACTTTTTACTCGTTTGTCGTGACTGCCCATGTGGGTTTGCTGCGAGCCGACTTCTAATTTAGCCCATCATTAGGAGATGATCGGAGTCACAATCTGCTCCTCTTTATGATCTTCATCACCATCATTGGCACTACAACCGGGATCCGGTCTTGACCTTATTTAGCAAGTCTCGAGGCTTGTTAAACTTCCATAATAATTTATTTTTACGGCAAGGTTATAAGCCTTGCACCAGCTATATGATCTTACGCCAAGGATATTCGATGTGGCTTTATGAATTTGCTTGTACTTGAACATCGTGCTTTCACTACCAGATCTTCTTTTTTTTTGAGTGCGCGTGCTCCGTAGTGTAGCAAACTCGACTGCCCTTGGGTTGAAAGGCGATGTGCGCTCGGTGGTGACTGTAGCTCGACTATGTTTGTGCCCCTTGGCGGTTGCGACTCGACTGACTCATTACTAGCGAAGAAAAGTTCGCCGCGTCGCGGCAGTGGAGTCATAGCTAAATAAGCTCACTGCCCTTTACTAGGAACTTTGGAAAGGGTCGCTATGCCTGCATAGGGAGTTGAGTTCCGGAGAATCATTGCCGTACAGGTTGAGTTAAATTCCTCTGGCGCTATGTATACGAGGAAATTGGTTTGGAAATACGACCGAATATGGGCATGAGTTGTCGGTTAGACAAAGGGATGTGGGTCTTGGTCGCTGCGATGGTTGTTTCGCGGAAATACAACGCATCGTGCTGGTGACTTGCCAGTAAGGGGAATTGGTATTGGGTAAGATGGGAGCCGAAATGATTTTCGGGGCAACTAAATGTTGCTGATTACAAGCGAGGAAATAGTTTAAGCAGGAAGTGAGCCGGAATGATTTTCAGGGGAAATTAGAATTGCTTGGACGCAAGGAATATAATTTAGATAGAGAATTAACCGAAGCAGTTTTGGGAAAATGTATGCGGCTCGATGTAGTTGATGGAGATGGTGAGTATTCCGTTGTAAATTTGAATATGCGTTTGTTACAGCTTGGGAAATGCGTTCTTGGTAAGTTGGGGGATGTATGCAATTGCAGATTTGGGGACGGATGCTGTTGCATATTGGGATGTGTTCTTTGCGTGTTTGCGCATGGATTACGGATTTGGGTTATGGTGACGCGCTGTTGGCGGTCAAAGTTAGGTAGAAATTGTGGGTTGGTTCTCCATGTGATATAGAGAACCCCCACAGTTTCTTCATTACTATGTTGTAGACGCTGTTAAATTATTTGTTAGGTCATTCCGTAGGACATCGAGTACCTCTTACCAGTTTTCATTGATTATTTTCCCCAAATCCTTGTTTCTTAAATGACAAACCAGAATGGAACACATCTGAATTTTCTAGGTCTCCGATGAATACATGGATAACCCATCCGACTGCACTCTTCGTCCGCACTTGACACTAAATCAGCTGAAACGCAAGCGATCATCAGGTTGTTATTGTTGACAAATAGTTTCTGTTGGCAATTCGTTCTTAAAGCAACTTGTCTTTCATTCCAAAATATAATAGAAAGATAAAGGATGTGCATGGGCACTTCGACGTAATTTTTTTTTCGAACAGTCTTCTACAAAATACCGAACGACATTACATTTTATAGAAATAAATAATAAGTCAATTGTTAATCCGGCACCCTTTTTGTATCTGCATCTGTATCTGAGCACAGTGTATCTGTATCTGAGTAAAGTGTAATTCAAAGTGTAAATCAAAATATAATTCAAACTGCCGTACATGCTGTGCAGTAATGCACCAGCCCACGAATATTTAATAAAGCGAAAAAGAAAGGCTATCGACTTTCTTCGCAACCCCCCTAAAAAGACGCCAGCTATCTTGGAAAATATGGAAAATATGACTTTAACACAGGATCAAAGACTCCAGCAGGCCCTGGATCACATCAAGGCCCAGGAGAAGCTCATCAACGATCTAACCAGAAAGATCGCCGAACTGGAAAACAACTTAAACATTCCTGATTTATCAGATGAGTCTGACATGGAAGATCAACCTGCTCAGCTACCAGCACCAGCTGCCAAGGCAACACCAACAATATCTAGTTTCAAAACAACCCATGAACCGAAAGCTCAAACGAATGAAGGCACTTTCAAAGGAGGAGCTCCGAAGAACGAGAGGCCCCCGCCAATCAACATAAAAAAGGTCAACAATATCAAAAAAGTTATCCAGCTTCTGGAGAACGCTTTGGGGCACCGGAATTTTACCACCAGATCTAGGGGTGACAACGTTTCCGTATCACTTTCTTCTCTCAAAGACCACGCTCTTGCCGAAAAAGTGCTTATTCTGAATAAGCTGGACTTCTTCACCTTCCTAAGGTCAGATCTCAAGCCGAAAACATTCATAATACGCCACATCGACCCTGCTTGGACTAACGAAGAATTAAGCGCGGAATTGTCCAGATTAAGTCCCAACCTGAAAACGTCCAAAGTCGACTATTATCAAACCCCTCACATGAGATCCAACAACATTTTCAACCTACGGATCATCCAACTGGCACCAGACGAAGACATTAGTAAACTGAAAAAAATTAAATACCTCTTCACTCATAAAATTGGCATAGAGGTACCTCACAAGCAGGAGCTTCTCCACTGCAAGCGCTGTCAACAGTCAGGTCATCTCTCATCTTCGTGTCATCTACCAAGACGATGCGTAAAATGTGCGCAGGAGCATGAACTGAACCAATGCAAAGTCAAGCCACCGGGTGAGGACCCAGAACGTATACACACGGAAAATCCGGATGGCTCCATTTCTGTAAAGGAATTGTCAGTTGAATGCTGCAATTGTGGTGGACCGCATCCTGCAAACTACACAAAATGCCCGCACAAGCTCCGCTTACTGAAGCAGAGAGTGCCTCCAACCAAAAACAACACTGGCCAACTTACGCAACCAACAGCAGCAGTTACTACAACAACGAAATCGAAATCCTATGCGGAAATTATCAGAGGAAACAACGCACCCTCATCACAACCAGGAACAAACCTAGGACTCGACATCATGGGATACATCCGAGAGTTGCATGCTCTCTTACCGACGCTAAATGGATTAAGTAACTTCGAAAAAAAATAGGTCAGATACTTTCTCTTATAACCTCACATATATTATCCCAAAATGTCTAAGTTAAGTGTAGTTGCCCTCAATGTAGATTCCATTTCGTCAAACATACGGAGGCATCACCTCCGACTGCTAGTGAAGGAGTTTTCTCCAGACGTCCTCCGTCTTTGTGAAACTTGGCTCAAACCCAACTCTCGCATTTCTATTCCTAATTACCAACTTGTTTCAACTCCTCGAATTGACGGTGCAAAAGAAGGTATCGGTATCCTTATTCATAAAAGATTCCAATTTAGTGAAGTCAAATTTAGCAACATCTCCTGTGTCGAATACACTGCTGTCAAACTGCTTTGTGACAACAATAAAGTCTTGGTTCTAGTAGCCATCTATTTACAACCCAAGAGGTACCCTAACTTCCCATCTTCAGACTTCGATGAAATATTCCGTCAATCCCAGCCCCACTCATTCATTATCGAAGGCGACTGGAATGCCCGTCATACCGCCTTCAACGACACCGCTTGCAATAAATTTGGCAAACAATGGCTTGCTTTCCTAACTCTCCACCCCTACGTCTATATCGACTCCCCTACGGAACCTACTCATTGCTCCAGCTCTACTCAATCAACTATAGACTTCTTCTTAAAATCTGCGATCCTACGCTCTGTATCTCCCCCTACTGTGTCGCACTTCTTCCCCTCGGACCATGCCTCCATCCACTCGGCAATTGACCTTGGCCCCTTAAATCCGCTTCAATCTCTCAACCCAGTCCATAATTTCTCCAGAACTAACTGGAGAAAGGTCAACAAATCCGTTGGCGATATGTTTCAAACGCTTCCCATCACAGATAGGAATAACTTGGATCCTAACGAAATTAAAGAAGCAGCTTGTAAGATTGAAGGGATCTTACAGCAAGCCCTGTATTCTAATACCCCTACAAGGATGCCACACTCCTTCGTAGGTAAACCACTTCCATATCTCACCCTCAAACTCATCTCATTAAAAAAAAAAGCTCCGCCGAAAACTATTTCGAAGATTTTGTCCCCTCCTCAAAGTACAGGTTCAATTATTGTCTACCCTCATTAACCAGCAGTTAAATGCTTTCGTAGAGCAGAACTACATCTCCACTTTAAATAGTATCAGGCTCGATCGTAATCTTTACAAAAACATCAATCGCCTTACAGCACGAAAAATACACACCTCAATAGACAGACTAATTGGTCCTAGAAATAATATTCTGTACTCTGATTCTGAAATAGCAAACTATTTAGCGGAACACTTCTCCCAAGTGCATAGGCAAAATGATAGCCTAGGCAACTCCGAGTTTGAGGAAGTGGTCAACCGTTATACATCCTGACAATAGAGCATCTCAACCCACCGATACAAACTTCTTTTTACAACCGCAGGAATTTAACCAAATGATATCTTCTCGTAGCAATAAAAACTCAACCGGCTTGGACAAAATTCCGCATGTGCTTTTCAAAAACCTCAACCCTTCAAATCGACTATACATCATGACCCTGCTAAACCACATAATAAATGCTGGTCATATACTGGAGTCTTGGAAAACTGCCATAGGCATCCCCATTAAAAAATCAGGCGCATCCCTGATGGCGGCCAATTTTCGACCCATCTCACTACTTAATAATTTAAGCAAATTACTTGAATTAAAAATTCACCATTACCTACTCTCCTTCGCGGAAACTAACTCATTACTCCCTGATTTCCAATTCGGTTTTCGTGCACAACACTCAACATGTCACGCTCTCCTCAAGTTTACTCATGACATCACTATGGCTCTTAACGACCAGTGCCCCACTGTGTGTATCTCCCTTTACATATCCAAGGCTTTCGACTGCGTGTGGACTGCGGGTCTTCTGTACAAATTACATTCCACGTATCGTCTCAACAATCACACTTCCAAGTTTCTCTATTCGTACCTATCAAATAGGAAATTCATGGTCAAGATAAATTCCACCCTTTCCCAGACGTACTCAATAACAGCAGGAGTCCCCCAAGGATCCATTCTGGGACCCCTCTTATACTTACTATACACATCTGATATTCCTCAACCCCTCTCACCGAATACTCGAATCCTCAACTACGCAGACGATACCCTTGTCTACTCCAGCAGCAGGCTCGTATTATCTGCCAGAAACCGCGTAAATGAATTCCTCCAAATTCTTTCCTCCTACTTCCTTAAATGGAAGATCCGCCTAAACCCCAACAAAACTCAACTGATTGTATTTAAAGGTAGAAACGTTCACTGTACCAATAACACGGTACGTAACCATTCAAAAATCCAACTGAACCTCTGCAACACCCTCATAAAACCATCTAAATCACTAAAATACTTGGGCATTACTTTCGAAAATAATCTCCCTTTCACGACTCACATAAACAATGTCATCCGCAAAGCGGGGATACAGCTGAACCTTTGTCGGAAAGTAATGTGGAAGGCAGATGGTCTCTCTCAGCAAGTCAAACTTCTACTTTATAAACAAATCATCAGGCCCACACTTACTTACGCTTGTCCCATCTGGTTCCATATCTCTCCCACTCAAATGGAAAAACTTCGTATCTTCGAAAGGAAGTGTTTCAGACTAATCACAGGGCTACGTCGACAGCGCGACTCCCACAAATATATCAGAAGCCTTACGCTATACCACTCCGTCGGCCTGGAGAGATTGGATAGAAGGTTCCTGGAATTGTCGATAAGATTCATTGAAAACCTGTCAGCCAATCCAAACCCTCTCATCAATTCCCTTAGCCTCCCCAGCCACAATGCATCAAATCCCTATCTTCATGCACTCCATTTAAAAGCTCTCTTCTACGCAAAAAGATTAGTAAATGATGCGAACGAAATCATCTACCATAACAGGGTAACCGATCTTAACCACTTCAAATACTCAAACATTCAACCCTTTTCTCGGGTTCTTTCCTTTAACGAGCAGTCGGTGGAGAGTCCTCCCTCTGCAGCTCCCTTCCCTCCTTAGGTTATGTAAAATATGAAATTTCGACTTAAGCTTAAGACTAGGCTAAATTGTTCTACATTGCTAAATGTTAATTTAATAAACTACCTTAGATATAAGCTAGATTTAAGTAGAGGTAAGTAGTTTTTAAGAATATTTATTCTAAACATAGGTAATCCATCCTGGTTTTCATGACCTTTCCAGGAGTCCTACTAGTAAATTGTATCTGGAATAAATCTCTATAGACGTAAGACCTCCAATTAAATAATACTTGAAAAAATGTTCTAGACATTGTAAGTAAAATTGTCACAACTTAGTTAAGCTAGCTGTAAACTTATGTAACTAAACTTATAATGGTAAATAAAGACAGCGTTATATAAAAAAAAAAAAAAAATTAATCCGGCACAATAGCCCAGAGGCTTCAATGTATCTGCTAAGGTGACGAATCACAAAGTGATGTTGAAATTGAACGACTATATGACACGGTCTATTAACACGATGAGTCACTAGAGTCCGAATTACTCGACTCATATTTATTATCATTTATTCTTCGATACGATAGAATTCTTTTATGATCATCATTTACCATTCTACGCTCAAAAAAAATAAATAAAACAATCCAACTCAACGGTTGGTTTAATAGCGGTCACTATTCTTTACATCTTTTTTTATGTCTATACCTGTCCCACTTAAACCAATATTGTTTCGCGGCCTATTCTTTACATCTTTTAAGTGATAGATAGTGAATATTCCGTCAGATGTATTACATTACCTAGACTCGTATACTCCCAAGACTGTGAATATTCGGAGATTTAACACCAAGCCTTCCCCTGATATTTAAGGATATAATTCTTCTTCTCAATTCTCAATTCCAGGGCGTTACATGAACAATTAGTTAATTGGAATATGGTTCGCCATGTTCTTAATAGTAAAATAAATTTACAGTCATTAATTAAAACAAAAATAATATTTATTAACAATACCAAAGTACTTTTTTAACATTCATTTCACTCTGTTGACGACTTAAGGTTTAGAATCTTCAAATTGACGAAGATGCCTCATGAATTACTCTGCTCCACCGGGTACATAATCCTCGGATATTGTTTGCATTATAAATGTTGACACACTTGGACCAATCCACAATACATATAGAACTAGGGCTTCCGAAATACCCAAAAGTGCACCAGCACATATGTCCAACAGATGATGCCGGTAGATTAACAAACGTGAGAATGCAACGCTGAATGCCCATATAATCATCGGTGGCCAAATTAATAATGGCAAAGGATATAAAAATGTGAAAAATCCAACCAAGTAAAATGCCCTTGAAGCATGACCCGATGGGAAGCTAAATTTATCTGGACCAATTGAAAACATATCGGGATTTGGCACAGGTCTCCTCCTTCGTACTGCGGCCTTTATCAGTGCCACAATAATGATGTCCAGTATTAAACCAAACAGCATATTTACTTGCATTTCGTATAAGCTGGGACTATTTACCATCCAACAAAACGCCATCCATCCGGCCAGCCAGGCGATTCCATGGCACGACACTTCCAGAAGTGTACATTGATGTTTTAATGAACGGAAAGCGACAAAATTTAACAGAAAACCCACTAAGGACTTTGTAACACGCACATCGTATTCAAGTATTTTTTTAATCAACGGCCATTTATCTACACGGGACTCTTTATTACTCATTGCAAAAACTAAATTAAATCTTCACATTCGCCGTAAATTGTTAAAGATAAGTCGTTAGTGACAAAGGCCGTTACCAGCTGATAGATGGGAACGTAAAATAAGCTCAGCTAGATAGTGGAGCACGAAAGTGTTATTCCACCACCTAATAAAGTCAATTCAGAGGTGCCGAAACTGTGCGTCAAACTTGGTTAGGATTATAATTTTTTATTAGAACTTTAACGTTTATATTTGAAATAGTCTAGTTTTATTTAAATGAAAATAACAAGGAGATTCGACAAAGAAAATGCATGGGAATAAGTAACAGAAAGTGTTATTATTAGACAATAAATAAAGAAAAAATGGACTATAAATTAAAGAGGAGACTTTATGTCTAATTAAAGTGTGACTTGTTGGAATGTTTATTGAAATATAACAGAATTATCGAGATAAACTTTGGGGGTCCTGAACCTCAAACCGTCGTCGACGTAGAGGCGACTGCTGCTAGCGTCGAGGAGGCTGCTGTTGCTGAGATCCCTGGTGGCGGCTGATGTTGAGTTCCTGGGAGACGTCCGGTCTCGGCGGTGAGCGATATCAAAGTGAGTCATAATCTCCCCAATTATTTTCACATGTGGTGTGTGTTACACGAAATTGGCGCGAATAATCCGGCGTCGGTTCCCGTTCTACGTGTGAGCGAGACCCACCTAGTGCCGCGTCGACTCTACGCCAATTCATTCGTGACTCCCCTTTGTGTGTAGGGTGACCGAGAGTGTGCTTGACTTAATTAGTCGAAAGCCACTCTCGATGTGAGTCTTTGCTAGCGCAGACTGCGTGGCGGTTGTGTTTGTGCGGAGCCGCCACTATCAATCCTCGCCCCAGTGACCAGCGTTGGTCGCGCTGGGAATGAAATTTCTATATTGTTGCGAGCTTAGGGTTCGCTGGATTAATTATTTTTAATAAATAAGAGCCGTTAAATCGATTTTCAATTAATGTAACACTTTATTAGTCCGTTAATAACAACCGTTACTTTTACCGTACATTTAACGCTTTTTTGACTTATCGCTTCCGTACTTATCGCGTCTTTGACTGCTTACTTCTTCCTCTCTGATCTGCGTGTCACGTATTTATACCGTTTCCTCATTCTGATTCGGTGTTTCGTTTCCGCCCGCTCCATAGCCTCGAATTTTCTACTGCTCGTAGTCTCCAGTTTTTCCAGTACTTTCTAAAATATTCTAATACTTTGTTTTGGACTTTCTAGAAAATTCTAGTACTGATTGTCATATGCGTCACAATATTGTCATGTAGCTGTGGGGTGACAGTGTGCGCTGCCTCCGGGCCGGGGCGGATGTGAGTGGCGATTGTGTGGCTGCACTGTGGCGGGGCGGCCTCCTAGGCTTTGATCTTGGCTTGCGGTGCGGGCTACTGAGGCCGGGGCGGATGGTTGGTATGAGCCGACTCTGCCGTCTCCGGGTAGGCTGGTTTCAGTTGATCGATTAAGACGGTTCTCTCCGGCCGTTGGCGTTGATGATGACCGTTCTATATTCCGTACGGCGGATGACGCGGCGTGGGCCTGTGTTGGGTGCTTCAAGAGGTTTGCGGATTCTGTCGAGCCATCTGAAGATTTGGGTGCAGGTCTGTAGATCCTTGCGGACGAATGGGTGCCCCGCAGTGTGTAGGGTTGCTGGGACGAGGCGGGCGGGCTTGAAAAGCCCACGCAGGCTCGCGACGAAGGTGGTTTTGTTTACCTGTGCCGACTCCGAGGCGACGAATTCTTCGGGGATCCGGATGGGTGTGCCGTAGAACATTTATACTGGGGAGGCTTCGAAGTCCTCTTTGTACGCCGTCCTGAGACCCAGCAGGACTGTGGGCAGCATCTTAGGGTGGCTTTGAGAGTTCGGTGGAATCTTTCCACTATTCCGCTGGACTGCGGATGGTATGGCCTTGTGTGGATCATCTGCCCGCCGAAGCATTTGGCGAGCTCTATGAACAGTTCCGCCTCGAATTGTGGCCCTCCGTTGGGCGTGATGTGTAGTGGGGTCCCGTAGTCGCTGAGCCAGCGGTCCACGAACGCCTCGCCCGCTGTGGTTGTTTGGATGTTGGGCAGGGGCACCGCCACGAGCCATCGCCAGAATCTATCAATGATGGCCAGGCAGTACTGCATGTCTTGAATTAGTGGCATCTTGATGAAGACTATGTGGACGTGCTCGAAGGGATTACCCAGCTCATTGAATTTTCTAAGGGCCTCCCTGTTGTGTAGCCCTACCTTGCGACGTTAGCAGTCATCGCAGTGACGTGCCCAAGCGATGGCGTCCTTGCGAACACCGAGCCAGACGAATTTCCACGACAGTGCTTTGGCTGTTGCCCTACCACTTGGGTGGGATAAGTAGTGGATGATACTGAAAGCTTGACGTCGCCGTGGCTGTGGGGGGTACGGTCGGATAGTGTTTTCCTTCGTGCCGCAGTAAATGTTGTGGCCGTCGATTGAAAGCAGCTGTAGTTTTAGGGCGAAGTCCACCAGGTAGGGAAAGTGTGGGTCGGAGGTTTGCGCTTCGGCGATTATGTGCCCGCCCAGCGTTGTGGGCATCGAGATTTCCAGTGCATCTGGCGCTGTGTCCGTCTCGGTGCTTGGCCGTCACGCTAGTAGCGACTGAGGTCTCGTCGGTCGGTGTGTTGCTGTTTGTTGCATCGGTTTCGGTGGCTGTAGGCGAATCATCGGGGTGGGTTCTGGAAAGGGCGTCGGCTACTACGTTGTCTGCGCATTGAGCAGACGCCAGTTTGACGTTGAAACGCAGCAGATACTCGAGGTGCCTGGCTTAGTGCGATGATGCCTTGTGTGATCGCTGAGTCGGGGCGTAAACCAGGGGCTTGTGGTCGGTGAAGATCGTGAATTCTCGCTCTTCGAGGATCCTCTCGAACTGTTTCACCGCTATGTATATTGCCAAAAGCTCTCTGTCACAAGTGCTGTAACGCTTCTGGGTGTCCGAGAGCTTTTGGGAGAAAAGGCCTCGAGCTCGACAGATGTTGTCACATTGTTCTTGCTCTAGCCCGGCCCCTATTGCGTTGTCGGAGGGATCCGTTCTCAGAGTTAACTTCCCATCCGGGCGGAAGAAGGAGGTACAAGCTGCGTCGGCGATGGCCTGCTTGCACAAATGGAAGACCCGGTCCGCCTCGGACGTCCACGTTAACGTTATCCTTTTGGCAAGGCCCTTTAGTAGGTCGTGGAGTAGTGCTTGTAAGTTGGCGACATGTGGGACCACCGGTAGTAGTTTATGATGCCGAGGAAACGTGGGAGCTCTATTGAAGTGATTGGTTTGGAGAAAGCCCCGATGGCGTTCACTTTTGCCGAGGATGGTTGAAAACCTTTCTCCGAAATTTGGTGTTTATGAGAACATACGGCGCCATTTGAGCGGAGTCGCCGTCCATCCAATTCAATGCCACATCCATTATCATGCTTACAAGAGCATGATAAAACAATTGCCGACGTACGTTCATTCATTTCTTTTAAATGCCAAGGACCAGCAGAATTTATGACAGGGCAATAAACACCGAGTGTACCTTCATGCCGTCATCATCACCATATTCCATCAACAGGATCTGTATTTGCACGCAACCGGCAAAGTACAAAAGCAAACAACAAACAGCAGAGGTGATAAGTGAATCACCGCCAACCCAAAAAGGCACCGCCATAAAATGCAATTACTGTACAGGAACTCTCGTTCCTATTGTCTTTGTTTCTGGTAATTCTTATTCATGTTTATTGTAAACAGGAATCTTGCAATCCTGTAGTCAAGATTATAGATACGATCTCTGTATCCTATGTATGATAATGTTCTGCACCCAAATTATATGTATGTATGTATTAGTAATGCTCTGCTGCGAGCATGAATTTTGTATCGTTTAGATGTAAGAGTAGTAGTATAGAAAAATTGTATATATAGTTTAAGAATTTGAAAATAAAGTTAGAATGCAACCAATTTTTGGCGTGTTCTCAATTAATCCTCTTTTACTTTTCAGGTTTTACTCTGAGGTATTTAGTGGCGTTGCGCCCGAATATCACCGAAAATTATCACACTAAGGGTGTTGCACCCTAGTGTACATTAGGGCTTGAAAGATTAGGTGCCTTAATAGGCTATATATATCAGGTCAAAAGAGGCCTGATCCAACATTTGGTAACCCAAGTAGGTTGCTCGGGGCTGGCCGATAGCACATTTTTCGGCGTTGATGCGCAGGGCGGCTCCTCCGAGGGTGGTTGGCAGTTCGTGCAGGTCTTTTAGGTGTTGGCCGTGTCCGTCAATGTATCCTCTGACCAACGGCAGTTTGCGAAAAAGTGATTGAGGGCACGCTGCATTGACTTTGACGTGTTCCTCAGGAATAGCGATATCCCGTCGAATTCGAAGAGACCGAAGGGAGTAGTGACTGCCCTTTTTTCGATGTCTTCCTCGGCGATTGACACCTGATAGAATGCCTTACGCGGGTCTGCCGTCGATAAGGTTGTTCCGTGGCTCTCCTGGAGCAAGTCTTAGATGGCGAGGAGCACGTGGCGTTCAGGGGTGATACAGGCGTTGAGGCGGCAGTAGTCGCCTGTTATTCGTCAGGAGGCGTCTGGTTTGCGGACCATGTAGAGTGGGCTGAACCATGCCCCTCTCGAGAAAGTCCGCGAAGTTTGCTTTGGTGGTATCTAGCTTGTCGCCGCTCAGTCTGCGTGGGCGTTCGAAGACCGGCGGACTTGTGGTGCAGATGGTGTGGCTTGCCTTTAGACCGGAGATCTGGACGCGGTCGGCGTTGGATGTGAAAACATCACTGAATTCCTCGAGTAATTCCATGTGTAGTTGTACTACTTTGTTGTTGTCGACTGGGCCGGCGATAGTAGAGATTGAGTGCAGTGCTGCGGAGTGATGGTTCCGTCCGACGCCACGTCGGTGAGTGGGTCGATTAGGCGTTTGTTCTTAACGTCGACCACAAGTCCATGCTTCCCCGGGAAGACCGCACCCCGTACTGCGTGGGGGACGTCGGGGTTTAATGAAGTCGCACTCGAAGCGTCGCGGCAAGCGCAGATCCAGTGTGCGTCGTTGGTATCCATACGTGGATATGAGCGTCGAGTTGGCTACCTACAGAATCCGGTCCTGTCTCTGCACGTTGTTAGCCCATCGGGGGGGGGGGGGGGGGGGGCAGGGAAACGACCGAGCCCGTATCGACCAGGAGCTTGGTCTGAGAGAGCCGGTCGTGTAGGAGCAGGCGAAGCTCGTCATGGAGCCGTCTAGCGTTTGCGACGATAGTGAAGAACGTGTGATTTGAACTGATGCTATGACGGTTAAAATCACTAAAAATTGAATCAATGCTCAACACATCAGGCCCCTGCCGCGTGTACGAATTCGATTTCTAAACTCAAGTACAGTCAACTGATGTGGAATTGCTATGTTATTGCTTGGTATACGACTAATGAAATTTCTTATTCGATTTTCTTTGGGTGTTCTTCACTACTTGCTTGTATATCGTGTGTGTATCTGTTAGAAACGCCACAGTCTCACCTCCGTTACCTGCATCCCGGGTGGGCGAGTTAGCTCCCCGACCTCGCGAATGCGCAGAGTGGCCTACATGTGCGCGCGTCGCCACCGAATTCCCGGTGGTAGAAGCACCATTGCGCCTGGGTTCCGGTCTCATATCTGTCGTGTGTCCTGTGTGTCGGCTTTAGTCTCGGGTGGCTTTGCTATTGTGGCCTGTCGGAGTTGTCTCGATTGGGAGGCTGGCAATTGGGGGTTAGTTGTGTGATGGCTGCTTTCAAGGCGTCGATCGGCTGGGTGAGCGTGACCTGTGACCTTTTCTTGTCGCCGACCGCCATGATGACCCCAAGGGGGTTGTCGACGAGCTCGTCCGCCGCGGGGATTAGTTATTCTGTGGCTTGGGGGTTGAATATCCTCAGGATATTTTGGGAGTTCTTTGGTAGGAGTGATTTCCATTTTATCAGCAGCGCTCCCTTGTCGACCCATGCCCCAGCGAGGGCCTTAATTTTCCGCCAGAGTTGCGGAGGCTTTATGTCGTCGAGTTGGAGCTCTGTGAGCACTGTGTGGAGCATCTTCTCTTCGGAGTCGGTTGTGCGATGTAAGACAATTTCCTTAAGCGTCCTGTATTTGTCAGCTGGTGGTGGGCTGGCCAAGACGTCGGCCAGCTCGTCGATTGTATTTTGTCGAGGGCGCACAGGACGAAGAAGAACTTTTGGCCGTCACCAACGATGCCAATCATTGCAAGCAAGTCCTCGACTTGAATGAACAAAGCGCGGGGGTAGTTGCACCAGAAAGGTATTAATTGTACCTTTGGCACCGTGTCGACAGGATCTTGGGTGGTAGCGTGTCGGGGGATGCGAGGAGTCTTGATTGCGATGTCACGGTCTGGCGGTGGTTGGGAGTCCTTTGTTTTTTGGTTGCTTCTGGCACCTTTGATCTTTCCTCCTCGGGCCTCTGTGTTGTGTTCGTTTTTTTTTTGGGGTCATAATCCCCAAACCGTCGCCGGCGTCAAGGAGGCTGCTGTTGCTGGGATACCTGGCGGCGGCTGATGTTGAGTTCCTGGGAGACGCCCGGTCTCGGCGGTAAGCGATATCCAAAACAGTCACATTCCCGCCAATTATTCTCACATGTAGTGTGTGTTACACGAAATTGGCGCGAATAATCCGGCGTCGGTTCCCGTTCTACGTGTGAACGAGACCCACGTAGTGCCGCGTCGACTCCACACAAATTCAGCCGTGACTCCCCTTTGTATGTAGGGTAACCGAGACTGTGCTTGACTTAATTAGTCGAAAGCCACTCTCGATGTGAGTTTTTGCTTGCGGCGACTGCGTGGAGGTTGTGGTTTGTGCTGAGTCGCCACAAACTTACAAGAGCAGACACATGTCTAAACAGTGAAGTGTTGCGTTATAATCGAGGTAGAAATCTAATTCAAAATACCGAAACCTAGAACAAAACTTTCAAAGTACCCAACCGGAAAAGATTTAATAGGTTTTTGGGTGGACGTTACCCGTGTTGGTTGTGTCGGGCGCTGTGATTGTTTATCGTTATAATTTATTAATTGTATTTCACAAAAGTACTTACATTAATTTGAAATTAAATAACCTAAGAAGAAAGATTGCATATTCCCAATCCACCATATTAAGGGAGAAAGGAGTGCAAGCGTGTTCTCGAATCGCTGCTCGAGTAACAAATTCCGAGAAGTGATGCAACTCAAACAGTGCAGGTAAAATGCTATACTTCCGGGAATGCAAACGCGTCGCCACAGAACTAAATCAATAAATCGTACGCGAAACACTTAACTAATCATACGAAAGTTGTCGTTATATAGATTTAAGATTATAGTTGTAAAGGAATTGCTATCCTAAATCTCTTAAGTACTAGTTGTAAAATATACCATAAATGTAATTATCTACTAAATAAAAATTGAATTGAATTGAATTGAATCATACGAAAAGAAAAAAATATATTTCTACACTTTCAAAACTAATAGTGAACCTTTTATTGATACTACGGTTGTGGGATCGTGCTCCGTGGACTAAAACGCTTATCGTTTGGAAAACTTAAACGGGTTAGTTGTTCGAACGAAGAGAGCCGGAAGAACGGAAAAGGTAATATGCGTAAAACAGATTCATCAAAATATCAGGCTGTTGAGTGGGAGGTCGACATCAATACCGCAGGGTAAGGCGTCAGGCCGATAAACCGGACTAGCACACGGATCATGTCACGTCCCACAGTGGGCGCTGCAAATATGCCGTCAAAGAAGGAGACCCCCAACCAACCAGTGGCAAGCGGGTTAGTTAATGAAAACTCAAGCATCACTCATCCAGTAAAGCAAGGAGAAATTGGAACTGAGAGTGATAAATGATCATCTTCAGACATAGTAGACGCAGCAAACCAGACAAAGATCTGAAATGAGAGCTACAATCCGGATAATAACATTAGGGTAGTCTCCACAGCTGCACTGTCGGTAGACCGTTGCCGCTTTGTAGGGCTAGGAGTGCGTGGGAAATAAATTCAACGTAATTAGTGCTGGTAGATCTACTACCAAGAAAGCCATGTTGCCTTTTTTTGGTTTCGGTAGAAGGGTGGAAATCTTCAAAAGATACCTCTGGACCGATCCAGAGGCATGCCGAATTTTTACCGACTAGAACTACCTCCCGTCGGGCAGATATTCCCGTTGATCCCCGCGAAACTTACTTCTAGATATTCCATCCCGGGGCGGGACGAAGTTTAGCTGTTACTCCGCTCGCCGCGTCGCAACTACTGCATCATGTCACATAGACATGGTGAAATAAGGGGTTTGCGTCCACTCCATCATCATCATCATCGGCACTACAACCGGAAACCGGTCTTGGCCTTATTTAGCAAGTCCTGAGGCTTGTTAAATTTTCCATAATGATTTGTTTTTCCGGGCAAGGTCATTAGTCTTGCGCCAGAGGCTCCCCGACGGGAAAACGAACCCGTCCACTCCACGACTGTGAATATTCGGAAACCTAACACCCAAGCGTCCACCATCCTTGCGCTGAAATCTAAGGGTACAATTCCAATTGGAAGACAATTACTTAATTGGAAGATGGTTGACCATGTTCTTAATAGTAACATAAATGAACAGCCATTAATTAAAACAAAAACCGTGTTATTAGTGATTTCAAAGTACTTTCTTAACATCCAGCTCCCTCTGTTAAAGACTTAAGGTCTTTAACAGAGTGTGTCTTAATTCTCCAAATTAACAAAGGTGTCTCATGAATCACTCTGCTCCACCAAGTGAGATTGCCCCTTGGAGATTGTTTGCATTATAAATGTTGATATACTTGGGCCAATACACAATACATAAACAACTAGGGCTTCCAAAGTACCCAAAAGTGCACCAGCACATATGTCCAACAGATGATGGCGGTAGATTAACAAACGTGAGCATGCAACGCTGAATGCCCATACAATCATCAGTGATAAAATTTGTTTGGGCAAAGGATATACGTATTTGAAAAATCCAACCAAGTAAAATGCCCTTGAAGCATGACCCGATGGAAAGCTGAAATTATCTCGATTTCGTCCGGGGCCACTTCTTCCTACTGCCGCCTTTATGAGTGCCTCAATGATGAAATCCAGTATGAAGCCAAACAGCATAATTACAAGCATTTCATATAAGGTAGGATTATTGACAAAGTAACAGAGCACCAACCATCCGGCCAACCAGTAGAATCCATGGCACGACAGTTCAAGACGTCTAGATTGACGTTTTAATTCTCGAAACATGTAGAAATTAAACAGAAAACGCACTAAGAATCGTGTAAAACGCGCATCGTATTCAAATATTTTTTTAATCAACGCCATTTACCTATGCGAGACCTATGACTACTCGTTGCAAAAACTAAATTAAAACTTCCCATATGCCGTAAATTTTTAAAGATGAGTCTAAGTGATAAAGGCCGGTACTAGCTGATAACGTTAAATAAACTTAGCTAGATAATGAAGCACAAACGTTTCATTCCACGCGTAATTCAATTCAGATCAGAGATGCCGAAACTGTGCGTCAAACTTTTTTAGGGTTATAATTTTACGATTAATTTATAATTGTTTATGAATGTTTCGTACTTACTATTAGGTTGTACCACATGAAATGTCCGATTTTATAGTAAAAACTTAAAGATCAATATTATTTTTTCGTAAACTTTTACTCAATCAAAATAGGATCCGTTGGCATCTATGACATTCTTCCAACGTGGTACAAGGTCAAGTATTCCTTTTTCGACCTCTGCTCGGTTCCATTCTGCCGGCAAAATGAATCCCGATTGCGGAAAATATGGTAGTCCGTTGGGGAAATGACAGGAGAGTACGATGGATGCGGAAAATTTTAAATCCTAACTGCAACAGTTTGTGCTAACTTGTAGTATTGTCATGCAAAAGGATCGGGATGTGCCTATTAACCAACGTGAGTTGCTTTTCAGCCAATTTGGAATGCAATTTGTCGATTTCCTCAGAATATTTGATTACGTTTATCGTTTCTCCTAGTTGAAGAAATGAAAAGTGGATTGGTCCTTTCGGTGTCCACCAAATTGTCACCATAACTTTTTTTTGGTGAAGATCAGGCTTGGGGGTGTGTTTTGGTTTTTCACCTGCATCCAACCACTGTCCAGGCCTTTTACGGTTATCACACAGAATCCACTTTTCATCACAGACTATCCGGTGCAAAAACGGTTCAGTTTGGTTTCTTAATTAATCGATGCGCAGATTTCAAGGCGCGGTAGTTTTTGGAATTCGTTCAGTTCATGGAGTACCCACTCATCGACTTCCTTCACCTTTCTTATGAGAGAAAGGTGTTGACTATTTCTCATTGGCGATACTCCCATTCTTTGTGCAAACATCCACACCTATTTCGTTTGGTCCGCATCCACCGTTGCTCTTAAAACATCATCGTCAACGTATGTTTCCGCCTTCCCACGTGGTTCAATTTCGAGGCTGAAATCTTCGGAACGGAACGTTCGAAACCAACGTCGTATAGTACGTTCGTTTACCGCTACATCCTCAAATGCATCATTAATGTTTTTCATTGCCAATGACGCATTCTGTCCCATTTTAAAATTCATAAAGGAAGAGAGTTTGAATTTGAACTGCCGACAGCATGGTAAACAATTCCTAGGAAAAAAAATAACTGCACTTGTAACGAATCCTAAAATTCTCACAGGCCAAGCACATGTACCACTTTACTTTATAAAAAAAGAAAATTTAATGTTCTGGCACAGATGTTCATTCGAGAACTTATTACCGACTGTGTTGTGGTACAACCCAATAAAACGCATGCAACATGCTCGCATGCCCATAATAAAGCAAAAAAATGTGGCTAAACACTGCTCCACTATTTGACTATACTATTTATTGCCCTGTAGGAACCCAGAAGTTCATGACCTCACCGACTCGACTCCGCCATCGTTCCCCCGTCCTGTGCACTCTCCGTCCACGCTTGACCAGCCAATCCGATCTTCTCAAAGTCGAACGTAACATTGTCCTCCCATTTCTGTCGCAGCCGTCTACCGGTCTCTTTCCCATCGGTCTACCGTCAAGAATTCTACGCACTGTCCTATCGTTGCCCATTCCCGCTACTTGTCCGGCCCATCTTAATCTTCGCGACATGATTACTCTCACTATTGTAGGTTTGGGGTATAGCTCTTCCAATTCGTGATTTGGAGTTTCCTCTGTTGTCCTGCCTCGTCGTCATATTTACCGCTAAAGATACCCCTTAAAACTTTATTCTCGAATGCATCGAATTTGTTTTCTTCCGGTTTTGTGATAGCCCATGTTTTGCATCCGTGTAGAACAATCGGTATGATTATGGTTCCATAAACACGGAGCTTTATGTTACGTGATAGCAGTTTGGATTTCAGTAGTTTACTGACTGCGCGCAAACTAGCGTTGCCGGAGTGTAGTCTTTTGTTAATTTCCTTCGACATTTCGTTACTGGGCGTCAATATCGTTCCCAGATATTTAAATCCTTTAATTTTTTCAAATATCTTGCTTCTGATGTTTATATGCATTCCCTGAGGTTCACCTGCTCTCACCGTAATCATGTATTTTGTTTTGTCTTCATTTATTTCTAGGCCCACCTCTTCTGTCGCTTGCATGATGATATCACAGTCTTTACTAACAGTTTCTTTGACGCAAGGCTAATAACCTTGTCCGGAAAAACTTATTATGGAAAATCTAACAAGCCTCAGACATCCGGCCAAGACCGGATCCCGGTTGTAGTGCCGATAATGATGATGATGTCTTACAATTTCTAGATTATCGCCCAAAACGGCGATGTCATCGGCATATGCGAGCACTTGTGTGACTTTGTTCAGGAATATTCTGGCCATGCTGTCGTCTTGTACCTTTCTGATAACATACTCGAGCACAATGTTAAAAAGACACGGTGGTAGACCATCTCCCTGTTTTAGTACGTACCGGATATCAAATCGTTCTGACGGGTGGTTTTCTATTCTAACTCGCTCTTTGGTTTCGTTCATGCAAATTTGAATGAGGGCGGCATATTTTTTCGGGATTCCCAGCTCAATTACAATATGGTAGAGTCATTGCCTTGCGACTGAGTCGTAGGCTTTTTTGAAGTCAACGAACAGTTGGTGAACCGTCTCTCCGTATTCCCACTTCTTTTCCAGCAGTTGCCTTACTGTGAACATATGGTCGCTTGTTGACCGGTTCCTACGGAATCCGCATTGGTAGTCTTCCAGTATTTCTTCTGCGTATGGTGTGATTCTCGTCAGCATGACATTTGTAAATATCTAGTATGTGGTTAGGAGCTATGATATTCCTCTGTAGCTTTCGCAGTCCGATCTGTCGCCTTTTTTGAACAAGGTGACGACTATGTACTCTACTATGGCTCCTCGATAGTATAGTGGTTAGTATACCCGCCTGTCACCCGGGAAAGCGGGGTTCCATTCCCCGTCGGGGAGCCTCTGGCGCAAGACTAATGACCTTGCCCAGAAAAAATAAATCATTATGGAAAATTTAACAAGCCTCAGGACTTACTAAATAAGGCAAAGACCGGTGCCCGGTTGTAGTGCCGATGATGATGACGACTATGTACGCCTGGTGCGTTTATTTGTGGTTGATGGGTGCTCACATTGAGCAGGTTTTCAAAGTTCAAACTATGAAGTGTACAGTTAAATAAACCAGTCTTCTAAAATAAATGTCAGGGGGAACATCATGCAGATATTACGAATAATAACCGAACTTTGAGAGATTCGTCATCGCATTGTCGGACTCGCTCTCGAAGCTCTGCCTACACTCTACTGATAACGGTATTTTGTAACATCAGAGGCATCGGTTTCACCAATACCAATGTAAACGCCCTCCACCAATATCGAAGCCTGATATTCCTTGCCCTCACTGAGACCCAGGTCGATTCGTCAACTGATTCGACATATCTTCGTTGCTCAGAAGCCGAAGCCCTGGCAGCTAGCGCTATTTAGAATTAAGTTACTGTGTAATTAATTACATCGTAATAAATAATAATAATAAATTCGTTGCTCAGGATACGACTTACATTCGAGATTCCGTTGCAAGGGCGGAGTCTGCGTCTTCGCGCGGTCTGATCTAGCTTGCCAGAGGATGGAGACGTTGAAACCCAATAACATGGACATCATATGGTTGAAGGTCATGCTGAGGAATTCTGTTAAATTTCTTTGTTGTCTTTACCGCTACCCGAATGACGATCGACCGGCGACATTTTTCGAACACCTTTCACATACCGTCGACTGAGTACAGATCAACCATCCAGCTGCTTCTGAAATTGTTGTCCTTGGAGATTTTAATGTGTACAATTCCGGGTGGTTGGTACATTCTAACATAACCGAGGAGGCTGGGAGGCTGGCGGAGATGTTTGCTGTTAGCCACAACTTGACTCAACTCGTGGGGGAACCAACGCGAGTGCCGGACGTCCGAGGCGATTATGCGAACACACTGGATCTGTTTTTGACATCCGAATCGAGTATTTATACCGTAGGGGTTTCTGTGCCACTGGGAAACTCAGATCACTGGTTGGTATCTGTCGCCCAAGCACTTGCATTTCAAGCGAATAACCGACCTAGACAGCTTCGCCATTTATGGAACTATGTGGCTGCTAACTGGGACGATTTGCGAGATTTATTCGCATCTTTTCCATGGTCGAGGGTGTGCTTCGGAGAGGCCGATGTTAATGCTTGCGCGGAGTCGGTCACAGAGATAATTTTTCTCGGGATGGAGATCTACATTCCACCAAACGAAGTTCATCTGATAAACCGTGGTTTGATAAAAAATGCGAGCAGATTATAGCGGCAAAAATTAGAATTTTTATGCAATGGCGCTCCAATCCCGCCGATGTTAACAAAACGAATTTTGTTAGAATCAGAAACACGTGCAACCAGGCGATTGATACCGCGAAGAAAGCTCACAACGACAGAGTGACTAATAAACTCCTTTGGTGCCTGACTGGTTCGCGCTCCTTCTGGCCGTTGGCAAAGGCTGTCAGCGGCAATTTCGCTTCCCCCTCTTTCCCTCCCTTGGTGACAGACAGCGGGACGTTAGTCACAAATTCAAAGGATAAAGCTGATATGTTGGCGGATTCAAACCTCGCTTCCGGTCTTTTGGAGCCACCTGTGATCGCGCCGGTACTGTCTTCCACGCAGATTGTGAGATTTCGCCCGCATATAATTCAACGCATTCTACGTGAACTGAACTGTAGCAAGGCCATACCAGCAATAGTCCTTAAGAACTGTGCTCTAGAACTATCGGCGGTTCTTGGCAGACTCTTCCGCTTATCTTATGCACAGAGGACCTTTCCTGCCTGCTGGAAAATCGATCGAGTTTAGCCAATCCCAAAGATGGGAAAAAAGTGTCTCCCACAAAATTACCGTCCGATAGCATTACTGTCTATGTTATCTAAGATGAGGGAAAGAGTCATCAATACTGAGTTAATTAAGTATTTGGAGTGCAACGGACTTCTGAATGATCGTCAATACGGATTCCGTGGCAGGCGGTCCACGGAAGACCTTTTGACTCTTATAACAGATATATGGACATCTTCGATTGAGCGGCATGGTGAGACGGGGGCGGTCGCATTGGATATCTCCAAGACTTTTGACCGCGTCTGGCATGGGGCATTGCTGAGCAAACTTCGTTCATATGGACTTTCCCAACAGATTTGCCACTGGGCGAAGAGCTTCATTGAAAATCGATCGATCCGTGTTGTTGTGGACGGTGAGTGTTTGAATTTATATCCTGTTAAATCGGGGGTGCCCCAAGGCTCTATTTTGACTTCAAACTTGTTTTTGCTTCACATATTTGATCTGAGACAACGGATAACAAAGTGTTCAGTTTTGCTGATGATAGTACGCTTGTTTCCTCATTTTCGAGTGTTCGGCCGATTGGTGCATCTACGTCGCACCAGCTGAGATGTAGACAGATTGACTATCTGAATCGGGATCTAGATAAGGTTGTTTAAATCCGAACGCCGTGCTTCGTCGCCACGACCGAGGGAAGAGCATGGACGCTATTTTAACGAGACGTAAGATAGAAATGGTCTGTAAAAATGAGTTAATGGTCGATAAACTGATTGTATAGTTAGTATTTTATTTTCAGAATCTTCACGTAAACACAGATTTTTCACATAAACAACAATATTTAATTTAAATGTAATCAACACAAAACAGTTTTGTTTAGTTAAAACAATATATAATTTAGTTAAAATAATTATAACAAACTAATTTGATTTTTTAGTGGACAGACACAAAACGTACGCACCCTTCTGTGGTTTTAATTCTACTCTTCTCCGAAAGTACAAACTTTTCTTTTTCATTTTCTTCTTCGAGAAGTTTCTTTCCCATAAACGAAATCAAACTGCTACCGTTTGCTTGATTATATGTTTTTCGATTGTGCGATCATAATATTTTGTATTGTTGGATTTCTTTTCAGAATCGTCACATAGGGTATTTACCATATTTACTTGGTGACGATTCTGGGTTCATCATATTAAGCAAACGCTATTGCATCTGCTATGTACATAGGATAAGGATTTTTTGGAAATCGTTTAGGAAAGGATATGTCTATTGGGATATGGGGTATGTATATTTGGGAAAATGCTCGATTTGATTACAGAATCTCCACTTTGAGATAAACGTATATTATATGGGAAATGTGTATATTATATGAGAATATGGGTTTTTGTATATTGTTATTGGGTAATGATAGAATATATATATATTATATGGGAAATGTGCATATTATATGGGAAATGGGTTTTTATTAATTGTGTTATGATGGGTTATGTATATTGGGATTGTGGGAGGATGGTAGGGCTTCCGGAGCACTACAAGATCCTGCAGTGAGGAAGGGCCAATGTCGTCGACTGCAATGCAGCGGGGACACAATATACAACATTCCCAAAGAAAAGTGGATCATCGGTTCCACAACTGATGATGAATAGCCAGGCCCTCGAATCTGGGGAAAGCTTGAAGTTGCTCGGCGTCAAGGTCTGTGGGAATGTATCGTAGCATAAACACGTGTCGAGCATCGCCAGGTCAGCCTCTGGAAAACTGAGATATCTTTTTAGAGCCAAGAAATATTTTACTCCGGTCCAACTTTTTCTTCTGTATAAATTCCAAATTAGACCGGCGCTCGAATATTGCTCTGATGTTTGGAGCTCGGCCCCTAAACATACTCTCGATCTACTTGAGAGCATACAGAGACGAGCGATCCGCCTGATCGGCGACTCGGCGCTGACGTCGGGACTACAGCTGCTATCACATCGAAGGCGCGTAGCCGACTGTCTGTTTTACAAATGTTATCATGGGTACTGTTCTTTGGAGATTCGTGATATTGTTCCACACAATTCGGTTTATATGCGCTCCACAAGACAATCCGACAGATCGCACCGGTTTGCGGTTTATCTCCCGACGGAACGAACATCCCTGCATCAGAATTCATTCCATTACAGAGCGGGGAAGCCGTGGAACTCCCTTCCCACGCGAGTATACCCGGAGCGTTACAACCTGCAACAGTCCAAAAAGAACTCCAGCCGTTATTTGGTGCCATCTCGAGGCACCCACTCGGCGCTATAGGATTGCCTTTCCCGAAAGAAGTGTAATTAAAAAAAAAAAAAAAAATTCCAAAGGACCCTTTTTTTCCATTGAATAAGACATTCGTCAACTCCATAAGAGAACAACTTTTTCAAAAGGCCACGATGTCAAATTCTGTTGAATACTTCGAATATATCCTTGGCTGGATTTCAATCAGATTCTTTGGTAGAAGACTATTTGCTAATTATGACGTAGGTAGTGATGGTTTCAGTTTCACCGTATCTATATATATATATATATGCGTATTTTACAAAGTTAAGCTTTTTTGCAAAATAATTGTTGAGAATGACAAACACATCGGTGTTTTTTCAAAAAGGAAAATATTTTTTTAATACCTGACTGTAATACCTTAATCTGCTTCAATACCTTAAATGTTGAGGTCATTGGTGTTTGAGTTAACGATTTCCTTTGATAAAAATCAATAAGTGTGAAAAGAAACCATAAAAAACAACAAAGATAAGTTTCCGAATAATACATGTTCTGCATCGCAACCCCTTGTCGATACGGAAATGTACCCTAAAGAATTGAGGCTTGTACTTGATTCATGAAAACCCCCAATTTTATCGTCACAATTACATACGAAATTCACAAATAAAAAATTATTTCAGTCGACTACTTGTATTTACTAATCCAATTCGGGCCAACACTGATATTGAACATTTAAAATACTTAGTATATAATACAAAATGCATTTGTAAATACATTGCATAATCGAGTTTTTTAGATCACACTTGAAACAGATTCACTTAATGATACCGTGATTTAGTTAGTATCGACTTTTTATCCCCACAGCCACGACCAAAACAAATGTTAGAACAAGTGCTAGCAGTTCATTTTATAATTAATATTCATTGAGGGAACTTACTATTTTTCTAATAGAACCTAATTACAAATGGCTGAAGAAGAAGATCCATGGGGTTTTGATGAAGCCGATACCCAGGAACAACAACCTGCCGCTCAAGAAGCATCAGCAGCTCCAGTGGTAGCACCAGAGGGTGGAGAACAAAGTGCTGGTCAGGAAGCTGAAAAAGTCGAAGAGGAACAGGCCCCACCACCGCCACCACCAGAAGACGATGGTTATAGAAAACCAGTTCAATTGTATAGACACTGGGTTAGGTAAATAGGAAAGATGACATTTCATTTATTTATTATTATTTTTTTTTTGTTATATGAAATATTTAACATGAATAATAATTCTGTTTCCTTTTTTTCTGCTTCTTAAATTATTTTTAAGACCTCAATTTCTTCAGTATAAATACATGTACAACTATAGAACCAACTACTACAATGATGTAATTGATTACCTTGATAAAAAGCGAGTCGGAATAGAGAGAGATATTCCGAGGCCACAAACTTGGGCTGAGAGAGTGCTTCGAACAAATACCGGAAGGTATAAAATATGATAAATCAATTATATAAAAAACAAAAAACAAACAAACGCATTTGACTGTTGAGTCTATATTTATTTTTTAGTGGTCGATCATCTGATAGGTATATCCCATCGATGAAGAAGGACAAACATCTTATCCAAACATTGGCAGCCTCCATAAGGACTCACAACTATCATACAAAGGCTTACATTAATCGCAAATATTCACACGTCTTATAATAACATAATTATTTGAGAGAAAAAAGAAACGACAATTGTATATGTACAACATGGCAGGTTTTTTCAACACGTAATCATGTTTTTCAAATATCTACTAGTCGAGGAAAAGGAAGATATAAATAGTTTATCAAATTGGTTGTTATGTTCTTTTTAATAAAAATTAAACAAAACAATTATTGAGCATGCATTTTTTTCTTACTTATTTATTCGGCATATTCGTAATTTAATTTTATTGCGTTTGATTTTCGAAGTATTTCAATAAAACTAAAATGGACATTGCGGAGAATTTGAAAGTGATCATAATTATAGTAATATTTTACGCTATTTATTATATTATACTGCAATATAATTGAAATAGGAAATGCGGAAAATATCGATCAAAGCATTCGTTCTATTCAAAAATCGTTCATTCGAACGAATTAAAACAATAGATTATCACCTAACCATCTATAAATAAATATGTGGAATAATGCCAGGTAGACTTCACGCAATATAAGGTGTCTTCAAAGAAACTAGAAACTTTAAACATGCCAATACGGTCAGAGTAAATGTGGAAAATAAGACTATGAATGCAGCTGCAGCTATTGAATTTTCTTTTTTTTTTTGTGGCTACTTTCAAGAATCAGGGCGGAAGCGAATTATTTCGGATATATACGATTCATTTTTACTTTGTAAACTTATATTTGTGGGTTGGAATTTGTTGCAGAACACAGAAAACTTAAAAATTATACAAAGTATGTTTTAAGAGGGATTTAATTCAATACGTAAGTCAGTTTCTTTATATCTATAAATGAAATGCATAGTCAACAAATAAAATAAAATTTAAAAAAATCGAAAAAGAAGAAGAAGAACAACAACAGCAACCCAAATATAATAGTCCACAATAAGCTCGCTAAACAAATAATTGAGTTATAAATACATCTCGTTTTAATGTAACCCTATTGAGGGGTATATTCGTTCACGAACAAAATATAAGCTTTTAGTATTTCGTTGAAACTGGGTAGCTTAAGTTCCAAGTTTACAAAATAAATTATTTTTAGAAGAACATTTACACACTTAGTGAGTGATATTTTCTTTCAACAAAATTTATATCTTTAAGTGAAATAAGTAAATACATTTCTGCAAATACAAATATTCTTCTGTGATATATCAAATATTTATAAACAAAAAAAAAAGTGAAATGAAATATCGATTGTTTAATTCAAAACGGGTTATTTAATATTTTCCTGGATTTCCATCATATCAGAATGATGAATGAGATGTTATGCATAATGAGTTCTTAAATTAATACGGTCTTTTTCTTGTTGTCTGAAATCAATTTTAACCGTTTGTGTATCAATTATGCATCGATTTTTGTTTCCGATTCTTTAATTATACAAATGTTATGTTTTAGCATTAACTCATCGTTTTATTGATAATTCTCAATATTTAATGCATTTTTTGTCTGAATTTCTACGATTTAAGTATGGGTAACCTAACTTGCAATTCAAATAAATTCAAATTCAAATCTGGCAGACCTATAAATATGGGTTTTAACTAAAGCCAATAATCCATGTTTAATTCAAAATATATTTAGTTTGGATTTGTTTCTAATCATTTCCATTTAGAATATAAAATGTCCAAAAAAAAAAAAAAAAAAAAAAAAAATTGTTTTATAACACATTATAGTAGCATAATTTATTTAATATTATATTTCGCTATAGATCTTTTTTAAATTCATTGTTTCAGTATATCCAATTACTATAATTTATGCGATCGTTTTTTATACACATTATTTTTTTTTTAAATGCTTTACGCTGTGTCTAATTTTACGTTAATTTATTCATTTATTATATTTTACAGATATTACATTATTCTGTAATGTATCTAATTTTACGTTAATTTATTCGAATACTTTTAATAATTCTTTTATAGTCTAACTGATCCACATTAAATTATTTATATCGTTTTTCTAGAGATATATCTATTTTTTAATAGTCGTTTTATGGTATATCTGACTGTACGTTGAGTTATTACTTTGCTTTTTAGTATGTCTAATTTGACATTAATGTATTTATATACTTTTCTTTATTGTTTTATAGTTTATCTATTTTAAATTTACATTGTTTTATTCATGCCGTTTTTCTGGGGTATAACTTTTTTAAATAATCATTTTATAGTAGATACGATTTTATTCTAATTTATTACTTTGTGTGGTAGTATATCTAATTTTACATTAATTTATTCAAATACTTTTCTTTATAGTTTTATAGTACAGTGTTTCATAGTTTATCTATTCTAATTATACATTAATTTATTCATGCCGTTTTTCTAGGGTATAACTTATTAAAATAATAATTTTATAATATATTTGATTTTACGTTAATTTATTATTTTCTTTTGTAGTATGTCTAATTTTACATTAATTTATTCAAATGCTTTTCTTTATAGTTTTATAGTATAGTGTTTTATAGTTATCTATTCTAAAATTACATTAATTTATTCATGCCGTTTTTCTAGGGTAGAGCTTTTTAAAATAATAATTTATAGTAAATCTGATTTTACGTTTATTTATTACTTTATTTTGTAGTATGTTTAAATTTACATTAATTTATATCAAATACCTTTGTTTATAGTTTTATAGTATAGTGTTTTATAATTTATCTATTCTAATTTTACATTAATTTATTTATGTCGTTTTTGTGGGGTATAACTTTTTTAAATAATCATTTTTTAGTTATCTGATTTTATACTAATTTAATACTTTGTTTGGTAGTATGTCTAATTTTACATTAAATTATTTAAATACTACTTTTTATAGTTTTGTACTTTATCTAATTTACATTATTCTAATTTTACATTACTTTGTTCATGTCGTTTTTCTAGACATATAACTCTTTTTAATAATTGTTTTATAGTATATCTGATTGTACGTTAATTTTTTTTTGTGGTATGTGTAATTTTAAATAAATACTACTCTTTATAGTTTTATAGTATAGTGGTTTATACTTTATCTATTTTAATGTTGCATTAATTTATTCATGCTGTTTTTCTAGCGTATAGATTCTTAAAATAATGATTTTATAATATATTTGATTTTACGTTTATTTATTACTTTATTTTGTAGTATGTCTAATTTTACATTAATTTATTCATGCCGTTTTCCTAAGGTATCATCATCATCGGCATTACAACCAGGATCCGGTCTTGGCCTTATTTAATAAATCTCTCCACCGGTCCCGATTTCGAGCCGATGTCATCCAGTTTGGCATTCCCAGGCTCTGGGCGTCCTGGTCTACGCCATCCCTCCATCGCAGACAAGGTCTGCCACGCTGTCTCCTTCCATACATCCTGCCACAAAGGACTTTCCGGGCAGGCTCCTCTTCGCTCATTCGAGCTAGGTGTCCCGCCCACCGGAGTCTGCCGAGCTTGATTTTTCTTACAACATTAGCTTCAAGGTAGATTGCGTACAACTCATGGTTGCAGCGTCTCCGGAATCGTCCTCCCTCACATACGGGGCCAACAATTCTCCTTAAGACCTTCCTCTCGAACGCGGCTAAGACTTCAGATTGCCTTTTATTGAGCACCCAGGTCTCAGATCCATACATGAGTACTGGTAAGACCATGGTCTTGTACAGTAGTGGCTTGGATGTTCTGGATAAATTTCGGGATTTAAAGAGCCTTGGTAGACCAAAGTAGGCTTTGTTGGATTTAATCAGCCGTTCGCGTATTTCTTCTTCCATATTGTTATCGGCTGATACTATTGACCGAAGGTAGTTAAAGGATTGCACTATTTCAAATGCATGCTCCACTACCCTGATAGTTTGACCAACGTTATGTCTTCTCTTCGCAGAAGTTGCCACCACGTACTTAGTTTTTCCCTCATTAATGTGCAGTCCCAGTTGTTGTGCCGCCTGCTCGATGAAGGATTCCTGCACAGCGAAATCGGTTCTACCGATGATGTCGATGTCATCCGCTTAGGCAAGTATCTGGGTGGACTTGATGACAATAGTCCCTCTTGTTGTAACGCCAGAGTCGCGGATTGCTTTCTCCAACGCCAGGTTGAAAAGGGGACAGGCCAGATCGTTTTATTGTTTATTGGATTGGACAGCAATCCCGCTATTTTTACTTGGCTAGTTACGTTGGACATGGTCAATCTACAAAGTCGTATCAATTTGTTTGGAATGCAGAACTCTCTCATGACATTATATAGTTCTACCCCGGCTATACTGTCGTAGGCGGCCTTAAAGTCTATAAACAGATAATATAATGGAATCTTAAATTCCTGACATTTTTCCATCGCCTGCCTAAGGGTGAATATCTGATCAATTGCTGATTTGCCTGGGATGAAGCCACACTGATATTGACCAATGATGACTTCAGCGTATGGGGCTATCTGATCTTGTAGGATAGAGGAAAGTATCTTATAGGCGGTACTCAGCAATGTTATACCCCTATAGTTGCTGCACAGTGTGCTATCTCCCTGTTTTAGTCCGTCTCGGATTTCAAATGGTCCTGTGAGGTGGTTTTCTATTCTAATTCGCCCTTTGTTTCCGTTCATGCAAATTTGAATGAGGGCGGCATATTTTTTTCGGGATTCCCAGCTCAACTACAATATGGTAGAGTCTTTGCATTGCGTCTGGGTCGTAGGCTTTTTTTGAAGTCAACGAACAGTTGGTGAACCGTGTCTCCATATTCCCACTTCTTTTCCAGCAGTTGCCTTATTGTGAACATTTGGTTGCTTGTTGACCGGTTCCTACGGAATCCGCACTGGTAGTCTCTCAGTATTTCTTCTCCGTACGGTGTGATTCTCGCTAGTATGACATTTGTTAGTATTTTGTATGTGGTTGGGAGCAATGATATTCCTCTGTAGTTTTCGTAGTCAGATCTGTCGCGTTTTTTGAAAATGGGGACGACTATTGAGGTTTTCCATTCTTCCGGAGTGACTTCCTTATCCCATATTGTTTTAATCAGTTGGTGGATCTTTAGAACGGTTGCTTCTCCTCCATGCTTCACAAGCTCTCCCGGTATGAAATCGACTCCGGGAGCCTTGTTGTTTTTCAATCGATTTATTGCGTCTACAACTTCGTTGAAAGAGAGCTCTGGGATCTGTGGCTCGGCTGTACGTACGTCTGGTGTGTTTATTTGTAGTTGATGGGTGCGCACATTGAGCAGGTTTTCAAAGTACTGCTTCCATTTTGTCACGATATGGTTTGTTTCTGTGACCAGACAGCCGTTTGCGTCTCGAATTATTCTGACTCTCCCTCGGTAGCCATTTCTAATTGAATTTATGCCGGCATACATACCTCTGATGATCTTTGCTCTAGAATTTTCTAGGAGTGTTTCGATCCGAGTATTCTCCCATTCGCGTTTTTTGCGTTTGAAGAGTCTCATTGTCTCTTTCCGAATCGTCGCGTATCTTTTTGCGTTGACTTCATCATATCTTTCTAAGTGGATCACTCTGAGGCGCTTACGTTGTTCGATCTTCGCCATGCACTCATGGTCAAACTAAGGTTTGGACTTAATTGTTTTCTTAAATCCTAATATTTTTGGGCTGTTTGTTTGATTGTGTCTCTGATCGATGTCCATTTAGTGTTCACACTAATAGGTTCTTATACCTCACTACTCCCATTCAGGAGGTATAATACTTTTAGTATATCAATGTCAGACATTTTGCTCGTCTCCCGTGACTGCCTATGTGAGTTTGCTGCAAGCCGACTCCTGATTTTGGCCATCACTAGGAGATGGTCGAAGTTGCAATCTGCTTCTCTATATGATCTTTCGTCAAGGATATTTAAGTGGTGTCGTTTGACTATGAGGTAGTGTTTGGTTTGGTTACGCGTTACGTCGTCGGGTGATATACACGTACCTTTATGAATTCGCTTGTGCTTGAACATCGTGCTTTTCACTAACAGTTCTTTTGACGCCGCGAACGTGATAATTCGAATTCCATTATCATTTGAAACGCCGTGTAGACTTTCTTTACCTATAGTTAGTTGAAAGATATCTTCCTTTCCAATTTTCGAGTCCCGAGGAGGATTTTAATAACGAATGATGAGATCCCATCGAATACTTCCTCTAGGGTCTCGTAGAATGTGCCCTTCGTTTCTTCGTCCATAGACTCTGTTGGGGCGCGTACGTTTATAAATACATAATTGTACCATGGTCCCTGTATTTTTAGCACCGACATTCGGTCATTAATAAATTTCACATCTTTTACATGGGGCGTAATCATCTTGCTTATGATGAAGCCGGTTCTGAGGTTATGTGTATCGGTACCTCCACACACCAGTATAAATCCGTTGGTTTCGATTACTTGATGTGGGAGTCGGACTTCCTGAAGCGCGACGATGTCCATTTTATATTGTTTCGTGTTTTCTACGACCATCTATATCGCGCCTGGTTTATATAACGTTCGAACATTCCACGTGCCGACGCGTATATCCCGCTTTTTCCGTTTTTCCCTACGTCTTCTTTTTGCCCAGTCGGTGTTTTCTTGATGATTTGTTCCCTTATGGTAGTGTCGGCTCATCACACCTACGCCTACCGGGTTTTTTGTGAGATTGTTTTTTGTGTATTGACCATTCATTTCATTGGACCACTCTGGGGTTTTAAATGGTCCGCCATATCAGAGCCCCTCTTTGATATGGTAAGGTCTGTTTACTGCTCTGATATGACCCGGTGTCAGAGAGGCGCCGTTATAATACAGCCGGTATACCCCTGGCAGCAAACCATCCAATGGGCACGGTGACGCGTAACACCCTGGATTAGGGGCGGTATATCTTTGTATGTTACTCCTCGCTAGCCTGTCTGACATGGGTGGCCCTACTGGAAGCGTATGCTTCCGTCAGCATAGCCTGAGTGATTCATCGTAGTTTAAGCCCCCGCCCCACGTCAAGGTTTCTACTAAGCTGGAGACATGTTGTACCAACATAGGAAAAAGTATTATAACATTTACTTATGAAACCATTAATACAAGTAGTTTGTATGACTTAGTCGCGGTTATAATTTATCTGAGTATAAAGTGCGGAATTGAATTCTAAAATCATGGTATGACAAGAAAGTCGGAGTCGTGTTTGCAGCCTGTGAGCGATCGAAAGGAGCTTACAACTATTGTTTCTTTGGTGGCTCGAGAGAAACTTTGTTTCCGATAATTGTGATTTGATATAGACAAAGCATAACAATAGAAGAAAAGAATAAACAAAGTAATGAAAAAAGGATATCCATATTCCACATATTTATAGTTTCTTTTTTCATAATGATCATATTGCATAAGAGGTATACTTTTTCATTTTCGAAACTAACTAGTTCTCAAATAAATAAAAATAATTTCCAGACATTCGGATCATGCCGACAGTCCATTCCATTCCTAGTCAATTCTAGACAAGTCGGTGAAATTTAATAAACACAAGCAGCCGCCTATATCCGAGAAATGCTAAATTAAGGCGACTAAACTTCCAGATAATTTACCACACAAGATCAAAGCGTTTAAATAACGGGATTTCCAAAAAAATATTTCCGAGTAAAACCCGAAATCCTTAAATAAATTCTCGTTTAACTGAATTCGACATTCCATAAAACTAAAAAGACTGTTGCGAATTCCGTTCTTAACAACGTGCCATAAAAATAACAATTCCCAATAAATTGGATGTCTGAGTTCAGGTCTACTCGAGAATCTTTCATGAAAGCAAAACAACTCTACGGTTCGTTGCAGCCGATAAAAATACACAAAGTCCATTTAAATCTAATGGTGCCTGACCGTGACTGGAAACTGTTTACAAACTGGTGATCTATTTATTAGGTACATAGAGAAATAAACCCGACGATCTCATTCTAGATCGTTTTTCCCAAATTTCCACTGTGATATTAAGAAAGCATAGGAAGTATTCATTCTTAGTCTGGTTCACGTGGCATTTTTAGTTTAGGGAAAACATCTCAGGTAAGCCTGCATGTGTTTTAAATGTTAATGGGTCATAAATAGCAGACAGTTTTCATGGACGTACAGACAACGTACGACAAATTTGTGTAAAACTGAATCCATCGTCTTGGAACAAAGGAACATAATTAACTTTTAACGAGTTACTGGAATAGTTCAACACAACGTTGTATATATATTATACAATACTACATAAATTAGCTGAAAAAAGAATATAAAATGTTATTTCTTCTTCAATTCCACTGGGAAACCTTTGGGATTTGAATTGCGTTTTTTTTTTCTCCGCAGTTTTTGAAATCCTAAGTATATAGTCGTGAATGAGGCATACCAAATTTAATTCAGTGTCAGTTAATTTAGGGTATCTTATAAATGACGATGTTGGACTCATTGTTTTACAACAAAGTTTAATGTCATATTTATTAACCGATTTTGCATTAAAAGTTCGATTTTCAAGATTTCTGAAAATCCTAAAAGTCTAATTATCATAAATAGAACTTTCAGAAAAATGTCGAACAAAATTGGCAACACCAAATTATGGAGATTCGTAACAAATTTTTCAAAAATGAGTAATTCCGTTTTATATGTGATCACAGTTCAACTCATCAAGTCAAAAATTACTAAAGATTACCTTAATCAAACTAAATCAACGAGTAAAATGTTGCTGAATTTAGAAAAAAACATTTAATACAAATTATTTATTTATCTATTTACTTATTTATTTATTTAGTAATTTACTTATTTTTTTTTTCTAATTTTCAATCATCCGGTAAGGCTCCCCCTGAGTCCATTCCCTTATAATAGATAGAATTGTACGCTCTTTTACACGTTTCATCTGACTCCAATTTCCCCTATCGTCTACAATCCTGTGCCTTGCTCCTCCACTGTTAATATCTATATTCTGCCATTGTCACTACAGTGACGCCTTACCCCCCCCCCCCCCTCCGCGCCCCTACCCACTACCTCCCCCCACCGTCATCCCTTTGCACCATTCCCACCATTCCTTGTGGTAACTCGTTCTGTGAGATTAATGACGTTAATGCCGTGCAGAGATCTGTGATAAATCTTATCACGCCCCCTGCGTGGGACTGAATTGGCGAAATACACACTTCGCTAAGGAGTTCCCAGACCATCCCCTGTTTTTCTGCAATGAATGCCTAAATACCTCGCTTTCTCGCGTCTGGCAATAAAATGCTTGAGCGACGCTAACATTAGTTTCCACAGCTCTAACCTAAATCGAGAAGGGTGTCAAATGTGTCGACAACCTCGGATCTTTCCACCAAAGGTCACTATCCCTCATTAGTGACAGTAACTAGACGATCGTCAACCGGGTAACTTATTCGGTCAACGAATCCCTCCACTCATTCATGAGTTAACCAATTCCTTCCGCTTAAATTTTCACAAATGCTTAGAATCGACATCCAAACGGTCCGACGTTCGGCAAACCAACCCCCTTTTTAAGAATATTCTCTCCAAGATGAACAGCCTTAGTGATGAGCTCACTTTATCGCGCCCCTCTACACATAATCAATTCACCGCAACTAAACCTGGCCCCATATTCGAACTTGTCCTACACAAACTCGATAGTATCGTAAGCGAGCTTGCGGCTTCTCGGTCCCTCCTTAGCCAGCTTAACCAACTCTCACCCTTCTCCGCGGTGCGAGATGTCTTTATATGAAGAACTACACAATGTGGTCCCATCCCCACCTCACCCTACTTTACCGCGTTCACTTCCCCCCTCCCCCAACCCCGCCAACCAACACTCCCTTCCTTCCACTTCTGCGGCGGTCCCGTATTAATTTCCTCGATTATTCCAATCAACCAACTACCTCATATCTGTTAAAGGGGACCCCTAAAACCACGAACTACGATTGGATTTCGGAATTTTTTCTGAAAAACTACAGGATTCCCGTAAAAGAATGCCACTTGTTTCCTGTCTCCAAACACAGATACTCCATCCGAACAAAAACAGTCACCTAACGATCGGGGGGATGACTATATCCAAAAACTCCAACAAAGCAACTAAATACGTGTCCCTCTTTCCTAAATCCGTAGTACTGGATAATAGCCTTACTCCCCTTCCTAAGCCAACCCATAATACCAATTCGATTTCCCTTCTCCCCACTGCACCCCTCATTCCAATTATAATCCGAACAAAAACGGTTGCCTAGGGATCGGGGGGATGACTATATCCAAAAACAACTCCAACAAATCAACTAAACACCTTTCCCTCTTACCTAAATCCGTAGTACGGGATAATAGACTTACTCCCCTTCCTAAACCAACCTTTGGCGGATTTTCTATTGCGGCGTGTGTTCCGCCGAACACTTTCCATAAATATCAAAACATTTTTTGTTTGTAATTTAACTTTTTTTTATTGTATCTTAGCACTCCCCGTTTTCGAATACTCGCGCCGACACACTCCCCATTTTCACGAACGTTGTAGGTCTTTTCTTTGTTGGAACAGTGTCTGTTGTTTGGTTTAGTGTTTAAACTTTGTTACCACAATAGTCCTTTCGATAAGGAAAACCAAATTGCGGTTGGCTAAAGAGGAGGTCATACATTTGCTGATTCCTTGGCCATACATTTATCGCCTAGGTTTTTTCTGGCTGTCGACATCTGGTGCTGCCGCGCCGGCCACTTGTGTTTCCCCAGATAATGGGTGGCCAAACAATTTCTTTTCTGGGCAGTGTCCTTCGATAGCCGAGCAGGCATGAGGAATCGGTCGAGAAATTGGGGCCACGTGTCTGTGGATACGTGCGATCGAGGACGCCCGTATGTAGGCCCCCTTTAGCTGGGCGGAAAGGTAAATTGTGTCTGTGGGCACGTAGTATTGAGGACACGGTAAGTATGTCCCCTTTGGTTAGGTGAAAGGTATTTAACCGGGTTCGCAGGATCGCCACCAACCCATAATACCAATTCGTTTTCCCTTCCCCTCACTGCACTCCTCATTCCAATTATAACTCGTCGTAAAGACCGAACCCCCAGCAATGCATACCCAACCTCCCCCCCTAAATATAACCATAGCCGCAGCCGTTTTCCCAAACCAATGGCAACTCATGCCACAAAATACTATTCCAAGCCAAATTTTAATCCAACTCCTCTCCCTGATTCTAACGCCTCAACACTCTAGACCCGTTTCCTCATCTGCTCGTAAAATAATCCCTCGTAATTACAACATAACTGCTCACCTTGACCTTGAGGAGATCGGATTAGACCGTCAAGCGTGGAAGGGAAGTGCACAGGACAGGGAGCAATGGCGCAGCCGAGTCAGTGTGGCCATGAACTTCTTGGTTCCTATAGACTAATAAATAGTAGTATGAAGGTAAAACGAAAACCGGCATCACGGTTTTCATTCAGCAGGGTGGTCTACCTACCGCCTTCCCTAGCCCTCGCAAAGTGTTTATGGAATTCCACAGACATTTTAATATGCTCCCACAAAAAGTGTCAACAGATCTTTCGGCTTTTCGTCAATGCATTCACAAGAAAATTACCTCTTCCAATAATGACTTGTCTTTCTGACCCTAAACAGCTGCCGCCCCCCCCCCCCCCACACCCCTCTACGACTCTCAACACTGTAAGAATGTTAGAGGTCTCCACTCTGAAATGCAATCGACTCTGCAAAATGCACATACCCTTTCGATATATACGCACTGATCGCGACCAACCTTATCCCCAGGATTCAAAGTCAAGGAGTATTCCCTTCATCTTTAGCGTTTTTTGTGATGGCGATGGTACATGTCCGGATGCATTTTGCCGTGGCGTGCTGCTTGCCATCTAAAATAAGCTCGCCTCGTTTCTTATTGCCATATCTTCTTCCCCCAATTTAGACTATGTGGTAATAAAAATTGACCAACGCCCAAAGTCTTTATACGTCATTTTCTATATACCTCCTTTGCAACCGATTGTGTCATATGAACTCGCAATAGCAACGGTTGATCACCTAACCGAGTAAATTTCAACCTCCATCATTTACAACGGACGATAAATCCTTTTACACCTCAAACGCCACTGGTACCAAGGAATGTCTCTTTATAGAGGGTCTAACCGACTCAAGCCTCGGTCAACTAAGTAATGTCCCAAATCATATGGACAGGGGACTTAACCTTGTATTTACAACGGACCCATATATTTCCTCAGTTGCCCTTAGTCCGCACACCCTCTAAACCATCGACAGCTACCACGCCTCTCGTATCCCTTTTTCGTGACTGCTTAGTCCTACAACTTCCGCAAAGCTAACTTTCGCTTATGAAATGAGCATCTTATAAGGATCGCATTTCACTTAGACCATCTAGAATTAGAAGAAGCTACTGCCAGTCTCTATAAGGAAATCCACAACATAATTTCCCTATATGTCCCTTATTCTCGACATATGATATCGGTTTTATCGCCCCCATAGTACAACGGCAAACTCCGCTCTCTTCGGAACAAAGGGAATAATTTGTGGAACATTTTCCTAAGTACACGTTCCTCCCTGGACTACTCCAACTATCTCGGATCCTTTTATAAAATCACTGAGGTTTACAACTCCTTCTACTACAATTATCTCACGAAAACACAAAACAACCTGATCAATGACCCCAAATCTTTTTTCCACTTTATTAACTACAAACGTAAATCTGGCCCCTATCCCAACTCTCTTTCCTATGACACGATTACTTCAACCGACCCCCAAACTATTGCCAATCTTTTCGTTTCTTTCTTTAAAAAATCCTTCACAGACAACTATTTTGAGCCTGACCCATCTTCTTTCAAAGACCTGCTCCCGAATTCTCCCTTGGCCACACCATCTCTCAACTTATTCAGCATCATCTAGTTGAAGAAAAATTAAACTTATTTAAAGACGAGTTCAGCTCTGGACCTGTGTCCTTTTAAAAAAATGTTCCTCTTCTCTTTCCCTCCCGCTCTTAAAGATTTTCAATTTATCCCTTACACAAGACGTCTTCCTCCTCTTCTCCTCTTTTATCACCACCGTACATAAAAAGGGGCATAAAAACGATATTAGTAACTCGCATCCCATCGCCTGTTGTTCGAAGGCATTTCTTTACATTATATTTCCGCTGCAAATCCATCATCTCACCCAACCACCATGGTTTCCCTACGCGTAGGTCGACCACCATCAATCTAGTTGAGTTCTCATCCCGCACTCTCCGTGCCTTAGAGAATGGCAACGAAGTCGATGTAATCACAACCAATTTCAGGAAGGCCTTCAACAAAATCTCCCACGATCTCTTTCTCTTTAGGCTATCCTCCCTTGGTTTCGAACCCCTATTGATTAAGTGGATTTCTTCCTATCTTAACGATCGAACCTACCGTGCCAGAGTTAGAACCACCGTCCCCAATCCTTTTCTTCCCACGTCAGGGGTTCCCCAGGGCAGTCGTCTTGGACCACTCCTATTCATTTTTACTATTATAACCACCATATTTAAAATTGCACAAGGGGTTAAATCAATATGTATAAAGGGGTACTCATGGTTTGGTGTTTTACAGATGTGTCCTACCTGGGGCTAGCGATGAATCACCAGAGGAATCTTCTTTTGTTACTCCTGGTGATGGTGGTTGTGATGTCGATGATTGGGTTGATTTCGGTGCTTTTGCAGTCACCTCACTATCCATAATCAATTAAGCATATCCTACCGGAGTTTTTGTGGGTTTTCCTATCGGAGTTCTCCTGTCTTTTCGGTGTCCCTTGAGCGGCGTTCGGTGTTTCCTGCCGGAGTTCTCCTGGCTTTTCGGTGTCCCTTGAGTGGCGTTCGGTGTTTGTTACTGGCTCAGATGATCGCTGACGTTTACACCAAGGTCTCCATTTCAGTCAAACACTTTATTTTCCGTTTGTTAAGATCGATCGATTACTCTATCGCTTTGGCTTTATTTGTTCACAATAATTGGCCTACACGCACAGTCGTTACAGTTAACATTTGAACAATTTTAACTATTTTTGTTATTTGAACAACGATAATATCAAACTGATAACATTTGAACTATTTTTATAAAATTCCCTTCTTCCAACATCTGATCCCACACAACACTTGACAACCTCTTTTTCACACCGTAAAAAAAACTGTCAACACCGATTTCTTTGTTCTTTACTTTCCCGTTCATTTTCCGTTCTCAGTTTTTACCGTTGTCACAGCGAAAGTTTCCCGACGATGATCAATTTCGAAACTATTCGAAGATATCATCGCCGGCGAAAAACTGGGTTTATGCACCAGCTATTTAATTTTTGTTTTTAATTTGAGTTTTATGTTTTATATTGGTAATGTTAAATGTAATTTAATTTTTGTGTGTTATGTGTTTGATTATGTGAAATTGAAAGTTGTATAAATCAATGTTTTAATTTAAAAATGTAAATTGTTTGAAAATGTTTGTGTATAATATTTATTGTTTAAAAGGTTTATGTGTTGTGTAATCTGGTTTATGTTTCACTGTTCTGTCGTTAGGGCAAAGGCGGTGAGAGAGTTACTACGTAACAACGATATAGACTCCAGTATTAAGCACTTCTCTATCTCGCTATACGCGGACGACACTGAACTCCTCAAGACGATCCGTTCTTCTCTCGACTCCTCACTTCTCCAATTGGATCTCGACAGCTTTTCAACTTGGTGCCTAAAAAATGGGGTGGCGAGAGGCCGACTTTAGGGAGATAAGGACAAATGTGTCCTTCATCTTGTCTCTGGCTTCTGGTCATCTTGCGATAACCAGAATCACCCACATCCGTGAACATGTTGGGCTTGGTCTCAAGATATCTGAAAAGAGAGGGGAAGGAGGTATCTAAGGATAGTGTGGACAGGGTTAACATAGTTCAATTGTTCTCTAACTACTTTGATGGGGGGATGGTGGGAAAGAGATCGTACAAGACCGATACGTCTTGAGTGCGGTAGTAAACGCAGATCACGTCTTTGGCGTCTGATAATCTGCACTTTGGTCGGTGTGTGTGTGTGTTCGTGCTGTGTTGTACTGTGCGTGCGTGTTTGTAGTGTGTCAGCAGTAGATCCTATGGGATGAGTTCGGGAATCCTCTATTATAAAGAAGAATGTTGTTGGGAAGGGTGCTTTCTTCAGTTTTGTACTGAAGAAGAAATTGAGAAGGGTCGAGAACGCAAGACTCCCGTGCATGTGGGTTCTCGCTGTTCTGAATGCTTTCGAGGTACTTGTATGCTAATTGTAGCAAGTACTCGCCGATATGGATAACGGAGGCGCCTTCGTATAGGTGAGAGTTCGGGTAATGGCGACCGTCAGGCCTTCTAGAGTGGTTGGTGCATCTTCTGAGGAGTTTTATTTCGAAAACTCGAAGTCTTTCCATTTGGGCCGAAGATATGCAGGACCATATGGGAAAGGCGTATGATATTCCAGATCGGATTAGCTGCTTATAGCAGAGAAGCTTAACTTTGGTGCTCCACTTCAAGATGTTGTGCAGTTGCTTAGACCGACCGAGGCCCCTTTGAAGAATGTGGGTCACATGTTTGTTGAAATTCATTTTTGGGGTATAGATGACCCCAGATATTTCATCCTGTCCTGTGGTCTAATCGTAGTACCTCCTATTTGTATTCGGATATTCTGTGAATATCAAGAAGTAGGTTAGGAGTGTTTACTACTCAGAATTAGAGCTACTGCTTTGGATGGGCTAATTCGAATTTTCCATCGACTGTAATACTGATACAGTTAGTCCAGATGACGGTTGAGTCGATTGGTTGCGAGTTTTGGGCTTTTGGATGACGTGTACACTAGGACGTCATCCGCATATCTGGTATACTCTACTATCCACAGGATGAGGAATATCTGAGGTGTAGATATTAAATAAGATGGGGCCTAGAATGGAGCCCTGTGGTACGCCTGCAGCGGCGTTGAAAGTTCGGGAAAACTTTTCATTCACTCGAACTTGGAAGGTTCTGTTTAAAACGAACTGGTAGATGATACTACACAGCGTTTTACTGAGGCCAGTATTCAGTAATTTAAAAACGAGACCTTCGATCTAGGTTGTGTCGAAAGCCTTTTCAATGTCCAGGCTCACCGCAATGGTGGGTTCCTTATTAAAGAGGCCCACGCAAACGTGGTTTTGTAATATGTTGAGAGCCATGGTGGTGCTGTGCGCTCTTCTAAATCCAAATTGGAAATCAGGTATTAGGTTCCTGACACTGATAAATTTATTTAGCTTCTCGTATATGCACTGTTCGGGTTCCGGAGACGCTACAACCATGAGTTGTACGCAATCTACCTTGAAGCTCATATTGTAAGAAAAATCAAACTCGGTAGACTCCGGTGGGCGGGACACCTAGCTCGAATGAGCGAAGAGGAGCCTGCCCGGAAACTCCTTTGTGGCAGGATGTATGGAAGGAGACAGCGCGGCAGACCTTGTCTGCGATGGAGGGATGGCGTAGACCAGGACGCCCAGAGCCTGGGAGTGCTAAACTGGATGATATCGGCTCGAAATCGGGACCGGTGGAGAGATTTGTCAAATAAGGCCAAGACCGGATCCCGGTTGTAGTATCGATGTTGATGATATGAAGTGTTCATATATTTTGCTGATGCAGGTGAGGAGCGAAATAGGACGAAAGCTTGAGGGGTGATAATTTGGTTTCCCAGCTTTGGTTATTGCGTAGACAACAGCATGCTTCCAGGCTTGGAGAAAGTACCCCATGTTGTAGGCATGCTTGAGCAGAATGGAGAGCTTTATAAAGATTAAAGCAGAAAGCCTTCGCAACGAGTGGTAGGACATATTGTCGATACCGGGTGACTTCTTGGGGTTTCGAGATTTAACTAGGGTATGTAGGGTATTTGGTGTGACGAAGCCGTGACTATTATCACGTGTGTCGTCGAAGTATGCACTGTTAGCTGAGTTAAGGACACCTATTAGCTCTTTAAAGTTGTCTAATTTATTGTGAACCTCTGAACTAATTATTGCATTAGTGTCCGGGTCGCCATCCTCGAGAGTGAGCTTGTGATTATTTTGAAAGGTCTATCCGATGATGTTTACTTTATTGGCATCTTTATTGACAACAAGACCGTTGTGCATGATTGGCCCAGTGATACGAGAAGTGCCACATATCTTTTTAACATTTTTATAAATGTTCTGGTCCATCTGAATACCCTTCAGTTTGTCTTCCAATTGTCGGGTGCGATTGTTTTGGATTCTTTGTTTTATCAGTGTGCCAATATTGTGAATAATGGATCGCAATAATGGCTCCCTTTGCGTAAAGCGGTGACGATATCTCATTCTGTAGAGTTTTTTACGCTCCCGAATGAGACGAAGAGTGAAGTTGTCATGGGGAATTCGATGTCTTTTCAAGTTTGTACTTCGGGACATGAGTCTCAGAAGTTTCAACTAGAATCTCGTGAAGTCGAGTTGCAGCGTTATGTGGGAAGAGAGAGTTGGTGGAGTTTTTCGTTCAATGTGACATTGAAGTCGTCCAAAATTGTGCGCCCATAATCGGGTATGTATCTGATATGAGCCCGCGATGCTCGATAGCTGCGAGTGAACGTGGTTACAGCGTTGTGGTCAGATACACCCGCCGATACTTGGGGAGGAGAGATTTGGGGAAGTAAATCTTTGGACACGAGAAAGATGTCCAGAATTGAGTTACCTCGCGTACAACAGTAGGTGCCACTATTTCAAAATTTGGGGCATGCAACTTGGTGCCTAAACAACTGCCTTGAACTAAATATTGCCAAATGTCACTCAATCACCTTCTTCTGTAATCCCCACCCCCGCCACCCACTACGTTCCTATTTATTACCTAACCAACAGATATCACCTGTACAATCGATTTGTTACCTTAGAACCTTATGTGATAGGGAGCATAACTTCATCCCACATATTGATGAGATTATTCTCAAGCCCATCACACTTGTTACGGCTCTAATGAACCCATTTCGCGAATGCTGCGGTGGGTAAACCCTCACCCCACCTTCTTTGACTTCAATCTCACTTCTCCCGCACTCAAACGTCATCTCCCCTTTTACCCTCACCGCCTACACCCTCACAACCCACACTTTTACTCACACCCTAGCCTCCGGACTTCGTAAGTCTATTTACATGTTTATACCACTTGTACTAAGCGAAATAAAATGAGGATCCTCCCCTCAGTTCATTCATTAGGACTTATACAATATGTCCCAAAAATCGTTTTTAATTTGATTTGCTCCGCGTAACCGCTGAGCGAGGCGCCAATAAGAAGCCCCCCCGTTGGGAATTTAGTAGGTATGGAACATTTCACGGGATTGGGCGATAGGTGGTGTGTGAGCGTGATTCATAAAAACAATAATTCTACAGTCATTGCGCGGTAAACAATTTAGCAATCTTTGACAAACCAATTTTTTAAGAAAATATGTCACAAAACAAAACGCTTTTAACACGATTGAGAAGCCTAATTCTGGGAATAGTGTACCTATTAGATGATTCCAAAATAGTTTACCTTGAAATATATCGAGGAAAATATATGGTCTATGGTCTTATTCCAAGAAACACATTAGGGAATTATTGCATTATACTTAAGCAACAGCAGTATTAAAAAATAACATGCAAAACGACTATTTTAAATGTAAAATATGATGCACGCATTTCACAAAATATATTTTACCGCAACAGCCTCTGAGCTGTCCAATTATTTTTGAGAATGACAACCACAGTGTAGATGGCTAATGCGCATTGCACAATATGTGGGTGTTATTTTACTCAAAGGGGCGCTTTTATTCATTACCTTTCTAGATGGTTGAACAACATTTGCTAAAAATAATTTGTTGTTTCAGCCATGTCGGAAATTATATGCTTTGATTCACCGGAATTCGTGACAATTATTTTGAATGACAAGAGAATATGGGATCGGATATAAATATGACGGCGCTAAATTTCTTTCTGTTGTCGAATTGAATTATTATATTATTAAGTATAAATAATTGAAAATATACAAGTAAACCATTTCTTATTACGAAATAAAATCTTAAAATAATATATAAATTCTTCTGTAAGACATTCAGAAACATTTTTTAATAAACGTTTTATCTTATTTATTACTTGTTTTTGTAAATGGTAAGTGGCTTTTGTTTTTAAACTTACAATAGGCATTTATTATACAAAACAAATCTACAGATTTTACTTAAGATTAAATGCTAAGCCCTACTTACATTTATTTGTCTTATATTAACTTACTTGCTCTACACAAGCACTCTACATTGTATGATGCGATATGTCTTTTTGTTTTGCCTTTCGGTGTACAATATTTTCTCAATTAATATTTAATATTATATATATATATATCTATATATATGTAGATATATATATATATATAAATATATATATAAATATATATATATATATATATATATATATATATATATCATCATCGGCACTACAGCCGCGATCCGGTCTTGGCCTTATTTAACAAATCTCTCCACCGGTCCCTATTCCGAGCCGATGTCATCCAGTTTTCCACTCCCAGGCTCTAGGCGTCCTGGTCTACGCCAGCCCTGCTTGATAGACCATAGTAGGCTTTGTTGGATTTGATCAGCCGTTCGCGTATTTCTTCATCCATATTGTTATCAGCTGATACTATTGACCCAAGGTACTTATAGGATTGCACTACTTCAAATTCGTGCTCCACTACCCTGATAGTTTGACCAGCGTTAGGTCTTCACTTCGCGGAAGTTGCCACCATGTACTTAGTTTTCCCCTCATTAATGTGCAGTCTCAGTTTTTGTGCCGCCTGCTCGATCTGGGTGAGGGAGTCCTGTACAGCCGATTCGGTTGTACCGATGATGTCGATGTCATCCGCCTAGGCAAGTATCTGGCTGGACTTGGTGACAATAGTCCCTCTAATTGTAACGCCAGAGTCACGGATTGCTTTCTCTATTTCCAGGTTGAAGAGGAGGCAGGCCAGACCGTCCCCTTGCCGGAGTCCATTAAATATGTTTATTGGTTTGGACAGCAGTCCCGCTATTTTTATTTGACTAGTTACGTTGGTCATGGTCAACCTACAAAGTCGTATCAATTTGTTTGGAATACCGAACTCTCTCATAGCATTATATACTTCTACCCTGGCTACGCTGTCGTAGGCGGCACTAAAGTTCATAAATAGATGATATAATGGAATCTTAAATTCCTGACATTTTTCCATCGCCTGCCTAAGGGTGAATATCTGATCAATCGCTGATTTACCTGGGATGAAGCCACACTGATATTGGCCAATGATGGCTTTAGCGTAAGGGGGCTATCCGAACTTGTAGGATAGTGGAGAGTATCTTATAGGCGGTACTTAGCAATGTTATACCCCTATAATTGCTGCAAAGTGTGATATCTCCGTTTTTATGTATTGGGCAAATTATACCACGACGCCAATCTTCCGGCATCTCCTCTTGCTCCCATACGTGCACCACGATCTCATGAATTGCATGATGTAACGCTGTCCCTCTTTGTTTGATCATCTCAGCTGATATGCCATCAGCTCCGGGGCTTTATTTGATTTTAGCTGTCTTATGGCTTTTAATCTTTCCTCAATGCTTGATGGCGGCAGCATTTGGTCTTGATCTTGCATTGGTGGAGCCCTCCAATTCTTCTGTGAGCTGAGCATTTAGCAATTCATTGAAGTGCACTTCCCATCGGTCCAGAATGCATTCAGAATCGGTGATCAGATTACCCTCTTTATCCTTGCAGTAAGTGCAATGTGGTGTGTACTGCGTCATACTGCAGATTATTTGATAGAACTTCGGCGCCTGGTGCGGACCTCGCTCTCTACTTTTCCCTATTTCACAAACAACGTTTTTTTCCCAGGCACTTTTCTTTTGTCTGTGAAGCCTTTTTCCAGATTTTCTGAGCCCTTTGTATTTCTCCTCACGTACCCGCGCCCTATGAGACTGCTGCATTGTCCGGTATGCAGCATTCTTACGTTCAGTCGCTAGTTTGCACTCATCATCAAACCAGTCGCTCCAATCTCTACGACTACTGCCTAAGATGGAGTTGGCAGTACTAATGACAGTATTCTTGAGTCGTGTACATTTCTCTTCTACGCCCGATATTCTGGCCCCAGGACTTACTCTGCCTCCGTCGAGCTCTTCGAGGACGAGTCTTAGCGCATGACCAAAGGTGTTACTGGTATTCTTATTGCGTAAGGCAGCCGTGTTGATTCGAATCTGATCCACGGATACAATACATCTCCGTAAGGCAATCCGCGCTCGGAAAACTGTACCAACAAGATAGTGCCCCGAGTCGACGTTGGCACCTCGGTACGTTCGTACCGTCACCAGGGTCGAGGAGTGGCGGCGATTTATCAACACGTGGTCAATTTGATTGCGAGGGGCTCCATCAGGAATTCCTGCCCACGGGGACAACCCAAGTTGTTTGGACTCTCGCCCATATTTGCGCACACCGCAGCAACGTTTTCCCCTGAGCGACGTGCAAAAGCTGGAACTAATGCTCACGCATTGGCAATCGCCTGTTTTTTTTTTTTTTTTAATTTTTCAACAACTTTTGCGCTTGAAGTTGGTCGATTGTGTTGACAAAAAGAAATCACGAAGTGCGTGAAATGCCTTTTTATATGAACGCCCATTTTAGTAATAGGCTTCAATAACTTTACCATGTTTTTGAATAGTTAGTATTTCCGTAGTTGTAATTGCCAAAGCCTGAATTTATCAAAATTAAAATAAATAGTCTTATTCGCATTTAAAATCTTTCTTATTATTTATTATTTATCATTTATTTTTTCGTTATTTATTTAATGTTTTTTAATTACTTGTTAACAATGAATATAATGTTGGTTAAATTATTTATTTTACAGATTAATACAGAATGAGTGGAAGACCGAGAAGAACTCGAATTTATGGAGCAAACTACAATATTGGAGAAAGTTATTACAAACCTACTCTAGATAATCTTGATCGCAAGCATTTTGGAAGGTATGTAATTAAGCCACTTAAAATTAAATTTAATAACCACAAATTGAAATGTGTGAAAAAGTATTTTATTTCTAATATATCTGGATTTTGTACAAGATATTAATAATATTTACGAATACAAATATAAACGGTAATTTTATTTTTTTGCTTGGCAACCAGTTGCGAGAATTAAATAATAATACTGCTCCGGTGTAGTAAAAAAGTTATTTCATACAAGACTAAAATGTAGTCTTGTATGATTCTTTATTACATTTTAAAACTAGTTTACACCCGACTGGATTTTTACATCACTCTTCGCTATTCGAGTTCTCACACAAAAATCAGCAGGGATCTTTTTTTTTTTAAACTGTATTTATTAACCGTAATTTTAATTTGTACATTTAAGTGATACAGTGGCTGACATGTTGTCGACGTACAAGGTGATTGCCTGGTCGGCTTTCAGGATACCCATTTCCAGCTCGATTCGTTTGATCCAGCACACATCGTCAATCACTGACACCGCTGCTCGGTACTCGGCTTCTGCAGTTGAAGTAGCTACCATTCGCTGCTTTTGTGAGTACCAGATCACTGGTCCTCCCCTCATCGTCAACCCTCCACTCGTCGACTGTCCCGTCTCCATAGTCTGAATCGATGTAAGCCATGAGTGTCAGGTCTCCTCTAAAGCGAATTCCGAATGTCGTTGTCCCTCTCAGGTACTGGAATACACGTTTCACCATCGCCTGATGGCTCTTCATTTACTTGTTGCAAAATCGACTGAGGTAGTTCACGGCGAAGCTGATGTCTGGCCTGGTGATTGTAGCTAAGTACAATAGACTTCCTATCGCCTCTCGATAATTGTTGTTCGCCGGAAGTGGCTCATCGTTCTTGAAGTCTGTCTTCTTGGTCATCACCCCTTGCTCAATTGGTGTCGACGCTGGATTGCATTGCTCGAGTTTCATCTTCTTCAGTATTTTCTCAGTGTAGCTAGGTTGGTTTACGAAGATACCTTCTTGATCAGTCTTGATCTCCATGCCCAAATATGTCAACTTGTCCTGTACTTTCTTGCTATATGTGATCTCAAATTCCTTACTTATCTCATCCAAAAGTTTGTATATTTGGTCTTCATCTTTTCCAGCTACCAATCCATCACCCACGAAGGGTGAGAGCATAATGCTCTTGTCCATGTTGTAGTAGATACACGGGTCGTCGTCTGTGCTGATCAGGCCTATCTTCTCTTCAAGTTGTGTGGTGATCCTCTCGTTCCGCATCCCTTGAGCTTGTTTGAGCCCGTAAAGATTCTTGTCCAACTTGCAGACTTTCCTTGATCCGTCGTCGAACCCTTCAGGCTGGTTAATGTAAACATTCCGTTCCAAGTTCCCGTACAAGAATGCCGTTTTGACATCGAATGATACCAACTTCATTTTCTCTGACGCTGCGTGACTTAGAAGTAGGCGAATGGATGCATGGCTGGCTACTGGGCTAAAAGTTTCTCCATAATCCACTCCCTCTTTCTGTTCAAATCCTCTCGCCACGAGTCTGGCCTTGAGTCACCCGTCTGCCTTCTCTCGAAGTACCCAACGACAAGTGATCGGCTTCACTCCTTCTGGACAGTCCACCAGCTTCCAAGTTCTCATTTCCATGAGAGAATCGTTTTCCTCCTGCATCGCTCGCCTCCACTTCTCATCCTTGAGTGCTTCGCTCACCGGGATATCTTCTGTTTCACCAATCATGGCTGCTCTGTTGCTGTTGCCTCGGTTGGACATGTTTGCAACGTAGTCCCTGTACCTTGGTGGTGGTTGCAGGTTCCGACGATCTCGCAAGGTTCTTCCTTCTGGCTGCTCTTCTGGCGGCGTTGTCTCTTGTTCGTTGTCGCTTGGCTCTTCGGTACTTCTATCGGTCTCTTCTGCATCTTCATAGTCTATCTCGCTGCTACTTTCATCTTTCTTCTCAGTCTTGTCCTCGGGTGCTCGTGCCTCAGGTTCAGTGCTTTGTCTCAGTATCATTTTCTCCTCGTCGAAGATTACGTTGTCGGAGCTGATGATGTCTTTCGTATCTTTCAGATAAACCCTGTAGCAGGGTGAATCAATATCATAGCCAATCAATATTCCTTCTTCTGACTTTTTATCAATTTTGCCTCTCTTCTGTCCTTGTATCAGCACGTAACATTCACATCCAAAGATTCGCAGCTTTTCAATCTTTATCTTTCTTTCGAACCAGAGTTCCGCCGGGCTTTTCCTTGGCAGATTGCTGGTTCCAGTCTGGTTGATCTGGAAGATCACATGGTTCATTGCCTCTGCCCACAGTCTTTCGTCCAAGTTCTCGGTGTATATCACTGTCCTGACTGCCTCGACAATTGTCCTCATTTCTCTCTCAACTCTTCCGTTTTGTTCTGACGTGTGCACATTCGTAAATGTGTGAAATATTCCCAGCTTGTCCAACATCTGTTTGGTGTTTGCATTTTTCAGTTCCGTGCCGTTGTCAGATCTCAAACACTTGACTCTCCCCCCAAGCTGATTTTCCACGAGTCTCAAGTAGTTCTTCTTGAAATAACAGCTTCGGTAGTGGGTGAAGATGTCCTTGAACATAAGCCAGTACTTTGCTCCTCCTAACGACGGAATATTCATTGCTTCAGTGACGACGTGTACAAGATCTAGCGGTTGCTGGACTGTCTTTGGGTTGATTCGGTGTGGGGCTCGATGATTCTTGCCGTGTGTGCATCCCTTGCACACATAATTGTTTCAGTCATCAATGTGTTTGATCCCCTTGCGTTTCAGTATGTATCTCACATACTTCACATTTTGATGTGCGAGTCTCTCGTGCCAAGTTTTGATTGACATTGTCATCAAACTTGTCTCTTCTTCTGTCCTGAGCATCATTTTATAGAGGTTTCCTTTGCGCTTTGCAATTGCCACAACTTCCCTACAATCCTGACTGTAAAAAGTTGACTGCTTTCCACTTGCCTTCTGAAAGTGTCCCCTGTCCAGCATCTGACTTACTGAGAAAAGATGAAAGTTGAGTTTTGGAACGTAAGTAACATCCTCGAGTACCACTGGATACCATTCCTGACCATCAAACGTCTCCATCTCGATGTTCCCGACTGTAACGCCATCTAGCCTAGTTGAGTCTCCAATCACTATTGAGATTGGTTCGTCCAGCTCAACCAACTGTGCAAACCACTCTCGATGAGACGTCATGTGTTGACTAGCTCCGCAGTCTTGATACCATGAAAAAGCTGTGGTCAGGAACAACCTTGGTGGCTTTCTACTTGTAAACTTGCTTGACTCTTCCTTGGAAGTGCATTCTTTGGCGAAATGTCCTTTCTGCTTAGATATGTTACATGAGTATTTCTTCTTACAGTAGGCAATGTACTTTTCGCACGCTTTGCCTGTGCACTGCTTGATCATGTGACCTTTTCCTCCACACTTGTAGCATACGAGCGTTAACTTGTCCTGCTTGCCCTTCGACGACTGCCTTTGCTTCTCACGTCTTGCCAGGAGAGCGTTGTTGGTGCTGACCTCTGAGTTTGTCGTCTCCTTCAGTCGCTCGTCCTCAAGTTTCAGACGTTCGATGAGAGTGTCTACGTTCTTTGTTGCTCCGGTCACATTATCCCAAGCAGTCCTTAAGTGTGCTAATTTTGGCAGTAGCACACTCGTGATCCTTGTCATGATCCAACTTTCTCTCATAGGATCATTTTCGGTTGACACTTCTTCAGCCAAATCCAAGAAATCGTACTAGAACGGTAGGTAGGTTCGATTCCTCGTCGGCGAAAACAAATCATTATGGACTATTTAACAAGCCTCGGGACTTGCTAAATAAGGCCAAGACCGGTTCCCGGTTGTAGTGCCGATGATGATGGTGTTATTGGGAAGGGTGCTTTCTTCAGTTTTGTACTGAAGAAGAAATTGTGGTGGTCTGATCCGAAGAGATCGAAAGAGAGAAGGGTCAAGAACGCAAGACTCCCGTACAAATGGGTTCTCGCTGTTCTGAATGCTTTCGAGGTACTTGTATGCTATTTGTAGCAAGTACTCGTCGATAGGGATAATCGAGGCACCTTCGTATAGGCGAGAGTTCGGATAATGGCGACCGTCAGGCCTTCTAAAGTGGTTCATACATTTTCTGAGGAGTTTTCTTTCGAAAACTCGAAGTCTTTCCATTTGGGCCGAAGATATGCAGGACCATATGGGAAAGGCGTATGATATTCCAGATCGGATTAGCTGCTTATAGCAGAGAAGCTTAACTTTGGTGTCAACTTTGTTGCTCCACTTCAAGACGTTGTACAGTTGCTTAGACCGACCGAGGCCCCTTTGAAGAATGTGGGTCACATGTTTGATGAAATTAATTTTTTGGGGTATAGATGACCCCAAGATATTTCATCCTGTCCTGTGGTCTAATCGTAGTACCTCCTCTTTGTATTCAGATATTCTGGTTGGGAGTGTTTACTACTCAGAATTATAGCTACTGCTTGGAGCTGGTGTTTCATCGTTGCACTCGCCTTTTATAGCCCGCAGCTGTCCTCACTTTCGCTTGACGCTTCTCTCTCACTCGATTTCTCCTGAGTGGTTTTCTGCAATCGACGTACAGCTGCTCGTTGTGCTGAGTGCTTTTCCCTCTTGAGTGGTTTTCGTTGCTGGTGCTTGCCCTGGGAAATCGCATCGCCAACACACACGTTGACCCACTGTCAAAAATGCAATTTGCTTTCACATACCCCGTTTTCTCAAAATTTGGCCCCAATGCAGTTATTGGGTTGTTTACAAAACCATTTGCCTCTTTTATTTGGGTTTTAAATGGATTTATTCAATATAAGTAAGGAACTTTAACCAACAATGGCCGTTTTGTTCCCATATCTCGGGCAGTTTCATAATTCCACTTTCATCAACACTTGTTGTCTTACTCTGCGAAAAACTTGTCACAGTGTTATTTGATGAGATCTTCAGATCAAATGTTTTACCATTCAAGGAGTTTCGCAAGGACCAATATGGTCGATGTAGCAAAATAGTATGTATATACAAAACTGGAACAATTTTTACCGAGTGATAAAACGTTTGTGTGGTATCACACTATCGTGGTGAAATACCACCCCCCTATGATTGATTATCTAGGGATATTTCTGCGCGATAGCATTATTTAATTTTTGTAGTTGCTTCCAATTGACTTCAGAATTAATCATTTTCTTTTTTAAAAGTCGCTTACAGAGCTCCCTTCCCGTCCTATCAACTAGACAGACTTTCTTTTGGTGGATAACAGCATTTGACTGCCCTACGAGAGTTTCTTTTCGTCTATGTTGGCTTTGTTTTCGGCTGACACTATTTTAGACAATCATTTTTTCGTCGCCCGTAATCATGAGCTTCAAGAATGAATCGGTTTCTTCTAGTTTGATGAATTGATCGCAGATGTTCACACACTTCGTCAAATAAATTTGTTTCAGCTTATGTGGTACCCACGATAGTTTTTTACGAAGCTAAGCGATTTCGAATGGTCAAGAACACTGTTAGAGTACTAGCAAGCCCACGAATCGTTGAATGCTCATGCGCTTGCACCGACGCTTTGATTTTATCGTCGGGAATCTCGAAATTGCCACCGAAGCGATGTATGTCTTTCACTGAAAAATCTCTACTACGGAGTCGGGCGAACCCATTTTTGCATTAGCGTTTTTCGACATCTGTGCTGTACAACTTTTCTCTTATATCAGTTGCTTTCTTCCATTTTTTTAAGTAGTAAGCAAAATACAGCGAATATATTCTTCAAAACTCTTCATGTTTGAACCAAAATTAAAATGCAAAATTCGATGAAATCTCGTCAACTTTTTTTTTACTTTTAGGTTAAGTGTTAAAAGAAACTTGCATAAAATGTTGTGTATCACGTGCAGACACAAATAGTAGTTGGGAACTCTATTAATAGAGAGAAAAACGCAATGAACAGCCCAATATTATCTGTTCACGAGCGTCAACAAAATACCCACCTAAGAACTGATCTTAATGAAAAGGTGATCACCGAAACGGAATCGCACTTTGAATCGTCTTACCACAAAGGGTTAGATATGTTAGAACGATGCTGGTCCGATTGTATCACTGTAGAAGAAGAAGATGTTGATGAATGAAGCCGAATTTTGGCAAAAACCTGTTATTGTTTTATATATTGGTCTCAGGATTTTTCCACCAATCTGTTATTTAAGGGACGAAAGCGTTATATAGGGTGGGCCATTCATTTTTGCAAATGGCAACACTTGATCTCTTAAAAACCGTTAGAGAGATGAGCGCGCGAGTGACGGGGCGTAATAAACCTATAAACAATTCCCCGCCACTCGCGCGCCCCAGCTTCTAACGGTTTTTAGGAAATCAAGTGCTGCCATTTGCAAAAAATTATGGCCCACCCTATAGAAGCAAATAACAGGTGCTCTTTTTAAAATTATTTCAACGACATGATTATTATTAGTAAAATGTGATATTTATTAGAAGATTGATTAATATCTTCCAATTTGTTTTCAAATGTATCATAATTGACTTGTGGCGGAATCGCTAAACAAAATCCATTTTAACGAATTGTGTTTGAAATAAATCTTATTCTCTCAAGTAACTCATTTTGAAAAAAATTATTCGCATCATTTTTAAATCGTTGATTCAAACAAATAAGCAAATAAATAATTCTCAACGACCGCAGTGCCGATGGCCGTTAATATTTTCTTATGATTCGTGTTAATTTGTGAAAATGCCGTTCTCAGTGTGGAATATACAATAAATTGTTTGTGAATCGGAAGGAGTGGGTGTTTTCACCAATGACGCACAAGAAATTGAAATACTTGTTTACGCGATTTCTTTATTTGTTTATCGTAGCTGACGTATTTTGCTTTTATAAAGAATAAGATGTTTCTTGTTGTTGCAAACAGCAACAACCATTTCGTCATACTACTGTATTATAGTCAAAATTATCTTTACTCCGCAACACTCGTTACAAAAATAGAAAAGCTATCAACTTAATTTTTGTCAGCCTTTGTCGGCATTAGTAAATCTCCAATTATTTGACTTTATGGGCAAGAAATCCTTCGTATGAAATGAAATATCTTATGACGTGTGTGTGGTTGTCGAGTTTAGCTTAATGTACAAACTGCGATGTCGATTGGTTATTATTATCCTTATAGCATTTCTTTAGACAACACATATTTGAACGAAGATCAGCAAATGGCGGAGATGTCCGTGTAGACGTATGTTGGCCTTGAACGTCCATGAACTCAAACAGAGCGAGTAATTCGAATAACAAACATTTGGCGAACATAAACAGTTATTTATTTTAGTACGAGGGTTGCCTTTTATATTTCGGGATTAGAGAACAAAAACAAATATTGATCATCGAAAATCACTTTACTGTTTTTCAAAATATTCCCCATGAAGATCTATACACTTTTGCATGCGTTTGAACCAATTGTCGAAGCACTTTTGCCACTCTGATTGAGGTATCTCCAACACATGCATTCTGAATGCAGCAACCGCTTCTTCAGGTGTCGAAAAACCTTGACCTCTTAGTTTGTTTTTTACGTAAGGGAATAAAAAGAAGTCATTCGGTGCCAAGTCAGGACTATACGGCGGATGACCCATCAAATCGATGTTTTGGGTGCTCAAAAATGCAATTGTCGCAGCCGATGTGTGAGAGCGCTCATTGTCGTGGTGAAGAGTGATCCGTCTTCGGCGGTTGGTTTTCCTGATTTCTTGGAAGACAACTGGCAAACAAATGGTTGTGTACCACTCAGAATTGACTGTTCTGCGTTGTTATAGTGGTACGGTTGCGACATGTCCAGTTTTTCCGAAAAAACAGGCGACCATTTGCTTGGAAGTGCTTTGTGCGCGAACAACTTTTGTTGGATTTGGCTCATCTTGAAACACCCAGACAGTCGATTGCTGTTTACTTTCGGGCTCATACGTGTAAATCCACGATTCATCACCTGTCACGATGTCATAGACGTGTTTCGAAGCACCGCGACCGTATTTTTTGAGCATTTCTTTCGACCAATTGACACGAGCCTTTTTTTGGGCGATTGACAAATTGTGTGGGATCCAACGCGAACAAATTTTTTTGACAGTCAAATGTTTATGCAATATTGAATGTATGCTGGTCCCACTAACGCCTAAGGTTGTCTCAATCTCATGATAGGTCACATGACGATCTTCCAATATCAGTTCGCGCACAGCATCAATGGTTTTCGGAACAACAACTGATTTTGGACGACCTTCACGAAATTCATCTTGGAGTGAACTACGACCACGATTGAATTCACCATACCATAGATAAACACTGGTCCTTGATGGAGTTTCATCGCCAACAATTGAATTAAGTTCATCCATGCACTGTTGCTGAGTTAATCCACGCCGAAAGTTGTAAAAAATAATCGCACGAAAATGTTGACGATTTAATTCCAATTTTGGGCCGAGATGAATCTTTTAAGTTACTGTAAACAACACAAATAGCGCTCGTATGCCAAAACGTTCTGAGTGCGTATAACCTCAAAAATGTCCAACTTTACGACAGAGCTGTCTATTGGCGGATTGCAACACTAGGGTTGCCAAATCCTGAAACATAAGAGGCAATCCTCGTAACATATTATAATATTGTTATATATAATATACATGTTTTTGACATACTGAATTATATGCAAAAACATAAGACTTAATGTAATTTATTTTAGGCCAATTTATTACAATTAATTGTAATTGGCATAAATCTTTATATATAGTAATTAATTTAATGGCTCGCGTTTTATAGTTAGTCACTAAAAATAAGATATTAGCAAAACATTTATGGTATATTTTACAACTAGTACTTAAGAGATTTAGGATAGCAATTCCTTTACAACTATAATCTTAAATCTATACAATGACAATAGCACAATTTTAATGAATAACAAATAATAACTTAAGGGAAAACTACAATAAAAAACCCTTATTTGAATCTTAAGACTAATATTGCACGGGCTTTCGGTTATTTTATATAGTAATGACCTCGATATAATTTTCATAGACAGAGTACATTCGTAGTGATTTAGGATAACGCAAGACAGGAAACGAGAACATTGTCAGAAAAAGAACAATTGACGAAGAAGTTTAGATTGATTTTGTCAATAAGGAACTCTACCGGTTTAACGTTGGCGTTTTCATGTAGTTCATGTGTCGAATAATGCCATGGCAAATTTAGCAACATTTTCAATATTTTATTTTGACACCTTTGCAATTTTATTTTGTGTGTGCGAGCACAATTACACCATACAGGAGTTAAGCTTGAAAAATGGTTTTAAATATTATAATTTTATTTTCGATGCTAAGCTTTGACTTTCTACACACTAATGGATACATAGCTCTTACGACTTTGTTTATTTTGTCAATTGCGGTAGTGATGTGTTTTTGAAAGATAAGTTTTTTATCCAGAATAATACCTAGATATCTATAGTCTTCGGACCAATCAATATCAACTGCACACATACTGAGTTTAGTGCTATTTGGTAGGTAGCAGTGTTTCCTACATCTCGAAAACCAGACAGCTTGTGTTTTATTACCATTTATTTTTATTTTCCAATTCCTGTAATACACTGCTAGTTTGTCAAGAGCTGCTTGCAAAGAGTTGTAGACATTAGTGAATAAGGCACCCGAAGATAAAATGGCCGTATCATCGGCAAACATAGCTACCTGAATGTTTTCACCTAGCCATGATAAATCTGCGACAAACAATGTGAAAATTAACAAAACAAATTTAAATAGTACGATGAAATGGGGGAATATCTCTTTTAACATACGGAAGTCCTTAGATATATTTATGTATGTGTCGTAATTATGAATATATTTATAAAAGCCAAATTTTAGTCGGGGGCAAATGTGTCTCTCACAGTCTTCTGTTTAAAGCATTATAATTAGAACGCCGTGTTGGTGGAATACTTTATCTACATAAATTGTCTAGTAAAATGATAGTGGGGCTACCACCCCATTTATCGGCTTAATTCAAGCAATATAAGTACTTATAGGCTAAAGTATTGTAGCAAGCTTAGGGTTCGCTGGATTAATTATTTGGAAATAAATAAGAGCCGTTAAATCGATTCTGAATTAATGTGACATTTTATTAGTCCGTAATAATAATCGTTACTTTTTACCGTACGCTTAACGTTTTCTTTATTATCACTTCCGTAATTATCGCGTATTTTACTGCTTACTTATTACTTATTACTACCACACTTATCGCTTGCTTCACGTTCTACTTCTTACTCCTCACTATGCTCTTTGTGCGGCGTATTTATACTGTTTCAGCGCTTCGTTTCCGTGCGTTCCATTGACTTGAATGTTCTACTGTTCCTAGTCTCCAGTTTCCATGACTTTATAGAATATTCTAGTACTCTGTTTCGGACTCTCTAGAATACTCTAGTACTGATTGTCATATGCGTCACAATACCCTCCGCCTAGATTAGTTCGTCGCGAACTAAGTTCACTGGTCTCCCGGGCCAACAAAAGCCACCAGTCGATCGTGATGCACCACTTTCATCCTGGCGTTCGGCGGTGGAAGTTCTTGACCTTCTTCCAAATTTTCTACTGCTCTCCTTTTCGCGTCAGCTCTAGCCTGCCGCCATTCTTCCTTTTCCTGACCACGGAATTCCTCTTGCATTTTAGGGATCTCATGCGAATAGTATAAGAGAAAATGCATGTGCACACCCTTAAGCTCTTCTGGAGTTTGCACATCACGTAAGCGGTCTAGATCTTCATCTTTAATTACACGCATATCATCTGGTATTGGAGCATGTGTCGATTTCATAACCGTATCCAACTGGTAGTTCCGCATCTTTTCAAATAACTGGAGCGGTTTGTTCTTTGGAGCTGACAGTAAACACCAACGTGCGTCGTAGTAATAGACTTTCCATAGATCGTCGCACGTTAATCCTGGTTTCACGTGTTCTTCTCCGTAGAACGCAATGAACGGCACCTCTAGCTGTTGATTACGCCTACAATCTAGGGCTTGCTTGATCTTTCCCCCCGTATGTGGTGGCTTACAATAGCGGTCTCGACCTCCAACATCCGTTGATCTCTCTTGGTCGGAAACAGTTGATTTACAAAACGCATGTTTGTAAATCCATTCAGCTTCATCTTGTAGTTCATTGGGTCCCTCTGGAACAGGCGTAACCGGAACTTCGCGTAATTGTACTCGCTCAGGAATATCTGTTTTACGGATTTCATTGTCCAAATCAGTAAAGTGACCGCTTTCCAATTCATCATTGAAATGTTTTACCGCCTCAGTTTCCCTGTGACTACGTTCAGAGCGGCGTTCAACATCGTCTTCGTCGTCGAATAGCTGTTCGTCTATAGCCCTACGTGCTGAACCTTCATCGACGTGCTGTTCCTCTCCATCACTTTCCTTATCCTGTGTACGACGCAGACACTTGGAACGCTTTCTGCCTTCGACTTTCAAACCAAGATTCTCTTCAATAAGGTCACAGTCGTCGTCTTCCTCTCCATCACTTTCTTCGTCCTGTGTACGACGCAGATGCTTGGAACGCTTTCTGCCTTCGACTTTCAAACCAAGATTCTCTTCAATAAGGTCACAGTCGTCGTCTTCCAGTCGGTCGTCCAACTCGTCATCATCATTGTAAATCCGTTTCAGGGAACGGCCTGAAGCATCAGTGTCTTCATCATCACTGCCGTCCTCTTCAATCGGGTTATCATCGATGAAATCCTTCAGTTCTTCACGTAACACATCATCGTCATTTTCCTCCTCTTCCTCACTGCTGTCGGCCATAGCTTTGCTCTTCCTGAGTTTCTTCATTTCATGTGGCTCCAATTCCTCCTCATCCTTAGCTTCTTCCGCTTCCGAGTCCCAGAATTCTTTCATACACTGCCTTTGGGCATCCAATTTTGCATTAACCTCTGCAGCTCGCGCATCCAATTTTGCCTTAAACTCTGCAGCTGGCGCATCTAATTTTACAGCTCGCGCATCCAATTTTGCAGCTTGCGCATCCAATTTTGAATTAACGTCTGCAGCCCACGCATCCAATTTTGCAGCTCGCGCGTCCAATTTTGAGTTAATATCGATAGCTTGCGCGTCCAATTTTGCCACCATAATCCTGAACATCTCCGAAATGTCCAACGGTTGCGAACTCTTCTCCGAATGTCGATCTGCCATCGTCACAATACACTTCCACAGACTTATTTATTTCACCAATAATTAATCCCACTTCTGACACCAATTGTAGCGAGCTTAGGGTTCGCTGGATTAATTATTTGGAAATAAATAAGAGCCGTTAAATCGATTCTGAATTAATGTGATATTTTATTAGTTCGTAATAACAATCGTTACTTTTTACCGTACACTTAACGTTTTCTTTATTATCACTTCCGTAATTATAGCGTATTTTACTGCTTACTTATTACTTATTACTACCACACTTATCGCTTGCTTCACGTTTTACTTCTTACTCCTCACTATGCTCTGTGTGCGGCGTATTTATACTGTTTCAGCGTTTCGTTTCCGTCCGTTCCATTGCCTGGAATGTTCTACTGTTCCTAGTCTCCAGTTTTCCATTACTTTATAGAATATTCTAGTACTCTGTTTCGGACTCTCTAGAATACTCTAGTACTGATTGTCATATGCGTCACAGTATTATATATGGAACTTTACAAACTAAAGGACGTAAGATCTAACTTAACTAAGCTTAACCTAAGGTAAACAGGATATATGATGAAGGTAAGAGTAGGGGCGGGAGGTGGGGGCAGGTTAGAGAGGAAAGTGTGGAAAGTGCCGTTTAAGATTGGTGATGAGAATGGTATAGGAGGCGGTGATGAGAGTATGGGGAGAGAGCACCTTAAGGTAGATTTTATAGGATAAATAAAGGGTATTCCATTTCGTGATTCGGCGCAAGGCCAAAATAAGTTATTATGGAAAATTTAACAACCCCCGAGACTTGCTAAATAAGGCCAAGACCGAATCCCAGTTATAGTGCCGATGATGATGATGATGATTCCATTTCGTGATATACAAGTTTAACCCTTTGCCCCCCCACTGGGGACAGCGGAGGGCAAAGGGTTAAATGTATAAACATGAAACACAAGAATTTAATTTTTGCGACCTAAAATTATCTTTTAACTTATGATAGTCTGCTTTATGTTCGGATATAAGCTTTTATTGATCCAGCATGTGTTAACAAAAAGGTCGGCAGGGTCTTTCTAGGATGTTCTTGAATTAGTTATGTTTATAGAATTAATTATGTTGTTGAATTATTTATATAAGGGTAAAAAATCTTTCCACCTTGTGTTCGGATATAAAAAATCTCTCCGCCTTATGTTTGGATATAAGCTCCTTAGTGATGCAACATGTGTTAGCAAAAAGGTAGACATGGCCTTTCTAGGATGTTGTTGAATTAGTTATGTTATAGAATTAATTATGTTGTTGTATTATTTATATAAGGGCAAAAAATCTCTCCACCTTATGTTCGGTATAAAAAATCTATTCGCCCTATGTTCGGATATAAGCTTCTTATTGGTGGAACATGTGTAAGCAAAACGGCCGAGATGGTCTTTCTAGGATTTTGTTGAATTATTTATGTTGTTCAATTATTTATGTTGTTCAATTATTTATGTTGTTCAATTATTTATCTAAGGGCAAAAAATCTCTTCGCCTTATGTTCGGATATAAGCTTCTTATTGATGCAACATGTATTAACAAAAAGGTCGGCATGGTCTTTCTAGGATGTTCTTGAATTAGTTGTGTTGTAGAATTATTTATGTTGTTGAATTATTTATATATGGGTAAAAAATCTCTCCACCCTATGTTTCGATACAAGCTTCGTTAGCAAAAAGGTCGAGATGGTTTTTCTAGGATGTTGCTGAATTATTCATCTGGTTGAATTATTTATATTGTTGAATTATTTATGTTGTTGAATTATTTATGTTGTTGAATTATTTGTCTTGTTGAGTTATTTATGTTGTTGAATTAATTATGTTGTTGAACCATTTATGTTGTTGAATTATTTATCTAGGGGCAAAAAATCTCTCTGCATTATGTTCGGACAGCTTCGTATTGATGCAACATGTGTTAGCAAAAAGGTCGGCATGGTCTTTCTAGGATGTTGTTGAATTATCTATATTGTTGAATTAGTAACGTTGTTGAATTATTTGTCTAGGGGCCATCAATTTCTCGGCTCTATGTTTGGGTATAAGCTTCTTATTGATGCAGCATGTGTCAGCAAAAATCTCGGCATAGTCCTTCTAGGATGTTGTTGAATTATTTACCTTGCGAATTATTTATGTTGTTGAATTATTTGTTTAAGAGCAAAAAATCTCTACTCCTTATGTTCGGATAAATGCTTCTTATTGATAGAACATGTGTTAGCAAAAAGGTCGGCGTGGTCTTTCTACGATGTTGTTGAATTATTTGTGTTGTTGAATTATTTATATTGTTGAAATATTTTTTTTGAATTATTTATCTAAGGGCAATAATCCCTCTGCCTTATGTTCGGATATAACCTACATATTGATGCAACATGAGTTAGCAGAAAGTTGGCATGGTCGTTCTAGGATGTTGTTGAATTATTCAAGTCGTTGAATTATTTATGTTGTTGAATTGTTTATCTAAGATCAAAAAATCTCTCCGCTTTATGTTCGGATGTAAGACTCTTATTGATGCAACATGTGTTAGCAAAAAGTTGGGCATGGTCTTTCTAGGATGTTCTTGAATTTGTTATGTTGTAGAATTATTTACGTTGTTGAATTATTCATGTTATTGAATTGTTTATTTTAGGGTCGAAATATCAGTAGAAAAACATCGTTTATTTGTTGTTCCATAAGGCATTTATTTAACAAAAATAGAAAAACAAAGTTTATACTTCTAGATTAAATGCTAAAGTCTATTTTACAGTAATATTTTTTAATTAAACCTATGGCTCGAGGGGACTCTAAAATATATTATGTTTATTTTTCTATCTATTTATTTGGTTTTTAATGTGAGTTTCGTTGAACACTATTTAATCATTAAGTAATGAAGCGAATATAAGAGAAATGTTTTTTTTACATATTAAATTTTTTCTTCCTCTCTAATATTTATTGATGACACTGATGCTTGCGTTCGAGGTCACTATATTTTTATTATATACGTAGGCCCGTTAAACTCGAAAATCACATTGAAATTTTTTTTTATATATGGTTTTCTAAGATTTTTTTGTTTGCACTAACGCGCTCACAAAGGGGAATTTGAAGTACCCTTAAATGTCAGAGCACGGTGCGAGCGGATGGAGAAGAAGTGGATAAGGAAAGGAGGTGTCGATATATATATATTGTTCTTGAATGCCTGGACATTACAACGACCAGAAAAGACATAATCAGGTAGAGCATTCCACATTCGCGTGGGTCGGCTAAAGAATGACTTTCTATGTTTATGTGTGCACCTGAAGTTGACTTTCAACGTGAACTGATGTGCATTCACAGATTGACTGGTATCGCAGCAAAATGTCTGAGGGAACGGAACACATTCAGCATGTTCAGTTGAACGAGGATAAGGAAGCGAGGTATCGATGTATATTGGGGCTTGAATGGCTGGACATTACAACGACGCGGTAACTCGTGATCAGGTGGTTCGGGTAAAGAATGAGTCTCTATGTTTATGTGTGCGCCTGAAGTTGACTTTCAACGTGAACTGATGCGCATTCATAAATTGACGGGTATCGAAGCAAAATGTCTGAGGAAACGGAACACATTCAGTATGTTCAGTTGAGCAAAGAGTGTGGTAAAGCATATAGAAAAGAGACAGGCTTGATACGTTACGCCTATGTTCTAACGACGGAATTAAACGACTTACGGCTTGGTTGCCAATAAGTGTCACTGCTCGTTTTTGCACGTGCACGTACACGAGCACGTGTAGGACAGTTTTGATTGTCCCTGACCAAATATGGGAGTTAAACGCCATCATGGGACGAACATACGTCTTGTGAATAGTGGCCAGATTGGATGGAGTGAAATATCTTTTGCATCTCTTAAGGAACCGCATATATTTGGCCGCACTCTTCGCACCTTCAAATATGTGGTCATTCCAATTAAAAGTCGAATTAATTCGAGTACAGAGGTTTGACTTGTTGGGCCTTATTTTGAGTTAGAAACAACCGATTGGATCGCGAAAGCTATATTAAGCGTAAAGGAATCTCCAGAAATAATTTTGTTTCTCAATTGTTTTAGTAGTTTAAGTATTATGAAAGAAAATATATATGACATGATGATTTGTTGACCCAAAAAAATCATACAAATCATATATATATATATAAAGAGAAAACACCAAATGATGTCTAATATCTTATTGCTTATGTGTAGGTCGCTCTCTTATGAAGAAAACCAGATATTGATAAAGAAAATGTGTTCATAAAATGCAACTCAAAATTCATTTAACAAATATCCAGTTGGTTTTTTTTCCCGAAATCGTCGGTGACGTAACTGCTCGTCACTTTCTAGATAGTCGGGAAATATCCCCCCCCGGTCTCCCACCAACCCGCACACTTTTTCTCTTTCTTTCTTTAATTATCTTTGATTTACTACTTTAGATTTTACGTTAGTCTATAAGGTATTATATTAATTTATGCTTGGATTAAGCCTAATAAATGAGGGTTCTGCCCTCACTAAACATAAAGATAAACACTTGCGCATTCGCATACACCACAAACTTAAAGCAGGTGACATGTATTTTCTAACTAAATATTGTTTTCTACCCTCAGAGAGAGTCACCTTTTGTACATTTAAGTGAAATTAAATGCGTTATAAATTATAGATCTGATAACGTAAATTTATATTTCTTTATTTTTATGATATTAATAGTAACAAATATAAAATATGTAAATTTTGTTTCAGCCCTGTGAGGGAATCACTTCTACCTAGCCTTGATTCAATACATCGGGAAATCGACAGTGAATTTAAGCTACCAAAGTCATCATTCAGAAAGGCCTTAACAGAAGAGCCGAGCTTCTTGGACCTGCGGGACAAGTTACCATCTCTTAATTCGGCTGCCCTGTTAGACGATGATTTGGACGATGATGTACGTATTGATCACCAACATTGACATTTAACGTCACTTCACCGCTATTTTGTAACAAGGTACAGGCTACACTGAGAAAAATTCGAGGAGCCAGAAAAGCAAGTGCCAGCATTTTAGAAGAAAACAATAGTTCTTTAAATGATAACTTCAGAAAGAGAGATTTTGGAGCGAGACGTGCAATCAAGGTAATTTATATATGAATTGATCCTACTCTAAGCTCAGCATGTTTGATCAAAGAGAAACATAGCTGCAATGTAAACACTGATGACGGTACTTGTGTGATAATAAAACTACAAACTTTGGAAAGTAATCACTGATTCTGTAATTTGACATTTCACTCAAGATGTTGAGTATTGCCCATGGCTATGAATATTATAGAAGATAATTCCACAGACTTTACGTTTTTAATCAAATGTTGTACAGGGTGGAGGAAAAGGAGAAGTAATGTCATAATGTGAATGTGCCATAAATTTTACATATGACATCTAATGTCAATGAGCTTTCTCTTTTGCATTATGAGTTATGTATTAATAGATAGAGCATTATTTTTATTTATACCTTCAAATAAACTTTCCGTGAAAACATAGTCAAATATTTGCATTTCTGACACAATTTCTTTTGTCACACCCTGTACTACATCACATTGGACCAATAGGACGGAGTCAGAATTTTATTGTGTTAATTATTTATGGAATGGACGGTGATGCTTTACCAAAAGTTGCGGAACACGACTTTTGCTTGGTAAAAAATTGAATTAGATTTTTTTTGGCAAGCCTCAAAGTTTGTGCTATAGTTAATGAGATATTCGTTAGAAGATGTACTTCTACTTCGAATTTAAAGACCTCATATTTGATTTCAATATTTGTGAACTAATTTACTACTCCAGGATGATTTTATTTTGTTTTATTTATTTGATTTTTTTTTTTTATTTAATCATCATCATTATCATCGGCACTACAATCGGGATCCGGTCTTAGCCTTATTTACCAAGCCTCGAGGCTTGTTAAATTTTCCATTATAATTTATTTTCACGGGCAAGATTTTTAGCCTTATTTATTTATTATTAACAAGTAATTCAAAATTACATATCAATAAATTACCATACTGAGCCTAGGAGCTGAGACTATTGGCTCTGTACTTTTAAATTATAATTTGAATTTTAGAATTTTTATAAACTTATCTATATTTTCTATGCTATCGGCGGTAGGGTCTTGGAGAATTTTATAAATATCTATATTACGAAATAGGTGGTCTCTTAAAAGTTTCAGGTGAGGACAATCTTTTAGTATATGAATGACTGTAAGTGTTGTGTTGCATTTTTGGCAGAATGGGGATGTGTCTCTGTTGAGTAGGTAAAGATGCGTAGCGGACGTATGACCTAATCGATTATCACGAAGTTTGTGATTTTAGATTTATTTAAATTCGTTGGATATACGGAATGATATTTGAATGGGTTTACGTTTTTGTAGGTGTGGTGATAAGAAACAACTTTCGGGTTCCTACAGGCCAATAAGTATTAAATAAAAATAAAAAATAGTGGTGATAAGTATATTTTTTTTATTATTTTATTTATTGGCCTGTAGGAACCCGGAAATTCATGACCTCGCCGACTCCACTCCGCCATCGTTCCCTGCCCTTTGCATTCTTCTCCCACGCTTGAGCATCTGATCCGATCTCCTCAAGGTCAAACCTAACATTGTCCTCCAATAACCGTCGCGGCCGTCCTACCGGTCTCTTTCCCGTTGGTCCACCGTCAAGAATTCTACGCACGATTCTATCGTTGCCCATTGGCGCTACATGTCCGGCCCATCTTAATCTTCGCGACCTGATTACTCTCACTATTGTAGGTATAGCTATTCCAATTCGTGGTTGTGAAGTTTCCTCCATTGTCCTGCCACATCGTCATATTTACCACCAAAGATACCCCTTAAAACTTTATTCTCGAATACGTGGAATTTGTTTTCTTCCCGTTTTGTGAGAGCCCACGTTCGCATCCGTATAGAGCAATCGGCATGGTTATGGTCCTTTAAACACGGAGCTTTATGTTACCTGATAGCAGTTTGGATTTCAGTAGTTTACTGACTGCATGCCATCTAGCGTTACCGGAGTGTAGTCTTTTGTTAATTTCCTTCGACATTTCGTTACTGGCCGTCAGTATCGTTCCCAGATATTTAAATTCTTTAACTTTTTTTTGCCGCTGACGTTTATATGTGTTCCCTGAGTTCCACCTGCTCTCGCCGTGATCATGTATTTTGTTTTGTCTTCATTTATTTCTAGGCCCACCTCTTCTGTTGCTTGCATGATGATTTCACTGTTTTTATCTACAGTTCGTAGATTATCGCCCAAAATGGCGTTGTCATCCGCATATGCAAGCACTTGTGTGACCCCGTTCAGGGATGATCCGGCCATGTTGTCGTCTAATACCTTTCTGATGACATACTCGAGCACATGGTTAAAAAGACATGGTGATAGGTCATCTCCCTGTTTTAGTTCGTCCCGGATTTCAAATGGTTCTGAGAGGTGGTTGTCTATTCTAACTCGCCCTTTGTTTTCGTTCTTGCAGATTTGAATGAGGGCGGCATATTTTTTCGGGATTCCCAGCTCAACTGCAATATGGTAGAGTGTTTGCCTTGCAACTGAGTCGTAGGCTTTTTTGAAGTCAATGAATAGTTGGTGAACCGCCTCTCCGTATTCCCACTTCTTTTCCAGCAGTTGCCTTATTGTGAACATTTGGTTGCTCGCTGACCGGTTCCTACGGAATCCGCACTGGCAGTCTCCCAGTATTTCTTCTGTGTACGGTGTGATTCTCGCCAGTATGACATTTGTTAGTATTTTGTATGTGGTTGGGAGCAATGATATTTCTCTGTAGTTTTCGGAGTCAGATCTTTCGCCTTTTTTGAAAATGGGGACGACTATTGAGGTTTTCCATTCTTCCGGAGTGACTTTGTGACGTTTCTAACAGATACACACACAATACACAAGCAAATAGCGAAGAACACCGAACGGAAATCGAATAAGAAAATGCTACGGCTACCATAGCGATGACATAACAATTCCACATCAGTTGAATGTACTTGAGTTTAAAAATCGAATTCGTACACGCGGTCAGTAGCCTGGTGTGTTGCGCATTGGTTCAATTTTTTGTGATTCTAACTGTCATAGCGTCAGTTCGAATCACACGTTCTTCACTATCATCGCAAACACTATAACTTCCTTGTCCTATATTGTTTTAATCAGTTGGTGGTTGTTTCGAGAAGTTGACTCTCCTCCATGCTCCACAAGCTCTGCCGGTATGCAGTCGACTCCGGGAGCTTTATTGTTTTTCAATCGATTTATTGCGTCTACAACTTCGTTGAAAGAGTGCTTTTGGATCTGAGACTCGGCTGTATGAACGCCTGGTGTGTTTATTTGTAGTTGGTGGGTGCGCAGATTGAGCAGGTTTTCAAAGTACTGCTTCCATCTTGTCACGATATTGTTTGGTGCTGTGACCAGACAGCCGTTTGCGTCTCGAATTATGTTGTCGCTCGCTCGGTAGCCATTTCTAATTGAGTTTATGCCGGGATACATACCTCTCATGTTCCTTGCTCTGGCATTTTCTAGGATTTTTTCGATCCGGGTCTTCTCACTGTATCTGATTATTTGTTATTCTATTTCCAAATCAAGGTGTTCAACTTTCTGGCCGCTGCTTATTAAAACTGCCTCCGTCTTATGTCCAGCTAGTTTCAGTCCGGTATCTAGCCAGCATTTAATGCTTTGGATTGCGTGGGAGCAAATATTCTCTAGGTCATCTAGATGTTTAGCTACGGCCACTATTGCCAAATCATCTGCGTACCTAATGATTCTAACCCCATCTGATACATTGACCCCGAGCACATCATCATACATTATATTCCGTAACAGCGGACCCAATACGAATCCCTGAGGTACACCCGCTGTTATTCTATATTCCTGTGGTCCCTCATCTGTATCATAGAGCAGAGATAGATGGTTTGCTAGTATACGCACCAAGTAGTGTAAGACTTGTGGATCGCGCAACGCTTCTAGAATCCGATTCCAATTCACCGAGTTAAACGCATTTTTAATGTCTAGCGTGTTACCACCGTGCAATCTTTTTTGTACCTCCTCGCCATCGTGCTCCAGCTATCGCATTGCGAGCGATGTCGCACACCACAGATAGTGCCTTACCGGTCGATCTACCTTTCCGGAACCCATACTGCGATTCAGAAAGCCCCGATGTCCCCTAAGTGAATTGTTCCAGGCGAGTGGCAATTACTCGCTCAAACAGTTTTCCTGTTGTGTTCAATATGCACAACGGGCGATAAGACGACGGCGCCTCTGGATTCTTGACTCCTTTTGGTATAATCACAAGTCGCTGTTTTTTCCATCGTTTAGGAAATTGTCCTGTTTGAAGGCAGGTTGTGAAGACACTGCTGAAGACTTCCGGCTTTTTGTTAAAGCAGTCTGCAATACAGCGTTAGGGATACTATCCAGTTCCCGGGTCGTTTTTTTTTTCTTGACAACCATTGCAGCCAAGAGCACCTCTTCGGTGGTCACGGGAGGTATCTCTCCTTCAGTGATACTCCACTCCTCTTGCACTCTCAACACCTCATCACACTGCGGGAAGAGGACAGCAGCGATTCTTGCCATGTCAGTTTTACTTTTTTTGCATTTAACTACTGTTGTTCTGTAGTATTTTCATGACTATCCTGTAGGCGCTGTCCCATGAGTTGTTATGTAGTTCATCCCTTAAGGAGCAGAACGCGTCATATTTACTTTTGCGAATTACATTGCTCAACTCCTTCCGTTTGTTGACGAATTCTGCATGCAACCGTGGGTAGGTGTTACGGTTTCTTACTCTTTGTTGAAAGCGTCTTAACCTGTTGCACTCCGATCGCACATGGGCGATTTCTGAGTTCTAACAATACATTGATTTGATAGCCCCGGCTGGTTGTCTTTTCCATGGCATAGAAGGATCACATGCGGTAGTTAGCCACTTTTCCAGCCTGCCCGTTAGCATCGGCCTCTGCGTCAAACTGTGCGATTTGGTCTTCCAGTATATAATCGAGCAGTTCCGCATCGAGGTCCTTCTCTTTCCACCCATATTTTTTTTTTGGGCTTTCTTCGGTAATTTGCCAGTGACGAATCCCATGTGCGGTAATATTTCGTACATCGCGGCTTGGTGGTCAATGTGGGTTAAGGTGTCCAAAACTCGCCACTCCATACTTCTTGCCAACATAGAACTGGCAAATGTGGTGTCGATTTTGGATCGGCCTCTTTTGTTTATGAAGGTGTCATCAACACCATCATTAAGTAACACCACATCTAGGACTGCGAAGGCTTCGAGTAGTCCCTGGCCTCTACTGTTGGTCCTTATGCTTCCCCATTCTACTGTCCAAGCGTTGAAATCTCCAGCAACTATAAGCAGGCTCTTATCTCAAGCTTCTTGTGTAATTCTGTCCAAAAAACATTTGCAATATTCTATTTCCCACCTTGGCGGAACGTAACAACAGTAGAAATGAATTCCTCTGATCTTAGCATAGGCAATTCCTTCCTGCCGCTGGACAGTTCTGCATTCCATGGAGGAATTTCCAGTTGTCCAGATGGTCGCTGTTCCGCTGCTGTCTTCCTCACATGTTATTGTACCATTGCCACGTATCTTGTACTGCTCATTGATGAGTACCACGTCGGCACAATATTCCTTAACCGTTTGGTAAAGGAGCTTTTGTGCGGCTCCACAATGGTTTAAGCTGATTTGAATACACTGAAACCTGTCTATTTTTATTGAGAAGATTGGACATCGCGTTTTTAAATGCTCGGCTTTTGTAACTCCCTGTTGAGTGGTGGTTGCCGCCTTCGCATCCTGATTCGCAGAACATACATTTGGGTTGTGCTTTACAACCCATTGTTTGTGGCATTTTTCACCGCATTTCAAACAATTTTCCGAACGATCGTCTTCGGATTTGCAGGATTTCGCCACATGACCGTATTGCCAACATCTAAAACATCGTGTGGGTGCGATGTGTTCTCGAAGTCTGCATCTCACCCATCCAACCCGTAGGAAACCTGTAGCCAGCAACATGCTAGCCTTGTTTCTTGGTAAGCGGATCATGGCAACCTACGTGCCATCTGGTTTTCTTCTTAAAATCTTTACCGCTTCCTTTGGGATCGCGTTCAGCACAGGGAACTCTATAGCGATCGCTGCCAGGATATTCTCTATAGTACTTGTTGTACCTTTGCTATCAGTGTCTCGGTGGTGGCCTCTGGTCGGAGTTTCAGTTTTAACAGCAATTCACCTTTTGCTGTCTTTCGAACTTTATTTACGCTATTTCCGAGTTCACTTAGCTCAGACTTGGCCTTCATAAACTTCAGTATATCCGCATACGATTTGTCCCCGGTTTTGGATATTATTATAGCGTCCGGGCGTGGTCTCTTTCTTTTCATAATATTGGCTAGCCCAGTATCACCTTTTCGAGCCTCTTCACCCCCCAACCTCGCACCCGTCTTCCTACCCCTCTGGCCAATTGTAAACCAATTATAATTGAGTGACTCAACATTGTTCTGCCCCGGCACCCTGATTACGTCTGTGTGCGAGTTTTGCTTTGGCTGAATTTGCACGTTTACACCGCTTGCTTCAGCCAGCGCTGATGGCTTCTTTAAGCGATTTTCCACTTCCTTATCGTAAATGACCTCGACCAGCTCTCGCACGGCATTAGTAATATGCCTTTGCTTTTTAATTTTGATCGACCTCGTTAATTCTGCGATCCGTTCTCCGAGCTGCCTGAACACCAAAGAACGATCATCACCTCCATCACGGGTCTGACCCGCGCTCGTCTCCATATCGCCACTGCTTGTTGCCGCCATAAATTATGCAAAAACCCTTCCTTTGCACAACTGTAAAAAGCCCCTCTGTTGCTGTCGGGAGAGCAGGTTTTGTGTGTTCTATATGACTGGTCTCTGAAAATTCAGAATCCTAAATACAATTTGGTAAGACAAAACTTACCGCACTGAAACAATCACCAAGGACACCAATTGAAAAGAGGTATGGGATGCCTTCTGACTAGTGTATTTTTTGTTCACTGATCCACTTTGCTCAAATTAATTTTTTTTTTACTGTCACTTTGAAAATCTTTCTATTTTGACACTTTTTTTTAATTAAGTTTTTTTGTGGGCTTTTAGTTAACTTTTTTTCACTTTGCCCCACAACACTTTGTACACTGCACCACACTCGCGTGGGGGATATAGTAATTTAAATACTATCTAAGCCCAGACAATTGTAATACTCGATGCCGTATCTGCCCGCGACTCTTTGTATCATATGCGTCCGATCGCGACCTGTGGTGTGTGTGAATAACTATTTGAGTATTATAGATTTTATTATCCTAGAAAATTCTAGGGCAAAGAACATCAGAGGTATGTATGTCGGCATAAATTCAATTAGAAATGGCTACCAAAGGAGAGCCAAAATAATTCGAGACGCAAACGGCTGTCTACACACAGAAACAAACAATATCGTGACAAAATGGAAGCAGTACTTTGAAAATCTGCTCAACGTGCGCACCCATCAACTACAAATAAACGCACCAGACGTACATACTGCCGAGCCTCAGATCCAAGAGCCCTCTTTCAACGAAGTTGTTGACACAATAAATCGATTGAAAAACTACAAGGCTCCCGGAGTCGACTCCATACCGGCAGAGCTTGTGAAGCATGGAGGAGAAGCAACCGCTCGAAAGATCCACCAGCTCATCCAAGCAATATGGGATAAGGAAGTCACTCCGGAAGAATGGAAAACGTCAATAGTCATCCCCATTTTCAAAAAAGGCGACAGATCTGACTGCGAAAACTACTACTGGGAGACTACCAGTGCGGATTCCGAAGGAACCGGTCAGCAAGCAACCAAAAGTTCACAATAAGGCAACTGCTGGAAAAGAAGTGGGAATACGGAGAGGCGGTTCACCAACTATTCATTGACTTCAAAAAAGCCTACGACTCAGTTGCAAGGCAAACACTCTACCATATTGCAGTTGAGCTGGGAATCCCGAAAAAATATGCCGCCCTAATTCAAATTTGCATGAACGAAAACAAAGGGCGAGTTAGAATAGAAAACCACCTCTCAGAACCATTTGAAATCCGGGACGGACTAAAGCAGGGAGATGGTCTATCACCATGTCTTTTTAACCTTGTGCTCGAGTATGTCATCAGAAAGGTACAAGACGACAACATGGCCAGAGCATCCCTGAACCGGGTCACACAAGTGCTCGCATATGCGGATGACATCGCCGTTCTGGGCGATAATCTAGAAACTGTTAGTAAAAACTGTGAAATCATCATGCGAGCGGCAGAAGAGGTGGGCCTAGAAATAAATTAAGACAAAACAAAATACATGATTACGGCGAGAGCAGGTGGAACTCGGGGAACACATATAAACGTCAGGGGCAAAATATTTGAAAAAGTTAAAGACTTTAAATATCTGGGAACGATACTGACGGCCAGTAACGAAATGTCGAAGGAAATTAACAAGAGACTGCATTCCGGCAACGCTAGTTGGCACGCAGTCAGTAAACTGCTGAAATCCAGACTGCTATCACGTAACATAAAGCTCCGTGTCTATAGAACCATAATCATGCCGATTGTTCTATATGGATGCGAAACATGGGCTCTCACAAAGCCGGAAGAAAACAAATTCCGCGTATTCGAGAATAAAGTTTTGAGGGGCATCTTTGGAGGTAAATATGACGAGGAGGCAGGACAATGGAAGAAACTCCATAACCACGAATTGGAAGAGCTATATCGCAAACCTACAATAGTGAGAGTAATCAAGTCGCGAAGATTAAGATGCGCCGGACACGTGGCTCGAATGGGGAACGATAGGACCGTGCGTTGAATTCTTGACGGTAGACCAACGGGAAAGAGACCGGTAGGACGGCCGCGACGGAGAGGGGAGGACAATGTTGGGTTTGACCTTGAGGAGATCGTATCGAATGGTCAAGCGTGGAAGGAGAGTGCCCAGGACAGGGAACGATGGCGAAGCCGAGTCGGTGAGGTCATAAACTTCCGGGTTCCCACAGGCCAATAAATAATAATAATAATAATAATAAAGATTTTAATATTGAAAGTCTCCCTGGAAAAGGTCAGAAAACCAGGATTTTTATTATTTAATTTAATTTAATTTAATATAATACTTAACATAGCTTATCTTAACTTAATTAATATTATCATCATCATCATCGGCACTACAACCGGGATCCGGTCTTGGCCTTATTTAACAAGTCTCTCCGACGGTCCCGATTTCGAGCCGATGTCATCCAGTTTGGCACTCCCAGACTCTGGGCGTCCTGGTCTACGCCATCCCTCCATCGCAGACAAAGTCTGCCGCGCTGTCTCCTTCCATACATCCTGCCACAAAGGACTTTCCGGGCAGGCTCCTCTTCGCTCATTCATGCTAGGTATCCCACCCACCGGAGTCTACCGAGCTTGATTTTTCTTACAACATTAGCTTCAAGGTAGATCGCGTACAACTCATGGTTGTAGCGTTTCCGGAATCGTCCTCCCTCACATATGGGCCCAACAATTCTCCTTAAGACCTTCCTCTCGAACGCGGCTAAGAGTTCAGAATGCCTTTTATTGAGCACCCAGGTCTCAGATCCATACATGAGTACTGGTAAGACCAGGGTCTTGTACAGTAGTAGCTTGTTCCTTGACGAAATCTCCTAGGGCTGCTTACATTTATGCCAGTTCAAAATAATTGTGACATATAAATATCTTTTTCCAGTTATTCCCCATATCCGGCTGGCAGCTGACCACTGAAAGAATTAATTGAATGTGTCGAATACAAGAACTATCTGTTATACAACAATATATAGAAAATTGAGAGCGAACAGGGAGATGCATTTTGTCTAAGTATAGCGAAGATTATTTCCCTAGAATGTTGAATATCTAATTCGATAAGCGGGTTCCACCCACAGGCTTCCGTATGAAGATACAAGCTGAAATTAATCAAGTGGGATCAAATAAACACCCATTCCTGATATTTATGTATGTCTTCCTACAATATATTATGCCATACGCGTAGAAGAACAGCTTGAAGATGACCAGCGGTGAGCAAAAAGTCGATTGTTTTCTTATTCCATCGGAACCTGAAAAAAAACAACTCATCCCTAACTTGCGGCATACCCACTAAATTTTCTTAAAGCGCTGAACACCCGATTACCAAAATTAGCCCATTATTATTCCCACGTGTTTCGCCTTATGAATGCAAAAGAGATCTTCACTTCAAATCGGCTACGCAAAGCTTATAATAAATTGACTTGTTCTTCTCATGTATATGTTTTGTGATTTATTCGTGTTTGTGTGTTAAATTCGACCTTAGACTCTTTGAAGCTTTACAATTATCACTGGTTCCTCCTGCCGCCTGTCAATAACAAAATAATTTAATTTCACATATTCGAAAATATTTGTTGAGAACAAAACACATTTTCACTAGTTTCATTTCTCAGATGTAACACTACCTCGCCAGTTTGTCTTGTCTTATTTTATATTTTTAAACGCACGAAGTATTTCAAAAACTAGATCTGGTATTCTTGGCACGTGGAGAATTATTATACCCTCTATATTTTCTAGGGCACGCTATACGCAATTTGACTAGGCGCCAAGTTACATCAAAATAAATGTTTATCATAAAGTTTAGCAAGTTGTTTTGTGAATTGTCTAATGCGCATATATTTTTTTAAATAACTAATTTAATTGATTATGCAAGCAATTTTTTGTTTGGCCCAAGGGTTGAAGACAAGGACACGATATGTTGTTTATATGGCAATGCTCCTTAAAGTTGTGTTGGGTCATTAAACATTAAGTGGAACTTTAACCTCTGCATGCGTGATAAACTCACGAAGGCAATTCAATGAAATCTTTTTATTATGTGGAGCAATTTTATTCAAAACTTTATTTAATCCAACTTGAAGCAGTTAAAAGGCAGATTATCATTGCGATTAAATTTGAATAAAACACTTTATATGACAACTAACGAAATGTTCTCCTTGACAATTTTGACTTCGATATGTCTCTTTGTTTACGGATCTGGTGGTTTCCACTTCCAGTCTCTACCTCGAGTTGAAATCTCCCAATTGGGCATCCAAATGATATTTTCGTCCTGATCAAAAACGTTCGTAAGCCGATCTAAATATTTTGCGATGTTTTTATTCAAAATATCCAAAATATGAATTGGAGGGTGTCGCGCCTGTTACCACCCACCACAAGTGAGTAGCCTGCGCGACCGGCAAAATGAATCCAGATTGGGGAAAAGATGGTAGTCCGTTGGGGAAATGTCATGAGATTACGGTGGATGCGGAAGAATTTCAAATCCTAACTGCAACCGTTTTTGCACCCATACTTGTGAGGAATGGGGTTTAGCATTGTCATACACAATGATCGGGCCGCGCCTATTGACCAACGCGAGTTGCTTTTCCGCCAATTTAGCATGCAATATGTTGATTTCCTCACAATATTTGATAGAGTTTATCGTTTCTCCGGGTTGAAGAAATGAAAAGTGGATTGGTCCTTTCGATGTCCACCAAATTGTCACCATAACCTTTTTTGTGTGAAAATCGGACTCGGAGGTGTGTTTTGGTTTTTCACCTGCATCCAACCACTGCCCAGGTTTCTTACGGTAATCATACGAATCCACTTTTCATCACAGGTGACTATCCGGTGCAAAAATGGTTCAGTTTGGTTTCTTAATCTAAGCGATGCGCAGATTTCAGGCGCGGTAGTTTTTGGGGCTCGTTCAGTTCGTGGGATTCCCACTTATCAAGTTTCTTTACCTTTCCTATGAGAGAAAGGTGTCGACTTATTGTCATTGGGGACACTCCCATGCTTTGTTCACTCTCCCGCACCAATTTCGTTGGGTCCGCAACCACCGTTGCTCTTAAAACATCTTCGTCAACTAACGTTTCTGGCTTCCCACGTAGTTTGTTTTCCAGGCTGAAATTTCCCGAACGGAACTTTCCACACCAACGTCGTATAGTGCGTTCGTTTACCGCTACATCCTCAAATGCTTCATTAATGTTTTTCATTGCCAATGACGCATTATGTCCCATTTTAAATTCATAAAGAAAGAGGGTTCGAATTTGAACTGCCGATAGCATGGTAAAAAATAACTGTACTTGTAACGAACCCTAAAATTCGCATGCGTCAGGCACACGTGCTTTTTTTTACAAAAAATCCGTACTTTTTTTTTAGTTTTTCTTTATAAAAAGAGAAAATTTAATGTTGTGGCACAGATGTTCACTCGAGAACTTCTTATTTCCGACTGAGCGAAAATCGGACATTTCGTGTGGTACAACCCAACACAACCAAATCTTCAAGCTAAGCTAAACTTGAAGACCGATGCAAAGGACCTGGAAATAATTATCCCCAAAATGGTCATTATAATGGAACACTTTACTTTATAAAAAAAGGAAATTTAACGTTTGGGCACAGATGTTTTTGGCGGATTTGTATGTTGTTGTCGAAGTGTCACCGAAGTGTTCCGCCGAACACCGTTCACAAACCAAAAATTCGGTTGGAGCGAATACAGTCATAAATGATGCACGGAGAAGTGGATTTCGAATCATTATTTATTGTTTCTATTTTTGTTTCGTAAATCACTGCATAGAGTTTAAAATTAATTTGGCTTATGTGACACTCGATATTCAATTACACACGCGCGATTTACACAATGCACACTCGACCGTCATAGACTTATCGGCATCTAATAATCGCGATTTAATTATATGTATTTTTTTTTTTTTTTGGATTCAAAACGCACGGATCGACCTCCTCGTACGGGTTCTCTCTGTTCTCTCCTGGACGGATGCTCGATATAGACTAATTGTCTCCATCCTAAAAATATCCCATTCGAATTACTCAACCCGCATCTGCAAAGGAAAAATTCCCCATCCAATCTGCTAACAGACTTTCCCATCGTATCTGTTATCAGCATAAAATTTTCCTTTGCATCTTAAAAGGAGAATTTCCCATAGGCTCTGGAAAGGAGAAATCTTACCCAATAATCATCATTATCACCATTCGTTGCTGGTGGTCGGAATCATGTTTCTTTTGTTTCAGGATCGGATGCCGCCGCTTATTTTCCGATCTTTCCGTAGTTTATTTGCACTACACATCTGGCATGCGGGCAAAGGATCGCATGCACTTCGGATGGGTGCACGGACTATGGGATATGTTTAGGTTAGCCACCTGGCTTAAGCTAACAATGCTCTTGAGTGTTTCCAATGGGTAATAAAAGGAACCGTGGGATTGGTATCGTTCCTTTGTTAGGCTTTTCGAATCATAAACATCTAGCGAGCAATTTACGTTAAGATGTTTATGATTGCATGACCATTGGACGGTAGCTAAATGATATGCCTTGTTTGCATAAGCGTGCCTTTGCATTAGGTCATGCCAGGGATTTAGGTGCTAATTGCATTTAGCTACCAGCGTATGCATCCGTTGTTCGGTTTATTTACCGACAATGGTATTCCTTTGGAAACATCGCGTTGATGTTTAGAATGGGAGATTGGTGACCTGTATGCGATGCTTGCTGCATTTGACGCATTGCTTAGATGCGATGCTTTAGCTGCCCTTTTGAATTGGGGTACACTACCATGTATGGATGCGTTGAACTTGATATTGGAAGCTTTTGAACGTTAAGGTCCTTGGTTTTGATATCGGTTTCAACGTTGTTGCAATTTCATACAACCTTTGTTACAGGTATGGTAATGACTATTGGGCCACGTGTCTGTGGGCACGTGTGCTGCGAAAGGTGAGTAGAGTTCCTTGGCAGAAAGGATAACTCACCTGTAAGGAGTTGTATGGTGCATAGAACCGCTACATGTTCACTCGCGAACTTCTTATATCCGACTGAGCGAAAATCGGACATTTCATGTGGTACAACCCAATATTTATCTTCGGAAATTTTAAATTCCTTGTGTATTAGAATTCCAGTACCTCCGCGAAGAACAGTGGTTCGCGGATTAGAAACAAGTGTATAATTAGGAATAGATATTCTGGAGTTTGGTTTAAGCCACGTTCCCGAGAGGCGGAAGATATCTAGAGAAAACTTGCCAACGAACAACCGGAGGTGTCCGCGAATATTGGAATATATAGACTCTACATTGAGAGAAATTTCGGTTAAATTAGCCATTAAGAGAAAGGATATGTGAAGTTATGAGATAAAATCCGACTTTTTTTTCTATTTCTGAGCTGTGTTTTGGCGTGGGCGGGATCTTCTGTAAGCTACTTATGTGATGTCCAGATTAAAATCGTTACAGTTGAATTGGTGATGTTTTGTTAAGTTATGGGAATCTTTGACAACCTTAGTGTATGACATTCCCGGACTTATAGGATATGTTGCTTGAGGTGATGTTGTTATGGATGGTGAAGGTTTGTTCGTTGCCATGTGTGTTCTGTGCCTTTGGAGAACACTCAGGTTATGAGGACATTGGGAGAAATTAGCAGGGTGGTGTCCTCCGCAGTTACAGCGTGTCACTGTGATTTCCTTCATTGTAATGGGTCCATCGGGGTTTGTTGTTTGGATTGTTCCTGGTTCCATCCCAGGCAGGCTGACCTTGATTCTCCAGGTTGATGTTGCTCTGCACACTTTAGGCATTGTATGCTTAAATGACATACGACCGTCAAGTGTCCTGATCCTTGGCATCTTTTGCAATGAAGGACGTTTGGTTTATGTGGTTCCTCAATCGCAATTTAGTGTAAACAGGTATTTTATTTGTTTCAGCCGGTTGACATCAGCCGGAAGAATTTGTATAATTCGTAGATTCAGGATCCTGTTATTCCGCATGTATGGCGGTTGGAAGCCTGTTCATTTTCAGTTCCGGACAGATCCTGAATATTTCTGCTGCAAGTTCCTCATTGGTCTGTGGCGGTTCCGCCAAACCCCACTGTTACTTACCTGAAGAACGCCCATAACTTCGACCCAACCTTATAAGTTTCGCTAATACAATCGCATTATAATGCAAGGGCATCACTCATCTAAGACTTTTATAATGCCCTTCACCCATATTTGCTTTTAGCACATCTCATCGATGCATCATCGTCTATTTTAGCCGCGATGCACATCATAAACCATGATCGCCCCGATTCCTTTGTCCTTGCCGCCTGCCTGCTTTGTTTTTCCGTTGCCTTCGCGCATGAGTAAACAACACAGATCTGAACGATCACACACATACCACCATGGTCTCCATTACGAGATCTGGTTTGCTATTCCACCAAGAGAGACTTTACGTTTCTCTGGTGGTAAGTAAAAACATATGCTTAGTGAAGAGGGTATCTTCCACCACCCACCAAACTCACCCCAAACGAGGGTTGAATCTCTGAGTGTTATTACATCCGCTGACCACCATGGTCGTGCTGCCCCCGCTCTCCGTCGCGCGGCGGAGAAGCGTAGGTCGTGTCAAGAAAGAAGTGTTTCATCTAGTATAAAATTTATAAAAATCAATTTAATATTAATACTAAGTTCTAAGTGAAGTATAAAACACTAACATATTTAATTGTGGACAAACGTGACGCCGTTTCGTCCTTTCGGTTCGGCGTTTTACTTGGTGGAATATTATGATGGAGGAGGAAGACGAACGGAGTGTCCGTGTAAGGCACAATACCCACGCTGGATCAATATATCTTACAATGAATGTCGCTGTGTATGTCGAAAGTTTATGTCGCGAAAGTTTTTTACCGCCTTGTTGTGATCCATTAAAGTGATTGTTGTGATGGAGGTCGAAGATCATGTTTGTGGTAAAATTGCGGTGGCCTAAGGTACTTTCGAGCATCGTAATTAGCTCATTGATGTTCGTAATATTTGTTATGTAGATGGGTGGTGTTCTTATATTTTTGGTGAGTGCGTTAGGCATTTGATTCCTAGTTGTCTTCTTTTGTTGGGGAGACGGTGCTTTGGAGAACAATGATTGCTGCTTTGAAGATGATGGGGGAGGTCCTGGCCGTTGAGCAGGCGTTTCTTCCACGCAGACGCCATCTCTGTTTTTAGTGGGTGCTTGTAGGGAGTGAATTTCCCCCTGAAGTTGTTTCATCTGCAGTCTATTTATTTATTTTATTAGGCTTAATAAAAGCTTAAGTTAATACCAATTAATACCTTACATACTAACTTAAAACTAAAGTAGTAATTAAAAATAATATATAATTGAAAAAAGAAGAAAAAACAAGGAACGAGAAGAGGACTTGGGGGTAGGGGAGGTAGGAGGCTGGAGAAGAGCGAGTGTATGTGGGGTGGCAAACGTGGCATTTGTGAGACAGAGACATTGAACGGCATATGTGTTGGAATGTGTACGGGTTGTAAGGGGATAGACGGTTGATGGGGCAAGGCCAGGAGGAGAAAGGGAGGAAGCGGAGTTTGAGTGCTTCCAGATACTTTTTTTTCGTAGTCAATAGCTCATGTTTCCATGGTTGTCGGTTTCTTTGTTGCGTTAAGTAAAATGTCTGTGGCTTTTCTTTTGCGCTATATGATGTTATCACTGTAGCCATCTCCGCCAGGCACATATTCCCGTTGATCCCCGCGGAACTTTCTTTTAGATATTCTATCGCGGGGCGGTAAACTCGGTCATCACTGGGGCCGTCTCCCAACATTCGTTACTGGTGGCTGTCACTCTCTCTATTTTATTACTATACTATTTATTGGCCTGTAGGAACCTGGAAGTTCATGACCTCGCCGACTCCACTCCGCCATCGTTCCTTGTCCTGTGCACTCTCCTTCCACGCTTGGCGCATCTGATCCGATCTCCTCGAGGTCCAACCTTACATTGTCCACCCATCTCCGTCGCGACCGCCCTGTCGGTCTCTTTCCTATCGGTCTACCGTCAAGAATTCTACGCATGGTCCTATCGTTGCCCATTCGCGCCACATGTCCGGCCCATCTTAATCTTCGCGACTTGATTACTCTCACTATTGTAGAATTATGGTATAGCTCTTCCAATTCGTGGTTGTGGAGTTTCCTCCATTGTCCTGCCTCCAAAGATACCCCTTAAAACCTGATTCTCAAATACGCGGAATTTGTTTTCTTCCCGTTTTGTGAGAGCTCATGTTTCGCATCCGTATAAAATAATCGGCATGGTTATGGTCCTTTAAACACGGAGCTTTATATTACGTCATAGCAGTTTGGGTTTCAGTAGTTTACTGACTGCGTGCCAGCTAGCGTTGCCGGAGTGTAGTCTTTTGTTAATTTCCTTCGACATTTCGCTACTGGCCATCAGTATCGTTCCCAAATATTTAAATTCTTTAACTTTTTCAAATAACTTGCCTGTGACGTTTATATGTGCTCCCTGAGTTCCACCTGCTATCGCCGTAATCATGTATTTTGTTTTGTCTTTATTTATTTCTAGGCCCACCTCTCCTGCCACTTGCATGATTATTTCACTGTTTTTACATAGAGTTTATAGATTATCGCCCAAAACGGCGATGTCATCCGCATATGCGTGCACTTCTGTGACCCCATTCAGGGGAGATCTGGCCATGTTATCGTCTTGTACCTTTCTGATAACGCGAGCACAAGGTTAAAAAGACATGGTGAGAGGCCATCCTCCTGTATTAGTCCGTCCCGGATTTCGAATGGTTCTGATAGGTAGTTTTCTATTCTAACTCGCCTTCTATTTCCATTCATACAAATTTGAATGAGGGCGGCGGTACACCTGCAGCAGCGTTGAAAGTTCGGGAATGCTTTCCATTCACTCGAATTTGAAAGGTTATGTTTAGAACGAACTGGTAGGTGATAACATACAGCGTTTTAGTGAGGCCAGTGGTCAGTAATTTAAAACCGAGACCTTCGATCCAGGTTATGGCAAAAGCCTTTTCAATGTCCAGGCTGGCAATGGTGGGTTCCTTATTAAAGAGGCGCACGCAAACATGGTTTTGAAATATGTTGGAGGTGCTGTGCGCTCTTCTAAATCCAAATTGAAAATCAGGTATTAAGTTCCTAGCCCTGATAAAGTTATTTAGCTTCTCGTATATGAACTGTTCATATATTTTGCTGATGCAGGTGAGAAGCGAAATAGGACGAAAGCTTGAGGGGTGATAATTTGGTTTGCCAGCTTTTGCTATTGGGCAGACAACGGCATGCTTCCAAGCTTGCGGAAAGTACCCCATGTTGTAGGCATGGTTGAGCAGAATGAAAAGCTTTCCCCTGCTGCTTCACCGCCGCGTTCGCCTTTTATAGTCCGCAGCTGTCTCCTCGTTCGCTTTATTTTTCTTAATCACTCGTTTCCTCCTGAGTGTTTTATGGCGATCGGCATACAGCTGATTGTCGCGCCTTTCCCTCTTGATTGGTTTTGCAGGCGATCGTTGTGCTGAGTGCTTTCAATGGGAAACTACATCGCCAACATGTATTTTGTTTTGTCTTCATTTATTTCTAGGTTCACCTCTTCTGCCGCTAGCATGATGATTTCATTGTTTTTATCTAAAATTTCTAGATTATCGCCCAAAACGGCGATGTCATCCGCATATGCGAGCACTTGTGTGACCCCGTTCACGGATGATCCGGCCATGTTGTCGTCTTGTACCTTTCTGATGACATACTCGAGCACAAGGTTAAAAAGACACGGTGATAGGCCATTCCCTGTTTTAGTCCGTCCCGGATTTCAAATGGTTCTGAGAGGTGGTTGTCTATTCTAACTCGCCCTTTGTTTTCGTTCTTGCAGATTTGAATGAGGGCGGCATATTTTTTCGGGATTCCCAGCTCAACTACAATATGGCAGAGTCTTTGCCTTGCGATTGAGTCGTAGGCTTTTTGAAGTCAACGAACAGTTGGTGAACCGACTCTCCGTATTCCCACTTCTTTTCCAGCAATTGCCTTATTGTGAACATCTGGTCGCTTGTTGACGGGTTCCTACGGAATCCGCATTGGTAGTCTCCCAATATTTCTTCTGCGTACGATGTTATTCTGGCCAGTATGACATTTGTTATTATTTTGTATGTGATTGGGAGCAGTGATATTTCTCTGTAGTTTTCGCAGTCAGATCTGTCACCTTTGTTGAAAATGGAGACGACTATTCACGTTTTCCATTCTTCCGGAGTGACTTCCTTATCCCTTATTGTTTTAATCAGTTGGTGGATCTTTCGAGCGGTTGCCTCTCCTCCAAGCTTCATAAGCTCTCATATACAGTCGACTTCGGTAGCCTTGTTGTTTTTCATTCGATTTATTGCGTCTACAACTTCGTTGAAAGAGTGCTCTGGGATCTGAGGCTCGGCTGTACGTACGTCTGGTACGTTTATTTGTGGTTGATGGGTGCGCACATTGAGCAGGTTTTCAAAGTACTGCTTCCATCTTGTCACGATATTGTTTGGTGCTGTGAACAGACAGCTGTTTGCGTCTCGAATTATGTTGGCGCTCGCTCGGTAGCCATTTATAATTGAGTTTATGTCGGGATACATACCTCTGATGTTCTTTGCTCTGGCATTTTCTAGGATTTTTTCGATCCGAGTTTTCTCCCATTCGCGTTTTTTGCTTTCAAGAAGTCCTGTTGTCTCTTTCCGAATTGTCGCGTATCTTTCTGCGTTGACTTCATCATATCTTTCTAAGTGGATCACTCTGAGGCTCTGAGGCGCTTACGTTGTTCGATGCCCTGCACGCATGGTCAAACTAAGGTTTGGACTTAATTGTTTTCTTAAATCCGAATACCTTTTGGACTGTTTGTTTGATTGTGTCTCTGATCGATTTCCATTTAGTGTCCACATTGTTGGCTTCCTCTTTCTCACTGCTCCCATTATCTAGGATGCTAAATCTATTCGTTAGTTCCTTTTGATTTTCAGCCCTTTTGCGAAGGTCTTTTAGTTTATCAACGTCGAACTTTTTGCTCGTCTCCCGTGATTGCCCATGTGGATTTGCTGCGAGCCAACTTCTAATTTTGCCCATCACTAGAAGGTGATCGGAGTCGTAATCTGCTCCTCTATATGATCTTACGTCGAGGATGTTCGAGTGGTGTCTTTTGTCTATGAGGAAGTGGTCTATTTAGTTACGCATTACGCCGTCGGGTGATATCCATGTGGCTTTATGGATTTGCTTGTGCTTGAATATCGTGATTTTCACTACCTGATCTTTGGACGCTGCGAACGTGATAATTCAAATTCCATTATCATTTGAAACGTCGTGTAGGCTCTCTTTACCTATAGTTGGTTGGAAGATGTCTTCCTTTCCAATGTTTGCATTGAGGTCCCCGAGGAGGATTTTAACATCGAATGATGAGATCCCATCGAATACTTCCTCTAGGGTCTCGTAGAATGTGTCCTTCGTTTCTTCGTCGGTAGATTCTGTTGGGGTGTGTACGTTTATAAATACATAACTGTACCATGGTCCCTGTATTTTTAGCACCGACATTCGGTCATTAATAAATTTCACATCTTTTACATGGGGCGTAATCTTCTTGCTTATGATGAAGCCAGGCCCGAGGTTATGTGTATCGGTACCTCCACATGCCAGTGTAAACCCATTGGTTCCGATTACTTGATTTGGGAGTCGGACTTCCTGAAGCGCGACGATGTCCAATTTATATTGTTTCGTGTTTTCTACGACCGTCTGTATCGCGCCTGGTTTATATAACGTTCGAACATTCCACGTGCCGACGCGTATATCCCGCTTTTTCCGTTTGTCCCTACGTTTTCTTTTTGCCGGGTCGGTGTTTTCTTGATGATTTGTTCCCTTATGGTAGTGTCGCCTCATCGCACCTACGCCTACCGGTTTTTTTGTGGGATTGTTTTGTGTATATTGATTATTCATTTTTGTTCCCTCGAGTCTTGGGGTTTCAAATAGTCCGCCATCTCAGAGCCCCTCTTTGACATGGTAAGGTCTGCTTACTGCTCTGATATGACCCGGTGTCAGAGAGACGCCGTTATAATACATCCGGTATACCCCTGTTCGTCTATTCGCTCTGAAGTACTCGATAAGAATGAAGAAATATGAATAATTTGATTTTGAATTAAAATAAATGCGGACTTCAAATCAAAATCACTTCTTTGACCGCATCAAATAGTCTTTAAGGTGTCTTCAACTTGGGGTTTTTCCTATTGACCGGATCAATTGCATAATAACTCTTGGCGTTTTTAAATAGAAATGGAAATTATTGCCACCGTAAGATGACATTTGCAGTCTCCGTGTGTGTTACTTAGGTTTTTAAGGATCAAGGATAAAAGACAATGTAACTTTGAAGCTCGTATTCCATCTGACTTGCAATATAGCTTCAGAAACGTCCCTTTCTTTAGGCTTAGGGGTTGCTATTTCTCCAGCATTTCAACGTTCATAGCACAGATTTTGTAGATTCTAGGCATCTGGGGAGTGATTCGGTTACAACAAATGTTGCTTCATTCTACAGCTATATGAGAGGCCTAATGCGTAAGCCTAATGCAAAGCCTAAACTACTGTATAGCCTAAGCTAATGTAAAGCCTAAGCTAATGTATTACTCTTGCAATATTTTTCATTAGTTTGAGTTTTATAGAGCTTCCGCCTTTATAGCTGAGATTTTAAGGATGTCGTGCTATGTGTTCGTTCGTGTTCACTCAACTAACGGCTAACTACATTTGTGATGATTGGCCAATTAACTGACAACTTACTTATATAGATTTGTGACATATTACGAAGCGTGAAATTAACTCCAAAGGCTTTGACTCTAAGTAGACTGTAATGCTATTGGTTTTTTAACAATGCAAACTACTTACGTTTCTATAAACTAAACATATTAATGCAGCATTTAAGATTATGGTTATATTAATTTTTGCTTTAACTTCTATTTGCAGTCAATAATAGATGATGATGATGAAACTGCTGGTTTGGGCATCACGAGATTCAGAAAGAGTATATTGCTGGACGATGCAATTGAAGCTCCATCGGCAGCATCTCTAAGGGCCAATGCTACCAGAGAACGCTTGGCAAACATCGAATCGGAAATGTCGGAGAGATTTGAAAAACAAATTCAACGAGAAAAACGATCGGCTAACTTGAAAAAATTATTAAATGAATCGGACATCGAAACTACAAAAGTTGTAAAGAAAGTAACTTTCTAACTAGAAAAAAATTAAGTGACTGTGTCGGAAACCTATTTAATAAAATTTGTGTATAAGGACACTCCTATATCAGAAATATAGATAAAACTTAATTTTCGAAAAATAATAAAAACAAAAGCGAAACCGTAATAACGAAACGTTGATTTATGACAAACATTTACAAAGGTTTTACAAAGGTTCATTGGAATCTAACACTTAAAGTGAGGTTTGGTCCGTTTGAAAAATGCGCATTGCTTTTGTTTCAAAAACTGGTAAATACCTCAATTTATCTTTGTTCCACAGTTAATCCAAACACTCCTCCGGTGTTGTAGCTGATGTGTGGCGTTTCTAATAGATACACATACAACTAATAGTAAAGAACAACATACCGAAAGACAAGTCGAAAAATCAAAGCATATCCATCAGATCCGTATACCATAGCAATAACATAGCAATTCCAAAATCACAACATGGATGTTGAATCCGCAAAGAACCTAGAATCCGCCTGTGGGGGCGTCCATCACCCACCGACGGGTCCTTCACAAAACTGTCACCTGAAATCCGAGCACCAAGGTGAAAGTAAATGAAAGGCACAGTGGGAAATTCTGTTGCACAAGGTTCTCTTTATTTAATTGTAAAAATATTATCTGTGTTCCTTTTATTTATCCTTCGTTATCTTATTTTACATTAAGTTTTTCGCACGGAACTATTCAGCAGGGACACATCCGCGATTTAAGTTATATTTGTTGCAAGTGGATCCGCTTACGAAAGCGCTCTAAAGGCTCCGCTTACATTTATTGACTAGCTTAGATGCACTGTACACTTAAGTTCAATTGTCAAACCGCGAAATCGATTCGGTTACCAAAGTGCTCTAAAAGCTATGTCTGCATTTATTGATCAGTTTAGATGCACGGTACACTTAAGTTCAATTGTCAAACCGCAAAATCACCCTTAAGTGACGATATTGACATGCGGCCGTATTGATCCGAACTCGATAGGAGACGCCCCGAGGAAGCTACGCGCTCGACTCTTGGTTTCGCCGCGGTGGTTATGACTCGACAATGTTGCTTGTGCGCCGTTTGGCGGATGATTAGCGACTGACTCATTACAAGCGAGAAAAAGTTCGTCGCGTCGTGGCAGTGGAGTCATAGCTAAATAAACTCACTGCAACTTACTAGGAGCTTTGAAAAGGATTGCTATGCGTTTTGGCACTCGGTCGGCCAATACGTAAATTACTGCGAACGATACGGAACTCTCTCTTGGCAATGAGGTCAATTAACTGGCCACCAGCACGGTATATAGATGTCGATTGCTGTCGTCCTGAAACAATTGCTATGGTAAGAAAAAGGAGAAACGAATACCTTTAGTTGGATGGACTGCTGATGGAACCTCAAGTAAAGAATCCTCCAGATAATGTAAACACGGTAGTTAACTGTTGTGAACCCTTTTTCTCTTTATTTGTCTTGAATTTACTTTGATTTATCTAGATTTAGTCTTTGTTAATACTTTGTCTCTTGAATTAGATTTACGAAGTGTCAGCTCATTTGAATATTATTGAATGTCAGCTGTTTGCTGACATTTGTTATTATTTGTGTTGTCATGGCTGCATTCAGTAGTGCCTGCGCTGGCCGGATCCAGTGTTGCTATCGTGTGCTGCTCCGTCTCCAACATTATATTTGCATAGGGGATTGGGTTCCGGAGAATCGCTGCCGTACAGGCTGAGTTAAATTCCTCTGGCGCCATGTATACGAGGAAATTGGTTTGGAAATACGACCAAGTATGGGCATGAGTTGTCGGTTAGACAAAGGTATGTGGGTCTTGGTCGTTGCGATGGTTGTTTCGTGGAAATGCAACGCATCGTGCTGGTGACTTGCCAGTAAGGAGAATTGGTATTGGGTAGGATTAGAGCCGAAATGATTTTCAGGGAAACTAAATGTTGCTTGGATACAAGCGAGAAATAGTTTAAGCAGGAAGTGAGTCGGAATGATTTTCAGGGGAAATTGGAATTGCTTGGTTGCAAGCAAGGGATATAATTTAGCTAAAGAATTAATCGAAGCGGTTTTGGGAAAATGTATGCGGCTCGATGTAGTTGGTGGAGATGGTGAGTATTCCGTTGCAAATTTGAACATGCGTTTATTACAGGATATGATTTTCGGGGGAAATTAGGATTGCTTGGTTGCAAGCAAGGAGTATAATTTAGATAGACAATTAATTGAAGCGATTTTGGCAAAATGTATGCGGCTCGGTGTAATTGGTGGAGATGGTGAGTGTTTCGTTGTAAATTGAATAAACGTGTATTACAGCTTGGGAAATGGGTTCTTGGTAGGTTGGGGATGTATGCAATTTCAGATTTGGGGACGGATGCTGTTGCATATTGGGATGTGTTTTTGCATGTTGGGAGATGGGTTACAGGTTAGGTTAGGGTGACGCGCTGTTAGTGGTCGAAATTGTTTGGCATTGTGGGTTGGTTCTCCATGTGATAAAGAGAACCCCTACACGCCTATACTATTGCAAGTGTAGTGATCATAGATCACTACTCCCATACAAATCCCCAATATTACCTATAATCCCAACCTAATTCCAATCCAATTGAATCATATGCACGATATATTTAAACCACAAGTTAATTTGTCGCGCAATGATTCAATTTCCAAGTATCTTACACCCCAATCCAATTGAATCATATGCACGATAAATTTAAACGAAAGTCCATTTGTCGTGCATTGATTCAATTCCCTATAACCATTGAAATTATGAAATGCCTAATTCTAAATGCATTTCATGATTTCTCCTTCCGGGAATTTATTCAAGTAAAGTCCTAAACACTTCCGAGAATCCTATTCCAATTGAAGCACACAAAAACTTGTTTGTGCTTCTTGGAATTTTTAAATGAAATTTTTAACAAATCTCTGTCGCCACAGAGTATAAAGCGGCGGCACATTTTGGATTCGTCAACAACAACAAATGTGCAGGATGAAATAACGTTGACAATTTGCTGCAACTGTGGTAATAAAGGACATCCGGCCAGCTACAGGAAGTGTCCCAAATATAAAGAGATAGTCCACAGAACCAAGGAGACTCGAGCTAAACAAGTAGCCAAGTCAAACTTCGGAAAACAGGCCACACAAAATTTCATCCAAAATGGATTTACATTCGCTTATAAGGTTAAAGGGAACCAAACAAAGAATATGAAAACCCCACCACCTCTCCCCCAAAAACATATTCAAGTTCCTAAGCGATCCGCTATACAGGCCAACACAATGCCACAAATCCAAGCGGCGGCACAAAAGCCTCCAAAGGGGCAACCCTCTATGATGGAGAAACTACTAAGTCTCTCTCGCGTGATTGAGGATATTCGACCCCGATATGAAAAACTAACAACCGAGGCTGAGAGAGATGCACTCCTTTTCACGGCATATGTAAGACATACGCTTCAAAATGGATCCCAAAATTAAAGTCATCCTTATAAATGTCAACACCCTTGTTTCGCTATCAAAGCGTGCGATAGTCTCTGACTTCATAAAGGATAACCGGGCGGACGTGGTTCTTGTAACCGAAACTAGGTTGCATCCATGTTACCGCCTCACTTTCCCAAACTTTTCAATGATTCGAAGAGATCGAACCCCCACTGGCGGCCACGTCATCAACGGAGGTGGCACCTGTATTATAGTTAATAGCGAACTTCGCCATGAAGCTATTGACCTCCCATATTTCGAGTCCATAGAGGTCTCCGGGGTTAAACTGCATCTAGCTAATAATGGTAGAGTGAACATATACTCCGTATACCACTCGCATAAAACCAATAATAGCCCCATTAATCCCGAAGATTTCGGCCAATTAATAACGTCCTCGGGGCATACACCCTTCATCATAGGCGGCTATTTCAACTCCAGGCATCCCCACTGGAACAACTCCGTCTCTTGTCCAAACGGCACAAAGTTGTTCCAATGGTACACCGAAAACTGTCATACCCTCAACTTCGAAATAGTCGCACCCACGGGTGGTACCCGAGGTAACTCCATCCTGGACATCTTTATTGTGTCCAAAGACTTACTTCCCCAAGTATCACCGGGTGTATCTGACCATAACGCTGTGGCCATGTTCATCCGCGGCTATCGAGCATCCCGGGCTCATGTCAGATACATACCCGATTATGGGCGCACAAATTGGGACAACTTCAATATTACATTGAACGAAAAACTACACCAACTCTCTCTCCCCACTGACAGGAACCTAACGACGGTTGAGATAAATAACGCTGCAACTCGACTTCACGAGATTCTAGTTGAAACCTCTGAGACTCACGTCCCGAATTACAAACTTGAAAAGACCTATCAGATTCCCCTTGACGACTTCACTCTTCGTCTCATCCGGGAGCGTAAAAAGCTCTGCAGAATGAGATATCGTCACCGCTTTACGCAAAGGGAACCATTATTGCGAGCCATTATTCACAATATTGGCACACTGATAAAACAAAGAATCCAAAACAATCGCACCCGACAATTGGAAGACAAACTGAAGGGTATTCAGATAGACCAGAACATTTATAAAAATGTTAAAAAGATATGTGGCACTTCTCGTTTTACTGTGCCAATCATGCACAACGGACTTGTTGTCAATAAAGATGCCAATAAAGTAAACATCATCGGATAGACCTTTCAAAATAATCACAAGCTCACTCTCGAGAATGGCGACCCGGACACTAATGCAATAATTAGTTCAGAGGTTCACAATAAATTAGACAACTTGAAAGAGCTAATAGGTGTCTTTAACTCAGCTAACAGTGCATACTTCGACGACACACGTAATAATAGTCACGGCTTTGTCACACCAAATACCCTACAGAACCTAGTTAAATCTCGAAACCCCAAGAAGTCACCCGGTATCGACAATATGTCCTACCACTCGTTGCGAAGGCTTTCTGCTTTATTCTTTATAAAGCTCTCCATTCTGCTCAACCATGCCTACAACATGGGGTATTTTCCCCAAGCTTGGAAGCATGCTGTTGTTTGCCCAATAGCAAAAGCTGGGAAACCAAATTATCACCCCCCAAGCTTTCGTCCTATTTCGCTCCTCACCTGCATCAGCAAAATATATGAACAGTTTATATGCGAGAAGCTAAATAAATTTATCAGTGTCAGGAACCTAATACCTGACTTCCAATTTGGATTTAGAAGAGCGCACAGCTCCACTATGGCTCTCAACATATTTCAAAACCACGTTTGAGTGCGTCTCTTTAATAAGGAACCCACCATTGCGGTGAGCTTGGACATTAAAAAGGCTTTTGACACAACCTGGATCGAAGGTCTCGTTTTTAAATTACTGAATACTGGCCTCAGTAAAACGCTGTGTAATATAATCTACCAGTTCGTTTTAAACAGAACCTTCCAAGTTCGAGTGAATGGAAAGTTTTCCCGAACTTTCAACGCCACTGCAGGCGTACCACAGGGCTCCATTCTAGGCCCCATCTTATTTAATATCTACACCTCAGATATTCCTCGCCCTGTGGATGGTAAAGTAAACCAGATTTGCTATGGGGATGACGTCCTGGTGTACACGTCATCTAAAAGCCCAAAACTCGCCACAAACCGACTCAACCGTCATCTGGACGAACTGTATCAGTATTACAGTCGATGGAAAATTCGACTTAACCCATCTATAGCAGTAGCTATAATTCTGAGCAGTAAACACTCCCAACCTGCTTCCCGATATTCACAGAATATCCGAATACAAATGGGAGGTAGTACGATTAGACCACAGGATAGGATGAAATATCTTGGGGTCATTTATACCCCAAAAATGAATTTCATCAAACATGACCCACATTCTCCAAAGGGGCCTCGGTCGGTCTAAGCAACTGCACAACATCTTGAAGTGGAGCAACAAAGTTGACACCAACGTTAATCTTCTCTGCTATAAGCAGCTAATCCGATCTGGAATATCGTACGCCTTCCCCATATGGTCCTCCATATCTTCGGCCCAAATGGAAAGACTTCGAGTTTATGAAAGAAAGCTCCTCAGAAGATGCATCAACCACTTTAGAAGGCCCGACGGTCGCCATTACCCGTACTCTCACCTATACGAAGGTGCCTCCATTATCCCTATCGACGAGTACTTGCTAGAACTAGCATATAAGTACCTCGAAATCATTCAGAACAGCGAGAACCCACTTGTACGACAATCTTGCGTTCTTGACCCTTCTCTCCCTCAATCTCTTCGGATCAGAACACCACAATTTCTTCTTCAGTACAAAACTGAATAAAGCACCCTTCCCAACAACATTCCCCTCTATAATAGAGGATTCCTGGACCCATCCCATTGGGTCTACTGCTGACACACTACAAACACGCACGCACAGTACAAGACAGCACAAGCACACACACACACACACACCGACCAAAGCGCAGATTTTTAGACGCCAAAGACGTGATCTGCGTTTACTACCGCACTCAAGACCTACCGATCTTGTACGATTTCTTTCCCACCATCCCTCCATCCAAGTAGTTAGAGAACATCCGAACTAACCATGTCCACACTATCCTTAGATACCCCCACTTTTTCCTTTTCTTTTCAGATATCGCGAGACCGAGCCCAACATCCTTACGCATGTGGGTGATTCTGGTTATCGCAAGATGACCAGAAGTCAGAGACAAGATGAAGGACACCTTGTCTCGCTAAAGTCGGCCCTCTCGCCACCCATTTTTTTTTGATTCGTCATCAGTCGGAATCCAAAGGCCAAGGCACGGCCACAACAAATAAAAACCAAACTAATGAAATAAATAAAACATAAATAAATAAATAATAAATAAAAGAACCTAATAATCGCTTTTCAATATTGGACCCTTGAAAACAAGGAAGACACCCCATTGAGGTAAGATATAAGAAAAACAATTTAACAAAAATATAACCCTACACAAGTACCATTTTGCCTTCTCGAACTTGCCTTTCCAGATTCGAGCAAAAACCGACATCCATCCCAGCTCTAGTAACTGGGATACGCATTCAATAAATTAGTTGTTCTAAAAATCAAAGAGCTCAAAATACCTTGTTCTCTTTCGCTCGAAAGCATATGGCTTCTGATATTGTTGTTTAAACAAATATTGATTAGTGTCAAAAACAAGCCGTTGCAGACAGCGAAGAGGCAAAACCAACCCAAACTTTGTCTACTGATGAAAATGTTCTGACGCGAATCCTTGACGAGACAGCAAAATGTTGATGATGATGGTGGCGTTGTAGCCCAGCAAAGCGATGCAAGCAATGTATGGCGTAGGAGCCCAGCCAAGATACCCAAGATGAGATATATCTCAACCCTTTTCTCCTCAATCAGAGCGCAACACTTTTGGAACTAACCTTTTGTGTCGGCTTGTAACAAAACGCCATATATGGTATCAAATGTTGGTAGTTTTAATAGAGACTAATTTTAACTTCAGCCATTCACTGCTTATTTCTTGTTTTGTTTTTATCGCTAACCTCAGTCTCGGTGACTGTTGCTGGGACAGTTGATGGCGTATTAATGGAAGACACTGGCGTTAGATCTGACACTGATCCTATGTGCGCCATGGCCACTGCTTGTTCTTGAATCGGTTTGAAGGGAACCAGTTCCTCTGGGTCGGAGTTGTAAGTTCGCAACTCACGAGGAACGGCCATGTGATGTGTTGCCCCACAACGCGTGCGTGGCATCGGTGTCTGTTGGGGCTTCGGCATTGGGCCGATCATCGGGACACGGGCCGGATTGAGCTTTGGGCAGGCGGCACTCTAGTCGGCGGCCTGCTGGTTGTTACTCACTGGCCTGGGGTGCGGTTCCTTTTCCGCTGGCTTGGTGGCGACCGTTGGCAGCTGCACTGGGGGCAGCTCGCTAGGGTGGAGGCGATTGGCGTTGTTCGCCGTTGTTGGGGAGGCTGACGCGAGCGCGTACTTGGCCTCGAGTAGCTTTGTCTGTTCCTCGAGGTATATTTCCTCAGTCTCGCCGATAAAATCCTTCGCGAAGTAGTCGTGTTTTTGATACTTAGGTGCCGCTGTATAGAAGATTTCGTTGTGGCGCCTGGAGATGACTTCCCATTCGGTGCGGAGTGCGCGTTTGGTTGTTTCTATCTTTGTCGGACTTACTTGTCCCTTGTCCTGCAGGTTGAGGAGCGTGCGAGAGATGTGGTCCTGTGCCGCGAACCGAGCGGCGATGAGTTCCTCAATCGTCATTTGTTCACTGGTAGGTTGTTTGTGTTCATTGCCCTTCTGGGGTGGTTTCGCAGTGGTTGTCGTCACGCCTTCGGTGTCCTTACGGGGGGAAATTTTCCGGGTGAATCATCCGTGATGGCAATCCAGGTGGAGAGCGACATACGAACTCCTAATCGCGGAGGAGGCAGGGAGGAACCGGTGGTGGGCCGTACGACATTCGCATGTCAGGTGTTGGTGGAGTTTCCGGGCGCCGTAGAGGTGGTCGGAACATCATTGGCGGCGAAAGACTTGCTGGCGGGGGGGTGGCTACGTGTGGACCCGTCCGAGGAGCATCATTATTGGGTTTCGAATGACTCGAATCACTTTCCTTGAGACTGCTCTCATTCGGTACATCACTTTCTTCTTGGTTGTCACTTTCACTGTTGTTAGGCTCAGGGTCGGGTTCCATTTCCCTTTTCTTATGAACATTTTCCCATTCTTTCATGAATTCATCAATTTTTTGTCCGGATATCGCCAGCATTCGTTGCTGTAGTGGACTTGGCTTCGACAGATCGTCTTCTTCCTTTAGTCTAGAGTGATCTGGTCGGCGGTTCGACCCAAACGTCCCTCTTCAGCTTTGCGCTGTTTTTCGGCAAGACGAAGAGCTTCATGTGATTTGCCCTCCCTTTCAGCTTCTTGACGTTTAAGTTCAGCTAAACGTTCTGCTTTGGCCAGTCTTCGGCGTTCGGCCAATGTGGCCTTTGTTACTTTCGACTTAGCTGTCATTGAAGCCGGCATTTCGTTTGAGTTCACTTACTATTTCCGTAACAATATTTTCACTGAACTATCTTTACTGTTGTCGTGTTGTTCGCTGATGCAGTAATGACTGGTGGCCGCCGATGGACAACGAACAATGGGTTGAGGGTGTGTTATTTATTTTTCACTTCCTTGGTGCTAACAGTATCAATGCGCTTCGAAATAGCTGTGGCAATTGTCGATTTAGTTTCAGTATCTAAATCTTATGGTGCACTATCTGTAGTGTATTGTGGAATGTCAGTTGTCTTTCAGTTGGGCGCACGTGTTGCTGGATCCAGTTTGTTGTGCCGCGAACTGGGCGGCGATGTAGTAGATCCACAGGTCTGGATCCGGCTCGAAGGACCAGAAAAAAATGTCAAAAACAAGCCATCGCAGACAGCGAAGAGGAAGAACTAACCCAAACTTTGTCTACTGATGAAAATGTTCTGACGCGAATCCTTGACGGGACAGCAAAATGATGATGATGATGGTGGCGTTGTAGCCCAGCAAAGCGATGCAAGCAATGTATGGAGCCCAGCTAAGATACCCAAGATGAGATATATCTCAACCCTTTTCTCCTCAATCAGAGCGCAACACTTTTGGAACTAACCTTTTGTGTCGGCTTGTAACAAAACGCCATATATGGCATCAAATGTTGATAGTTTTAATAGAGACTAATTTTAACTTCAGCCATTCATCGCCTATCTCTTGTTTTGTTTTTATCGCTAACCTCCTTCTCGGTGACAAACTGCCAGATGGTCCATGACTGTCGCCACGCAACTGGAATACTGCGAATGTACTAGATTTCTCCAGCACATCCCAGCTCATCCAAGTGCCAATCCGCAACAATTAGAATATTTTAATTTGGACCTTAGATTATATGCATAAAACTGCGAATGATTCCGAAGAAATTGTGCGTCATAAAATTGACACTCACACCCAAACAATTTAGTCATTTTGACCTTAGAATTTTGTCTCGTGGTGAGGTTCGAAAACAAATCTTACCGGATCATCTTGGTGAATTCTCGTAGCGGTGTTAGGTTAAAAAACTCAGTACAGATTCGTTGCAGCAATTGGTTCTAGATATTAAATTCTGCTACCCTGGCAAAAAAGTAGAAAAAATGATTAAAAAATATTTTTTTTTTAAATTATAAAACAAAAAATTAATGAGAGCTTGTGAATAAAATTGGAACCCATGGCAATAAAGGAAATGTAAAACAGTGGAAAATCATGTAACAAAATTATAATCGTATTAAATAAAAATTTTTACAGTCGATTTGTGAGGCCATTGGGTAATCATCTCGTTCATTGAATGCCAGTTGTCGAAGCATGCGCACTGCTAAGTATGGTGCAGCGGTGGTCCCGAACGTAACTGTGTTTAGTTGATACGTTTTGATGTCCTCTCCCTCTTGATTTCTCCACAAAACGAGTTGATATGCAGCATCTTCCGGTGGAACCCAAATTTGTCGATATATCTTATGGGTGTCTACTACGAAGACTATTTCGTGCTTTCGAAACCTCAAAATATGGTCAAAAATGTCATCCTGAAGTCGTGGACCAACTAACAGATGATCGCTAAGCGACGTACTGTCCGAGGCTTTGCATGCTGCGTCAAAAACTATCCGCAGCTTTGTGGTTGAGCTAGATTCATTAATCACCGCATGATGAGGCACGAAGTAATGAAACTTGGTAATTAAGGTGAGGTCTATTTCATTCATGTGCCCCAGCACTTTATACTCCTGAAAACCCCTTTTGTATTCTTCGTATAACAAAGAGTTGGTTTGGAACCTTTTTTCCGGTGGGAGGAACCTGACAAGAGCTAATCGACATGATAGAGCTAATACGGGGGGCATTCCTTCCTTAAATGGTAGCTGAACTGTATATTTACCGTCCGCTTGCCGCTGATGTGATCTGCTAAAGTGTGTTTCTCACTGCTCTTCTTCTAATGACAGCGGTTTTTTCCTTGTCCCTTCTTCGAGTTCCCAAAACCTTTGCATGATGTTGTGTAACTCAAGACCTTCAGCGATTAGATGGTGAGCCTTAACTGTGGTCTGGTTGTTGGAAGTTATACACTCAGATAGTACCCATCCAAATTCAGTCCGTTGAGCCATATGGGCGCCTGGTTTGCCTTTCACTAAACCCTCCAGTAAAATCAATGGATAAACATCACTGCCAAGTAAAATATCCGGCAACTGCCGGAAAAGAAGTGGGAATACGGAGAGACGGTTCACCAACTATTCGTTGACTTCAAAAAACCCTACGACTCAGTCGCAAGGCAAAGACTCTACCGTATTGAAGTTGACCTGGGAGTCCCGAAAAAATATGCCGCCCTCAGCTACTGCACGTAGCCAACAGAATTAGAACTCCAGGCTCCACACCTTATTCGGGCATTAAGGCCTCCCTCCTAAGAGCCCTCGACGTTACCCTGGCGACGCGACAACAACAACTGGCGAGGGAAGCCAATATAACCGGCCTTAGACCCACCCACTACCTAACGCACTTACACGCGGTAGCCGGTCAAGGAATACCCGACGATCAAATCAATCCCTACCTAGCTCGACTCGGGCCATTCTGACTGTCCTAACGGACCAAAGCCTGAGCCATCTGGCCCAAATCGCCGACGACATCCAGGCAATTCAACCAGCACAAGCCGAACTACCCGCCTACCACGTAAACGCCGTCAACTACCGCCTCCCGCCGCCACATCCACCCTCACAGCCACACCTGCCCTCCGCAGGAGCTACGACTACCAACAGTTCCCCGGGCCATCGGAGTACCCAAGTACCGAGCCCCGGCGAACCCAACACCGACTACCCCTCGGCAACCGTCACTATATCCGACCTCCGCGCGTTACAGGCCTCACTCCGCCGCGAATTAAACCAAATTCACGCGGAGATAAGAAGCGCCCATCGAACCGCGCACACCCAACGGGTAGGTCGACCTTCGCCCCCTCAGAACAGCACACCAGCGGCTCAACCCACGAGGGATCAAGGCGCTCATCGGATGTACTCGGTGACTGCACGCATCACGTGCAGCTTCTGCCATAAAAAGGCCACCCATACGACGAGTGCCTAAAAAGGCGAAATACGCCTTTCTGCCGGGAGTGCTGGCAGTATGGCCACGACATTGTAGAATGCCGTGCGCACCATACCCCACTTCCACAGAATAAGTCACCGCACCAGCAGAGGCAGCACACCCGGGACCACACCAACCCTCTACCTCCCAAAATCACACTACGTCACTGAGCGGTGGAGTACTGTGGGGGTTCTCTACACCACATGGAGAACCAACCCACAATTCCAACCAACCGTGACCGCTAATAGCGCGTCACTTCAACCCAACTCCCCATACAAAATCCGCAATAGCATACATCCCAAACCTTGCAATAAAACACATTTCAAAACCTTCAACAGAATATAATTCAACAGAATATATTCTAATCATCCCCGCATTCATTTTCCCAAAATTGCTTCGGTCAATCCTTTACTGAATTCGCATTCCCTCCTCGCGACCAAGCAATCTCAATTTCCCCGGAAATTCATAAGCTGTAATAACATGCATATTCCAACCTACAATGGAATACCAACCATCTCCCTCAATTACATCACCCCACATACATTTTCCCAAATTCGCTTCGGTCAATTCCCTACTTAATTCATATTCCCTCTTTGCAACCAAGCAATCTTAATTTCCCCGAAATGAAACTGTAGCGATTCTAAAAGATACACACGATTCACAAGCGAAATAGTGAAGAACACGAATGAAAAATCGAATAAGAAAAATACATCAGAACCGTATATCAAGCGATAAATAACAATAAAATAATTCACACCAGTGGAATATAGTCGAGTTTGGAAATCAAATTCTAAACACGGTCAGTAGCCTGGTGTGTAACGCTTAGGTAAAATTTTTTTCGTGATTCGAGCTGTCATAGCGTCAGTTCGAATCACACGATCTTCTTCACTATTATTTCAAACGCTATAAAACACATATTCAATCCATAACGGAACATTAACCATCACCACCAACTATTCCGAGCCGCATACGTTTCCCCGAAATTACTTCGGTTAATATATTATCTAAACGATATTCCTTGCTTGCACCCAAGCAATTCCAACTTCCCCCGAAAATGCATGCCCATACTTGCTCGCGTTCCCAAAGCCAATTTCCCGGTATACACAACCAACGAATCTAACTCAGCTTATACGGCGAGGATTCGCTGGAACCGAATTCTTATGCAAGCTTCTCGAAATTCCTCGTAAGTGGCACTGAGTTTATGACGCCACTGCCACGACGCGATGAACTTTTGCTTTCATCAGTCAGTCGAGTTACAGTCACCACCGAGCGCACATCGCTCCAGCAATAACCCCAAGCCTTTACCCAACCACCATCGCGGCAGGTCACGCCACGCCGGGCCATCGTTCAACTCCTACACCGATCGGTCGCGCAGCATTAGAGTCGAGAGTGTAGCTTCCTCGGGTACCTCTTGTCGAGTTTCGGTTAATACGGCCGTCTGTTGATATTGCGGTTCATGAACGATTTCGTGGTTTAACAGTTAGATTTAAGTGTGCGGTACATCTAAGCAGGCCAATAAATGCAAACATAGTTTTTAGAACACCATGTAAGCAGCTCCAGTTGCAGCAAATATAGCCCAAACCGCGGATGCATTCCCGCCGTATAGTTTCGGGCGAACAACTTAGTGTAAAATGAAATAACGAAGGACAAATGAAGAAAACACAGACAATATTTTCACAATTAAATAAAGAAGACCTTGTGCGACAGAATTTCCCACAGTGCCTTTTATCTACCCCTTACCTTGGTGCTCGAATTTCGGATGACGGTTCGCGACGAACTCTTTAGTGGGGTGGTAGTGAACTAGTGCCATACGCTAGCACACATACTTCCTCACCCCCACAACTTCTCTTGTGATTAGCGCATGAACACCAATTCTCAATTGATGTTTCATTCATTCGTCGACGTTTCCTACAGTCAACAGAGATGTGGCCGAGATGTGGCCGACGTCCAACACTTCATATCAGGTCTTGGGGTTCTCCGTTGTACATGACCGATTCTTTGGCAGGAACATTCCTGGAGCGACATTTCTCTGACTCTATATGTACTCCTGGTAGCCATTTTAGCAGATTCATATCCCAATGGGAACGCCAGTATTTCATTAGTTGTCTCCTTTCCTGCCAAGCGAACGGCTTGTTGCAAGTCCTGATCTTGGTGTGCATTTGTAAATGCGTCCATTGCTACCTCGTTCAGAAATTCCTTAGTCATATTTGAATAAGACAAATTTGCCAATTGCTCAATGTCTGCCTGCAATTGTTGAAGATTTTCTCCAGGTTTCTGCGTTCTGCTCCGCAGCTGCATGCGGTAGACCTACTGCATGTGGTTGTCTCCATACCTAGCTTCAAGGCCGTCCCTTACCGCTTGGAAATCTGTTTGCTTCTCTGCTGGCATGGTTTGTAGCAATTCTGCAGCCGCCCCGCGGAGTGACAAGATTAGTGATGTTGACTTTTGCTCATCCGACCACTTATTATATTTGGCCGCGGCGTCAAACTGACGTATAAATACGGAGAAGGGTCCCGTTCCATCGAAGGTTGGCAGTAGCATCCTTGTATCTTTGTAATCATGTCGATTGCTAGGCGATGTCTATTTCTCTCAACACACTCAAGTCTCTTTTCGATTCGCGTTATTTCATCGGGGACTTCCTTGAATTCAGCTTCGTTTTTTAGATCCAGCTTTTCTACTTCGATTCGAATTTTTGACTGAATTTCTTCCTCAAAGTGTTGAAAATTACATTTCATCCACTGCGTTTGGCCATCCAGTTTCGCATCCAGGTCTGCAGCTTGTGCGTCGAATTTTGAATTTTGGGCATCCAACTTTGCATTAACATCTGCAGCTTGCGCGTCCATTTTTGTCATCATCATTCTGAACATCTCCGAAACGTCCAACTGTGGCGAACTCTTCTCCGTTACATTGGCACCATCTTGACTCGCTGTTTCTTCTTCATCCGGACAGTCTGGCACAATCGTAAAAACATATGTGTCGAGAACGATACCCTTCCTCCATTGCTGCTTGCAGACGCTGTCGAAGAATTTGCTTCTGCCCTCTGCTATCCAGATTCCGGTCCTGAAGGTCCATCTTCAACTCAGGAACGCGAAGATCCTCCGAATGTCGATCTGACATCGTCATAAAACATTTTCACAGACTTATTTACATCACCAATAATTAATCGCACTTCTGATACCAATTGTTGCGAGCTTAGGGTTCGCTGGATTAATTATTTTAATAAATAAGAGCCGTTAAATCGATTTTGAATTAATGTAAACACTTTATTAGTCTGTTAATAACAACCGTTACTTTTACCGTACACTTAACGATTTCTTGACTTATCGCTTCCGTACTTGTTGCTTGCTTCACTGCTTACTGCTTACTGTTTACTTGTCTTCCTGATCTGTGTGCGACGTATTTATACCGTTTTTCCTCATGCTGATTCGGCGTTTCGTTACCGTCCGTTCCATAGCCTCGAATTTTCTACTGTTCATAGTCTCCAGTTTTCCAGTACTTTCTAGAATAGTCTAGTACTTTGTTTCGGACTTTCTAGAATATTCTAGTACTGATTGCCATATGTGTCACAATATTAATTTAATTTAAGCTTGGATTAAGCCTAGTAAATGAGGGTTCTGTCCTCACTAAACTAAACTAAACTTATCTTCATTTATTTCTAGCCCCACCTCCTCTGCCACTTGCATGATGATTTTACAGTTTTTACTTACAGTTTCTAGGTTGTCGTCCAAAACGGCGATGTCATCCGCATATGCAAGGAATTGTGTAACCCCGTTCAGGGATGATCCGGCCATGTTGTCGTCTTGTACCTTTCTGATGACATACTCGAGCACAAAATTAAAAAGACACGGTGATAGATCATCTCCTTGTTATAGTCCGTCCCGGATTTCAAATGGTTCTGAGAGTTGGTTTTCTGTTCTAACTCGTCCTTTGTTTCCGTTCATGCAGATTGGAATGAGGGCTGCATATTTTTTTGGGATTCCCAGCTCAACTACAATATGGTAGAGTCTTTACCTTGCGAGTGAGTCGTAGCCTTTTTTGAAGTCAATAAAAAGTTAATGTACCGTCTCTCAGTATTATTATTATTAAAAAAAAATCATTTTATGTTTGTGACGGGAATGTTTGGAGTTGTCCACTGTTCCCTTGTAGAGAGGAACCCGATGAAACTGGCACCAAAACGGAAGCACAACAAAACCAAAACTGAACTCGAGGTGGATCTTTATTTCTTTATTGTTTAAGTCGGATGCGACTTGGTTTACAATTCAGTAACAACGCACAAGGATTCAATTTATCTACATGAGATTGAGTTAATTTATTTCATAATTTATGTTGGATCAGCAACAATGACTCGGAAGGTGTGCGCGCGATAATAGCTGGTAGCAGACTGACTCAGTGGGCATAACTGCCAATTCAAAAAAGGGACGCTGCTGACCTCATCGTGGGCGACAATCGGCCAGCTGGTGCGTGACAGCTGGCGCGCAACTGGTATACACTGCGAATGTACTAGATTTCTTCAGCACATCCCAGCACATTCAATTGCCAATCCGCATCATTCCGCCCGCCTTCGCCACTCATTGGCGAATCATATGTTCCAGGGGACGGTGGCTAGGGGCCGGGAGCGTGCGGTCTGCTGGTGGCGGTTGGTTTTGGTCGTTGAGTCTCTGGTGGTCAGATGTTGCTGTCCACTTTCACGTGGATGGTCGGTTGGGGCGGGGCCGCCCGCCCTGAGGAGCGCTGAGGGGGTCTGGGATGGGCCGTAGGGTAGATGGCGACAGGAGCCTCCTTCCCATTGCTGATGTCCGTTGCCTTTTGTGGTCGTGGAACCGGCCAGTTGATCTGGGTTGGAGTTGTAAGGTCGCAACCCACGATCAATGACCACGCGATGGCTGGTGATGGGTCTCATTGCATTGGGACCGGTGGTGGTGAGAGGTGCGGCGCCCGTTGTCGCCCGTCCGAAGTTAGTAGTCGGCGGGATGCGGCCGCTGGCGTGTGAGGCTGTAGCGTGGAGTCGGGTGCGGTGTCGTCCCTGGCACTGTCCACGTCTCCTGGTGGAATGGCAGTCGCGGGCCAAGTGCCTCCCGGGATCGTCGGAATGCAGCCGCTGTTGATGCACTGAGAGGCGTGCTGGCTCGCTGGGATTCGGTTGATCCCTGGATGCTGGGGAGCGCCGCCCGCCAGGCGGGGCATTACGCGCTCCTATCCCTATTGTGGTGTAGTGCCTTGAAGCCCTTGGGTGGGCCGGCTGCTGGCTCTTTGATTGCCTTTCGCCCTTATTGTTTTTGCAGGGGGCGGGGGGGGGGGGGGGGGGTGTCTCGTAGTTGGGCCACGCAAGTGGTCGGTGACTGGTAGTTGAATGGGCTTCGTAGGTGACCCTTGGGGCCGATGCCGGCGAGACCTCCTTTTGGCTCTTTGATGGGAGCTGTGGCTTGTCAGGGGGCGGCTGGTGTTGGTGTGCCGCGGGCCGCGGGAAGCTGCACCCGTTAGTATCCACCCAAGGCGCGCAGACTGGGCGATCACGTCGGAGTTAGTTGACTTCTTTAGTCCGGCTGCAATGATCGCCGGGTATGCACCAGCGCCAATGATCAAATCCACGTTTTTCGTTGATGAGACGGCTGGGTCTGCCAACTCCAGGCCCGCCACAATAGATAGATCGCTTGGCAGGAGTCGTGGCGGTGACACATAGTCCGACAGATGGGGCAGGATGAGCGCGTTGACTGTCCAGCCTTCCGAACCCTTGGTCCGGGGCAGTATGGTGACCGAGGATAGGGCCTTCGCCGTCTGGCAGCGGGCGCCCCCGACACCATCGACTGGGATGAATGGTGCGCGCCGGCGGAGGCGCAGTCGCTGGGCAAGGGGTTCCGAGATAAATGTGGCCTCCGAGCAGGGGTCCAGTAAGGCCCGAGCCTCCAGTCGGCATTGGAAGCCCGACTTTCTGACTCCAGGTTGATCGTGGTCGTTGTAGTATGCAGCAGGGTGTGGTGCCGCCCTTGGCACTGTCGGCATCTGGATGTCGATGGGCAGTCACGGAGTAAATGCCTTCCTAAGCAGTTAAAACAAAGGCCCTGTTTGGTGACGTGCGACCTTCGCTCTTCGAGGCTGGGGGCCCGGAATCCCTCACACGATTCGATGTAATGATCGGATCTGCAGACTGAGCAGCGGGCAGGGGGCTTCTGGGCAGGCGGTGAGGCAGTGTGCACTGAAAGGCACAAAGGCTTTGGCGTTGTGCTCCGTCTCCTCGGATCTGTGGTGCTGGGGTCGATCGATGACGGTCCGGGGCAGCTCGACAAACTCCAATGCTTCGACCCTTGTCTTCAGGGAGGTATCGAGCTGTTGGTATGTGGGTGGCTGGTTGGTGTTGCCTTGTGCCGTTTGCCAGTCACGGGCGGTGTGCGGGTCCATCCGCTGTGTTGTTAAGTAAACAAGTATGTCATCCCAGGCGGCCGAGCGCATCCAAAGTTTCGACTGCATCATTCGTAGTGTCGCGGAGATGGCGCAAGCCGGCAGCAGATTCCTTTACGACGGCCTGTACCTGAAAGAGGGTACTCAAGGTAGAGTGGACCAATGCACGAGTATTATCGAAATATTCCACCAGCTTGTTCCAGGCTCGCTGGTAATTTTGCTCCGTGACGGGAATGTTTTTGATGGCCCAGGCGGCGTCGTCACGGAGGCTCGACTTCAAACAATAGAGTCGTTCGACGTCCGACAGATCAGGGTGATCTGCCAATACCGCCTGGAATAGGTCCTTAAATGGCCGCCATTCCGAGTACTTTCCGGAAAATGTCGGCAATTGCACTGGGGGCAGCTTGCGGGGATTGGCGCGGGGTATCACCGCTGCAGCCACGACCTTGGATGTTGTCGGCGGTTCAATGTTGAGGCCACGAAGCTCTTCGGCGAACTTCGTCATTTCCTCCAAGTAAACCTCCTCGGCTGACTCGAGGAAGTTCTCCGTGAAGTAGCGGTGGTCCTTTGTCTCCGACGTCGCCAGCTCCAGGATGTCGTCGTACCGGTGACGGATTTCTTTCCATTTACCCTGTAAGTTATCTCTATGGGTTTCTACAGCACTTACCGTTGATGGTCCTCGCTTCCTCAAATTGGCGAATGCGCACGACATTTGGCCCTGTGCCGTGTACTGCGCGGCGAATTGTTTTTCCATTGCTGTTGCTAGAGATGTTTCAGACTACTGCTGCCGCGTTGTTCTTCGGGTGTTGTGCCGCGAGCTGGGTGGCGATGGATTAAATCCGCAGATTGCTGGATCCGGTGTGTTTTGCCACGAACTGGGCGGCGATGGATTTGATCCACAGGTTGCTGAATCCGATGTTTTTTGCCACGAACTGGACGGCGATGAGTGGATCCAATAAGCACTGGATCCGGCTCGAAGGACCAGAAAATGTGACGGGAATGTTTGGAGTTGTCCACTGTTCCCTTGTAGAGAGGAACCCGATGAAACTGGCAGCAAAACGGAAGCACAACAAAACCAAAACTGAACTCGAGGTGGATCTTTATTTCTTTATTGTTTAAGTCGGATGCGACTTGGTTTACAATTCAGTAACAACGCACAACGATTCAATTTCTCTACATGAGATTGAGTTAATTTATTTCATAATTTATGTTGGATCAGCAACAATGACTTGGAAGGTGTGCGCGCGATAACAGCTGGTAGCAGACTGACTTTTGGCGGTTCCGCCAAATCCCACGGTTCCCCTTCCTGAAAAACCCCCATAATCATCACCCAAGACGCATAAGTCTTCGCCAATGCATTCGCATTCGGCACCTAAAAATGCTTCACGCATTATATAGATCAAATCTTTGATCATTAAGTCCCTGTAAAGAAAACTTACCTTCATACATTCTCTTCGCATACCACTGCTCCTTAAGATTTCTTTATTAGCTTACCAGGAATTTCCAATCAATTTCGGCATCTACGTCGCCAGTCAAATTACATCCACAGACCGAGCTGGTCGTGCCAATCTCGCTGCCCCGATGCCCCCGGGGATGCGAGATACACCATCGAATCAACCGCGAGTCGAGTAGTTGTTTCTCGTCTAATCGTGAGTTGTGTACTTTTGAATGTCGAAATGAGAACACTTAAATTAAGAAACTTAAATATTCCAAGTGATCTTTGATTCATGCTTTTCATTTGATTCAACAAACAATAAAAAATTAAATTGCATCCTATAGCGATATGTGTGTTTCCTTTTCCTGTTGTGGAGTTTCGCTCAGTGTTTTGTGTCCAGTGAACTTATGATGGAGAATCTTCGTACAACCTGTGCCAACGCCGGCACCAAAACGAAGATTTCTCCACAGACTCAGTGGGCATAACTGCCAATTCAAAAAGGGACGCTGCTGACCTCATCGTTGGTGACAATCGGCCAGCTGGTCCGTGACAGCTGCCGCACAACTGGTATACACTGCGAATGTACTAGATTTCTCCAGCACATACCAGCACATCCAATTGCCAATCCGCAACAATGTTTTAGGTGTATCATGTTGCGTTTTGCTACATTAAATTTTTACGTGCGTTTCATGGAATAAAAGGTAAAAGCCCACGAGATGTTTGCCTTATCCTTTTCACACATACAACAAAAGATATATTTCATAAATTTTTACATTTTTCTCGTAGTTTAGTAAAAAAAAAAAATTACAATAATTATGGAACATAAAATTTTGCATATTTGTTGGAATAGGATGCAAAAAAAAGACACAGTCTTTATGGGTTTTTATGATTTTCATCATTGGCCCAAGAGTAATGACCTTGCCCGGAAAAAACAAATCATTATGGAAAATTTAACAACTCAGGACGTGCTAAATAAGGCCAAGACCAGTTCCCGGTTGTAGTGCCAATGATGATGATGATGATGATTTTCATCAAACGAATTTAATTGTACCCATTTTCGCCATCATATTCGTAATCATCATTATCATCATCATCGACACTACAACCGGGATCTGTTCTTGGCCTTATTTAGCAAGTCTCGAGGCTTATTAAATTTTCCATAATAATTTATTTGTACGGGCAAGGTTATTAGCCTTGCGCCGAATATTCGTAATCAGTGGATCGGAATACGTAACTATACGGAGTTTTATAACAATCGGGACCAAGTACTAAACGGAACTGTATCCAAAATTGGCGTAAATACTTTTCAGAATTATGTACATTCCCTTTTTTCCTATATTTTTATTTTTCTTATATTGTTAACAGACTATTTTAACTTGTTATATGAAATGATTTTGAAAATCGGGAGTAAGTACTAAACGGAACTGTATCCAAAATTGGCGTAAATACTTTTCAGAATTATGTACATTCCTTTTTTTCCTATATTTTTATTTTTCTTATATTGTTAACAGACTATTTTAACTTGTTATATGAAATGATTTTGAAAATCGGGAGTAAGTACTAAACGGAACTGTACCCAAAATTGGCATCAATACTTTTCAGAATTATGTACATTCCCTTTTTCCCATTTTTTTAATTTTTTTTATATTGTTAACAGATTATTTTAACTTGTTATATGAAATAATTAAAAATGTCTGCAATTATAAAAACTCATTTATAATAATCATTAATAGTTTATATTTGACATAAAATAAAACATATATTTAATTAAAAATCATATTACTATTTATTAATTTGCTATATTAATACCAATATAAAAGGCTACTAATAATTAGTAATAAATCCTTATTACTATTTATTAATTTGCTATATTAATACCAATATAAAGGGCTACTAATAAATAGTAACAAATCGTTATTACTATTTATGAACTTGCTATATTAATACCAATATAAAAAGCCACTAATAAAAATCATTATTTCCTTATTACTATTTATTAATTTGCTATATTAATACCAATATAAAAGCCTGTTACAATGAATTTCCATAAATGTTATCATTAATTTTATAACTACACATGTTGTACAGCTTCAGCTATATATTGCATTTCATGCAGTAAAGGGTAAAAGCCCACCCACTGTTGGCCTAATCATTTTCGTATATACAACAAAAGATATATACACATATTTAATAGCTATCAGCAACGACAAAGCGCACCCCTCATGCACCTGAACAGCAACAAGAAAAATTACCAAAATCATTGTCAGTACTTGTGAACACACTATTATCGAAGACAGAAGGAATAGTACTCGACCCCACTCTTTCCGCCATGAGACAGTACAAGCGAAATGAAATGCCTTCCCCTGTTATTTAACAATACGTTTCGTTTCTGGTAGAGTGTAATTGTTCATATATCTGTGCATTCATCCAATCATTTTAATGTTAAGCAATTGTGAAGTAGCGTGTTTAAGGTGGTTTTGTGATTGAAAAGTCCTGCTTAGAACATTAGTTTCGCATCATTAATTGGAACAGTTAAAAGGTATAACACATTTATAATCCATTGTTTAAGTAGTTCGGCATTTTGTAAACAAATGCACTCTGCGGATGTCAAAGTCAGGATAAACCACAATACAAAAATTCTTTCTTCACGTATGCCATCTGGTGTGCGTCCAAATAACGTTGTTGGAACTCGTCGTCCGTCAGTTGTCAGTACAATGTGCTGCTCCTAATGTAGTTTTATTTCAGATTTTTAGCGCTCAGTTAAGTTTTCCGATTTCAACATGTAGGTGGCGCATATTGAACGGACATCATAGAACGCGTTTTTTGATTGGCTGTACATTTTTCATTTGGGTTGTTTTACTATGTGGAGTTTACCAGGTTAATAAAGTTTTCATTTTAAGAAAAACTTCAAATTAATTCGATATCATAGTGAAATAATAATTGTAATAATTTGGTTAATCGTTATATGCAACGAAGCAGTAACAAACTTCTAAAATATTGTGTTAAAAAAATTAAAAATGGCGGAATGATTTTCTGCCAGTTGACTTATAGCTTGCATTTGTTCTACACACTGATCGTGGGGGCATTTCTGGTGTCTACTTTATTACAACACGTTTAAAAACAAAACAAATTTGTGATTAAAACACGGGGTGTGTTTGACTTATACCGTAAACAAAAAAGTTTTTTTTTTTCTTACTTTTTTTTGTAATATTTTTTTCTTAATTATTTAGGAAATAATTTACATGTAAATACATTTAGATGTCCATTGAGTAGCATATAAATCCATTTTAATATCATAATACAGCTGTATTTCGAATATTTTGATTATTTTACTTACTTGGTTTGTTTCAGGATTTTTGCATCAGATATCAAACAATGTCAATTGACATTTAATAGTCACAGAAACGGTCTTTTTTTGTTTTTATTTTAATTCTTGCCTTACGTTTGCGAGCCAAAGCAACTTCGCTGTAAAAAGGTTTGTTTATATTTGACAATGACTGGACGAGGAACCCGGAAGAGGGGTAGACCTCCAAAAACACAAAATAGTGACAGGGGCGGCAAGTTTAGTTATCAACTTTTAAAGAAGCCCAAATACTTAACAAAAGGATCAGAATCTCGACTCAGCACTCCTTCGGCGTCTAGAGCATCGTCACCGCCAGAAAGCGAAAGTAGTCGGCGAAGTTTTACGCGCACTGTTAAGCCAAGAGGAAGAGGTCGTGGACGCCGACCAGGATACAGCCAATTATCACATTCGTTTTCATCAAGGAAAGGTAATTAAATTATAAGTATTCATTTTCTAGATTTTGCTTTATAAGAAATATTTTGTTTTTGAATACTGGTGGTTATTGAGAATATGGTGAACAATATATGAAATGGATCAACGATTTATTCAAGTACTCATATTTACCTCTCTTGATGTCCTGATTCTTCTCCAGAAGTTATTTGTTGGGGAGGTAAAAACAAAAAATAAGAAAAAGACAAATTTCCCGACTTGCCAAAATGAAATCCCGTATTTCACCATTCAGTGAATAATGGTCGGAATAGATATTTTGACAATTTTCTCAATTGTCAATGAGTTGCTAGTTTCCAGCAATTAAACAAGTGTTGGATGCCAGTATATATCGTTTTTTCACATACCTTTTTTAATTTCTGGCCTTATGAATTTAATGAACCCACTTTGAGTTTAATAGGAAATCAACATCTAACCTTTGAATTGAAAATGGATTTTGGTTTCATGTAACTTGAGGTCTCGAACATGAGTTGAGTTGAAGACAAAGCGGCATTAATTTTTGGTTCCACAGGCTCCTATGTTCGGCAACGATTTTTTTTTTTTTGATTAATGAATGCTGCAGACACATTATTATCAACCTTATGATGTCATGAAAAAGATGGAAAACTGAGAAGAATAATGCCGTTGTTGAATATCTCACAATCATACCCGCATCACAACTTTAAGAGAAAAAAATTAACAAAAACTAAGCAATACACCTTTTAACATTAGAGTACACGCGCCCCCTTTTTTTTAAACCAATGCACACGCGGCCTACTATGGTAGACCTTTTTAAAGTATCAGTAATTTTTTTTAGATAACTTGTAAATAAAATAAATAATTATTAGGTTTAACATTTATAAATTTTAATTCATTCATATTAAGTGGGAATTCTAAATTAAAAATAATTTAGTTATTTGATACAGACAAATAACAAAAATGGCACTTCTGAGCTCACTGTAAACTAATATTAATAATACTTTCGTAAACTAATATTAATAATACTTTCGTAAACTAATATTAATAATACTTTCGTAAACTAATATTAATAATACTTTCGTAAACTAATATTAATAATACTTTCGTAAATTAATATTAATAATAAAACAAATCATTTTTCGTAACATTCAGTACACATGACAGCCTGGTGATCAAGACAAACCCATTTGTTTATTGCTTGTATTAAGCCAAATAAATTGGGATGGTAACCCCACTAAACTAGACAAGTCTTGCACGGCATTTTTGTTGATTGATTTCGAGCTCTGATACAATAAGCGCATCGACCAACTCGTCCCAACTTTACTGTGACATCGTGTTGTACCTATTGAGACGTTGAGACGTACCTAAGAGCATTACTATTCATCATCATCATCGGCACTACAACCTGGAACCGGTCTTGGCCTTATTTAGCAAGTCCTGAGGCTTGTTAAATTTTCCATAATGATTTGCTTTTTCCGGGCAAGGTCATTAGTCTTGCGCCAGAGGCTCCCCGACGGGGAATCGAACCTCAGTTTCCCGCGTGACAGGCGGGTATACTAACTAGTATACTATTGAGGAGCATTACTATTACTGCTTCAAATATCTTGCCTCTGACGTTTATATGTGTTCCCTGAGGTCCACCTGTTCTCGTCGTAACCAAAACCTCCTTCTACTATTATCACTACTATTTATTGGCCTGTAGGAACCCGAAAGTTCATGAACTCATCAACTCGACTACGCCATAGTTCCCTGCCCTGTACGCTATCCTTCCACGTTCGACCGTCCCATCCGATCTCCTCGAGGTCCAACCTTACATTGTCCTCCCATATTCGTCGCGGCCGCCATGTCGGTCTCTTTCCCGTTGGCTTACCGTCAAGAATTCTATGCCCGGTCCTGTCGTTGCCTGTTCGCGCCACGTGTCCATCCCCTCTTAATCTTCGCGACTTGATTACTCTCACTATTGTAGGTTTGCGGTATAGCTCTTCCAATTCGTGGTTGTGGAGTTTCCTCCATTGTCCTGCCTCTTCATCATATTTACCGCCAAATATACTACATAGGACTTTATTCTCAAATACGCGGAATTCGTTTTCCTCCCGTTTTGTGAGAGTCCATATTTCGCATCCGTGTAGAACGATCGGCATGATTATGGGTCTATAAACACGGAGCTTTACATTACGTGATAGCAGTTTGGATTTCAGCAGTGTACTGACTGCGTGCCAATTAACTTTGCCGGAATGTAGTCTTTTGTTAATTTCCTTCGACATTTCGTTACTGGCCGTCAGTATCGTTCCCAAGTATTTAAATTCTTTGACATTTTCAAATAACTGACGTTTATATGTGTTCCCTGAGGTCCACCTGCTCGCACCGAATCATATATTTTGTTTTATCTTCATTTATTTCTAGGCCCACCTCTTCTGCCGCTTGCATGATGATTTCACTGTTTTTACTTACAGTGGTTTTCCAACGGAGAGAAAGAAAATTCTTTTGTTGGAAGCAACTCCACCTTGATCCGGTCGAACAATGTCCAAGAACGTGTTTGTCCCATATTAAATCAAAATTCAGGCATGAGAAAGCTGTCCCGCGCGATGGGTGCCGCGTTTGCTCACGGTAGACCAAAAACGTGTTCGAGAGTGATAATAAACTGATTTTTGTTTTACGCTATTACTATTTATTGGCCTGTAGGAAACCGGAAGTTCATGACCTCACCGACTCGTCTCCGCCATCGGTCCCTGTCCTGTGCCGATCAGATCTCCTCAAAGTCAAACCTAACATTGTCCTCCCATCTCCGTCGCGGCCGTCCTGTTGGTCTCTTTCCCATTGGTCTACCGTCAAGAATTCTACACACGGCCCCATCGTTGCCCATTCGGGCCGCATGGCCGGTCCATCTTAGTCTTCGCGACCTGATTACTCACTATTATAGGGTTGCGGTATAGCATTACCAATTCGTGGTTATGGAGTTTCCTACAATGCGCTGTCCCCTCGTCATATTTACCAGCCAATTCTATTTCCTCAAGGTCAGACCTAACATTGTCCTCCCATCTCCGTCGCGGCTGTCCTACCGGTCTCTTTCCCGTTGGTCTACCGTCAATAATTCTACGCATGGTCCTATCATTGCCCATTCGCGCCACATGTCGGGCCCATCTTAATCTTCGCGACCTGATTACTCTCACTATTGTAGGTTTGCGGTATAGCATTACCCATTCGCGGTCTTTCGTCACGATTTCTACCCACAGATCTATCGTTGCCCATTCGCGCTACATGTCCGGCCCATCTTAATCTTCGCGAATTGATTACTCTCACTATTGTAGGTTTGCGGTATAGCTCTTCTAGTTCGTGGTTGTGGAGTTTCCTCCATTGTCCTGCCTCCTCGTCATATTTACCTCCAAAGACACCCCTTAAACCTTTATACTCGAATACGCGGAATTTGTTGTCTTCCCGTTTTGTGAGAGCCCATATTTCGCATCCGTGTAGAACGATCGGCATGATTATGGGTCTATAAACACGGACCTTTACGTTACGTAATAGCAGTTTGGATTTCAGTAGTTTACTGACTGCGTGCCAGCTAGCGTTGCCTGAGTGTAGTCTTTTGTTAATTTCATTCGACATTTCATTACTAGCCGTCAGTATCGTTCCCAAATATTTAAATTCTTTAACTTTTTCAAATATCTTGCCTCTGACATTTATATGTGTTCTCTGAGGTCCACCTGCTCTCGCCGTAATCATGTATTTGGTTTTGTCTTCATTTATTTCTAGGCCCACCTCTTCTGCCGCTTGCATGATGATGTCACTGTATTAACATAGAGTTTCTATATTATCGCCCAAAACGGCGATGTCATCTACATATGCGAGCACTTGTGTGACCCCGTTCAGGGATGATCCGGCCATGTTGTCGTCTTGTACCTTTTTGATGACATACTAGAGGACAAGGTTAAAGAGATATGGTGCGAGCCCATCGCCCTGTTTTAGTCCGTCCCGGATTTCAAATGGTTCTGAGAGATGGTTTTCTAATCTAACCCGCCCTTTGTTTTCGTTCATGCAGATTTGAATGAGGCCGGCATATTTTTTCGGGATTCCCTGTTCAACTACAATATGGTAGAGTCTTTCCCTCGCGACTGAATCGTGGGCTTTTTTGAAGTCAACGAACAGTTGGTGAACCGTCTCTCCGTATTCCCACTTCTTTTCCAGCAGTTGCCTTATTGTGAACATTTGATCGGCGTGATTCTCGCCAGTATGACATTTGTTAGTATTTTGTATGTGGTTGGGAGCAATGATATTCTCCTGTAGCTTTCGTAGTCAGATCTGTCTTTTTGAAAATGGGGACGACTATTGAGGTTTACCATTCTTCCGGAATGAATTCCTTATCCCATATTGTTTTAATCAGTTGGAGGATCTTTCGAGCGGTTACCTCACCTCCATGCTTCACAAGCTCTGCCGGTATGTAGTCGACTCCATTTGTTTCCTTGTTGTTTTTCAATCGATTTATTGCGTCTACAACTTCGTTGAAAGAGTGCTCTGGGATCTGAGGCTCGGCTGTATGTACGTCTGGTGCGTTTATTTGTGGTTGATGGGTGCGAACATTGAGCAGGTTTTCAAAATACTGCTTTCACCTTGTCACGATATTGTTTGTTTCTGTGACCAGACAACCTTTTCTGTCTCGAATTATGTTGGCGCTCGCTCGCTAGCCATTTCTAATTGAATTTATGCCGGCATACATACCTTTGATGTTCTTTGCTCTGGCATTTTCTATGATTTTTTCTATCCGAGTCTTCTCCCATTCGCGTTCTGTGCGTTTGAAAAGTCTCGTTGTCTCTTTCCGAATTGTCGCGTATCTTTCTGCGTTGACTTCATCATATCTTTCTAAGTGGATTACTCTGAGGCGTTTACGTTGTTCGATCTTCGCCCTGCACTCATCGTCAAACCAAGGTTTGGACTTAATTGTTTTCTTAAATCCTAATACCTTTTGGGCTGTTTGTTTGATTGTGTCTCTGATCGATGCCCATTTAGTGCCCAAATTATTGCTTTCCTCTTCCTCACTACCCCCATTCTCTAGGATGCTAAATCTATTCGTTAGCTCGTTTTTATATTCGGCCCTTTTGCGTAGGTCTTTTGGTTTATCAATGTCGAACTTTTTGCTCGTCTCCCATGACTGCCCATGTGGGATTGCTGCTAGACGGCTCCCAATTTTGCCCGTCACTAGAAGATGATGAAAGTCGCAATCTGCTCCTCTATATGATCTTACGTCAAGGATATTCGAGTGGTGTCTTTTGTTTACGAGTAAGTGGTCTATTTAGTTACGCATTACGCCGTCGGGTGATATCCATGTGGTTTATGAATTTGTTTGTGCTTGAAAATCGTGCTTTTCGCTACCAGATCTTTTGGCGCTGCGAACGTGATAATCCGATTTCCATTATCGTTTGATACGTCGTGCAGACTTTCTTTACCTATAGTTGGTTGAAAGATATCTTCGTTTCAAATTCTCGCGTTGAGGTCCTTGAGAATTTTAACATCGAATGATGAGACCCCATCAAATACTTCCTCTAGGATCTCGTAGAACGTTTCTTTCGTTTCTTCGTCGGTAGATTCTCTTGGGGAGTGTACGTTTATAAATACATAATTGTAACACGGACCCTGTATTTTTAGCACCGATATTCGGTCATTAATAAATTTCACATCTTTTACGTGGGGCGTAATCTTCTTGCTTATGATGAAGCCGATTCCGAGGTTATGTGTGTTAACTTTATTATATTAACAAATAATAATATAGCTAATGACTTACATTTATTTCGTCGAACCGCTTGACGGTTGACGTTTTTATGCTATTCTGGATGCAGGGGATTGTTGAGTTCTTGAGCCCCCCTTTATATTTTCTTTTCTCCTGTTTGTTCTCCTTACGTGGCGAATATTAAGTTGTACGAGGGTTGCCTTTTATATTTCGGGATTAGAGAACAAAAACAAATATTGATCATCGAAAATCACTTTATTGTTTTTCAAAATATTCCCCATGAAGATCTATACACTTTTGCATGCGTTTGAACCAATTGTCGAAGCACTTTTGCCACTCTGATTGAGGTATCTCCAACACATGCATTCTGAATGCAGCAACCGCTTCTTCAGGTGTCGAAAAACGTTAACCTCTCAGTTTGTTTTTTACGTACGGGAATAAAAAGAAGTCATTCGGTGCCAAGTCAAGACTATACGGCGGATGACCCATCAAATCGATGTTTTGGGTGCTCAAAAATGCAGTTGTCGCAGCCGATGTGTGAGAGCTCGCATTATCGTGGTGAAGAGTGATCCGTCTTCGGCGGTTGGTTTTCCTAATTTCTTGGAAGACAACTGGCAAACAAATGGTTGTGTACCACTCAGAATTGACTGTTCTGCGTTGTTCTAGTGGTACGGTTGCGACATGTCCAGTTTTTCCGAAAAAACAGGCGACCATTTGCTTGGAAGTGCTTCGTGCGCGAACAACTTTTGTTGGATTTGGCTCATCTCGAAACACCCAGACAGTCGACTGCTGTTTACTTTCGGGCTCATACGCATAAATCCACGATTCATCACCTGTCACGATGTCATAGACGTGTTTCGAAGCACCGCGACCGTATTTTTTGAGCATTTCTTTCGACCAATTGACACGAGCCTTTTTTTGGGCGAGTGACAAATTGTGTGGGATCCAACGCGAACAAATTTTTTTGATAGTCAAATGTTTATGCAATATTGAATATATGCTGGTCCCACTAACGCCTAAGGTTGTCTCAATCTCACGATAGGTCACATGACGATCTTCCAATATCAGTTCGCGCACAGCATCAATGGTTTTCGGGACAACAACTGATTTTGGACGACCTTCACGAAATTCATCTTGGAGTGAACTACGACCACGATTGAATTCACCATACCATCGATAAACACTGGTCCTTGATGGAGCTTCATCGCCAAAAATTGAATTAAGTTCATCCATGCACTGTTGCTGAGTTAATCCACGCCGAAAGTTGTAAAAAATAATCGCACGAAAATGTTGACGATTTAATTTCATTTTTGGGCCGAGATGAATCTTTTAAGTTACTGTAAACAACACAAATAGCGCTCGTATGTCAAAACGTTCTGAGTGCGTATAACCTCAAAAATGTCCAACTTTACGACAGAGCTGTCAATTGCCGGATTGCAACACTAGGGTTGCCAAATCCCGAAACATAAGAGGCAACCCTCGTACGACACACGCGTTTTTTTTTCTTCTTAGTTTTCTTTACGTACCGAGTATTAAATTTTACGACACACGCGGTTCTCCTTTTCCTTTGTTCTCTTTACGCGGGAAATATTAAGTTGTGCGACACACGCGGTTTGTTTCTCCGTTGTTTTCTTTACGTGGCGAATATTAAGTTTTACGACACACGCAGTTAAGATTACATTTTCCTTTCAAGATTTTCTCGTTTTGCTTTCGGCGGCGATTAGCGACCTACCGAACATTTTCCGTCAACGTTTTTTGACGTATTTTGTTTTTTTCTCGTCGCCAACTTTTTATTTAAATTATTGCCAAGTGGTTTATTTAGATTTACCACTTACCGTGATTATTACGATAGAGAGAGGGGGTTGTGGGTGTAGGACCATTAACAATTCCAACCGTCATAGTGTCGGTTCGAATCAAACGTTCTTCACTATCATCGCAAAACGCTATAACATCACTCAATAAGTTTCCAGTCTAACTAAGAAAAGCAATCTTCGTTATCAGAAATGGAACTTTATTCAACAACATATTCTCTTTCAGGGGTGATACAATTATTCCGACGCTCCTCTAACTTTGCGATGTTTTTTGTGTAGAACGATTTATCTTTGCTCTTAAAATACGCCTCAGTTTCGGAAAACACTTCTTCATTTGAGACCAATTTCTTTTCTTGGATCGTGTCCTAGAAAACATGCAAATGTTTGGATGAAAATCGTCCGCGAAACACAGTTAACCCTTAACTGGTAATGGCATTTTGTAAGATCAGGGGCATCGGCTTCATCAATATGAATGTACACGCCGTCCACCAATATTTGCAAACAGCGAAACCAAACATCCTGGCCCCAAACCAGACCCATGTCAACTCGTCAAATGATTCGACATATCTTCGTTGTCCAAAGTATATGACTTACATTCGAAAATGCCTTTTAGAGGTGGAGTCTGCATCTTCACCCAATTCGATTTGTCTCGCCAACGGGAAAAATCATTAGGACCCCATAACTTGGACGTTATTTGGATGAAAATCGTGCTGAAGAGTTCTGTTAAATTTCTTTCTCTTCTACCACGCCCTGAATAACAATCGATACTTCGAACTTTTTTCACGTACCGTCGACTGGATACAATTTCAACACCCAGCTTATGAGGTCGTCGTCTTGGCGACTTCAACGTACACAACTCCAACTGGTTAGTACATTCTAACAGAACTGACAAGCCGAAATCTCCACTGTTAACCGCAGTTTGTCACAACTCGTGGAGGAACCTACGCGAATTCCGGATGCCCGAAGTAGCAAACATCGTAGATTTATTTCCGCTAGGCATTTACACCACGGAAACCACTGCGCCATTGGGTCACTCCTTGATATCGGTTGCGCAATCACTTACATCCCAAACAAATAACCAGCGTAAGTGGGCTCGCTGAGTATGGGGATACGGGGCTGCTAACTGGGACGATTTACAAGATTTGTTTGCATCCTTTCCGTGATCGGTGGTCAGTTTAGGGGATGTTAACGAAGTCGTTCACAGCACTTGGCATTCCACATCCCATCAAACGAAATTCGTCCGATAAACCTTTGTTTGATAAAAAGTGCAAACAGATTACGACAACAAATATAGAGCCTATAAACAATGGCGCTCAAATCTACACAGAGGTCAACAGAACGAATTTTGTCAGGATCAGAAACGCGTGTAACTAAGCGATTGATACCGAGAAGAAGGTTCACAATGGCAAAGTGACCAACAAACTGTACCCAACTTCACCTTCCTTCCTATCAATGGCAAAGGCTATCGGTAATAACTTTGCTTCCTCTTTTTCTCCGTTAGTAACGAGCAGCGGGGCATTAGTCGCAAATTCAAAAGATAAAGCTAATGTGTTCGCGAATTCAAACCTCGATGCCGGTCTTTTGAAGCCACCTGTGTTTGCGTCGGTACGGTCTTCGATGCGGGATGTTAGGTTCCGCCCTCGTACTATTCAACTGATTCTACGGTGACTGGACAGTAAGGAGGCAACCGGTCCGGGTGGAATACCAACAATAGTCGTTAAAAACTGTACCCAGACAGTTCTGTCACAGGTTCTTAGCAAACTCTTTCACTTTTCGAGTCAAGTTCTGACCGCCGACGAGCTAACACGTGTGATTCTGTCTCGTGATCTGTACCATCGCATTCGTTGTGCAATCCGTTTTGGGAATCTTGAATAAACACAAGATACCCAATTGCACTATCGGTTCGCGCGAGTAATGGGGTTGGGTGGATGGATTCAAAAAAAAAAAAAAACTGTCTTTTAGCTTAAACCCAGGTCTCCACTGGACTTTTCGTCTTTATTTAAATTACTGTTACAGTTACGAGGGTGGTCCGTAAAGTTTCCGACCTAACAAAGATACAAAACATTTTTTCTTAAAATTTATTTTTATTTTTCTACATAGTCTCCTTATAACTCTACACACTTCTCCCAGGGATGCTCTGATCTCTCTAACCCGTCCAAATAGTACTCGGCGTTTTTCCCCGCAAAATAACTGTTCACGAAGTGCCTTCTCATTTGACGAAAATCTCTGTCCTCCGAGCGCAATTTTTAGATTAGGGAACAGAAAGAAGTCGCTTGGGGCTAGACCTGGTGAGTAAGGTGGACGGTCAAACAGTTCAAACCGTAATTCGTGGATTTTCGGCATAGCAACCGCTTAGGTGTGAGACGGCGCGTTGTCTTGGTGAAACACGATTTTCTCTTTCTGCAAATGTGGCAATTTTTCCGCAATTTCTGCCTTCAGTTGGTCAAATAATGATGCGTAGTATGCTCCTGTAATGGTTTTTCCTTTTTGAAGATAATCGATTAAGATAACTCTATGACTATCCAAAAAAAAAAAACGCGCCATCACTTTCCCAGCCGAAAAAAAAAAACAGTTTTTGCTTTTTTGGAGCTGATTCCCCCTTTTGCAATCCACTGTTTTGACTGTATTTTTGTTTCGGGCGTATAATGGTGTATCCAAGTTTCATTGACAGTAATTAGCAGAGCGTTGGAAATGTTCATTTGAACACGTTTTTGGTCTAACGTGAGCCAACGCGCGAACAGCTTTCTCATGCATAAATCTCGATTTAATATGTGACAAACACGTTCTTGGACATTTTCATAGCCTCTCCTATCTCTCTCACTTTAATACGGCGGTCGTCTAGCACCATTTGGTGAACTTTAGCGATGTTATCGTCAGTTGTTACAGTTTTTGGTCGTCCCGAACGTTCATCGTCTCCCAAGCTCTCACGGCCACGTTTAAGCTCAGCTGCCCAAAATTTCACTGTGGTAAATGATGGCGCAGAGTCCCCATACACAGAGTCCAACTAATATTTGATTTGCGTAGGCGTATTGCCTTTCAAAAACAAAAATTTAATGACAGCTCGATACTCAATTTTGTCCATTTTCACAAAAACACTCACATTGACTCACTTAAACGACTGTCAAATAGAAACTACGCGTCCAAAATGACTGAAATTTTGGTGAGTAACTGTCAAAAGATGCTCAACTATATTCTCTAGCTTTTATTGACGAGTGCTGCTGTCTTCACGTTGAGGTCGGAGACTTTTCAGGCCCCCCATGTAGGTCTAACGACGAATTATTGGACGACTGTCTGGTTTCGCTTGCCGTTTTATAGGTTGATATTGAAGATGATGCTGAAATGAGTTGACCCATATTCGTATCTTTGTTATTGCTTGCACTTGTTATTGCTTGCACTTGCTATTGCTTGGAATGACTAGAGTTGCTGGTGTTGCTTATATTACTCGTGACAAGTCATACTGTAGTATCTCAAGAAAAAAAAACGGATCTCCACACACGCGTCTTAGTGCAGTGAAAAGTGCGAAGATATACACACGAGCGATGTGCAATGCAAGAAAACCTTCTACCTTTCCATTCCTGACGTCTGTTTTCCTCTTTTTCACACATCTGTTTGCGTCCCTCAGGCATCGATACTCTTAATTAATTTATAACCTTTAGGGAGTTTTTGGTGTCGGAGTGGTACAATGTTCGTCATGGAAGAGATATGACCTGGATTTCGGCACGGATTTAGTGGGGCAACCACTATAGGGTGGGCCATACATTCTTGCAAATGGCAAAACTAGATTTCTTAAAAACCGTTAGAGGAAGGGGCGCGCGAATGGCGGGGAATTGTGTTGCTTCATGGGTCATTTCAATAAACGTTTATTACGTTAAATACATGATCAACAAAATAACATTTGTAATTATATTTCTATTCATGTTTCAAATGTGCAAAAATGTATGGCTCACCCTATACAAAGGCATAACACCTGTAGTGGTAGCTTTCGGTTATCTATCGCTGGTCCTGACTTGCATCCTTTCCCGAGGCGATATTGGTTTTCTGTGTGGGGCCATTTCAATGGAACAGGAATTTCCCACCGATCTTTGTAACATTCGCGGCCTGAGATGCAACGTTTCCAACCGGAAACCAGTTATCCTTGCACTTAGCGAGACCCAAGTAATAACTGATACATATATTTCTGACGTTACTATACCCGGTTATAACTTAGTGCCTCTGTTCTTTTCACATCGTGGTTTAGCCACATACATACCAAGTGATATTGCGTATCAAATTCCACCACAATATGGACTTTGGTTGAATCTAGTATTTAATTTCTCGTGGTTAAAACTTCACGTTCGTAAGCATATGGAAACTGCATGTGTGGAGTTAGAAGGATTTTCACATTGATCACGTAAATTAAGTAATACTTTTTCATAGTCCAACCCCTGACTGCAGGATGTTGACGTTCTCACGCTCTTGGAATGGCGCAACAAGCAGTGAGTCATCTCAAACCAAGCATCAATATTGCTGTTTTCTTTACAGAAGCCCAAACTTGGATAGAAACGCATCCTTTAACGAATTTGATGCTCTATATGATTCTATAGATAGGGTCATGGCCCTGAAACCATTATTGCGGGTGATTTCAATGTGCTTCACTACGCCGGACACCCAACACCTGAAGATCAATATGTCCAGCTCTTTGCTGATTCAAATAGCTTAATTCAACTCGTCAATCATTCAACAGGGGTACCAGATGTAGATGGTCATTCCGCCAACACACTGAACCTGTTTCTCACCTCCCACCCGAACAAAAACATAATCGAAGTTTCTTCGCCCTTGGGCACTTCAAAACACAGTGTCGTGCTTTTCTAACCAACAGCAACGTTAACGAGAAAGCTCCCAAAAGAATAGTATGGTTTTACGAGAAAGCCAGTTGGGAAGGTCTGAACTCGTCAATGAGCCAACACGGGTACCAGACGTAGATGGTCATTTTGCCAAAACACTGGACCTGTTTCTCACCTCCCACCCGAACAAATATACAATTGAAGTTTCTTCGCCCTTGGGCACTTCAGACCACTGTGTCGTGTCAGATAAATTTCCTCTAACCAACAGCAACGTTAACGAGAAAACACCCAAAAGAACAGTACGGTTTTACGAGACAGCCAGCTGGGTAGGTCTGGACGACTTTTGTGAGAAGTTGAATTGGTCGTTATTATTCCTCAATAACGATGTTGACTCTATGGCGAATACTTTGACCTAAAAGATTCTACTACGCCTGAGAACATTTATTCCACACAGGCAAAAACTTATAGCGTTTAGCAAGAATAGCGAAGAAGGTGAATTGAACACACAATGCAACGGGTGAGAGGCGAAGCATAGAAGCATCAGACTAATGGCTATAGCCGTGTGTACGAATTCGATCGATATACTCAAGTACACTCAACTGATATGGAATTGTTATGCTATTGCTATGCCCTGATGTTTTTGCTTATTTGATTTGCGTTCGGTGTTGCTCTTCACTATTTGGTTGTGTATTGTTTGCGTACCTGTTAGAAACGCCACAGACTATCAAACCCAAGAGAAATGTGGTTCGTTTCTGGGTGCAGAGAAGCCATTAAAGCTAACGAGTTGAGCTGCCGGTTGTATAAAGCAAATACTGAGAAAACCCGAAAAGAATTTAAGAGAGCTAGAAATGACTGCAGTGCGTATATTCAACGCGCAAAGTTCTTGCATGACCGGAGAGTGAGACAAAATATACTACACTCTCCCACGGGTAGTAGTAATTTCTGGGCTTTTGTGAAGAACATCCAAAACTCGGTCTCATCATACATTCCTTCGCCTATAGTTGATGACAGATCCGTCACCAATGCAATAGAGTAGGCGAAGGCGACTTGCTGCACATGCAACGAACTCGACGCTGCCTGATACCACAGCAGTTCCACCTCAACTGTAGCAGTACACCATGAGCCAGATTCACTTCCGACCGCGTACTGTTGCCCGCGCACTCAAGGAGTTAAACGCAAACAAATCTCTTGATCCTGATGGCATTCCCCCAATTCTCGTGAAGAAATGTTCCTCTTCACTTGCTAATCCACTGCGAAAACTCTTCCATTTATGTCATTTTACCGGCCGTTTTCCAAATAGATGTAAGTCAGTGAACATTCAGCCAATTCCCAAAAAATGGCGACAAATCGGATCTCTCTTTTTATCGACCCATATCACTAACTTCTATTCTCTCGAAGGTATTGGAATTACTTATCAACCGTCAACTTTCGAAATATCTGGAATCAAATGACCTCCTCAATGACCGCCATATGGCTTTCGTAGCAACAGGTCTACAGGAGATTTCATGGCGTACCTTACCGAAAAGTGAAACCACTCCCTCCACCATCTTGGCGAAAGCAAGGTTGCCGCATTGGATATTTCAAAAGCGTTCGACAGAGTTTGGCATCCAGCCCTTTTGTCAAAATTACATTCCTATGGAGTGGACAATTCCCTGATCCAATGGATAAGAGACTATCTTTCTGGCCGTTCAATCGAAGTGGTTCTTGATGGTGTCAAATCTGTCTTCCATCAAATTAATGCAGGTGTTCGCCAGGATTCAGTACTCTCATCCCCATCTTTATAAATGATCTCTTGTCCGTTACATAAAACGCAATTCACTCGTTTGCTGTTGATAGCACATTGAGTTTCTCATACTCATATGAACATTCCCGATTACACTCTTCGAATGTCTTTACCAATCAGTAGGTAATGCTTGATACATTGAATTCCAATCGTAATAAGATATATCAACGGGGATTATTTAACCGAGGAGAATTCGATCCCTTACTGTCTCTGGTCGTTAAAGGCGAACTCCTGTCAAACTGTCGATGAGCGGCAACTGCAACGACGAAGCCAAGGAACCGTTGCATACATATGTGACATTCACCGTCACAAATTAAATATAACATAACATAAGTTGCATTAAAGTTTTAACAACTTTAAAACCAAAGAAATTCTTTCGGTGTAGCATTCAAATTAATTTCCCGTCACAACCGACGGAATTCTTTCGGTGTAGCTGTGAAACTTTATCACATGCCTACTTGTTGCTAAACGCATTTGCACTTCTGCAATTCTCACGTTCCATCTATGCCCTACAAGCAAACAAAAAATGGTCATCACCTTGATGATCACCCAACGCCCCATCACCTTCAAGGAAATTCCACCATGCATGGTATTGGCTATGGGCAAATCAGATTCGCATCACCTTGAATCGAAATTTTCCCACGGCTTTCCGTGGTTTCCACCTCAGGGTGACTGGTGGCGAAATTGCAACGTTGCAGTTCCCATCGTCGTTGGCATGGCTTTCGGCTGGGAGCTAGCATGCTGTCTCAAGGTGAGAAATGAATCATGTTATTCTACCGGCCGTGTTCTTGATGGTGTCAAATCTGTCTCCCATCAAATTAATGCAGGAGTTCCCCAGTGTTCGGTACTCTCACCCACTCTCTTCCTGATCTTTATAAATGATCTCTTGTCAATTACCCACAACCCAATTCACTCGTTTGCTGATGATAGCACGTTGAGTTTCTCATACTCATATGAACACTCCCGTCCAAACTCTTCGAACGTCACTACCAACCAGCAACTTATGCTTGATACATTGAATTCAGACCTCAACAAGATATATCAGTGGGGATTATCTAACCAAGTAGAATTCAATGCCTTAAAAACTCTGTGTTGACTCCTGCCGTCAAAGGCGAGCCCCAAAGTAAATATACTGTCGATGAATGGCACTTACATCGACGAAGCCAAGAGACTATCAATCCTCGGCACTCGAATTATTTCGACTCTTAATTGGAGCGACCACTTTTTTGAAGCTGCGAAAAGTGCGGCCTAATGCATGGGGTTCCTTAAGAGGTGCAAAAGATACTTCAGTCTGTCCAACCTGGCCACTATTTACAAGGCGTACATTCATCCGAAAATGGAGTTTAACTCCGATATTTGGTCAGGCGCATCCAAAACTGCACTACACGTGCTCGATAGGATGCGAAAACGAGCAGTGAAACTTATTGGGAATCCAGTTGTAAGTCAATCAATTTCGTCGTTAGAACACAGGCGCAACGTATCATGTCTATCTGTTTTCTATAGGTATTATCACGGTCGTTGCTCAATTGAACTTGCTGAATGTGTTCCGCCCCTTCGGACATTTACCTGCGATAAGCGCCAATCTGTGAATGCGTATTATTTCACGTTGAAAAAATATAGACGCACACGTGAACATAGTCATTCTTTAGCCGAACCACACGAATGTGGAATGCTCTACTTGATCGCGTGTTTCCCCTTTGTAATGTCTAGGCATTACAAATTATTACAATTGCAATTTTTACAAATGACTACTTTCTCTCAAGCATCTTCCGCAGACAAATCTTTTGAAAGGGATCATTTGACGCCATTGGTACATTTAGTCTTAAAAAGTGATTAGAACTAATTTGCAAAATTCACAATAAACGCACAATCGCTTCATGGCAAATAATTCGCGACATTCCGAAGATTTAAATGGCCCACCATATAATTTTACAAAATTGACAGTAAAATATTGACAATAAACATACGGACTGATCGACTGAGTTTTTGGTAGTCGGTTTCCTTTCCTTATCCACTTCCTCTCCGTCCGCTCCCACTGTGCTCTGACATTTAAGGGTACTTCGAAATCCCCGTTTGTGCGCGCGGTAGTGTAAAAAAAGAAAATATGCAGTGCCAGATGTGGAGTTTCGCCCACGTCCTATTAAGCCTATCTCGCGTGAAACGGACTGTAAGAATGCGACCGGCCTGGATGGAATACGAGCAATAGTCCTTAGAACTGTGCTTCAGAACTGCCGCTGGTTCTTCGCAAACTCTTTCACTTTCTTATGCACAGAGGACCTTTCCTCATCATCATCATCTTGGCCTTATTTAGCAAGTCTCGAGGCTTGTTAAATTTTCCATAGTAATTAATTTTTACGGGCAAGGTTATTGCGCCATACAGAGGACCTTTCCTAGCTGCCGGAACATCGCTCGAATTCAACCAATCCCAAAGAAAGGGAAAAAGGGCATCCCATAAAATTGCCAGGGTGATGGAAAGGGTCATTAATGCCGAGTAGAGTTGGAGTTCAACGGACTTCTAAATGACCTTATGGCACTTGTAACTGATATTTTCAATTGGAAAACATAGTGAATTAAATATCTCCGAGGTTTTGGTCGTGTCTGGTACAGGGTGGCACTAAGTAAACTTCATTCATACAGGCTTTCCGAACAACTTTGCCACTATTTGAATAGTTTCTTCAAAAATCAATCGATTCGTGTTTTCGTTGATGACTTGTCTTCGAATCCCCATTCAATTAATTTCGAGGAGTCTCAAGGTTCTATATTGGCTTCAACCTTAATTTAATGGAATCAACGGGGAATACAATATTCAGTTTTGCGGATTTATTAGGTTGTGGCGTTTCTACACTATCCTTGCTTCACTCAATAATTGGTGACCCCGACGTGATCTGTGTACACACACACACACATTTTGCTATAGTAAACAGAACTTTACCACTACCATCACGACTTCCACATGAGCACCGGCACACTCGCCTGCTCCGATGTTCTCTCGCTCGCACGTTCCTCGCTCCGTCGTGCACACACGAATTTGATCATAACTAAGTTACTGCGGGGGGAGTAGGGTGGCGTTTCTAACAGATACACACACAATACACAAGCAAATAGTGACGAACACCGAACGAAAATCGAATAAGAAAATGCATCAGAGCCGAATACCATAGCGATAACAACAACTCCACATCCGTTGAGTGTACTTGAGTTTAGAAATCGAATTCGTACATGCGGTCAGTAGCCTGATGTGTTAAGCATTGGTTCAATTTTTGGTGATTTTAACTGTCATAGCGTCAGTTCGAATCACACGTTCTTCACTATCATCGCAAACGCTTATAGGTCACTTATTTTCTTATTTTCAAATAATTGCCTGATTAACGCATCAACGTCGCGTCAGCCGAGGTGTAGCCAGATCTCATCTCTAAATCGGGATCTGGATAGAACCCTACAATGGGAAAAGCCAAGACTTTAATGCAACGAAGATGGGATATTTCATTCACGAGAAAAACATCTGTCGTCGGTTCCACAGCTGATGATGAATGGAGGGGCTCTTAAATCTAAGAAGAGCATATTCAAATAAGCTCATATCGTGTGGTCCGACCATCATTTTCAACAGCTTGTGTCACGGCGCATTATTGTTTTTGTTCCATTCTAAGCAAACGCGGCACACACTTAGACAAAAAGCTTTTTCAGAATCATATTTTTCTATAAAATAGTGAAAACGGTTCTAATTAATATTTTTATGATCTCATCTTTCTCACGCACATTCACTTTTCAATCTTCCATCACAATTTTAAGAACTTGGTTGATATCTTCTGGAACCCGATCTTCACTTGGATGACCAGAGCGTTCAGCATCATAGGCGTTTGTACGGCCTTGTTTAAATTCAGCATACCAGTCAATAAAACTTGATTTCCCTGGTGTACAGTCTCTATAACGCTTATCAAGCCACTGTTTGGCTTTGATCGTTTTTTTTTTTCATTAAAAAACAATGTCTGATAAAAACACGAAGTTCTTCTCTATTCATTGTTTTGAAAATAGCAAACGTTGATTCGCCAAAACCGTTTTAATTTGAAAACTAAACGTCAGATTGTCATGAAATTTTGACACTTATCTTTTGAAGGTTAGTACTCTCCAAAAGTCGTATGGGTCTATCAACGGTATTGGCAATATGTGTCGGGCTAAAAACTTATTGAGTGATTTAATTGAGACTAACATAATGCATGTGGGCGTAGCCAATAAAAAAATATAAAATAGAATTCCGATGCCTCGAAATTAAGTAACAACAAGAATTGTTTACAAATCTATTATACATAAATTGTGGAAAAACAATAATAATGAATAATCAATCTCGACTTAATCAATCGTTTTTTGCCAAGTTGATTCAATCTAGTCGAATTATAAAACGAGCATTTCCATCCTCATCAATGTTAGCACACCCATTTTTTGCCACTGAACCAAAATCCACGGTCATATAAAACGGATACCGGTTTTTGGTGGCTCTAACACGGTATTTCAACCAAGGATAGGAAACCGATTTGGCGACGGAAAAAGAGAACCTGTCGTGCTTTTGGACTTTTTTTTTTTGTTGACATGTGCACAAAGGGGGATTTTGAAGTAGTTTAGTGAGGACAGAACCCTGATTTATTTGGCTTAATGCAAGCTTAAATTAAATTAATATAAAACCTTACAGACTATCTTAAAATCTAGTACCCTTAAGTAACCTTAAATGTCAGAGCACAGTGCGAGCGGATAGAGAGGTAGTGGATACGGAAAGGAGGTGTCGATGTATATTGGTCTTGAATGCCTAGACTTCACAACGACGAGGAAACACTGAACAGGTAAAGCATTTCACATTTGTGAGGTTCGGCTAAAGAATGACTCTCTGTGTTTATTTGTGCGCCTGATGTTGACTTTCAACGTGAAGTGATACGCATTCACAGATTGACGCGTATCGCGAGAAATTGTCTGAGGAGGCGGAACAGTTTTGGATGCGCCTGACCAAATATGGTAGTTGAACTCAAGTTCAGTTGAGCAACGACCGTGGTAATACCTATAGAAAATATATATACATAGATAGTACGCTTGTTTCCTCTTTTTCGAGTGTTCGGCTGATTGGTGCATCTGTGTCCCATCAGCTGAGATGTAGACAGACTCATTCTCTGAATCAGGATCTAGATAAGGTCCTGCAGTGGGGAAGGGTCAATCTCGTCGACTTCAATGCAGCGAAGACCCAATATACAACATTCACAAAGAAAAGTGGATTATCGGTTCCACAGCTGCTGATGAATGGCCGGGCCCTCGAGGCTGGGGAAAGCTTGAAATTGCTCGGCGTCACAGTCTGTGGGAATGTATCATGGCATAAACACGTGTCGAGCATCGCCAGGTCAGCCTCAGAAAAACTGAGCTATCTTTTTAGAGTCAAGAAATATTTTACTCCGGCCCAACTACTTCTAATGCTCTCATGTTTGGAGCTCGACTCCTAAACATACCCTCGATCTACTTGTGAGCATACAGAGACGAGCCATCCACCTGATCGGGGACTCGGCGCCGACGTCGGGACTACAGTCGCTATCACATCGAAGGCGCGTAGCCGACCTCTGTCTGTTTTACAGATATTATCATGGGTACTGTTCTTTGGAGATTCGTGGTATTGTTCCACGCAATTCGGCTTATATGCGCTCCACAAGACAATCCGACGGATCGCACCCGTTTCTGGTTCATCTCCCGACGGCGCGAACATCACTGCATCAGAACTCGTTCCGTTACAGAGCGGGGAAGCTGTGGAACTCTCTTCCCGCCCGAGTGTTCCCGGAGCGTTACAACCTGCAACTGTTTAAAAAGAACTGCAACAGTTATTTGATGTCATCTCGGGGCACCCACTCGGCGCTATAGGTTCGCCTCTCCCGAGAGAAGTCTAATAAAAAAAAAAATCCCGTGAAGAGGATGTCGCAGATTTCACGCACCGAATAACCCAAGCAGTAATCGACTGTAATGAGGCAGGAATCCGTAAGTACGGAAATACGAATAGCGTAGCGTTCACCATCCAGATCGAAAGACTGGCAAAATCGGTACTGATGGTAGGGATTAGGAACGACCAACTCAGACATCTGATAGTAGAATCAGAAAGGGATCCTCTAGATAGGATTATCGCTAGGGTTCTCGAATTAGAGAAAACAGAAAATGAGATGAGGAGCGAGAGTGGATGGTATAGTGGGGAAATACCAACGAGGTACCATGACCAGTCACCTTCACCTGAAAGGAACGACACATACCATGCCCCATCTCATCAAATATGCAAAGCATGTTAAAGAACAACCCATTCTACTATTGGGAGGATGAACAGGATCCCCCAGAGGAAACAAGTAGGGTTTCAGATAGGACCTACGGGGATACACGACCAAACCCCCAGGAATCAACACAAAGGCATAATAGGCCTGCAAACAATGCGTCTCAGGTAGTAGGGACAGAGAATAGGAACACTAACACTAGGTTCCCAGAACGACCTCACCCTGTTACACACCCACAACGTTCGTTGTTATGTTTTCCCAAGCTGCTTTAGCAATCTCATACAATTCATTTAAGTTACTTATTTTATGCTTGTTTACTTCTCTTTTTAATTCGTTCCAGAGGTTTTCTTTTGGGTTTAGGTCCGGGCTATATAAAGGCCAATCGATGACATCCACGGAATTATTAGAAAACCATGCTCTCGTTGCGCGGTATGCTTAGGGTCATTGTGCTGCATAAATTTCCATGTCACAGGCAATTCTCCATCTGCATAGGGCAGCATTACATCTTCAAGGACATTAATGTAGCTTTGGGCGTTCATTATACCTTCTATGCGATGTAACGGACCGGTTACTTTGTATGACATACAACCCCATAGCATGATACTTCCTCCTCCTGTTTGAGGGTGACAGTGGTGTATTTAGGGTTGAATACTTGATTTTTTGGCCGTCGAACATATTGCTTTCCATCGGAACCGACTCTGTTGATGTTTGTTTCATCACTCCACAATATTTTTTTCCACTGTGAGATGTTCCAATTTTCATGTTCCCTGGCAAAAGCTAACCTAGCCTTTCGGTTTTTTCATGATAGCAATGGTTTTTTTCTAGCCGATCTTCCAAAAAGCTGGCTCTCAGTCAATCGCTCTCTAATAGAGCGTGCTGAAAGTGCATTTGGGTCCTCACCGAAAACTTGCTTTCGTATTTCCTTTGAACTCATAAATGGATTTAGTTTTGCAGCTCGAACTATTAGCCCATCCTGGGCTTCAGTCGTTTTACGAGATCTTCTCCGTCTTGTTACGAGTTCTGTGGTTTTATGTTTTACTACATATTTTATAGCATTAAATACCATTGTTTTAGAGCAATTAAGCTTTTTTGAAAATTCTCTATACAACCTTTCATTATTTCGAAGATTTATTATCGGCTCTCTCATGTTTTTTGTACAGCTTTTTTTCTTTCCCATATCTCGTTCAAATGTCTTAAAACAAAGCAAGAACTTATAATTCCGTTTACTTTCAAACGAATTATTATATTTACCAACAAATATTTACGTTTAAAACGGAATTATACAAAAAGAAACAAATCGTTCTTAATTATATCGCCAATTGAAAGAGGATAAATTTGACTTAAGAACCAATTTAAACCAATGTACATGTGCAATAACTTTGGTAATTGCTGTTTTATATGAGAATAGAGATGAAGGAAGGAATAGCGCTACTTTTCATGATGGTTGTCATCTCTCATAATTGATGCAACGGTGTTACCAGGAGGTGCTAAAATCATTCTTAATTAGTTCGCCACAACTGTATATATATATATACCTTAATGGGGTACTATTTCACTGGGCGGCTGGGCTTTGGGACCCTACCTAGCACACGGTAGTTGTGCCGAACTGCACAATAGCAAGACTCGTCAGTCGAACTTGGGTTTGTACAATCAAACGCAAGAAACAACCTCCTTACCAACTCAGCTATTGAGGCGACTGTTTTCTATAAACCGGTTTTTGTCTTCAGACGTGTGAGAAATTAAAGTATTTCATTCAAACGTCATTATATTTTAATACTTAAGAAATTTCAGAGGATTTTGAATATAATGCACTTTTTAAAATGCTTCATTAAATTATTTTTGTTTATGTTTACGAATACTGCTAAGAGTAATAAATATGTACAAAATCATCTTATTACAATAGATATTATTTGTATAAAATCTACTCTGACTCTATGTTTATTTGTGCCCCTGAAGTTTACTTTTCACGTGAATTGATGCGCATTCTCAGATTCACGGGTATCGCGGGAAAATGTCTGAGGAGGCGGAACACATTGAGCAAGTTCAGTTGTGCAAAGACCGTGCGAATACCTATAGAAAAGAGATAGGCGCGATACGTTGCGCCTATGTTCTAATGACGGAATTGATCGACTCACGGCTGGGTCCCCACTAATTGACATCCGCTTCTTGTCTTTTGTAAATTCAATGGAAAAGCTTACCGGATTTAATTTTGTTGTGGGGGATTCCAAACAATTTCCGGGTCCATTAACTTTACAGTTCCTAGGCAAGAAGTCGTTCCCTAACAACCCATCTGCTGATAATCCTGGTAGGGAGTCTATCATTTGAAAACTACAGGAGATTTGTTGGGGCGATTTGAATATCCCCTTACAATAGCCCCTAGACTTTCCCTTGCCAAAAAGCGTTTGGAGGGTAGTTACTTTTTTGGTGTCCAATGTGGTTCCATATTGGAGAGTGCCTTCAGCTTAATGATACTGATCTCCGCACCTGTGTGCACTATTAGACGTGTAGTGTTTCTACAACCGATGTCTACTGCTCGACAATTGTAACTTTCGTTGGTTGGAGTTGACCGGTTTCGTTAATTGATGGCTTTAGTCCGGTCGGGTTGGGGGATTCCCACCCGACCTCTGGGAGTTTTCCGACTTCTCCCATTTTGCTTTTTGTCGACACACTGTCGCCGTGTGGTTGTGTCGCCTGCAAAATGTGCACCATTGACCGTTCTTCTGTCGCCTATGTCCCTGCTTTGGCGTCTCTGACGCGTCCGTAGCGGTTGAGTTCGACTCGGCTCGACGGCGTAGTACTGCTCGAACTAGTACTGCTCTTGGCTCGTGTCTGTTGACTCCTTTGTCATGTGACTGATTACTGTCCTTCGAATTTTTTCTTGTTTGGACTGTCTGCCATTCCGTATTTACCGTACAGGTCGGTGGGGTGTGGTCGCGGTGTACAGACTTAACCACTTTGGGTGCATCTGTTGGCTTTTGTGATTGTACCCACGTTGCCTTGCAATGACACTCGTCCCACGTGTGACCCTTTTGGCCACAAAACTCACAACAACATCGAATGCTGTACACTCTACGATTCGATGCTGTTGCTTGTTTCGAAGTGGGTGGTTGTTCTTGGCGCTGGTTTGAGGTATTCACGGGTGACTTCTGTTGGTTCTGCGACCTTGGTCGTGGAGGCCCGGGTTTATCCACCTTCGTTTGTGTACTTTGTGTCCGACAGTCTTGGGAATCGTGCTCATATCGATCACACTTCGTACACAATAGTGTGTTTCGGCGTCGAAGGCATTCATCGTACAAATGCCTTTTCCTATTGCAGAAGGTGCAAGTCATGCGTGCAATCCATGTGTGTGGTGCACGTTTATCCCTGCCTTGAATAGATAAGTCACTGTGATCGTCACCCCCGTCTCTCTGAAGATGCCGTGGTACCTCAGGCACCTTAGGTTTAGACCCTGTTGGTTTTCTTCAAGAATGTGGTGGTGTATCTGGCCTAAACGCTTTCCCCACTATACCACCCACTCTCGCTCCTCATCTCATTTTCTGTTTTCTCTAATTCGAGAACCCTAGCGATAATCCTATCTAGAGGATCCCTTTCTGATTCTACTATCAGATGTCTGAGTTGGTCGTTCCTAATCCCTATAATCAGTCGATTACTGCTTGGGTTATTCGGTGCGTGAAATCTGCGACATCCTGTTCGCGGGAATTTTTTTATTTTTTTTTTATTAGACTTCTCTCGGGAGAGGCGAATCTATACCACCGAGTGGGCGCCCCGAGATGACATCAAATAACTGTTGAAGTTCTTTTTGAACAGTTGCAGGTTGTAACGCTCCGGGAACACTTGCGTGGGAAGGGAGTTCCACAGCTTCCCCGCTCTGTAACGGAAGTTCTGATGCAGTGATGTTCGCGCCGCCGGGAGATGAACCACATACGGGTGCGATCCGTCGGATTGTCTTGTAGAGCGCATATAAGCCGAATTGCGTGGCACAATACCAAGAATCTCCGAAGAACAGTACCCGTGAAAATATCTGTAAAACAGACAGAGGTCGGCTACGCGCCTTCGATGTGATAGCGACTGTAGTCCCGACGTCAGCGCCGAATCCCCGATCAGGCGGATGGCTCGTCTCTGTATGCTCTCAAGTAGGTCGAGGGTATGTTTAGGAGCCGAGCTCCAAACACGAGAGCAATATTCGAGCGAGGGTCTAATTTAGGGTTTATATAGGAGAAGAAGTTGGGCCGGAGTAAAATATTTCTTGGCTCTAAAAAGATAGCTCAGTTTTCCTGAGGCTGACCTGGCGATGCTCGACACGTGTTTATGCCATGATACATTCCCACAGACCGTGACGCCGACCAATTTCAAGCTTTCACCAGATTCTAGGGCCTGGCCATTCATCATCAGCTGTGGAACCGATGATCTACTTTTCTTTGTGAATGTTGTATATTTTGTTCTTCGCTGCATTTAAGTCGACGAGATTCGCCCTTGCCCACTGCAGGATCCTATCTAGATCCTGATTCAGAGAGTCAATATGTCTACATCTCAGCTGATGCGACGCAGATGCACCAATCGGCCGAACACTCGAAAAGGAGGAAACAAGCGTACTATCATCCGCAAAACTGAACACTTTGTTATCCGTTGTCTCCAACAAATCATTTATGTGAAGCAAGAACAAGGTTGGAGCCAAAATAGAACCTTGGGGCACCCCCGAATTAACAGGATACAGATCCGAACACTCGCCGTCCACAACAACCCGGATCGATCGATTCTCGAGGAAGCTCCTCGTCCAGTCGCAAAGCTGTTGGGAAAGTCCATATGAACGAAGTTTGCTCAGCAATGTTCCGTGCCAGACGCGGTCAAAAGCCTTGGAGATATCCAATGCGACCGCCCTTGACTCACCATGCCGTTCAATCGCAGATGTCCATATATCGGTTATAAGTGTCAAAAGGTCTCCCGCGGACCGCCTGCCACGGAATCCGTATTGACGATCATTCAGAAGTCCGTTGCACTACAAATACTTAACTAACTCTGTATTGATGACTTTTTTCATTATCTTAGATAACATAGACATTAATGCTATCGGAAGGTAATTTTGCGGGAGACACTTTTTTCCTGTCTTTGGGATTGGCTGGACTCGAGCGATTTTCCAGCAGGCAAGAAAGGTCCTCCGTGCATAAGATAAGCGGAAGCGTCTACCAAGAACTGGCGATAGTTCTGCAGCACAGTTCTTAAGGACTATTGCTGGTATTCCGTCCGGCCCGGTTGCCTTCCTACAATCCAGTTCACGTAGAATGCGTTGAATAGTGCGAGGACGAAATCTTACATCCCGCATCGAAGACCGTACCGGCGAGATTACAGATGCCTCCAAAAGCCCGGGATCGAGGTTTGAATTCGCGGAAAATAAATTAGCTTTATCCTTTGAATTCGTGACTAACGTCCCGCTGTCTGTCACCAACGGAGGGAAAGAGGAGGATTAGTTAGTTACCGCTGACAGCTTTTGCCATTGACCAGAAGGAGCGCGAACCAGTTGGGCACCGAAGGAGCTTATTGATCACCCTGTCGTTGTGAGTCTTCTTCGCGGTATCAATCGCCTGGTTGCACGCGTTTCTGATTCTAACAAAATTCGTTCTGTTAACATCGGTGGGGTTGGAGCGCCATTGCTTAAAAGCTCTGTTTTTTGCCGCTGTAATCAGCTCGCATTTTTTATCAAACCAAGGTTTATCAGACGAACTTCGTTTGATGGAATGTGGAATATACATCTCCATCCCCAGAAGAATAATCTCTGATACCTACTCCGCGCAAGCGTTAACATCGGAGTTTCCGAAGCACACCTCGGACCATGGAAAGGATGCGAAGAAATCTCGCAGGTCGTCCCAGTTAGCGGCCCCATACTTCCACACATGGCGAAGCTGCCTAGGCCGGTTATTCGATTGATGTGCAAGTGCTTGCGCGACAGATGCCAAGCAGTGATCTGAGTCCCAATGGCGCAGAAACCTCTACGGTATAAACACTCGGTTCGGATGTCAAAAACAGATCCAAGGTGTTCGTATAATCGCCTCGGGCATCCGGCACTCGCGTTGGCTCCCCCACGAGTTGAGTCAAGTTGTGGCTTACAGCAAACATCTCCGCCAGCCTCCCAGCCTCGTCGGTTCTGTATGTAACAACCACCCAGAATTGTGCACATTAAAATCGCCAAGGACAACAATTTCGGAAGCTGGGTGGTTGATCTGTATCCAGTCGACAGTATGTGAAAGATGTTCGAAAAATGTCGCCGGTCGATTGTCATTTGGGGAGCAGTAAAGACAACAAAGAAATTTAACGGAATTCCTCAGTACGACCCTCAACCATATGATGTCCATATTATTGGGTTCCAACGACCCCATCCTCTGGCAAGCCAGATTGGACCGCGTGAAGACGCAGACTCTGCCCTTAAAACGAAATCTCGATTGTAAGTCGTATCCTGAACAGCGAAGATATGTCGAATCAGTTGACGAATCGACCTGGGTCTCAGTTATGGCAAGGATATCAGGTCTCGTTGTTTGCAGTTATTGGTGGACGGCGTTTGCATTCGTATTGGTGAAACCGATGCCCTTGATGTTACAAAATGCCGTCACCAGTCGAGCGTGGGCAGAGCCTCGAGAGCGAGCTCGGTTATGCGATGACGATCCTCTTAAAGTTCCATTATTTATCATGATATCTGCATGATGTTCCCCCTGACATAGTCCCCCCCCCCGGAGATCCGAATGGGAGACTAGTTTACCTCCGGAATTCTTTATATCAGAAGGTACCATCATGACTTATCTCCGTGTCCCGGCCATCAGCCACACATCCAAAACACCGTCGAAGATTTACCTCGGCGATATTGCGGAATGTACAGCGTGACGGGGTGGTATCTCACCTTGGGACCGACTACCACCTAACCAACCTTTTCTCGAAGCGGTCCATCAGCCAAGCTCCGAAAGACGGCCAGGGATTTCTCCCGACCATTTCACGGAGCCTAAAGCTTGATGGGGTGGTATTTCACCGGGAGCACAGGGCGTTGGGACCCCGGCTACCACTCGGCCTTTAATCGCCTCTTACGACAAGCCGGCCTAGCTGTGAGTATATTCTAACGCCCTACTCACAGGACCAAGGTTGCAGGGGCGTTGAGCTTTGTGCTCCCCTGTTCAGCTTGTTGTTCTTGTTGATTATTAGTGTGTTTCTCTTAGCGAGTCCTCTACTTCAAACCTTTCTTCTTCGCCAGAAGCTGCTCCTCGGGATGCAATTATTCTATTATATTCGGGATCATATACCGGTGGAATAGCACTTGGATCTACGACGTTGTTTTCCAATTCGAGTGTTAGCTGGTTTTTCAGTTCTATATCGGAATTTGAGCTCGGTCCAGTAATTACGATTGTTTTCGTTCGTAGTTCTACGTCGAATGTCATTATTTGTGTTTCCGGCGCCAATGCCGTTTTTTATTATTTGTCTGCCAAGTAGAATTTGCACAAAGTAGTTTATGCAAATTAGCTACTTTGCAAGGGGAAATTTGTGAACGGGAATTAATGGGTGTTAGGAGAGGACATGGACGCGAGGTCCGTAACACTCATCTCTTTTTTTCTTTCCCCTTTTCTCCTTATTCACTCTCTTTTATCTACATCGATCTACTTTTCTCCAGTGCGTACTGTGTTTTGGTATACAAAGGGATTAGAAAAACTCCTTTTTGCGCGCATATAATACGTAAAACTAAAACTGCTTTTACAGTTGCGGATGAAGTTAAGTAATCATAAATTCTCTTTTGTTTTATTTCAGGGTACGAGTCGGAATATCATTATGGGTCAGATTTTGGAGATTCAACGGATAAAAGTGAAGCCGATGATGATCCGCTGCTTATGTCGCCAACTGAAGAAGAAAGTGTCGATGGAGAAAGTGATAGCGAGTTTTCCGAATGTAGTTTTACACAAGGCCCAGGTAGACCACCTCGGCCACCAAGCCCCGACCCTATATGGCTACAAGGTCGTGAATATCCCAGTTTAATTCTCCCACAATCATCCGAAGATTTATTGTTATCGAATAGTTATCTTTTACCCGCGCTCACAATTTACGAAGTGTTAAGAAGATTTAGGCATTTAGTAAGACTCTCACCGTTTCGTTTTGAAGATTTTTGTGCGGCGTTAATATGTGACGAACAAAGTGCATTACTTATAGAGATACATATAATGTTATTAAAGGCAATTCTGCGCGAGGAAGACGCACAAGTGACTCATTTTGGACCCCTAGATCAAAAGGACAGTGTAAATATAAGTCTATTCCTAATTGATAACATCACATGGCCAGAAGTTTTACGTTCTTATGTAGAAAGTGATACAATTTTTGATAGAACTGTTTATAATATTCTTCAAACAAAGGAGTACCCGCATTCTGGTATAGAGGACAGATTGACTGTGTTACAATTTCTCACCGATCAATTTCTGAATACAACTGTTGTCCGGGATGTTATGCTTCAAGAGGGTCCCATACATTATGATGATCACTGCCGAGTCTGCCATCGTTTAGGAGATCTGTTGTGTTGTGAAACTTGCCCAGCTGTGTTCCATTTGGAATGTGTAGAACCGCCAATGATTGATGTACCAACTGAAGATTGGCAATGTAATTTATGTCAGTCGCATAAAGTCATAGGTGCTGTTGACTGTATTTTACCACAAGAGAAACAAGGCGTCCTTATACGTCATGAAATACTTGGTCTTGATCGGCATGGAAGAAAGTTTTGGTTTGTTGCCCGTCGTATATTTGTAGAAGATTACAGTGGATCCGAAGTTTTTTATTATAGTACAATAGCGCAGTTAGAATTATTACTGTCCAAATTGGATCCTAATGATTTAGAATCACAACTTTGCAAGGAGTTGTTAGACAAAAAGGATGAAATCATTAGACAAATGAAAATCACTGAGAAACTCACTAATGAACATCGAGTTAACAAGAGGTCTTACATTGATTTCGAAAACGATAAGGTAAATCAAATATTAAATAATGATGAAGGCATCGACCTGGAGAAGGATGAAGAAGTTAATACCGATCAACGTGTGACCAGGCAAACTACAAATCAAATCAATAATGGAACGTTGTATTTTAAATTAGGAATGGAGAATGGATTTAAAACCTACATCAATCAGTATAGTGTTAATCCGATAGCATTGAATAAACCACAAAGGAATGAAGAACGCGATAAACGGAGACACCTGTCCCACAAGTTCTCCTTAACTACCGCATCCGAATTCAAATGGGTTGGCAATTCCAATGGAACCGTAACAAATATTGTAAACACATTAAGGCAAACATTAGTTGGTTTCGAACAAAGTATAGCCACGGCTTACTTCAATCCCAACTGGAGTACAATACGAAAACTGTGGTCGACAGCTGTGGCAAATTCTTCAAAGCCAGCAGACTTTGCTAGTGTCTTGTTACTTTTGCAGTCCTGCTTCAAGTCGGTACTATTTGCAAATGTGTGGCATGAGCAGTTGGGTCACATACGCTTCCATCGTACTACTGCAGGGGAAAGAGAAGAGAGAAAAAAGCTGGAAAAACGAGAAAAGCGGGAACGCGATGACGAAGAAGAACGCAATAGGTTAGCTCTGGATTACGTCAAATATACTTTAGGACTTCGCCATCAAGTTTGGAAACAAAAAGGGGAAGAATATCGCATCCACGGACAGTGGGGTTGGCTTTGGATGTCATACTCCAGACACCAACAACGAAATCGACGATCACACAGTAAAATACCTACGAACAAAATAAATATTCACGTCGTCCACAATGAAGAACATAAAGTGATCAATGTACATCCAAGAACATATAACTTCCTAAAGCAATGTGAGCACTCCTCCAAAAACGGTTTGGACTATGGCTACATAGATGACTTTAAACATATTCAAGTTATTGAGTTCGAGAGTAACAAAGTTGTGGATCTTATTGATGTTTCCAAAGCCCTTACATCAACAGGTAGACTCCTCTATCCAAAAGTTGCCAGAAAGAGCATTTTAGATGATTTCCTCCCACGAAGAGAACTTCTAAAAGAAACCGAAGAGCGGAACATGACTACAGGTGAGACAAAAGCGGAAAACGGTAAGGACGACCCATCCAGTGAGACTGCAACTCCTATCAACAAGCAAACGCTTTTAGAAAGACAAATAATGCGTTTAGTCGAACAGAAACAAAGTGCACAGTCAAGTTCTGTTAATCTCGAATTGGTTAACGCATTAGCCAAGAAAATTCAAACTGTACGTTACGAATTCAGCCAACTTAATAAATTCGCTAAGCAATACCGTTGTTATACAAAAGATTGTAACACAAATTCAAATGCAGTCTCACAAATAACACAAAACACATGTTACGCTCCCCTTTGTCTTCAAAAAGCCAGATCAAAGAAAGAGTTACTTTTACTGCTACGAAAAGCTCACACTGCTGGCAATGGCTCCAAGGAGACTGTGGCTGCGATACTTGGTGCCGTCAAGAAGCCTTCGATACTAGAACAAAAACTCATGGAAGGCAAAAAGGACTCAAGTTCTTTCATCCTGGACGACGAAGACCGACTTTTCGAGGAGACGCCAATAGATCTAAAACAGGACTTCGAAAGCGCTCTCGAAACTGCTATAGATTATGACTTCTCCCTAATCACCTCAAGTTTCATCAAATCACATATTAAAAAGGAACAAGATGTTACCATAAAGTCGGAAATGGAAGATATTACCAAATTCGACGACACCGAAATAAATGCTCCCAAACCAAACTGCAATGTAATGGATTGTGATACGGAAACCTATGCGGACGCCTTAGATGTATGTAGTAACGTGGAGATCGAAAGCACTGATACCATTTCAAATTCTCTTGATGACGACAATTCTAACAACAAACGAAGAAAATCCAAAATACGCAATAAAATGAACAATCAGAAAGAGTTTAATCAAAATCAAAATACAGAAAGAGCTGCCACAACTCGACAAAATCGGCGGTTCCCTGTAAATCCTCCGCGAACAGTCAAACGGGAAGAGGTTAAAGTACAACCAGAACATGGTCCCGATGGTGCATTACGAGTCTATTCAGCATCACAAACTCATGGAAAAATTTATCTGATTCGTGATGTGAAAAATATCAAATCCAGTCAACCAGCCATCAAAAATGTCCCATCCAAATATCCGCTTATCTCAAATTTCCACACGCACAATCAGAACAAAAGCCTAATGGTCTTACCCAAGCATGATCTATTGAAACTGGCCAGAGCTGGGGGTAAAATGCAAGTCAATGGTTTTCATCATTTGGCTAAACCCAACACCAGCGTTTGGCCGTATCCATGTTCAAGGCCCCTATTCAAAACCTGTTGGCTGTATAGAACCACGAATTCGCCAACAATAGCAGCGGTAGCGCTTCAACTGCGAATTTTGTACTCTTGCCTGCGATGGGACGATATGATTACCAAACCACCATCACCCGATGGCAAATATCAAATCACCACTGAGACAGAAATCGTAACACAGGAACTGTTGAAACTCAAATACAGTGGCAGATATAATGAGAAAGTTCAATACTTAAGGCGGAAGGTTGTTATACCCCTGGAATTGCCAAAGACTATAAGAGGTGAGTGGTTTTTGTTGAACATATTTATTGAAGTAAATTCTCTTCTCTTTCTCTGTACCCCGTTTATCAATTGTAATATGTTGGTGCAAAACAATCAGAAGCTTAAATCAATTTTCTCGAATCGACACGTTTCACATTTAGACAATTTATTTAGTTCGGGAAAATTTACTTAAGCGAGAGTGTAGTCCCAGATGAACCTAAGCTCCAACCAAAAATTTAATTTCCGCAAGTCTTACATTTAAAAAACTGATTGTTTTTGGCACTACTGGAACACTTACTTAGTATGGCTAAGCCTCAACCAAAACCGCCTTCTACTACTGTTTATTGGCCTGTAGGAACGCGGAAGTTCATGACCTCACCGACTCGACTCCGCCATCGTTCCCTGTCCTGGCCACTCTCCTTCCACGCTTGACCAGCCGATCCGATCTAAAAAAAAAAAAATTGTGGCGAGAAGGCCGAATTTAGCGAGACAGGACATATGTGTCCTTCATCTTGTCTCTGACTTCTGGTCATCTTGCGATAACCAGAATCACCCACATCCGTGAGGATGTTGGGCTCGGTCTCGCGGCATCTGAAAAGAGAAGAAAAAAAGGGGGGTATCCAAGGATAGTGTGGACAGTGTTAGTCCAAGTGTTCTCTAACTACTTTTATAGAGGGATGGTGGGAAAGAAATCATACAAGACCGGTGGGTCTTGGGTGCGGTAGTAAACGCAGATCACGCCGATCCGATCTGCTCAACGTCATACCTTAAATTGTCCCTTCCATCTCCGTCGTGGCTGTTCTATCGGTCTCTTTCCCGTTGGTCTACCGTCAAGAATTCTATGCACGGTCCCATCGTTGCCCATTCGCGCCACATGTCCGGCCCATCTTAATCTTCGCGACTTGATTACTGCCACTATTGTAGGTTTGCGGTATAGCTCTTCCAATTCGTTGTAGTGGAAATTCCTCCATTGTCCCGCATCTTCGTCATATTTACCTCCAAAGATACTCATTAAAATTTTATTCTCGAATACGCGGAATTTGTTTTCTCCCCGTTTTGTGAGAGCCCATATTTTGCATCCATATAGAACAATCGGCATGGTTGTGGTTCTATAAACACGGAGCTTTATATTACGTGATAGCAGTTCGGTTTTTAGCAGTTTACTGACTGCGTGCGAACTAGCGTTCCCGGAATGCAGTCTTTTGTTAATTTCCTTCGACATTTCTATACTGGTCGTCAGTATTGTTCCCAGATATTTAAATTCTTAAACTATTTCAAATATCTTGCCTCTGACGTTTATATGTGTTCCCTGAGGTCCACCTGCTCTCGCCATAACCAAAACCTCCTACACTGTTCTTCCCTCACATACGGGGCCAACAATTCTCCTTAAAACCTTCCTCTCGAACGCGCCTAACAGTTCAGAGTGTCATTTATTGAGCCCCCATGTCTCGCATCCATAGTAGTTACGATCATGAGTAGTTTCGTTGGTCATGGTCAACGTACAAAGTCTTATCAATTTGTTTGGAATGCCGAACTCTCTCATGGCATTATATAGTTCTACCGTGGCTATGCTGTCGTAGGCGGCCTTAAAGTCTATGAATAGATGATACAATGAAATCTTAAATTCCATACATTATTCCATCGCCTGCCTAAGGGTGAATATCTGATCAATCGCTGACTTGTCTGGGATGAAGCCACACTGATATTGACAAATGATGCCTTTAGCGTATGGGTCTATCCGATCTTGTAGAATAGAGGAGCGTATCTTATAGGTGGTACTCAGCAATGTTATACCCCTGTAGTTGCTGCATAGTGTGATATCTCCCTTCTTATGTATAGGGCAAATTATTCCACGACGCCAATCTTCCGGCATCTCCTCTTGCTCCCATACGTGCACCACGATCTCATGAATTGCGTTATGTAATGCTGCCCTCCTTGTTTCATCAGCTCAGCTGGTATGGCATCAGCTCCAGAGGCTTTATTTGATTTGAGCTGTCTTATGGCTTTTGGTCTTCATCTTGCATTGATGGAGCCTCCAATTTTTCTGTGAGCTGACCATTTAACAATTCATTGAAGTGCACTTCCCATCGCTCCAGAATGTCTTCAGGATCGGTGATCAGATTACCCTCTTTATCCTTGCAGTAAGTGCAGCGTGGTGTGTATCGTGTCATAATGCGGATTATATGGTAGAACTTCCGCCCATGGTGCGGACCTCGCTCTCTACTTTTCTCTATTTCACAGGCTAGATTTTTTTTCAGGCACTTTTATTTTGTCTGTGGAGTATTTTTTCAGATCTTCTGAACTCCTTGTATTTCTCCTCGCGTACCCGCGTGTCATGAGAATACTGTATTGCCCGATATGCAGCATTTTTACGTTCAGTCGCTAGTTTGTACCATCAAACCAGTGGCACCGATCTCTACGACTACTGCCCAGGATAGAGTTAGCAGTACTAATGACAGTATTCTTAAGGCGTGTTCCTTTCTCTTCTACGCCCGGCATTTTGCCCCAGGACTTACTCTCCCTCCATCGACCTCTTCGAGGGCGAGCCTTAACGCATGACCAAAGGTGTTGCTGGTGTTCTGATTACGTACGGCAGCCGTGTTGATCCGAACCTGATCCGCGGATGCAATACGTCTCCGTAAGGCAATCCGCGCTCGGAAAACTATACAAACAAGATAGTGATCCGAGTCGACGTTGCCACCTCGGTACGTTCGTACCGTCATCCAGCTCGATGAGAGACGGCGATCTATCAACACTTGGTCAATTTGATTGCGAGTGGCTCCATCTTTTATGCTGCCAGTTCGATGACTCGTAGTTCATTGTCATTAGTGTTCTCATGCAAACTATGGGAACCTGCGTAGTGCCTGAAAACCGGCTCCCGACCTATTTTCGCATTCAAATCACCAAGAACGATTTTCACATCGTATCGTGGGCAGACGACATTGAGGGCCCGTTCGACGTTCTCGTCGTCAGGGGACTCCTCTGTAGGTCCGTGAACGTTTGTGACACTTATGTTCTTAAACTTGCCTCGCACGTGAAGAGTGCATCATCATCATCATCATCATCATCGGCACTACAACCGGAGGAGAACCTGTCTTGGCCTTATTTAGCAAGTCCTGAGGCTTGTTAAATTTTCCATAATGATTTGTTTTTTCCGGGCAAAGTCATCAGTCTTGCGCTAGAGGCTCCCCGACGGGGAATCGAACCCCGGTCTCCCTTGTGACACGCGGGTATACTAACCACTATACTATCGAGTAGCCGAAGAAGAGTGCATAGCCTTTCGTTTATTGTATTAAAGCCGATAATGGCAGGATTCAGTTTTTGGCTGACTAGAAAGCCTACCCCGAGCACATGGTGTTTTGCACGAGAGCTGTTATAAATGTCATACCAGTTTCTTTGAATAACACCACTCTCCGTCCGTCTTATTTCTTAAAATCCTTTTATGTCAGCCTTATATTCGAACAGGCAATCGGCTAGTTGCTGTGCAGCTCGAGCTCTGTATAATAAGCGGACGTTCCATGAGAAAATTCTCATATCGTTTAGCCATTTTCGTTTCCGTGGTCGTCGTCGTGTATCCGGTCTATATCCTAGGCTTGATTAATTTGCCATAGTAGTTTGTTTTTCCGGGCATGGTTATTAGCCTTGCGCCAACCTTTCTCAGGATGTCGCTGCATGCATTGGTTCACTACTTGACGGGTGCCAAAGTAGCTATCCAGGGGTGTCACGTGGAGACTGCATGTCAACTTGGATTGAGCAGGGACAATAATCGCTTGGCCTTCGCCGAGTTGAAAGCAATCAGTGACTTTGCCCTGAATTTTCGCTACCATCCCCCCTAAAAGTCTGATTTTATCTACATCATATTTACGATGGTAATACTGGTCGCAACCGGATTGATTTTGATGTCACTGTTAGCCATTCTTTAGGTTTGCTAGACCGATTAGACTTCATTTTGACAACTTTCCTATATGCCGGCGTCATCTATTGACTCTGTGCCAGACTACAGTGAAGCTATTTTATTTATTCCTTAGTACGCCCTCCATTTTGCAATCCCTAACTGTTTATCGATTATTGTGGAATTTGCTGCTTATCTTCTTCATAATAAAAGTCTTTGAAAGCTTCTTCAGTTCTAAGTACATTGATATACATTTTATTACATATGATATTATTTATCCTTCACAGAGGTAACTTCGATAAGATCAGGTCTAAGGAAAAGAAAACGTGCGGAGTCTCCACAACAAACAGAGCCTCAAGTTTCAGAAGAATGGATTGATGAAGACAAATTGGATTTATGGGAAATAAAACTCTTCGGGGAGAAGCAAGAAAAATTACGAAGTTCAATAAACGGAAGACATTCCCAATTGAAGCAATTAGAAAATGGTTCAACGACGCCAGCATCTCCAGCAGCATCAACAAATACATCCAAATCTACGTCGGCGACTAAGTTATCAAATGAAGAAATTAAAGAAAAAATGGAACAACAACTTAAATTGCAGCGAGCTGCCCATCAACAAAAGAAATCTATAGAACAAAAACAAACAATTGGTAACTTTCTAATCAGCATGTGTTCAAAACAATTCGATTATTTTTAATTGTTGATAAATTGCTTATTTTAGTTAAGGCGAATCCTGTTACTAGTCGCCGAGTTATCGTTAAGAACCCTGATGGAACAACAAAGATAATTCATCAGACGATAACAGCACCTTCTCCGGCTCCTAAACCAACTGTTGCTAATAATGTTGTAAGTAAACCGGCTGCAGCTACATCAACAGCTGAGTCGACATCTCAAGCATCACCACAACCCACGCAGCATAAGGTTCAAATAATTCGTGGTCCAGATGGAAAAGTTAGTGTACGTGGATTGAGTCCAGGACAACAATTAATTCAAATGCCGGATGGCAAACTGCATGTTTTAACCACCACCCAAGGTAAGTCTCCATTAACCAAGAACTTGATGCAACTACTATACATGCATTGCCGTGCAAATGTTCTAGTGGGAAAAGTTCTTTCATAAGTATATGGCTTTGTTTGCAATATGTCCTTTAAAACCTTTCACCACAACAAGCACATATGCTTATCTGGAATTGTATTCGGGTAGCTGATCTTGAGTCTCATATTTTATACTTCCTCTCAAATGCTAGTGTTTTATCATTATCGTTTGCTGACGGCAGCAAATTGAGTTTCCTGTTTCTATTCGATCCTCTTCGATAAACGTCTTTAAACTTCATTATCAATAAGCGCGATGTGCTCAACTGGTTAAATTCTGACCTCAACAAAATATATCAATGGAGATTATCTAACCAACCGGAATCCAATGCAAGAAGCATTTCGTTGTATTGTCGTCAAAAGACGAATCCCAATGTAGACGTTGTCAATGAATGTATCTTGTCTTCGAAGGCAACGAACCAATTGGCACTTAAATTAAATCGACTCCAAGTTGGAACAACTATATATTTAAATATGCTAAATTCATTAGGTTTCTTAAGAGGTGGAAGAAATACTCACTCCGTCTAGCCTAGCCACAATTTACAAGGCGCAGTGTGTACAAATATGACCCGGAATTTGGTTATAACATTTAACATATTTATATTTTCAATAATAAGTAATCCCCCTTTTTTTGAAACATATGTTTTATCTTTGAAATATATTGTTACGTAATTTTGATTTTACGTTTATCGACTTCCCAGGTCCGATCTCTGGATTGTGAATAATCTCCAACAAAACTCCAAATTTGTTCTCCTTTCCTGAATCATCATCATCATCGGCACTACAACCGGGAACCGGTCTTGGCCTTATTTAGCAAGTCCTGAAGCTTGTTAAATTTTCCATAATGATTTGATTTTCCTGGGCAAGGTCATTAGTCTTGCGCCAGAGGCTCCCCGACGTGGAATCGAACCCCGGTCTCCCGTGTGACAGGCGGGTGTACTAACCACTATACTATCGAGGAGCTCTTTCCTGAATAGATTTATTTTATTTTCACTTATTATTTGGCAGTTAATATCACGCTGTAAGTTTTGCTTACTGAGTCGATGTGTATCGTTCGACATCCAAGTTCGAACTAACTGAGAGACGCCCGGCATGCTATTCACGATTATTCGAGTGTAAATTCGTCACACTGCCCTCCGCTTAAGTCTGATCGTCCCGATCAGACACCAAATTCCTTGATCCATATGAGGCTAGTCTCTCCAAATGGACGACTTTCATTTTACCTCGTCTCTGCGTGTAGGATTGTATGCGATACACAACATCGTTCAGTCGCTTTATGACTTTGTATGGCCCTTCCCACAATGTTTGCACTTTTGGAGACATACCCTTTTTCCGTTGCGGATTGTACAGCAACACAAAGTCGCCTTCTTGAAACCCCTAACAATTCATAGCTCGGTCATATCGATCCTTCATTTTGTTGTTCATCAACTGTGTTCGCTGCCTCACATGTTGGTGTATGTCATCCATTTCGGACTGAAGCATTTCCCAGTAGCTGCCTCCAGTTTCGGTAAGTTCGTTGTTTCTTCCAAATTTGAGATCTGATGGGAGTCTCAATTCTGTGCCAAAAATAACCCTCGCAGGTGAATGACCGATAGTGTCATGGACTGCTGACCGGTAAGCCAACAGAAACATTTGAATGTGTCGGTTCCAATTTTTATTTTTTTTTTATTAGACTTCTCTCGGGAGAGGCGAACCTATAGCGCCGAGTGGGCGCCCCGAGATGACATCAAATAACTGTTGCAGTTCTTTTTGAACAGTTGCAGGTTATAACGCTCCGGGAACACTTGCGTGGGAAGGGAGTTCCACAGCTTCCCCGCTCTGTAACGGAACGAGTTCTGATGCAGTGATGTTCGCGCCGTCGGGAGATGAACCACAAACGGGTGGGATCCGTCGGATTGTCTTGTGGAGCGCATATAAGCCGAATTGCGTGGAACAATACCAAGAATCTCCGAAGAACAGTACCCGTGATAATATCTGTAAAACAGACAGAGGTCGGCTACGCGCCTTCGATGTGATAGCGACTGTAGTCCCGACGTCAGCGCCGAGTCCCCGATCAGGCGGATCGCTCGTCTCTGTATGCTCTCAAGTAGGTCGAGGGTGGGTTTAGTAGCCGAGCTCCAAACATGAGAGCAATATTCGAGCGCGGGTCTAATTTGGGATTTATATAGGAGAAGAAGTTGGGCAGGAGTAAAATATTTCTTGACTCTAAAAATATAGCTCAGTTTTCCTGGGGCTGACCTGGCGATACTCGACACGTGTTTATGCCATGATACATTCCCACAGACCGTGACGCCGAGCAATTTCGAACTTTCCCCAGCCTCGAGTGGTCGGCCATTCATCAGCAGCTGTGGAAGCGATGATCCACTTTTCTTTGTGAATGTTGTATATTGTGTCTTCGCTGCATTTAAGTCGACGAGATTGGTCCTTCCCCACTGCAGGACCTTATCTAGATCCTGATTCAGAGAGTCAATCTGTCTACATATCAGCTGATGCGACGCAGATGCACCAATCGGCCGAACACTCGAAAAGGAGGAAACAAGCGTACTTATCATCCACAAAACTGAACACTTTGTTATCCGTTGTCTCCAACAAATCATTTATGTGAAGCAAGAACAAGGTTGGAGCCAAAATAGAACCCTGGGGCACCCTCGAATTAATAGCATACAGATCCGAACACTCGCCGTCCACAAAAACCCGGATCGATCGATTCTCGAGGAAGCTCCTCGTCCAGTCGCAAAGCTGTTGGGAAAGTCCATATGAACGAAGTTTGCTCAGCAATGCCCCGTGCCAGACGCGGTCAAAAGCCTTGGACTCACTATGCCGTTCAATCGCAGATGTCCATATATCGGTTATAAGTGTCAAAAGGTCACCCGCGGACCGCCTGCCACGGAATCCGTATTGACGATCATTTAGAAGTCCGTTGCACTTCAAATACTTAACTAACTCTGTATTGATGACTTTTTTCATTATCTTAGATAACATAGACATTAATGCTATCGGAAGGTAATTATGTGGGAAACACCTTCTTCCCCTCTTTGGGATTGGTTGAGCTCGAGCGATTTTCCAGCAGGCAGGAAAGGTCCTCCGTGCATAAGATAAGCGGAAGAGTTTGCCAAGAACCGGCGATAGTTCTGGAGCACAGTTCTTAAGGACTATTGCTGGTATTCCGTCGGGGCCGGTTGCCTTCCTACAATCCAGTTCACGTAGAATGCGTTGAATAGTGCGAGGACGAAATCTTACATCCCGCATCGAAGACCGTGCCGGCGAGTTCACAGGTGCCTCCAAAAGGCCGGGATCGAGGTTGGAATTCATGACTAACGTCCCGCTGTCTGTCACCAACGGAGGGAAAGAGGAGGATGCGAAGTTACCACTGACAGCTTTTGCCATTGACCAGAAAGAGCGCGAACCAGTTGGGCACCGAAGGAGCTTATTGATCACCCTGTCGTTGCGAGCCTTTCTCGCGGTATCAATCCCCTGGTCGCACGCGTTTCTGATTCTAACAAAATTCATTCTGCTAACATCGGTGGGATTGGAGCGCCATTGCTTAAAAGCTCTATTTTTTGCCGCTGTAATCAGCTCGCATTTTTTATCAAACCAAGGTTTATCAGACCAACTTCGTTTGATGGAATGTGGAATATACATCTCCATCCCCAGAAGAATAATCTCTGATACCGACTCCGCGCAAGCGTTAACATCGGAGTTTCCGAAGCACACCTCGGACCATGGAAAGGATGCGAAGAAATCTCGCAGGTCGTCCCAGATAGCGGCCCCATACTTCCATACATGGCGAAGCCGCCTAGGCTGGTTATTCGCTTGATATGCAAGTGCTTGCGCGACAGATACCAACCAGTGATATGAGTTTCCCAATGGCGCAGAAACCTCTACCGTATAAATACTCGGTTCGGATGTCAAAAATAGACCCAGGGTGTTCACATAATCGCCTCGGGCATCTGGCACTCGCGTTGGCTCCCCCACGAGTTGAGTCAAGTTGTGGCTTACAACAAACATCTCCGCCAGCCTCCCAGCGTCGTAGATTCTGTTAGAATGTAACAACCAGCCGGAATTGTGAACATTAAAATCGCCAAGGACAACCGTTTCGGAAGCTGGGTGGTTGATCTGTATCCAGTCGACGGTATGTGAAAGATGTTCGAAAAATGTCGCCGGTCGACCGTCATTCGGCGAGCGGTAAAGACAACAAAGAAATTTAACGGAATTCCTCAGCACGACCCTCAACCATATGATGTCCATATTATTGGGTTCCAACGACCCCATCCTCTGGCGAGCCAGATCGGACCGCGCAAAGACGCAGACTCCGCCCTTAAAACGGAATCTCGAATGTAAGTCGTATCTTGAGCAACGAAGATATGTCGAATCAGTTGACGAATCGACCTGGGTCTCAGTTAGGGCAAGGATATCCGGTTCCGTTGTTTGCAAATATTGGTGAACGGGGTTTACATTCGTATAGGTGAAACCGATGCCCCTGATGTTACAAAGTGCCGTCACCAGTCGAGCGTGGGCAGAGCCTCGAGAGCGAGCCCGGTTAGGCGATGACGAAGCTCTTAAAATTCCATTATTTATCATGATATCTGCATGATGTTCCCCCTGACATAGTCCCCCCGTAGATCCGAATGGGAAACTAGTTTACCTCCGGAATTCTTTATATCAGAAGGTACCATCAATTGCGCTGGCATTTGTCTACTACTTTTCACAAATGTTCTTCTAATGTGCGGTTAAACCTTTTTACCTTGCCGTCCGATTGTGGATGTAAAGCCGTTGTGCGGGTCTTCTTGATACCCAACAGTGGACACATTTCTCGAAATATAGCGGAGCCGATCTGAATCTAGCTCAATTGGTATACCAAATCGCGTGACCCAATTCTGCACAAAGGCGTCGGCCACAGTTTTAGCCTCCCGATTTGGTATAGCGTATACTTCTGGCCACTTACTGAAATAGTCCATAATTACCAACACATATTTGTTCCCGGAGTCACTAGTGGGAAATGGACCAGCTACATCCATTGCAACGCGTTCAAATGATGGTCCTGTGTTGTACTGCTGCAATCTTGCCCTGCTTCTAGCTTTCGGACCCTTAGCCGCCATGCATTGCGCGCAGTTTTTAATCCATTCCACAACTGATTCTTGACAATTCAACTAGTAAAACCGTTTTTTAAATTTTTCCAGTGTCTTCGTAACACCCAAATGCCATCCACTTGGTCCATTGTGAAATTCTTCTAATACGGCTGTTATTCTAGGCTTTGTTACGACAATCAAATCATTGACGTGTTTACCATCCTTGCTTTCCCATGAACGATGCAGCACTCCGCTTATCAATTTCAAGCTATTCCATTGCACCCAATACGCCCTGGCCAATGGACTTTCTGATATCATTTCCTCTTTGGTTGGTGAGGTGACCTTGGCCAAGTCTGTATTCTCCAGTTGACTTTTGCTTAAAGCGCTGGATTCCCATTTATCATCCGGTTGCAGATTTGTTAATCTGGTGTCGACTATACCTTCGCATCTCTCAGCCTTAGAGCAATGCTTACACTCCAATGCACATGGGCGTCGAGATAGTGCATCGGCATTTCCATGTTGGCCACCTTTCCGATGCTGTATTTCACAATCATAATTCTGCAACCTTTCTATCCATCGCGCAATCTACCCTTCCGGATTTTTAAACTGGAGTAACCATCTGAGTGCTGCGTGATCTGTCCTCAGAATGAAGTGCTGGCCATATAGGTATTTGTGAAAATGTTTTACACATTCGACGACTTCCAAGAGTTCTCGCCTTGTAACGTAATAGTTCCATTCCGGCTTTCCAAGAACTCTGCCGTAGTACCCAATAATTTTTTCCTGACCATCGATGACCTGTGAGAGTACACCTTCTATTCCATGTGCACTAGCATCTGTGTCCAGAATGAACTTTTTACCAGGAACTGGATAGGCCAACATTGGAGCTGTACAAAGCAATTCGTTCAACAGCTGAAAGGCATTTTCTTCCTCCTCTTCCCACACAAATTTGAAATTTTTCTTCGTCAAATTCTGTAAGCTTCTTGCAACATTGGCAAACCCGGGTACAAAACGTCGGTAATACTTACAGAGCCCAAGGAAGCTTCGCACTTCATGAACATTTTTGGGTCGAGGCAATTCTCTTACCGATTTTATTTTGTCTTCATCTGTCTGAATTCCTCCAGTAGTGATTTTGTGGCCCAAATAAGTTACTTCGGTTTTAAATAAATTACATTTCTTTGGGTTCAATCGTAATTCAGCAGAAGCAATTCGTCGAAAGACTTCCTCTAAATTTTCCAGGTGATAATCGCAACTATTGCCCATGACAATGATGTCATCAAGATACACCAGACACGTTTTCCAGTGAAGCCCTTTTAACACGTGTTCTATTAAGCGCTCAAAAGTTGCTGGAGCGTTGCATAATCCGAATGGCATCACAGAGAATTGCTACTCTCTCTGTTAAAAGCAGTTTTCTCGCGGTCGCATTTCTCGGTCTCCACTTGCCAATAACCACTTTGTAAATCCAGCGTTGAAAACCATTTCGCACCGGATAATGTGTCCAAGGTGTCGTCTATTCGTGGCAGTGGGTAGCTGTCCTTTTTAGTGACATCGTTCAGCTTCCGATAGTCAACGCAAAACCGGGTGCTTCCATCTTTTTCTTTTTCTTCTCCTTTTCGAGTATCGGCCAATTAGCGTATCAACGTCGCATCAGCTGAGATGTAGCCAGATCAAGTCTCTAAATCGGGATCTGGATAAGGTCCCGCAGTTGGGAAAGGCCAATCTCGTCGTATTTAATGCAACGAATACACAGTATACAACATTCACAAAGAAAAGTGGATCATCTGTTCCATCGCTGATGATGAATGGCCAGGCCCTCGAATCTGGGGAAAGCATGAAATTGCTCGGCGTCACGGTCAAAGGAAATGTATCGTAGCATAAACACGTTCGAACTTTGCCGGGGCCGTCTCTGGTTCTACGAACCACACAAACCACTATAGGTCGAGATGTCGTCGTTCCACCAAGGAACACACTCACCTATAGCTAAATTATACGTGGCCACAGACACGTGTCCTCAAAAGCCCCCCTTCCCACCCGAAACAAAGGTAATATGCATCTGGGAGGCAACAACCCCACGTATCCACAGATACGTGGGTCGCAAGTCCGACCAATTGCCCTACGCCTGCACGGCGATCAAAGGACACGATACACCATAGAAATTGTGTACCAATCCATTAACTGGATATACACAAACGGTCGGCTCTGCTGCATTTTCTTATTCGATTTTCGTTCTGTGTTCTTCACTATTTGCTTGTGTATTGTGTATGTATCTGTTAGAAACGCCACAGCTTCACTTAAAGCCGAAGAGCAGAGGGTAGAGCCGCAGCCAACCCCATCATTTGACATGAATGTGCTTCTAGCAGCAATGGCGCAGCAGTCCTCACTCATGGAGGAGCAGCCGGCACAACAGTCCTCACGTATGAAGAACCAGCTGGCACAACACACTCCGGATAATGTGTCCAAGGTGTCGTCTATTCGTGGCAGTGGGTAGCTGTCCTTTTTAGTGACATCGTTCAGCTTCCGATAGTCAACGCAAAACCGGGTGCTTCCATCTTTTTCTTTTTCGACCGGTGAACTCCATGGACTTGTTGAAGGTTCGATGACCACCTTTCTACATTTCGTCCGCTTCTTCTCTTTTCGCCAGTGGGACTCTGTGTGGAGCTTGCCGAATCGGTCTTGCATCCCCAGTATCTATTCGATGTTGCACGATGGCAGTTCTTCCAAATTTATTGCCATCGTTGGCAAATATGGAGCTATACTTTTCCACGCCGATTATTACCTCGCCCATTATTCCAGCCAGTAAAAAGGCGTGAACTACATCTAGCGTTCCAATCTGAACCTTACACTCCAGTTTTCCAGAAATCACAGCTTCCTCTCCTGTAGCAGTTCGTAGTTTGCAACCACTCAGCGGCTCAACGTTATCTCCTGTCAGGTCTGATCTAATGATGGAATGTGTTGCGCCCGTGTCCAGAGTCAAGACCAGCGATCGTCTATTTACAGTCCCATTACATTATTGTTTTTACGATGTATTTGTGAAACGGCAACGGTGGGGCAGTCAGGTGCGGGGACCAGTTCACGCCCCTTTGAGCTGGTCCGTTTTAATTTAACGATTGCCTTTCTCCAGAGGCAATTCCACTCTCAGCGCTGCTTTTCGGCGTATTTTCGTTTTTCCTACGAGACGCATTACAATTCCGTGCGAAGTGTCCTGTTTTTCCGCAGCTGTAACACTTTGCTTCAGAGCCTTTGTGTGAGGCTAGCATCATTTCCTTGCGCGAGATTGGCATCATTTGAGAAATAACCTGGATGAATTCCCTCATGGTTTCCTCCAGAGATTCTCCTGACTCAAATTCCAGCCGATGAGCTTTGTGTGTCTGTTTGCTCAGAAGGCTTGCTGTTTCCTGCGTAAGAGCAAATGACACTGTGCCGGCAAACGTCTTCTTTGGCGTGGAATAGACTGCGCGTTTGGTATCCGCATCTCGTATTCCATTCATAAACGCTTGAATTTTGAGTAATTCAATTACTTCTGCTGGTGCGTCTGCATTGGTCAAATGCGCGAGCCGCTCTATCTCCGTTGCATATTCTTGTAACGGCTCGTTAGCTTTTTGGTACCCATTCATGAGCTCCATTTGGAATATTTGTTTCCTATGGTCGCTACCATATCGCCGTTCAATTGCTGCCATTAACGCGTCGTAATTTTCACGTTCAATCTCAGGAATCGTTTGCAAGACTTCAGCGGCGGAGCCCTTCAATGATACAACCAAAGCTGCCACTTTGTCTGCCGTAGGCCAGTGATTGGTTCGCGCTGTAGTCTCCAACTGCAGTTTAAAAATGTTGAACGGTACAGTTCCGCCAAACGTTGGCGCCTTTAATTTCTTTGTACTAACAGCTGCAACTGGTCCACTGAACTGTATCTCTCGGATATGACCATCCAACATTAATATTTCTGCTTCTAATTTTGTGTAATTTTAGGTAACTTGGTGCATTTCGTCCTGCCTCGCCTGCAGTCCGGCAGAATTCCCTTCGATGCGCGATCGTTTTTCCTGCAGTTGTGGAGTGTGTTGTGCCAGCTGCTCCTCCATGCGTTGTGCTAGCTGCTCCTCCATGAGTGAGGACTGCTGCGCCATTGCTGCTAGAAGCACATTCATGTCAAATGATGGGGCTGGCTGCGGCTCTACCCTCTGCTCTTCGGCTTTAAGTGAAGCTGTGGCGTTTCTAACAGATACACACACAATACACAAGCAAATAGTGAAGAACACAGAACGAAAATCGAATAAGAAAATGCAGCAGAGCCGACATTGTTATTGGGCCCTAACGTCTCTATCCTTTGGCAAGCCAAGTCGGCTCGCCCGAAGACGCAGACTCGTCCTTTAAAACGGAATCCCGAATGTAAGTCGTATCCTGAGCATCGACAATATATCGAACCATTTGACGAATCGACCTGGGTCTCAGTCATATTTCGCTGTTTCCAAATATTGGTAGACGGTATCTACATTCGTATTGGTGAAACTGATGCCCCTGATGTTACAAAATGCCGTCATAAGTCGAACGTCGACAGTATTTCGAGAATTTGCCGAATTACGCGTTGACGATTTCCTCAAAGTTGGGTTATTTACCAAAATATTTGCATGATGTTCCACCTGACATATTCCCCCCCCGGAAATCCGAATGGGGGACTAGTTTACCTCGGGAATTCTTTATCTCAGAAGGCACCATCATGACTTATGTATAAGTCAATCCGGGCTATCAGACATACATCCAAAACATAGTCGAAAATTGTTTCCGACGATATCGTCGAGTGTACAGCGTGGCGGGGTGATATCTCACCTTGGGAACGACTTATCCCCTAAACCATCCTTTTCTCGAACCGGTCAATCAGCCAAAGGTCCGAAAGATACCCAAGGATTTCTCCCGACCATTTCACACATCCTGTAACTTGATGGGGTGGTATTTCACCGGGCGGTTGTTGGGACCCCACCTACCACTCGGCTTTTAGTCGTCTCTTATGACAAGCCGGCCTAGCTGTGACTATATTCCAACGCGGTACTCACAGGGCTTTTCGTATCTTATGTTCAATATATAGTGTATCCTTCTAGAAAATTCATCTACAGAGGTAGTTACCAAACGGAAGTGTTTTAATCGAATCTTATTTTATGCAACACGTATATTTTTCACAATTTAAATATATTATTATATTAAGGGATAAGTAATTTGACTTACTTGCTCGACCGTGGAGCGGTCACTGTAGCTGGTCCCTGGTGTGTAGGTTGCAGGGGGCGTTTGGTCTTGTGCTCCCCTGTTCAGTTGACTGTTGGTTGTTGATTTGAGTTGCTCTCGTTTCGTCTTTTCCTTTTTATTCTTTAAATTATTTGATTTACAGTTCTAATGCCCCTTTTTGCTTTTTATGTGTGATTTGAAGGAAAACACAATAGTCGAGTATTTCTATGATTCAAGTTCAATAGTTTAACGACGTTTCTGTCACCATCATATATACTTTTATAAAGGCAATTTCGATTTTATAATTAGTATAGTGGGTTTTTTAACATCTAATATTGAAACTTGAATTAAAATCAACAACGCTTTGACTTTTTGCCGGCAATGTAGTGTACCCTGCATTTCGTTTGGCCAACTAAACTTAACATTTACAATATATTTTGTTTTAGTTGGAGCGAATAAAAACGTTTCTCTGAAAGCTCCCACAGCTGTAATCAATAAGTCCGTGCAGAATTCTTCTATTTCTTCGACTGTTGTGAAACAAGTTACTGTTAAGTCAGTACCGAAGCCCGTAACAAATGCGATTCCGGTTAAACAGGTTGTGAATCGAGAAATCCCACAAAAGGTAATTCTATAAAATACATATTTTCTTCCAATGTACCGTTATTTGTTTCTATCTAATGTAGACTGCTACGAATTCCATTACAACGCCTGCGCCTCAGCCAATAAGAACCCCCCCAGTTCCTGCTGCTGCTCCCACAGTACATAAAATATTAACTACCGGTGGTCAGATTGTCCAAGCAAGTACATGCGCGAAACCAACAAATCTGCAGCAATTGATCGTTCAGCCGGGACAAAAACTTTTGGTCGGTCAGAATGCCCAAGGTCAAAAGGTTCTCATATCACCGACGCAACAAACAGCACCACAAACTACGCAAACAGTTACCCCAACACCTCAGATTCTTATAAATCCTCAGCCAACACAAAAGGTCATTCAACAAATTGTTAATACAAGCAATATTCAGCAGCAGATTATGTTTGGTGGTCAAAGAATAATTCTTAGTCCTGGTCAAACTATAGTAACGCAACGATCAGTTCCTCAATCCTCCCAAGTACAAGTACTACAACAACAAATATTACAACCAGCACAAACACAGCAGCACCAGCAGCAGCAGCAGCAACAACAACAACAACAACAACAACAACAACAACAACAACAACATCATCATCAACATCAGTCACAGCAGCAACAAGTTGTAATTCAGGCACAAACTCCCGTTGAAACTAGAACAACTGTTCCAAAAGTAAAAGTTCAGAGTCAAGTACAAACCATGAATCAAGTGCAACATCAACCGCAGCAGCAGCAACATCAACAATTGCATTCGCAATCTCAACCACAACAACAACCTCAACCCCACCAGCAGCACCAACAGCAACAACAACATGCACAATTGACCGAAGGTGTTGTAACACAGCCAACTCAACAACAATTGGTTGTGCAAAATTCAGCCCTGGCTCAACAATTGGCACAAGGCAAATTGCAAGTAGCTACCGTCAGTGGACAACAAGTGATAATACGGCCGATAGGCAATAATCAGGCTCAAATTGTTGCCCACATTAAAACGCAGAGCGACGGCAGCGCTCACATCGTAACAAATGCGAATTTTGCTGATACAATAAAAGAAACTCCTCCTCCACCTGCACCAAAAGTGATCACCCAACGGATTATCCAGACACCGAAGCCACAAACGATTGTCAATGAAAAGGATAATAAACTTGGAATTGCCAACGAACATACGCCTGTGTTTGCAAGTCAAGAGGAAATTCAAACCCACACACCTAGTTCCATTGAGCAGAACTTGTTGCAAGGTCAACCTCCTGGGACAGTGATCAAGTGTGTTACCGCCCAAGTAGTGCAAACAGATCATGGCCCACGGATTGTTCTACAAGGTTTAATGGGAAGTGACTTTACGCAACAACAACTCGTATTAGTGCAACAGCAAGTTAAACAACAGCTCTTGAAAGGTTAGTGGTTTCACATTCATTTATAAACAAATTTTGTTTCGGAGCTAAATTCCGCTCTGCCCTTGACTCTGTAATTTGAAAATCTACAATTCTACTATATGGGTGTATTGTATTTTATAAAAACAAAAAAAAAACATTTTCCGCTTTTTGGGCCAGTTTTGAAATCATGATCTTATTATTAACGCGTAAAACTATAAAATTTTACTTTGTACAACATAATTACAAAAGTAATTTTTGACGTCCCTAAAAAAGGATAGATAGACAAATAATGTTGAACGATAGTTTGCTAGATGTGGTATTGCGTGCCCAACCAGTGTGTTCCCCATTTGTGTCAGTTAGTTCAATATGTACTTGTGTTGTTGAAGGTCGTTGTTTTACCCAATTACATTACTCACACCATATTGTTCAAATTTGTTTTTAAAAACTCCTTGCAAATTCAACTTCAGTGGTTGCTCGATTTTTGTTGTGAAACAACATCTTCTATTCGATTTTTTATCATCATCATCATCGGCACTACAACCGGGAACCGGTCTTCGCATTATTTAGCAAGTCCAGAGGCTTGTTAAATTTTCCATAATGAATTGTTTTTTTTTTCGGGTGTAACATCAAAGTTTGACCTCTGATATTATCATTTAATTTGTTTATGTTAGCGTATGATTTGTTTGATTAAAATATTTAGATTTTCTTTTGGGTTAAATTATTTATACGTTATTAGGCCTCACGTTGGGTGCCAAAATGTAACACCTGAGCGTAACCCCAGATGCTAACATTTATTAATTGGTTATCAAGTTTGTGTTGTATATTGCTGTAACATTTATTTCAGTTTGGAATTACTTACTTCGCCTGGCGGGCTTCCCTTTGGTTTGGCAAATAAGGTCTCCCCCTCCTTTTGGTTTTTTCCTTTTAAGTGATACGAGACATTATCGTTTTTTAACTTTAAACTTTATTGTTAAAATACACTGGGAATGTCCATCCCATGTTTTAAACACTTTGACTTTTTCTTTTTAAACAAGAAGACCCGCTGTACAATTGCAAGGGTCGCAGCCTTCGTGTTTATTACTTTACACTGCACACTGCGTTGCAACTCATTTGCACACCTCTTTTTATACCAAATTATTGGTAAGTTAATGCAGATGATGCATTTTCCTCACCTAGAACGTGTAACCTATTCGGAGGTTATTCGCCTGTCATAAGCCATTCACAATATTCGTTAATCATTTACATGTTCTGCAAAAAAATGCAATGACAAAGATTTGAGCAATTACTAAATTGCTTTTATGCGGAGAACCAATTATAGGGCATTGCCGCCGTGTGCCAATCGTATCATACGATTGCTGTGTTCGCTACTTCGTCGCACTCAGCACTTTTCCGACGCTCAATTATTTCGTCGTCGGTGGCCTTTGACGACACCGCTTGTGATCGTATATCGTGTATCACACTTGTAAACATATGTATTTGTAAAATGAAGCCGAAGCAGAATGCATTGGCCTTGAGGAATGGGTCAAGTGTATGATTGATATATGATAATTGGCTTTGGAAGGTGGGCATGAATGGGTAATTATCGCAGCATATGCGATATGAAATAATTGCCCGTGGAAAAGTCTTTGCTTCTGAATGAATGCGAATTTTAACTATATGCATTGTATTGCTTGTGGGAAAGGCGAGTATTGCATTATATGCAGAATACTTTGAGGATTGATCGTATGAGTATTGGGTGTAAGGATGATGGAATCAAATTAATAAAATATTATAATGTTTGAGAGGGGGCGTAAAGCGAGGTATAACACGGGCAAGGTCATTAGTCTTGCGCCATTCGATTTTTGCTTGTATTTAATTCAGAAAACCTGAAACTTCTGTTTATAATACTTCCATTCCATTATGTTTAACCTATTTCAAGACTTTGTTGAACATGGTTCGAATTCCCCGGTTTAGGTCAAATGGGCACCATTTTGTTTTACAATATATTTCGTTACCGTTTTTAAGGCAACTTCATAATGCATCAATCATAGAATCCCTGATCTCGAAGAATTCGATTAAAAGGCTTGTGCCTCAAAAAAGGCCGTTTTTTAAGATTTTTTTTTTGCAGACATTTGAGATGAATGGTATACAAATAATATATAATTGGATCTCGCTCCACGAGACAATTCGACAGATCGCACCAGTTTGCGGTTCATCTCCCGATGGCGCGAACATCCCTGCATAAGAACTCCTTCCGTTACAGAGCGGGGAAACTGTGGAACTCCCTTCCCGCGCGAGTGTTCCCGGAGATTTACAACCCGCAACTGTTCGAAAAGAACTGCACCTGTTATTTGGTGGCATCTCGGGCGCCCACTCGGCGCTATAGGTTTTCCTCCCGAGAGAAGTGTAATAAAAAAAAGCAACGCTTGAAGTTAGAAAAAAATATGTTTATTGGAATTTTTTTACAAAATGGCAGCTGTACAGTAGTTGTTTCAAAAAGGCCTTCCGCACCCGGCAGTAGAAGTCTCGTCCATCTCAGCATAGAACAAAAATTTGTTTTTTGTTATTATCTGCATGAGTTTCACTACGCAAGTATCCGTAATTATATTTTTAGATTTTTTTTTCGCGAAATGGCGATTGTTTTAACAAAAACTCGTTTCTTTAAGGAAAACAACTAACCTAAATTGTTTATAACTTTTTTCCTGTTAAAACGTCGCTATAATTTCAAGTCAATCGGGTTGGAAGCAACTCCACATCGGAAGCAACTCCACCTTGATCCGGTCGATGGATCCAAGAATGTCCAAGAACATGTTGTCACATATTAAATCAAAATTTAGGCATGAGAAAACTGTCCGCGCGATCTGTGCCGCGTTTGCTCACGTTCGATCAAAAACGTGTTCGAGAGTGATAATAAACTGATTTTTGTTTTACGCTATTACTATTTATTGGCCTGTAGGAACCCGGAAGTTCATGACCTCACCCACTCTATTCCGCCATCGTTCCCTGTCCTGTGCACTCTGCTTCCACGCTTGACCAGCCCATCCGATCTTCTCAAGGTCAGACCTAACATTGTCCTCCCATCTCCGTCGCGGCCGTCCTATCGGTCTCTTTCCCGTTGGGCTACCGTCAAGAATTCTACGCGCGGTCCTATCGTTGCCCATTCGCGCTACATGTCCATCTTAATCTTCGCGAATTGATTACTCTCACTATTGTAGGTTTGTGGTATAGCTCTTCCAGTTCGTGGTTGTGGAGTTTATTATTATCATTATCCTGCCTCCTCGTCATATTTACCTCCAAAGATACCCCTTAAAACTTTATTCTCGAATACGCGGAATTAGTTTTCTTCCCGTTTTGTGAGAGCCCATGCTTCGCATCCATATAGAATAATCGGTATGGTTGTGGTTCTATAGACACGGAGCTTTATGTTACGTGATATTAGTTTGGATTTCAACAGTTTACTGGGTGCATGCCAACTAGCGTTGCCGGAGTGTAGTCTTTGGTTAATTTCGTTACTGGGCATCAGTATCGCTCCCAGATATTTAAATTCTTTGACATTTTCAAATGTCTTGCCCCTGACGTTTATATGTGTTCTCTGGGGTCCACCTGCTCTCGCCGTAATCATGTATTTGGTTTTGTCTTCATTTATTTCTAGGCCCACCTCTTCTGCCGCTTGCATGATGATTTCACAGCTTTTACTTATAGTTTCTAGATTATCGCCCAAAACGGTGATGTCATCCGCATATGCGAGCACTTGTGTGACCCCGTTCAGGGATAATCTGGCCATGTTGTGGTCTTGTACCTTTCTGATGACATACTCGAGCACAAGGTTAAAAAGACATGGTGATAGGCCATCCCGCTGTTTTAGTCCGTCCCGGATTTCAAATGGTTTGGGAGGTGCTTTTCTATTCAAAGTCGCCCTTGATTTTCCTTCATGCAAATTTGAATGAGGGCGGCATATTTTTTTGGGATTCCCAGCTCAACTACAATATGGTAGAGTCTTTGCCTTGCGACTGAGTCGTGGGCTTTTTTGAAGTAAACGAACAGTTGGTGAACCGTGTCTCCGTATTCCCACTTCTTTTGTAGCAGTTGCCTTACTGTGAACATTTAGTCGCTTGTTGACCGGTTCCTACGGAATCCGCACTGGTGGTCTCTAGGTATTTCTTCTGCGTACGGTGTGATTCTCGCCAGTATGACGTTTGTTAGTATTTTGTATGTGGTTGGGAGCAATGGTATTCCTCTTGTAGTTTAGTGCTAGACGACCGCCGAATTAAAGTGAGAGAGATAACAAAGGCTATGACCAAATTACCAAAGAACGTGTTTGTCACATATTTAATCAAAATAATTTAGGCATGAGAAAGCTGTTCGCGCGTTGGGTGCCGCGTTTGCTGACGTTAGACCAAAAACGTTTTCGAATGAACATTTCGAACGTCCTGTTGGCGCAGTTTAGGCCCAATAAATCCGAGTTTTGGCGCCGATTAATAACTGTTCATGAAACTTGAATACACCATTATAGTCCCGAAACAAAAATACGATCAAAACAGTGGACTGTAAAGGGGGAATCGGCTCCAAAAAAAAAAAGCAAAAATTGGTTTTTCGGCTGGGAAAGTGATGGCGACTGTTTTTTGGGATAGTCATGGATTTATCTTAATCGATTATCTTCAAAAAGATAAAAACCATTACAGGAGCATACTACGCATCATTACTTGAACAATTGAAGGCAGAAATTGCGGAAAAACTGCCACATTTGCAGAAAAAGAAAATCCTTTTTCACCAAGACAACGCGCCGTCACACACCTCAGCGATTGCCGTGGCGAAAATCCACGAATTACGGTTTGAACTGCTTGACCATCCGTCTTACTCACCAGATCTAGCCCCAAGCGACTTCTTTTTGTTCCCTAATCTAAAAATTGCGCTCGGAGGACAGAGATTTACGTCAAATGCGGAGGCAATGACCTCCGTGAACAGTTATTTTGCAGAGAAAAACGCCGAGTACTATTTGCACTGGTTAGAGAAATGGGAGCATCGCTGGGAGAAGTGTGTAGAATTACAAGGAGACTATGTAGAAAAATAAAAATAAGTTTTAAGAAAAAATGTCTTGTATCTTTGTTAGGTCGGAAACTTTTCAGCACACTCTCGTAGTACAAAATTCGACGTTTTCTGATTTCTGTATATGAAGAGTAGAACCGTTTTTGCTAAAACTTCTCTTCTGTGGTTGTTTTCTTTTTCTGTTGATGATATTTTATGGGTTTGTTCTTTAAAATTTTCATTGTCGTTATCTGTACTTTATTATATGCTAGAGTAACGTTGGCCACAAGACGTCAGACTTTCTGTGAATAATTAGCAGCATGAAGTTGTTGCGTCAAATAATCGGTAAAGTTTAACTTACACTGTTTCTACAATGTTAATAACTAATAATTATATTATCCAAGTATATATACACGAAGAAGACACTTACGAATAATATTTATTTCTAGCTCAAGAAGCCAGTGGGAAACAAGGCGTCTTGGGACCCACGAAAATATACCTGGCAGTCCAACCAAGTACCACAGTTATACAAAATACACATTCTCAACCTCCGCCCCTAGCACCTGTACAAGATCAACAGATCCAGCATGTAAGTAGTATTTAAGCAATAAATTCAAATTAAAAATTAAGATCTGGCTTTACTGTATGAGTACGTGTTAAGTTAAAAAAAGAAACGGATAGTAAAAATTTATTCCCTTTTTCATTTTGGTTTCGTAACATTTTTATTTATTATTATTATTAAATTTTTAATTACTTTCTTCATATTTTTTTAGTTTTTATATTTGCTGTGAGATTTTAAGACAACAACAAAACTTTAAGAAATTTTGGTTTTGTAATCTATGTACAAAGAGGTTTTTTAAATTCAGTATTTTATATCCAAATAGATTATTATTTATAATGTGCAATAATTGCATTTAAATTTGATTTTTTTATGATTATGTTCCTTGGCTATATGTCCAATAAGACGAGTGAGAATAATACTTTCATACCGTTTTACAATATATAAATATTCTAAATAGCCAACTTTCGCTTAGTACATTCCGTTATGTGTTCGACGAATACTTTTTTTTTTTTGAATAGGTTCTACATTTTATTCAACAAATAAATTGCGCCTAAAATATATATAATGTTTATTATTTTGTCAATATAAGCGTTCCACTTTTATATTAATTTATACAGGGTGGTGCAAAGTTAATCACCCCATCGGAAGATGTTCTAATTTTTGCATATCATATATCATATTTGACATTTGTGAACTAGACATCATATTTGACATTTGAAAACTAGAAAAAATTGTAAAGGTCCAAATAAAGATTTCTATCACTCAAAATCATTTTTTTTTATATAGTAAAAAAGTAATTCAAAAACAAAATTGGATGATTAATTTTGCGCCACCCTGTATTATTATTTACCCGCGGCTTGCCTTAAATGAATTCCCAATTAGATTTTTCTATCCATTTTGCGCCGTGTTGCCCGTATGTCAGACAAAACTTCTGCTGAGAATGTATTTCGTACTAATAGCTTATTAGGTCGATTTAATGCTGGATCCTCGGAGGAGTCAATATGAGATACACGGTCGATGTTTAAGAATGTGAGTAAATCCATTAAAATATACTCAAGCATCGTTATGCTTCATACGATTTTCGGAAGTTTGAGATTTTACTATCACGGCACGCTTTTATCCACGCCGCTACGCCATTAACTTGCTCTTAAGTCGACCTCTTTCCAAGCAGCTTTTTGTCCCGTGGTTTTTTGTTTCCTACATTTTTTAACATAAGGAAACACTTTTATATTCTTAAATGTTTATCCACTGTTTGGGCGAAACACAAATAGCTGCATTTTAAAGTTCCAGCACGTTGTCGTTGATGTCCTACATATATGTATATGTCTAGACCACTGTATATCTTATACGCCGTTTATGACTTTCTAGAGACCGAAAAATGCTAATGTCGACGTTAGCTTTTCGCGAAATAAATGTCTTGGAGTCACTATTTTGTAAAAACAAATAAAGGGGCTATTGTCCAACCACCACAATAGCGAATGTATGTTAGTTGAACCTGCGTTGGGTACATAAAGAAGGGTGAGGATTGAGAAATAAGGTGTCAATATAAATTCGTGTTGATTGCCTAGGAGAAGACACATGATGGTGGCGTTGGGATATCGATGCATTCAAGACTAGTGTAGATCGACACCTTCTATCCTTATCATCTTTCTATTCCTGCACTTACACTGCACAGATTTAAGTGTTCCTCAAAATCTTCATTTATGCGCACGTTCGTATAAAAAAAAATGATCTGCACGGCCTTCGACAACTGAAGCATTTTTTTTTTTTTTTTTTTTTTTTTTAAGAGTTCATCTGGTCATTTGAAGTTGATCTTTAGTGTGAACCCGTACACACTGTTAAATCGTTACCTGTTTCCACGTTAAATCCATGCAACACAACCATTGGCATTACGAACCGATGGAGTTAGCACATAACCTAAAACATAGTAGTGGGTGGCTTACGGACTAGAAGATTGTTTGGTAACACACACTCAAGCGTTTTTTTTTTTGTTTATATATATATACACGAACGCGCGCACAAACGGGAATTTTAAAGTATTCTTCAATGTCAAAGTACAGTGCGAGCGCTGAACGGTGAAGGACACTGGTTGTGTTTTTACACAATTGTAGCAGCAAAGGCAATAAAAGCAGAGTTCTGGCATTCACACGAAGGTAGAGAGAGCCTATCTCGCCTGCCTGGCCTAATTTTCCTGCGGCGCATAAAGAGTGTCGCTCTAGCTCAAATGCATTCCCTCCTGTTATGTTATTCAGTCGTTACATTAAAACGCACATTCATTCACTATAAAGTTTCTCAATAATCTACCAGATGTAACGGCATAAAGTGAGCCTTATTTTTTAAAAGGTAAAAAAGGTTTTTTGGGGAAAGTAAAAAAACATTTTATTCGAAATATTGGCCATTGCTTTCTACAAATTTCGACCACCTCTCTGGCAATTTGTGGATACCACGCCAATAAAACCGGTCGTCTTTTGAGGCAGACCATTCGGAGACCCAATTTTCGACTTCTTCGTAAGAATTGAAATGCTGCTCAGCCAATGCGTGTCCCATCGACGGAAACAAATGATAATCGGAAGGAGCCAAGTCTGGTGAATACGGCGGGTGGGGTAACATTTCCCGGCCGAGAGCTTTTATTGTTTCTTTGATGGGTTTTCCTGTATGACTCAGAGCATTATCATGCAACAAAGTTAACTTTCCGTGTCTTGTGTCCCATTCTGGTCGTTTTTCGTTCAATACATGGTTCAAATTGATCATTTGTTATCGATAGCGTTGCGCATCAACAGTTTCGCCAGGTTTTAGAAGTTCATCATACACCACCCCGTTCTGGTCCCACCAAACACAGAGCATTGTCTTTTTTCCGAACCGATGAGGCTTTGCAGTCGATGTTGACGCTTCTCCTGGATGTACCCATGATTTTTTGCGTTTAGGATTTTTAAAATAAATCCATTTTTCATCACCAGTCACAATTCGATGCAATACTGACTTCCTTTCGTGCCGTAGAAGCAACGTTTCACATGTGGCGTTTCGCTTTTCCATCTGCCTGTCATTCAATTCATGTGGCACCCAGTTTCCACACCTTTGGATCTTTCCCATAGCTTTTAAACGGTCAGAAATTGTTTGTTGTGCAACATTTAACATTTGTGCCATTTTATTTTTGACGTAAAGTGTCATCTTGATCCAATATTGCTTGCAATTCGGCGTCCTCAAACTTTTTTGGTGGTCTTCCACGTTCTTCATTTCGCACATCAAAATCATTATCTCTGAACCGCTTAAACCATCTTTTGCATGTTGCTTCCGATAGAGCATGATCACCATAAGCCTCGACAAGCATTCGATGCGACCGCAGCACTTTTCTTCAAATGAAAACAAAAAATTAATGCTTTCCGCAAATCATAATTTTCTGGTACAAATTTCGGCATTTTTAACAGGATTAAAAAAAAAAGTTTGTACAATGACTTGACGCATACTAAATATGTTTGACAGATGTCATAGCAACCAAATAAAAAAAATATATGGGCTCGTTCACAACAAACGTTCCCTATCGATACATTTGTATCTTGACGCTCACTTCAGACCGGTAGACCTGGTATTTGCCTAGTGCAAGAGACAATTATGTCAAATCTTCCACTGATTTTTCTCGAGGTTCTTTTGTCTTCCACAACAGATTGATTCGTTATGCACCGCTGGTAGTTGAGTGTCTTATCATTTACACGAACGTTGTAAGGTATGATTTTCTTTTTCGTGCTTAGCACTGTAAACTTCATTATTGGGGAAGTCTATCTCTGGCTTTGATATGAGGGATGTGTTACTGTTACTGCTCTGCGGACGGCGCCTTTTCCGGCGACGTCTTAGCTTCCTCCTCTCCTTGTAGACTGTAATGCCGGCGCCAGCCGGTCAAACGTTTCCTAAAATTACCAAATTAGCAGATATTGTTACAAATTTAACAGTTGGTTAATGGAGTTAATTATATTATCTCTTAGTTATTTATTGATCTGACGCAGTACAATTTACAATTACTGTCCCGTATGAACCACTTGGTTAATTTAATCAATTATTTCTCTCTGTTAAGTAGTCTGTGGAGGTTATTTAACCCTGTTAATTCGCCAGTTGTGGTTCGCCAACTGGGAATAGCCAATAAAAGAGCAGGGACCGGAACAGCAAAGGTCACACTCGACGCACCGGAACTCGTATTCGTCTTTAATACCACTGACAAAATTGAAAGAAGATGGCGAGATTGGAACTACACTTTTTGAATTTTATTATTCGTTTTCCAACCAGCATAAATTCAGTACATTTCTTACAGTCTATTAATCGTTTCACAATTTAAACAAAACAAAACTCAGATTCAGCAAAAACTTCATTAGAACACACAAAGCAAAAAGAAAAAGCAAAAAACTGTATTGTAAAGCCCCTTTATATGCAGTCTCGAACCGATCATTTTTTCGTTCTTCTTCTGGAACAGCAGATTTTACCGATCAACAAAACACCGTATTTCAACAGGAACTTTTCATAGGCAAAATGAACTGTTCTATAGAATCATTGCTTTGTCAATTCCCGCTGCTTAGAATGTCACCTTATTTTGAGTGCATTTGAATACCAGGGGAACACTTTAGCATGAACGACAACCTGTGCGACCGACCTCTGTTGCATACCTTCTGGTGGTAATGACTGCTACGAGGTGAGTTTGGAATGTGCTGATGGCAACTGACTTGATTTTAAATTTTCTCATTGGATGAACTGATTCATCTGGACGTTATTGTTGGCTGTTGCTGCCTAGTGCTGCAACATCTTGCCGGGCCGGCGAAGATACTTAGGCAAAGGGTTGTTGCTCTGGTTCCGACGATGAGATCAGCACGGATATGCTTGACCTAGGCTTCAACTTTGTGTATATCAAAAACATCATTAGGTGTTATCAAGGGTCCCCGCCATCACTTATGCTGTTCATCAGCGTGAACGTTGGATGGGCAGAGGGGTGGCAATTATTAGTGTTATTGGGGTAAAATTAAATGTAATTTGTTATTGAGTAATAGTTATGTTGAACGTAATTCATATTTTGAGTTATCAGTGTTCGTGTGTGTGTGTGTGTTTGTGACAGAAGGCCCCATTGGCCTTTGAGTAGTAGCATTGTAGCTATTGTTGACAAATGTAATGGCTGTTAAATCATTAACAGAATTGGCATACGCTTTAGTTCGAGGTATGCCGTCATTGTTGTTGTTGTGGGCATCACTTAGATACTCTGTTGATACATCCACAGTAGGGCCAGCTGTTTTCCTATTCCCTACACGCTGTTGAGGATTCCGCCATCTAACCTTGTGTATGGGGTTCTCGTGTGTCTCTGTTGGCGATTGTGGAACACATTCGCTGGTTTGCTATTGCTGGTGTGTTGTGAATTTGGCTTCACCTTTCGTAGACCAACTGGCGTAGCAATTCTAACCGGTTCAGGGGTTACTGATTGAACCGTTTGGGGTTGAAGCAAGACTGTTGGTGAAGCCATGCCAGACAATCGGATGTTCTGGGCTGGCATAACAGGTGCAGTTGTCGACATTTGTAACTCGCCGACATGTTGTGGAGGAGGTGCCTGACAGGCGATATTTGCTGCATCCGGGGCGGCAGCTCTCTGTTGAATATTTGTCCTGTGCCAGTAGTTAATGTTAAGCTTCTGGAGTCGGTTGACATCCGTTAACTCCTGTTGAAACTGCGTTGGCAGCTGTGAACAGATCGGACCCTGGCGACTAGTTGGCCTTTGTTTTCGAGCGATGTGGTTGTAATTAAGTTGAAACCCTTGTGGTTGTGCAACTATACCTTGCCTTTGAGTGTTGTTGTCTATAACAGATCGAGATGCCCTAGATGAGGCTGCTGATTCAGCGTGGCATCCACTTAATTTGGCCATAGCCCGTGGTGTGATGTTGTTCTTGACCGCTTTTACGTTCGCCATCTGCTGCGGACGGTTAGTCCGTTTTGAGGCTCGAAAGGTTAAGGTATTCACCAACTGCATAGGACCATCTGCGTTCAGAATCCGACGTGATTGCTGTGGCTGATGATGTTGCAGTTGGGGCTGTGTCGCACTTACGCCGCTAATGCCACTGTCTGGCCTTGGGCGATTCTCTCGGCGGCGATTAACATTTGTGTTGCCAGTATTGCTTGACGGTGAATTCGATCCATTTGTCGAGTGATGGTGTCCAGAATGATCACTTCGGTGTTTCCTATGATGACAGCCATAGGGATAACCTTGTTGGCCTTGACGACCAGACGAAGTCGCTGCGTTCTTTGAATTGCTGGACTTCGCTGAATTTCTTTTAAGTCCAGAATTCTTTGTATTGTTCCCTTGATACTGGTTCGTGGAAATTCGTCCACCAGTGTTAGTGGTTACCTTAGAATTTGATCTATGGCTTCCATGACTTGTTTGGAATTCCTCCGTCGACGTCGTTGAACCCAACCTTGGTTTGATGAAGGTATAATGCGGCCATGAGTTGTCGTCGCTATTTGAGAACCGACATCAACTTCATGATGATTTCCCCTCGAATGTAATTGCTGCTGCATATGCTGTGACGGCGCCTGTTGCCCATCAGCAACTGCATTGTGGTTTAGCTTTTGTTGAACTGGAATTGGCATTTGATTGAGGAAGACAGGTTACGTAGTTAGGTTTTTCATAAGAAGAACAATTCGCTGACCAGGAGGATCATCGTCTGAATACTGCACTGCTGTATGAATCGTATCGAAACACTTTCCCCATTGGGTCTCAATGGTTGTATGTAGCGATGTCACTGTTGGTGGGACCTTGAAATTGACTCCGCCCGAAAGTACCCAGCCAAGTTCTGTTTTCTGGGCCATAGGGGTTCCCGGTGGTCCCTTGATAATCCCTTCTTGAATAATAGCTGGATATACATCGCTACCAAGTAACATGTCGACCTCACCTGGTTTACTAAACGATGGGTCGGCGAGCTGAATATTTTGGATGTGACTCCAGTTGTCAGACGATATATTCTGCGTCGGGAGCATAGACGTAAGCTTGGGTAAGACCAATGCCCTCAGCTGAATGTTAAAATCCTTATTCACATTCGAATGTATCGTTAATGATACCGCATGCCTGGATACACTGGTATTGTCTTCTCCGACGCCTCGGATGTTAGTGAGATTCCTTTCCATTTTTAACTTTAGCAGTTGTGCGGCAGACTCAGAGATGAACGAAGCCTCCGATCCAGGATCGAGTAATGCTCTCAGCACCACAGGTTGTCCAACATTTGGGAAGACCTTGACTAAAGCAGTAGCCAGAAGAACCGTTTGTACCTTATGGTTTTCGGCTACGTACGTATTATTTACTGAAGCAGTCCTGGAGGGGGGTATAAAATTCTGAGCCTGGTTCGATGGTGTATGTTGAGTGGAAGAGGAAGTGGATAGAGAAGGTGACTGGCTATCCACCGTTGAACGGGGTTCATTAGCATGCATTTCGTTGTGATCAGTTGTGTGCAACAACGAATGATGCTTCCTTTTGCATGTCCAACACGTGAACATGCTAGTGCAATTTCGTACAGTATGCGCATCTGAAAGGCAGTTGAAGCATAGTTTGTTTCTCCGAACGACCTCCTGTCTTTGGTTCGGATTCAATGCCTTGAACTTGTCACAATTTTTGATGGGATGTGACGCCTGGCACATGGGACATTTGCCAACAGTTGAATTGAATGCGCGAACTGTACCTTGTGTGTGCCTCTTTGGTCTTGATTGCGATAACTCTGTTGTGGATGGGCCTATCACTTCTAAGGTTCTTGCCCTCATCAACAGGAAGTCTTCCAGTACGCTGTAAGTCGGATAGTCCACATAAGAAGCTATGTTAGATTCCCATTGTCCTCGAGTAATCCGCGGTAGTTCCTGCACGGTATGGTATATTAGAACATCTTCCCAAGATTTTACTGCGACCCCTAGATGTTTTAGAGACAGCCTTGCCTCATTTGTGGTGTCTAAGAGAAGTTTTAGGCCATCGGACGATTCTTGCGCAAGCTTTGGTTGGTCGAAAAGCAATCTGAATTGGTTATCCTTTAACCATCTTACGTTCTGGTAACGCTTCACCAGAGTTGCCCAAGCGCTTTCAAAATTACCATCGGTGATGGCAGTGTTCCTCAGTAATCGCTCCGCTTCACCACTTAAATTAGTCTTCAAATAGTGCAGCCGTTGAGCATCAGAAATGGATGCATTTTTTATCACCAGACCTTCAAATAGGCTTTTAAATTCAGGCCACATTTAGTATGAGCCTGAAAAGGTCGGAATTTTAATGGCCGGAAGTTTCAGCTCGACTGTTGGAGATCTTGAAACCGCTGCTGAATTGTTAAGAGTCTGGCGTAGGTCCTCGGTGGCCGCCAATTGGGATTTTAAGTCGGATGAGTACATGTAGTACAACTCCTTCAAAGTGTGAAATACTAAGGAATCCATGTACTTCACCTTTGCATCTTCATTAGGTGCTGCGACAATCTTCTGGTGCAGTCCTCGCGCTTCGTCAAAAGATCGCTCCAAGTTAGACAAACGCGCCTCATTCATATGAATGGACTTGGCCGAGTGGTCTAAGGCCAAATATGCCTTGTGATCCGCAGTTAATTCGCTTGCAATGTTTTGCAAGCTATCAATGATATTCGGCACCCTCTGTTTACTCATGTTGTGTTGTAGAGACTCGAAATTACACCGAACGACCTATGCAGTTGCTGGCAAGTGCGCGAAGATGCAGCCCGAATGAAATACGTAGAAAGTTGCCGTCAGCTGCCTTGTCGACGTTGTTCCTGCAGAGCCCTCAAATCAGTTGATCTCGTGCCCTAAGTGTGGATTGGCGTTTATGCAGTAGTAAGAGAATACACTTTCCCCTTATCCAATATATATTTGTTGTTTTAGCTTGAAATGTTCTTTTGTTTTTTAGCAGGTCGTACCCCCGAAGCCAAACTCAGCTCCGGATTAAAGGGGAAGGGTGTCTTGCCCAGTACGATTGAAGATAGTTTAATGTAAATTTATTTTATATTAAATTTATATTTTATTTTATGAACTACTTGTGTTGTTACGGGATGATGCAAATACCTAAAGGTCCACCTGTATTGGACTAATGCTTGGAAACAAATAAACAACCTTGAACCTTGCGATAAAGAAAAGTGGACTGTATTTTGTTTCCTTTCTGCTAAATGATTATGACAACAGCAATATAGTTGAAACGGATACGTAATTTTATTTTCCTAATGTCAATTATTAAACTTAGATCACCAGATTTTTTGGTTTCATTTATTGCTACTTCCATATAGTTTCACAAATTTGTAATTTGTCGTCGTCCAACCTTATCCTGAGTCGTCGCAATGCGTCTGCTTCAGGACCTTCAATTGCTGCTGCACTTTCACTTGTATGTGATACAAACACACCACACAACACTTCTTAATTTAAGATCACTTCGGATCGCTATATTAAGTTAGTACAAATTATCAAGTGCCACTTACCCTTGCCTTGAGTGCTGCTAGTAAGTTGATCATGGGTTGCTGAATGTAATCCTTCGTCTTCCTCGTTGAGGTTTGCCTCGGTTTGCCCCTGTATCTGCTTCTCTGTACGTAGTCCAATTTCACCGTATCTTTTGCGGATGTAAACATCCGGCTCAAAGGACCATGTTAATTCGCCAGTTGTGGTTCGCCAGCTGGGAATAGCCAATAAAAGAGCAGGGACCGGAACAGCAAAGGTCACACTCGACGCACCGGAACTCGTATTCGTCTTCAATACCACTGACAAAATTGAAAGAAGATGGCGAGATTGGAACTACACTTTTTGAATTTTATTATTCGTTTTCCAACCAGCATAAATTCAGTACATTTCTTACAGTCTATTAATCGTTTCACAATTTAAACAAAACAAAACTCAGATTCAGCAAAAACTTCATTAGAACACACAAAGCAAAAAGAAAAAGCAAAAAACTGTATTGTAAAGCCCCTTTATATGCAGTCTCGAACCGATCATTTTTTCGTTCTTCTTCTGGAACAGCAGATTTTACCGATCAACAAAACACCGTATTTCAACAGGAACTTTTCATAGGCAAAATGAACTGTTCTATAGAATCATTGCTTTGTCAATTCCCGCTGCTTAGAATGTCACCTTATTTTGAGTGCATTTGAATACCAGGGGAACACTTTAGCACGAACGACAACCTGTGCGACCGATCTCTGTTGCATACCTTCTGGTGGTAATGACTGCTACGAGGTGAGTTTGGAATGTGCTGATGGCAACTGACTTGATTTTAAATTTTCTCATTGGATGAACTGATTCATCTGGACGTTATTGTTGGCTGTTGCTGCCTAGTGCTGCAACAAACCCATTTCCAAAGAACCACTCATTTCCATAAATTGCCTGCCTTTTACTTACCTGCAAATGAGCATCGTAACCTGCTCTGCATCACCTTCCACCTGAAAACATAAGCCCACGGCAAGATTACCATCTTGCCGTGGCATCAAATTTTCACCCCGGGGCATGCTTGCATACAAACCATCATGTCCCCGAAAGCTAATCCGGCATTACCTCATCAGGTAACCAGCACCAATGCATGCACATGCCAATGCTCTGTGCGAAGAAGCATTTTCTCTTACATATGCAGGACATGTTCATCCTCATCACCAAGTCATCGGTCGATTGTACAAACAACAACCTACAGCGCGGCCATTGCTGGTCGCCTATAGAAATTTGCAGTGTTGTTTTAACACAAACAACACACCCGACACACCGACCGATGGGACGTTGGCAATCTGCGAACAAGCTAATTGATGCTGTACGCAATGGCCAATGAATAAACATACATTACTCCTATCCCCTAAGGTTCGCTACAGTTGCGACCAATTTCCTTTTATCGGTTATCTACCGATCATGGGACTTGGGCACGAATATGATTGACGTTAAGACCCATGTACCATTGCTTTTTCCTAAACAATAGCTACCCTATCCGCAACCATGATAAACAAATTTTCGGTTGACCTATCGTCACCGAAGAATGTATAGCCTACAACGGCATTATGATGAACGCCTGAGTACACACGATAAACAAAGTGACCCTTGAAATAGCGTTTTTGTTTACCTTAAAGCAAAAACCTATTTCGTTCTCAGGCGCAGGTCATCGAGGATTTATGACCACATTGCCTGCAGTCTCTTATGTTCGTTCCCTTGTTTATTCAGGTGCAGTATCGTTCGTTGCCGATACTTCGAGCGAAAGGGGCACTGTACGGTCCCTATGCAGCATTCGAGACATCCTCTCATTGAACCCTTTCCTCGATCACCATTGGCCGTCGCCAAGTTGAGCCTGTTCGCTCCTCCCACAGCGATGTGATCCATCACCGTTGAATCTGACGGATGTGGATTGCATCGTAGAGTCAGATTTTATCTCCAGTGGCGTGTGGACACCAAATTAAAAATCCAGAGTGTGCGCGCGGATAGTTAGTCGAGTGGAGTCGTGTAAATTCTAATCAGTTTTCAAAAGTAAATCTTGTCGTTGGAGTTAATTCTTAACGTGCTACTTAACAGTTCTTATAGATAAATGCTGTCGCCGTAATCGACTATTATAGTTCGATGTAAAAGTTATAAAAAACAAATAAAGTACCTTCAGTCCTGGAACTGAATATATGTTTAAAAAAGCTGTGTAAAATTAAATTGAATTAGGAACGATAAAGGCAGTGTTTCACCGAACATCCTCAAGAGTTTTAATTGTTCCTGTGTCCTGGGTGCTCATTGATCAAAGTTTCTCAACATCAAGTGGGTTTTTAGTAAAGCAGTGCCGTACGCCGATACACCCTACATAAAATATAACCCCACAAGTCTCATTGCAAACGTGCGGCAAGGAGTTCCTGTGGCGACTCCTGTGGCTGTGCCGATGCGCCCGCCTTATATATGTTTCCCACGAACTTGTGTGCTGGCACTTGCCTTGCCTTTCCCGGGAATTTGTGTCGACGTGATGCATCGCCAAAAGTTACACTTAACGCTTAAAAGGCGACTTGACGGTTTCGAATTGAGAGAGCGTGTAAGAGATTTTCTTAGATAGTACACTGGCAGTAGATACCTGCGCCATACGTGTTAGCAATCAGAAGTGTGACGACGGAATCCCCGATAACCAAAAATACACTGCCTTGCCTTTCCCGGGAATTTGTGTCGACGTGATGCATCGCCAATAATTACACTTAACGCTTAAAAGGCGACTTGACGGTTTCGAATTGAGAGAGCGTGTAAGAGATTTTCTTAGATAGTACACTGGCAGTAGATACCTGCGCCATACGTGTTAGCGATCAGAAGTGTGACGACGGAATCCCCGATAACCAAAAATACACTCATGAACATGTGCTGCTGTGGCGTTTCTAACAGATCCACACACACAATACACAAGCAAATAGGAAGGACACCGAACAAAAATCGAGTAAGAAAATGCATCAGAGCCGTATACCATAGCGATAACATAACAATTCCACATCAGTTGAGTGTACTTGAGTTTAGAAATCGAATTCGTACACGCGGCCAGTAGCCTGATGTGCTAAGCATTGGTTCAATTTTTGGTGATTCTAACTGTCATAGCGTCAGTTCGAATCACACGTTCTACACTATCATCGCAAACGCTATGCTGGGATCATTGATGAATACGAATTGCGGCTGGCTTCACTTTGGACATATTAGGTTCTGCGGATATATGAATGTGAGAATTTTCTTTTAAATAACCCGGAGATCCACCGCGATACGAGATGATACGTTTACATCTTCTACATAGGCTGAAACGTCCCGGGAATTTTAATAAAACAAGCTTTTTTAGGCAATTATATTTATTCTTGTCTGGCGCAAGACTAATGACCTTGCCCGGAAAAAACAAATCATTGTGGAAAATTTAACAAGCCTCAGGACTTGCTAAATAAGGCCAAGTCCGGGTCCCGCTTATAGTGCCGATGATGATGATGATATTTATTCTTCAACATAGTTGCCTTCGAGGGCGATACACTTGGTACAGCGATTCTCCAACATTTCGAACAACTACAGAAAGTACGAAACGTTCAAACCTTCAAAATACGCCTCGGTTTCCGCGATTACTTCCTCATACGATTAGAGTCTTTTTCCTTGGAGCCACCGTTTGAAGTTTGGGAACGCATAACAGTCGCTGGGGGCCAAGTCTGGAGAATAAGGTGAGTGAGTAACCAATTCAAATCGTAATTGGTTCAATTTGGCCATCGCCTTTTTTGTTACACTGTCGAGCGCATAAAAGGGGATTTTGAAGTACCCTTAAATTTCCGAGCACAGTGCGAACGGATGAAGAGGAAGTGGATAAGGAAAGGAGGTGTTGATGAATATTGGTCTTGAATGCTTGGACATTACAACGACGAGGAATCACATGATCAGATAGAGCATTCCACATTCGTGTGGTTCATCAAGAGAATGACTCTCTATGTTTATTTGTGCGCCTGAATTTGACTTTCAACGCGAACGGTGGGTGAGCAACCAATACACATCGTAATTGGCCCAATTTGGCCATCGCTTTCAAGTACGTCTGTGACGACGCGTTATCGTGATGGCACAGAACTTTTTTCTTCGCCATCATCATCAGCCTAGTATTAAATTAATTACTAGTATTAAATTAAATTGTTAAGATTGTACTATTCATAGGATGTTATTAAAAAATCCAAGGATGTTATTAAAAAAAAATCATCAGCACTACAACAGGGATCCAGTCTTGGCCTTATTTAACAAATCTCTCCACCGGTTCTTATTTCGAGCCAATATCATCCAGTTTAGCATTCTCAAGGTCTGGGCGTCCTGGTCTACGCCATCCCTTCATCGCAGACAAGGTCTGCCGCGCTGTCTCCTTCCATACATCCTGCCACAAACGATTTTCTGGGCAGGCTCCTCTTCGCTCATTCGAGTTAGGTGTCCCGCCCACCGGAGTCTACCGAGCTTGATTTTTCTTACAGCATTAGCTTCAAGGTAGATCGCGTGCAACTTATGGTTGTAGCGTTTCCGGAATCGTCCTCCCTCACATACGAGGTCAACAATTCTCTTTAAGACCTTCCTATCGAACGCGGCTAAGAGTTCAGAATGCCTTTTATTGAGCACCCAGGTTTCGGATTCATACATGAGTACTGGTAAGACCATGGTCTTGTACTTTTCTTCGCCATATGGTGCCATTTTCTCTTTATTTCGTCGTTCAGTTTCTCCGATAACGCTCCACAATACTCTCCTATGACTATTCTTCTCTACTGCGGGCAGTCGATGAAGATTATGCCATGTGCATTCTAAAAAACGGGGGCCATAACCTTCCCGACCGAGCCTTGGTCGACCGTCGTGGCTTTCCAACCACTGTGTAGACTGCCTATTGGACTCAAGCGTATGATTGTGGACTTACGTTTCATCCATCGTCACAAAACTTCGATAAAACTCCGTTCAATTCCGCTGCAACAACGCCAAACCAGCCGTTTAATCATCAACGCGCCACCCATCGAGCCGATAGCGTTTTTATCTCCAAAATGTCGTGCAAGATGTATCCCGCCCGCTCTTTTGAGGTGCCCATGGTCTCAGTGAACTTGCACAGCTCCACTTCACTCAAAACGATTCGATGCATTCGCTTTACGATTTCCACATTTGTAGGCTCTTTTGGCTTTCCAGAGCGAGGAGTGTCTTCGGTGCTTGTACGACGCAGTTTATATCCACTAAACCACCGATAAACAGTTGTTCTTGAAGGAGCAAATGTGGGATAACATGTCTGCAACCATTACAGTGATTGTTCAGAAGTTTTTCCCATCAAAAAACAATGTTTAATCAATATGTGATATTCCTGTTTTTCCAAATTTTTTTTTTTACGAAGGTGAAAGTAGTGTCACTCAAACGACTGTAGCTTGTAAACGAATGGACGAAATGTCACGCAACTTCATAGATAAACTAGTAAAAGATGAGCCTCTCGGAAGGAGTTATGTTCATTTTCTAGTGGCCCCGCCTATTTGCAAATCCGGGGACTTTTCAGATTATGTAGTACTACGCAGACCGAGTAGCGAACCGTTGCAGGTAGTTGGGTTGATGTATTGACAGGAGCAACATGACGAGGGTTGCTGACTCCCTATGTGCTTTATGAACAACAATAATAATATGATCATTGGAGTATAGTTAGTATTTCTGTATTTCTGAGCAAAAATGTAATGTGTCGCGACATGAATTGCTACCGTAAACGAATTGTTCGTTACTGGGAACGGACCAAACCGCACTCTCTAATTGATAGTTTTCATGGACGAATTCTTGAGAAGGAAAAGAACTAAAGAGTTCACTTGACTGATGTTTGTGATAATATGTTGTTTGACATTCTCCATTATATTGGTTTAAGTTATGCAAGTTATGGTTACATCTGATATACGAGGTTGACAAAAAAGTATTCAACGTTGTTTATTAAAGATATACAGCAATTATTTAAAAATAGTGTTATTTGTCTGAATAATGTCCTTGCGGCCATATTCTGATTTCTTCGTCTAGAACATTAGTTTGCCGTAGATTTCCGGGGTCTTATCTTTGAAACTTTCTCTCAGCGCTCTTTTGAGGTCAATTTTACGGCACCAAGACTGTTGCAGAGACCGGAACAAATGATAATTTGATGATGTAATGACGAGGCTACGTGAAGGATACATCAAAACATTCCAGCCAATGTGTCAATTTTTACCGGACGATTAAAATGCGGCTTAGCGTTATTGTAATGAAATAGAATGCAATTCCTGTTCATTGATTCCAGCCTTTTTTTTTTTTTTTTTTTTTTTTTTTCCTCCTTTTTTTTAATTTCTCACTTCAACCGCATTGCTTACTGGCAGTGGAATATCGAATCCAATTTTTGGTCGAAAGGTAGCAGCTCATAGTAGATTATCTTCACCTAACACCTATCGCTACCTTTCTTTTCAATCCCAGCTTTGTGGTGCCTTCGGGAACTACCTTTTTAGAAGCAAAACTATTCATTTTTCATTACCCGTTCCCATACACGTCAGAAATTCTTGATTACCTTCCGATTCAAACCGCTTCACAGATGAAAACTCGGTCCACTAAATACGGGAGCAGTTTGATAAGTCAGTAACATTTTGAATAAACAATTTTTATTTATTTTTTGCAAATAAGCATTTTCTTTCTCAACATGGTCGCCTTTTAGCTCGATGCACTTAGTCCAGCGTTTTTCCAATTTTTTTATTCCTTCCAAATAATAGGTTTCCTCAAGGCTCTCAAAATAGGCGTTAGTTTTTGTGATGACCTCTTCATTCGACTCAAATCTCTTACCGCCCAGCCATTTCTTCAGGTTTGGCAGCGTTTTTTCCTTTTTTTTATTCCTTCCAAATAATATGGTTGAGGGTCGTACTTAGGAATTCTGTAAAATTTCTTTGATGACTACACTCCCCGAATGACGATCGACCAGCGACATTTTTCGGACATCTTTCACATACCGTCGACTGGATACAGATCAACCACCCAGCTTCTGAAATTGTTGACCTTGACGATTTTAATGTGCACAATTCCGGCTGGTTGGTACATTCTAACAAAACCGACGAGGCTGGGAGGCTGGCGGAGATGTTCGCTGTTAGTCACAACTTAACTCAACTCGTGGAGAACCAACGCGAGTGCCGGTTGCTCGAGGCGATTATGCGAACACCCTGGATGTGTTTTTGGCATCCGAACCGAGTATTTATACATATTTATACGGTAGAGGTTTCTGCGCCACTGGAAAATTCAGATCACTGCTTGGTATCTGTCGCGCAAGCACTTGCATTTCAAGCAAATAACCGACCTAAAGAGCTTTGCCATCTATGGAAGTATGGGGCTGCTAACTGGGACGATTTGCGAGATTTCTTCACATCCTTTCCGTGGTCAGAGGTGTGCTTTGGAGACTCTGACGTTAACGCATGCGCGGAGTCGGTCCCAGAGATTATTCTCTCGGTATGGAGATCTACATTCCGCATTCCATCAAACGAAGTTCATCTGATAAACGGTGGTTTGATAAAAAATGCGAACAGATTACAGGGGCAAAATATAGAGCTTTTAAACAATGGCGCTCTAATCCCACCGAGGTTAACAGAACGAATTTTGTTAGAATCAGAAACGTGTGCAACCAAGCGATTGATACCGCGAAGAAGGCTTACAACGACGAGTGACTAATAGACTCCTTGAATCCCAAACTGGTTCGCGTCCCTTCTGGTCAATGGCAAAAGCTGTCAGCTGTAACTTCGTTTCCCGCTCTTTTCCTCCGTTAGTGACAGGTAGTCGGGGTTTAGTCACAAATTTAAAAGATAAAGCTAATGTGTTCGCGAATTTATTTTCCGCGAATTCAAACCTAGATGCCGGTCTTTAGAGGCACCTGTGATCACGCCGGTACGGTCTTCGAAACGGGACGTCAGGTTTCGCCCGCGTACTATTCAACGCATTCTACGTTAAATGGACTGTAGGAAGGCAACCGGCCCGGACGGAATACCAGCAACAGTCCTTAAGAACTGTGCTCCAGAACTATCGCCGGTTCTTGGCACACTATTTCGCATATCTTATGATCGAAGGACCTTTCCTGCCTGCTGGAAAGTAGCTCGAGCTCAACCAATCTCAAAGGGGGGAAGAAGGTGTTTCCCACATAATTACCATCCTATAGCATTAATTTCTATGTTATCTAAGATAATGAAAAAAGTCATTAATACAGAGTTAGTTAAGTATTTGAAGTGCAACGGACTTCTGAATGATCGTCAATACGGATTCCGTGGCAGGCGGTCCGCGGGAGACCTTTTGACACTTATAACCGATATATGGACATCTGCGATTGAGGGGCATGGTGAGTCAAAGGCGATCGCATTGGATATCTCCAAGGCTTTTGAACGCCTCTGGCACGGAGCATTGCTGAGCAAGCTTCGTTCATACGGACTTTCGCAGCAGCTTTGCGACTGGACGAAGAGCTTCCTCGAAAATCTGTCGATCAGGGTAGTTGTGGACGGCGAGTGTTGGGATCTGTATCCTGTTAATTCGGGGGTGCCTCAAGGTTCTATTTTGGCTCCAACCTTGTTCTTGCTTCACATAAATGATTTGTAGGAGTCAACGGATAACCGAGTGTTCAGTTTTGCGGATGATAGTGTGGCGTTTCTAACAGATACACACATTACACAAGCAAATAATGAAGAACAACACAGAAAGGAAATCGGCTAAGCAAAAGCATCAGCCGTATACCAAGCAATGACATGGCAAATCCACATCAGTTGAGTGTGTGGCGGTTCTACGAACCACACAATCCACTATTGGTCGGACTTGTGACCACCAAATCCACCAAAACTGTACTTAAGTTTAGAAATCGAGTTCGTGCACGCGACAGTGGCCTAATGTGTTGAGCATTGGATCAATCTTTTAGTGATTCTAACGGTTATAGCGTCGGTTCGAGTCATACGTTCTTCACTATTGTCGCAAACGCTATCATAGTACGATTGTTTCCTCTTTTTCGAGTGATCGGTCGATTAGCACATCAACGTCGCCCCACCTGAGATGTGCCCAGATCGACTCTCTGAATTGGGATCTGGATAAGGTCCTGCAGTGGGGGAAAGGCCAATCCCGTCGACCTTAGTACATCGAAGACACAATATACAACATTCACAAAGAAAAGTGGATCATCGGTTCCGCAGCTATGATGAACGGCCAGGCCCTCGAATGTAGGGAAAGAATAAAATTGGTCCGTGTCACGGTCTGTGGGATTGTATCGTGGCATAAACACGTTGAAGGCGCGTAGCCGATCTCTGGCTGTTGTACAGATATTATCAAGGGTATGTGGGGGTAGAAGTTGGTATGCCGACGTACGACATAGATTCACTGAAATCCCCAACACTTGTCCGCTGAAGATTGTTGACCCGAGAAGAATGGATAAATAAAACACACTGGGGGTTTTGTTGTGTAAATGTCTTCTTTCCTTTATTTTACACTAAGTTCTTCTTTCGCACAAAACTATCTAGCGGAAATGCATTCGCTATTTCGATTATATTTGTTGCCACTGGATTCACTTACAAGGTCGCTCTAAAACTATATTTACACATTTATTGTTTCGTTTAGACGTACTGAACACTTAAAATTTAATTGATAAACCACGAAATTATATTGTTACAATTGATAAACCCCGAACAAATGACTCGTGCACTCCTGGTGCTAGACGTAATCGGCTTCTCTCCGCAAGTGGTAGTTATCGACTGCCTGTACTTGTGCACATTTTGAAAGTTGAATGTGACTCGAATCTCGACTGACTGCAGTAACGTGGGTGTACGCGACGAGGGATGATTTAAGGACACAGTGCGGCGTGACCGTCACCTATGGTGGATGTGTAACGACTGATCCCAATTAGGGATGAAAATTTGTATTTTACATTGGCACGGCTGTTGCCCAATCATCATCGCGCTCTCTCATGAATCTATTCATTTGCATGTCTCAGTGAGGTGAATAATGCTTGCACATTATTCGACAGTCGCTGGGGCATGCGAAGGAAGAAAAGAACAAGAGAGAGAGAGCGCAATAACTTCGGGCTTGGCTTAGCTTGTGCGCTTGTATCAATGCAGTCTCTGAGGATGACCTACTGCCCTAGTGCGATGACTGTGGTGCTCTCAGAGTGCATTGAACCCGGGGAAGATAGAAACGGGAAGGAGAGGAAAATGTTCTGTGGTTATTCACCTGTGCGAAGAGATCATTGATCCCCAGCGAATGTAGTGTCTGGGGAAAGTGAGCAGGACGCCGACTTGGCTAGGGAAATCTGATCATGGGAACTAAATTAAATACTTTAATAATTTCCCCAGCGATTGCATGATTATGCAACCCCGTCGTTTGATCAGACTATGCCGCTGCGGTGGAAATATCATAGGTTAGCGAAATGGAGTTGCCGCATGGCAAAAAGGTAGCTGAATTTAATTATGCAGTACTTGTATAGAATAATGAATTCAGCTACGCGTCCGTTATTGAGAAATGGTTTACAGGTGAAAGGGGAACAAGCGTAGAAATGACGCGCTGAAAGCGGTCGGAATAAGATATGAAATTGTGGGTTGGTTCTTCATGTGGTATAGAGAACCCCCACAGGTACTCTTCTTCGGAGATTCCTGGTATGGTTCCGCACAATTCGGGTTATGTGCGCCTCACAAGATAATCCGACGGATCGCACCAGTTTGTGGTTCATCTCCCGACGACGCGAATACCCCTGCATAAGACTTCGTCCCGTTACAGAAGGGGGATGCTGTGGAACTCCCTTCCCACGCAAGTGTTCCCGGAGCGTTACAACCTGCAACAGTTCAAAAAGAGCTGCAGCAGTTATTTGGTGGGATCTCCGTGCGCCCATTCGGCGCTATAGGTTCGGCTCTCCCGAGAGAAGTATAGTTAAAAAAAAAAAAATTAAAACAGTATTCCTTAAAGCGCTCAAATAGGTAAATCTCTTCCCGCTCAGCCACTTCTTCAGGTTTAGAAACAGGAAATAGTCACAGGGGATAAATCTGAAGAATATCCTGCATGGGGTAGCAGCCCGACGCCCAATTTATGGATTTTGCCTGATTATGCTAACCAGCACACGAAATTCACTTTCCTTTCCTTATCCACTTCCTCTCCATCCGCTCCCACTGTGCTATGACATTTAAGGTTACTCCGAAATCCCCTTTTGTGTGTGCCTTAGTGTTTAAAAAAATCAACACGAAATTCACTTTTTTTTTATTTTCGTTAAAATCCACGAGGTTGTCTGCTTTCAATGACAGTCAAACACAAACTAAATGACGCAGCTTGCTCATACTATGACAGCAGTCTATTTGTAGATGGCAGTTGACGGGAACAGTGTTGTATTTAAAGTTACGGCGCGGGAAATTTAAAAAGTCAAATTGCCCAGTATTTACCGAGTTTTCATCTGCGAAGCGGGTGGAAACAGAAGGAAATCAAGAATTTATGAGGTGTATGGGAACGGGTTATGAAAAATGAATAGTTTTGCTCGTATTTTGCTCACAACATCTGCCTGACTTTGTATTTTGCTCACAACATCATTTGAAAACATTTTTTGGTCGATCTCCAATTTTTTATCAACGTTCTGACTGTTCCTTGTCAATTTTCTTGCTTCATATCTATAATGTCATGGTCTTTTCGCTGATAGCCCAAGTGGAGCAAGGAGTATCTTTCACATCCAGGTTTCCAAGACAAAAGCGAATAAACCATTTCCTGGCAGTTGATTGTCATAGAGTGCCTTCATCGTAAACATCACAAATCTTTTCCTTTTACGTCTCACCGTGAACATCTCAAATCTTTTTTTCTTGCTCCGCACCATAAACGTCGCAAATGTTGTCTTGTTATACCTGTAACACATTCTTATCTTTATCATAGTAAAATTGTAAAACACTGAATTTTATCCGAAATTTCACTCATGTTAGTTTTACAATAACTTATAACACAATGCACAAATTACAATAAAATTGTAATCGCATGTCTGTTAAAAAAGTGCTGCCAGTCGGTGCTAACTGTTTCAAATTTATGACACTTTTAAATCAAACAAACAGAAAAATGCCGAATACTTATTACTCGTTTATTGATAATTTGTAAATAATTGTAGGGCTTTTAATGTTGCACTTCCTGTAATTTTACAATCTGACCAAAACTGCCTTAGTAATAAATATATACTTCGACTGTAATAACTTTAGAGTATGGCTTTTGAGAATTTTGTGTTTAGTTTGGCGATTGCCGGAGCGAGATATAATATAACTAGAATAAAGCTAAGGAATTTTAGGAATTAGTTATTTTATTAATTCACAGAAAGGCATAATATTTATAGCTAGAACGGTTAGATAAATTAAGTACGTAATGAGTTAGGAGCGCATAATATTTAAAAATGTTATTACCAAGTCATGGAAAAATTTAATCAAATAAAAGAATCCAACAACTGGCTGAAAATGTAACATTGAGAGTTGAAACAACCTTTTTGTTTTTAATTCCAGGTTAATTAAGTAATAGCTTTCACCCAAAATTGGTCGCGTATCCACGAATACGTCTCGAGTAATGAAAAACGAAACATTTTTGATATACCAATTCGTGTAAAAAAATTATTTATTTACTACGAGACCATTATTATTCGGAAGTTGGTGACCTCGTCAGTTTGTTTTTATCTTTTATTTTAGCTCTCTTTTTTTTTGTGTGTTTTGTATTTCCCTTTATGAATTATTTATAACTATATACACAATTGAAGTATTATATATCATAAATTGTCCGACTTGTACCTAAACATGACCTCTTCACTTTTTCCCTATATTCGCGCGTCTTTATTCCTTGCGTTACTCGTTTCATAATCAATTGCACTGAATATTACCTAATTTTTGTCTAAACTATTTTTTTTTTGTCGAGTTTCTTGAGTTTTTTTTTGTGTTATTTATTCTACCCATCTCATTATTACTAATGCTTAGTTATACACAAAATATACTTCCTGACAAAGCTTTTTATGTGCGCGTTTCATGTGGAAACCCCAAGACCAGATTATTTGTATAAACATTGAAGAATATCTATAATTATTTAATTGTAAATGTTTCTGATTTAGGTTGCCTAATTTGTAAAACCATTATTTCATACTCCTAACATTAATTCAAAAGACATCCGGATTTCACAATGATATCAGAAATTTGACTGAAAAGAATTATATACATTTTTTTTCTAATATATAAACTCCACGTATTAAAAAAATATAATCATAAATTGTTATGTTTGAAACGAAACTGATCGCTATTCAAATAGAAAAATAATTTACAATACTGTAGTAACGAATGTCTATTTAAGCTACATTGATATTTTTCTGCATATGTATTTAAAAACAAAAAAATAATTTAAGACAGATAGTAACATTGAGAAGAATTTACTTAATATCCGCAAGTTCTGATTTTATAATTAAGTTTATAATTAAAATATGAAAATAAAATCCCATTTACATCTCACACATATATAATGCAATTATCTTTTCTTTAGTAATGAAAATGGATGTTAGTAAAATTATAATTTAGTTGGATCATTAATATCATTGGTTTGAAATGTTACATTCGTTGGATGTAAAATATTTCCTGATTTTTCAAATTATTACTTTTTGCTTTTGTTTTTTTGTAGCCTATCCTTTTTACATAAATTTAATTATCTAAGGTTTATTTTATTATTATAGTCAATTTTTTTGTTGCTATATATTAGTGAAAATAAATACCAATATTAAGATATAATTTAAATAAAGTGGTTTTTTCCACTTAAATATATTCTCTTTACGTAAGGTCAATTTGTATTGTGGTGTACTTTTGTGTGCGTTTTGTTTTAAATTCATTTTATATTTCCCCATATATACGTATTCATCATATTCACACATGCACAACATATGTATGTGTACTTCTATTTAAATTGTTTTTTTTATCTTTTTCTCTCAAAAGATTTATAGACTAAATGTATATATATGTTTTCTTTTGTCTCATAATAATGATAATATTTATCATATGTAATTTCAAATTGAATAGTAAATACCAAAAATTCCTTCAAACTAAGTTACTTTATTTGATCATCTATTGTATTTAAAAAAATAGATACTTGGTTATTATTAATTGTATTCTTTGCGTCTTCACGTTATTTATTGTCAGATTTGTCAAATGTATCATTTGTCTCTTTGGTAAGTTTTCCTTCTTTTCGGAGTTCTGCCTTCATGCCGAATCAGACCTTTGGTAATGTTAGAAGTGGTTTGTTTATTATGGCAGGATCATCGATTAATGTGAGAAGGCTTCGTGCAAACTACTTCTATTTTAACCTATATAATCAAACGCATGGCAAATTGAACCACATGTTCAATTACCATACGAAAACAAAATCCTAATTCCAGTACGTACCCTCATATTATTATTATTATTTTTATTATTTATTGGCCTGTAGGAAGCCGGAAGTTCATGACCCCACCGACTCGGCTCCGCCATCGTTCCCTGTCCTGTGCGTTCTCCTTCCACGTTCGATCATCCGATCCGATCTCCTCGAGGTCCAATCTAACATTGTCCTCCCATCTCCGTCGTGGCCGTCCTTTCGGTCTCTTCCCCGTTAGTTTACCGTTAAGAATTCTACGCACGGTCCTATCGTCCATTCACGCCACATGCCCGGCCCATCTTAATCTTCGCGACTTGATTACTCTCACTATTGTAGGTTTGCGGTATAGCTCTTACAATTCGTGGTTGTGGAGTTTCCTCCATTGTCCTGATTCCTCGTCATATTTACCGCCAAATATACCCCTTAAAACTTTATTCTTGAATACGCGGAATTTGTTCTCTTCCCGTTTTGTGAGAGCCCATGTTTCGCATCCGTATAGAGCAATCGGCATGATCATAGTTCTATAGACACGGAGCTTTATATTACGTGATAGCAGTTTGGATTTCAACAGTTTACTGGCTGCATGCCAACTAACGTTGCCGGAGTGTAGTCTTTTGTTAATTTCCTTCGACGTTTCGTTTGTGGTCGTCAGTATCGTTCCCAGACATTTAAATTCTTTGACATTTTCAAATATCTTGCCCCTGACGTTTATATGTGTTCTCTGAGGTCCACCTGCTCTCGCCGTAATCATATATTTTGTTTTATTTTCATTTATTTCTAGGCTCATCTCTTCCGCCGGTTGCATGATGATTTCACAGTTTATACTTACAGTTTCTAGATTATCGCCCAAAACGGCGATGTCTTCCGCATACGCGGGCACTTGTGTGGTCCCGTTCAGGGATGATCTGGCCGTGTTGTCGTCTTGTACCTTTCTGATGACACACTCGAGGACATGGTGAGAGGCCATCGTCCTGTTTTAGTCCGCCCCGGATTTCAAATGGTTCTGAGAGGTGGTTTTCTATTCTAACTCGCCCTTTGTTTTCGTTCATGCAGATTTGAATGAGGGCGGCATATTTTTTCGGGATTCCCAGCTCAACTACAATATGGTAGAGTCTTTGCCTTGCGACTGAGTCGTAGGCTTTTTTGAAGTCAACGAACAGTTGGTGAACCGTGTCTCCGTATTCCCACTTCTTTAGTAGCAGTTGCCTTATTGTGAACATTTAGTCGCTTGTTGACCGGACCCTACGGAATCCGCATTGGTAGTCTCCCAATATTTCTTCTGCGTACGGTGTGATTCTCGCCAGTATGACATTTGTTAGTATTTTGTATGTGGTTGGGAGCAATGATATTTCTCTGTAGTTTTCACAGTCAGATCTGTGGCCTCTTTTGAAAATGGGGACGACTATTGAGGTTTTCCATTCTTCCGGAATGAATTCCTTATCCCATATTGTTTTGATGAGCTGGTGGATCTTTCGAGCGGTCGCCTCTCCTCCATGCTTCACAAATTCTGCCGGTATGCAGTCAACTCCGGGAGCCTTGTTGTTTTTCAATCGGTTTATTGCGTCTACAACTTCGTCGAAAGAGGGTTCTGTGATCTGAGGATCGGCTGTATGTACGTCTGGTGCGTTTATTTGTGGTTGATAGGTGCGCACATTGAGCAGGTTTTCAAAGTACTGCTTCCATCTTGTCACGATATTTTTTGTTTCTGTCACCAGACAACCATTTGTGTCTCGGATTATTTTGGCTCTCCCTCGGTAGCCATTTTTAATTGAATTTATGCCGGCATACATACCTCTGCTGTTCTTTGCTCTGGTTTTTTCGATCCTAGTCTTCTCCCATTCGCGTTTTTTGCGTTTGAAAAGTCTGGTCGCCTCTTTCCGAATTGTCACGTATCTTACTACGTTGACTTTATCATATGCTTCTAAGGCGTTTACGTTCTTCGATCTTTGCCCTGCACTCATCGTCAAACCAATGTTTGGACTTAGTTGTTTTCTTAAATCCTAATACCCTTTGGGCTGTTTGTTTGATTGTGTCTGATCGATGCCCATTTAGTGCCCAGATTATTGGTTTCCACTGGCTCTGGGATCTGAGGTTCGACTGTATGTACGTCTCGTGCGTTTATTTGTGGTTGATAGGTGCGCACATCGAGCAGGTTTTCAAAGTACTGCTTCCATTTTATGACGATATTGTTTGTTTCTGTGACCAGACCGCCGTTTGCCTCTCGAATTATGTTGGCGCTCGTTCGGTAGCCATTTCTAATTGAATACCTCTGATGTTCTTTGCTCTGGCATTTTCTAAGATTTTTTCGATCCGAGTCTTCTCCCATTCGCGAAGGTCTTTTAAGTTATCAATGTCGAACTTTTTGCCCGTCTCCCGTGACTGCCCATGCTGGTTTGCTGCGAGCCGACTCCTGATTTTGCTCATCACTAGAAGATGGTCGGAGTCGCAATCTGCTCCTCTATATGATCTTACGTCAAGGATATTCGAGTTGTGTCTTTTCTCTATGAGGAAGTGGTCTATTTGTTTACGCGTTACGCCGTCGGGTAATATCCATGTGACTTTATGGATTTGCTTGTGCTTGAATATCGTCTTCTATTTGATCTGCGTAATGTAAACGCGTGGGGATACCTGGCACCTTATTTTAACCCTTATGTCAATGACCAACTTTACCGACAGTAATCATTTCGTCGCAATTTCACGATTGCTCGGCCTAGTAGACGAATTTTGGTCCCATGTCTTAGATCATCTTCATTCAAACGTTTCTGAATGATAATTACGAAATTTCAATGAAAAAAAAATTTTTTTTTACTTTCAAATTGACATTTTAAAAAATCGAAATGGGTACCCGGGTACCCGGTCATTGACATAACGGTTAACTGCGTAATGTAAACGCGTGAGGATACCTGGCACCTGATCCAAGCAGTGCTGCTAGGGGAGGTAAAAAGGTGTCAAAAAAAGGGATTTTCGTCCAATCGTCCGACAAGCCACGAATGCCATACGTATTTGCCAAAAAGGAGGATTGTAGTCGACGGGCAGGGCACGAATTCCCTAAAAGTCTGCCAAAAAAATGAGAAACAAGTCAGTCAATAGTCTGATTGAATATAATTTATTCTCAAAGCTTCTGTACTTAAATCCTATTTCCCCAATCAACATTTCCATTGCATACCAATATCAAGTAGGTCAGAAGCCATCATATTTCGGCTGTCTAGTCATGACCTGAAAATTACATTCGGCATTTCCCCGTCGGCGAGCCTCTGGCGCAAGACTAATGACTAATGACCTTGGGAGGGGCTAATCTCGCCGACTTCAATGCAGCGAAGACACAATATACAACATTTACAAAGAAAAGTGGATCATCGGTTCCACAGCGGATGATGAACGGCCGGGCCCTCGAGGCTGGGGAAAGTTTGAAATTGCTCGGCGTCACGGTCTGTGGGAATGTATCATGGCATAAACACGTGTCGAGTATCGCCAGGTCAGCCTCAGGAAAACTGAGTTATCTTTTTAGAGCCAAGAAATATTTTACCCCAGTCCAACTTTTTCTTCTGTATAAATCTCAAATTAAATCGGCGCTCGAATATTGCTCTCATCTTTTGAGCTCTGCTCCTAAACTTACCCTCGACCTACTTGAGAGCATACAGAGACGACAGATCCGCCTGATCGGGGACTCGGCGTTGACGTCGGGACTACAGTCGCTATCACATCGAAGGCGCGTAGCCGACCTCTGTCTGTTTTACAGATATTATCACGGGTGCTGTTCGTCGGAGATTCTTGGTATTGTTCCACGCAATTCGGCTTATATGCGCTCCACAAGACAATCCGACGGATCGCACCCGTTTGTGGTTCATCTCCCGACGGCGCGAACATCACTGCATCAGAACTCGTTCCGTTACAGAGCGGGGAAGCTGTGGAACTCGGAACTCCCTTCCCATGCGAGGCTTCCCGGAGCGTTACAACCTGCAACTGTTCAAAAAGAACTGCAACAGTTATTTGAAGGCATCTCGGGGCGCCCACTCGGCGCTATAGGCTCGGATCTCCCGAGAGAAGTCTAATATAAAAAATAAAAAATAAATTAAAAAAAAAAAGTAATGAATCATTAAATTCGTTGGTCTATTTGAATCTATTTGCACGATCTTATTTCAACATTAGCAGACTGAATTCATTATTGCGGTCGGTTTCAAGCTTCATTGTGGCGATTTCAGCGGACATACATGCAAATGCAACCGCAGTGAAGAACACAGCACCAAAAAAAATGGATCGAAAAAGACAGTTTAAGTAGCGAGTTGTTATAACCACGCGTACACGCAGCCGTACGCTGTAGTGTTAGTGCTTTAGTTATAACCTTTTCAAAGTGTTGGTTCGAATCATGTCCTTCAGAACAATTGCAAAACGCTATATACTTCACCACTTTCAAAACGAACGATTCATACAATAATATACTTACTTTTCCCTCTGAATCAGTCTTACAAGCTTTAATAATATCAGCGCCTCCCGTTGCAAAGAGTTCAAAGCAGTGCGGTTTACTTCTGTCGTGAATTTCTCGTACCTAATCAAAAAATAAATATTAATTAGAAACGCATAGAAGTAGTAAACAACAATTGAAAGACTCACCGAGATATTCTCCAGTGGAATTATGCCTCTAGGTTCCTTATCAGTAGTATATTCGAAATAGTATAAACAATTATCGTTCAATATGAACCATCTCCTCTTCCAGGACTTATACCTAACAACCGTTAAAATGTATAACGAATCCACACTAAATTAATTCAGGATTTTACAAACCTTCCTCCTTGCTTCCACAGCCAACCCTCTTTGTCTGGATTAAAGAATGTGTGCATTAGATCATTACCATCGTCTTGAGGGATTTTAAATGGTTCTGTACGTATAGACTCATATAGAGATTCTAGTAAGCCTCGAGGAAGATCGCCTCCGTTGTTAATTCCACGGTTCATTGATATGAACTGCTCAACTGTTGGTTTGTCTTTTACCTTATTTAAAAATAGAAATAGCCATGAAAGTGGGAATATAAAAATTCGACGCGAAAAATAAAGCCAATACACATAATAATAGTAAAATACTAAATAAATAATAGCTAACGAAAATAAAAACTATTAAGTAAAAAATGAGATATAATAAATTAAAATCAACATCTAGATAAAAATAAGAACAAAAACCATAATGGATTAAAATTAAAATGACAGTACAAAGTAACAAATAAGAAAATAGATAATCGAGTATGTTGAAGGTATTTCCCATTCTTACATTTATGTATTCTAAGGACTAAACTGCTCTTGTAATATCATGAGATATGTCGCGTACTAGAGAGAAGTTGGAACAGGCAGAACATCCGTTATTTATAATGTGTACACCTTAAACGAATATTAATATCCTTAAAGTACAACCAACCACAATGTGCGTTTAAAGACGGGCAAAAGTTAGGAAGTTAGGAAAAGTGATTTCATTATTTGGTGAGATCAGAACCCCAATTAATTGAGCTTAATGGACAAGTTATAAATTAACTTAAACCCTCCCTTGCCTTGAGTCAGAGCGTCAATCTGTCTACATCTCAGCTGATGCGACGCAGAAGCACCAATCGGCCGAACACTCGAAAAGGAGGACACAAGCGTACTACAATCCGCAAAACTGAACACTTTGTTATCCGTTGTCTCCAACAAATCATTTATGTGAAGCAAGAACAAGGTTGGAGTCAAAATAGAACCTTGGGGCACCCCCGAATTAACAGGATACAGATCCGAACGCTCGCCGTCCACAACAACCCGGATCGATCGATTCTCGAGGAAACTCCTCGTCCAGTCGCAAAGCTGTTGGGAAAGTCCATATGAACGAAGTTTGCTCAGCAATGACCCGTGCCAGACGCGATCAAAAGCCTTGGGGATATCCAATGCGACCACCTTTGACTCATCATACCGTTCAATCGCAGATGTCCATATATCGGTTATAAGTGTCAAAAGGTCTCCCGTGGACCACCTGCCACGGAATCCGTATTGACGATCATTCAGAAGTCCGTTGCATTCCAAATACTTAATTAACTCGGCATTGATGACCTCATTAGCTTAGAGAACATCGACAGTAATACTATCGGACGGTAATTTTGTGGGAGACACTTTTTTCCCGTCTTTAGGATTGGCTGAACTCAAGCGATTTTCCAGCAGGCAGGTAAGGTCCTCCGTGCATAAGAAAGCGGAAGAGTGTGCCAAGAACCGGCGATAGTTCTGGAGCACATTTCTTAAGTACTGTTGCTGGTATTCCGCCCGGGCCGGTTGCCTTCCTACAGTCCAGTTCACGTAGAATGCCTTAAATACTGCGCGGGCGAAACTTCACATCCCGCATCGAGGACCGTACCGGCGAAATCACAGGTGGCTCCAAAAGACCAGCATCGACGTTTGAGTTCGCGGAAAATAAATTCGCGAACACATCAGCTTTATTCTATGAATTTGTGACTAACGCTGTCTGTCACCAATTTTTTTTTTCATTAGACATCTCTCGGGAGAGGCGAACCTATAGCGTCGAGTGGGGGCCCCGAGATGCCATCAGATAACTGTTGCAGTTCTTTTTGAACAGTTGCAGGTTTTTGACGGACTCTTGGTCTATACTCGATGATGCAGTGTTCCGCCGAACACTGTTCGCAGGAAAACAAAACGAAACCGGAGCAAATGATAGCGACGATTAAAACACTTGTATTCCTTGTTCATTTTCCGTGGTTTTTATTTAAGTGTTGGAATTCGTCCTTCTGTTGCACAATTATATTTTGTTATGGTATAAATGACGCGTAACTTTTAATCGAATCTACGATAACACTAAACTTCCGACACACTCGAAACGTTTCTTTACTTCTTCAAGCTCGCGTATCCTTCTCTCCGCCCTTATCGCTGCTCCTTGACGAAAACTCGTCTCGGTGACGATCAAAATCAGACTACTGACCGTGTTTTGAATTTGATTTCCAAACTCGACTATATTCCCCTGGTGTGAATTATTTTAATTTATCGCTTGGTATACGGTTCTGATGTATTTTTCTTATTCGATTTTTTCGTTCGGTGTTCTTCACTATTTTTGCTTGTGAATTGTGTGTGTATCTGTTAGAATCGCTACAGGTTGTAACGCCCCGGGAACACTCCCGTGGGTAGGGAGTTCCACAGCTTCCCCGCTCTGTAACGGGACGCGTTCTGATTCAGGGATGTTCGCGCCGTCGAGAGATGAACCACAAACGGGTGCGATCCGTCGGATTGTCTTGATTACCCAATACCAATACCATTTCGTGAATTTTTTTTCGTTATTTTTGGTTGGTGATTCACAAATTCAATACAGAATTGTGGTACATTCGCATTTGCCAGCTGACAACGCGTCGGTGACAGAGAGAAAAAAAGATTTTTTAAGAGTCACGATTTAAGATTAACAACGGGTTTTCAATTGGACAACTCACAACCAGTTCTACTTCTCCCGGTTACCAGTTGTACTTCTCTCGGTTACCAGTTCTACTTCTCTCGGTAACCAGTTCTACTTCTCTCAGTTGCCGGTTGTACTTCTCTCGGTAACCAGTTGTATTTCTCTCGGTTACCAGTTGTACTTCAGATTCCAGTTGCACCTTTCGTCCTTCGTAGCTCATTTTGTACGATGGACGCAAGTTTTAATCCAGTAATTATCCCCATAGTTATTCCATACAATTCTGAATTAAAGTGATTTTTTTAACCCTTCGAATGTAGAGGCGTTTTTGGAACGTTAAATGGTAGGGTCGTACGACGCTTTAAAAAGTACCTAAAAGTCCTAAAAAAGAAAAAAAATTAAAAAATGCATGTTGCTTCATTAATTATCCATATATCGCTATATTAATGATTTTTTAAATTTATTTAAATAATAGAAACACATAAGTAAATACCTCCCCCACATTTCGAAAGGCACACGTGACCCGTGCCTACCATTTAAGCGTTAATAAAGACAAAACATTGGTGGAAGTTCAACTCGCCGAACAAAACAATAACCTCTATCACCACCGCAGCAGTTCTTTTACTCTGTTTCGAAACACTAGAATAGTCACCTCTTAGTCGACTTCGGGGATAATTGTCTTGTCAGTTTGTGCGGCCTTTTTTTTTTTAAATCTCCCACCGAATATTTTACAGAATCTCTTCAAATGAAAGCATTGTGGTACTAACCTATTTTCTCCATGTTTACGAACTCAGTGAGAGCGTTCACTATTGAAGAATATAAAAAAGCGTCCTCAATCTTTGCAGGATTGATACTATACCATAGTCATTCTCTTTAAATAACAACCGCCATATACATATGGTATGTGTCAGGTCGGGTACTTCTGGGATTACCCGCGTATATTCGTTCAAAGGTCGGACTTAATTCCCGTATTTAATAGGAACATCAAAAACAGCGCTGCCAGTATTCCGTAGTATGCAAAATTGAGAAAAGAAACTCATAGAATATAATTTAATTTAATCTTGCGAAAAAATTTGCGGGACGAGTCCGCTTGTTCCTGTTCTATAAACACTACGAACCCATAAGGAGCATTCGAGAATTGCCTTTCTCCCCTTTGAATATTCGGCGCCAATAGCCGTTAATCAGAGCACACAGGTATAATATGTCGAATTAATTCAGTCCTTCACTGGGACTATGTGACATTACATACGAGTATGTGAGACTACGATAACCATAAAGATCACTTAGGATGCACAGGATTTCCTTGCTAGTTCACAGACGAAGACAAAGTTATTTTTGTTTTCTTCCTTTTTCTTAGAATTTTTAGGAGAAGTATGCATGATTCGCTAAAAGGATATGAAAAGAACATTTTCCAGTTATTCTGTCCGCCCGGTCAGCGGCGACTGCAACTCACTCATTTAATGCACGATCTCCCTTCGGGGTGCCTCCTATGTTAATGATTCAAATGCACATACAGAATTTATAATGTATTACATGATATCATAAATACACATTTTGTTATACGCCAATAAGCTCATCTACACTGCGTAAATATAATATAATGAAAAATCGAAACCTACAAAACATTACTAACTGCTTATACGGACCAATAAAAGCACCCGAGTATCTTGTTTTTGTTGTTTGTTTACAATAGCTCGCATGTCTGAAATTCGTGATACTGATTTTGAGACGGGTCGCCAAGCTTCATTGGCGGTTGAGCAGGAAAGAGGCATTTCTGAATTAAAATGTTCCTGGGTTTCTTTAAAAGTTGGATTTGGCAATTTCCTTTTTTTGTTTTATTAATACGAGCGCATAAAAGAGATATTTTTGATGTGCCATTGCATGCCGTAAGTGGAAGAAGTGCAAGAGTATGCGGAAAGGAAGTGTAGATGCACACTGTTCTTGAATGCCTGGCGATTGTAATCATGATCAACTAGACATAATATTTAATACTCATGAAAATCAATTTTTGTATCTATCCCTCTTAATATGGCCTTTAGTGAGAACTGATTGACAGCCATGCCAAATCCAAATCCATATTTACTTAGGAAGTGCCTGTGGTAATATCTGTAGAAGAGAAACGCAGGCTACGTTCACTTTGTGTTCTAGTAATGATATTTAACTTGTAGTGCTTAAGCTTTCTAGTTTCATAGCTGTCGAACACAAGCAGTGTTGTTTTTTATGATTCAAATACGGAGTGAAAGATGGACAAATCACAAAACCTACTGCCGACTATCTGTAGAAGAGAAATGCAGGAAACGCTAATTTTGTGTCCTAGTGATGAAATTTGACTTGTAGTGTTTGTGATTTCTAGTTTCATAGCTATCGAACACAAGCAGTGTTGTCTTTCATAATCCAAATACGGAGTGAAAGCTGGACAAATCACAAAACCTACTGCCGACTAAGGAGTTAAAAACGACAAATTTGACGCTTGGTAAGGGGATTTTCAAAAGGGAAATAACAATTTTGTATTATAATACGAACGCATTCTTAAACATTCGTCAAGGTTAACGTTTTTATCGTGGTGAAGTTCACGAACGATCAACGTTAATAAAAAAACTGCAGAAATTCTGAATTGGTGGTCCCAACTTTAACAGCGCTTACTCCTTATTTCGAACGTAATAATTGCTCCAGCAAGCAGGCTGTAAGAGCGTATGATGAGTCAAATTATTTACTATTGCATCTTCCTGTGCCAGTGAGACAACGGATCGGTCGAAGTATCGAAGATATCGTAGCTGTAAATGAGGCAAATCAGGCGATTCCACGCCGTTTACAGGTTTGGGAAATCTCTCAAATCAGATAGTGGCGAGTTTTGTGTAAAGGTCTTGGACTCCACCATAACATGATCAAATTAACTCAAGAACTGAAACCTCTTGATCATATGAAGAGCCAACATTTCTCAGATTGTTATGTCTGACAAAATTGTGTGACCATATTGAAAAGCCCGTTACAAGTGCGCGGCTTAATGTCAGAATACTATCTACCGACCAATGTAGCAGCTTCGAAAAACACTGGCATTTCGAAGAATTTAGAGAGAACGACAAACTAGAAAGTAAATTTAGGGCGATTCTATTTTAGACCACCTGAAATGTTTGAGTTTTCTCTCTGAACAAGAGATTTCGTAGTTTTCAACTTTCGTAGGTAAACTGTAAAAATGAAAACAGCTGCCGTTTCCTTACTATTACTATTTATTGGCCTGTAGGAACCCGAAAGTACATGACCTCACCGACACGACTCCGCCATTCTTCCCTGTCCCGTGCGCTCTCCTTCCACGTTCGACCATCTGATCCGACCTCCTCGAGGTCTAACCTAACATTGTCCTCCCATCTCCGTCGCGGCCGCTCGGTCGGTCTCTTTCCCGTTGGCTTATCATCAAGAATTCTATGCACGGTCCTATCGTTGCCCATTCGCGCCACATGTCCGGCCCATCTTAATCTCCGCGACTTGATTACTCTCACTATTGTAGGTTTGCGGTATAGCTCTGACAATTCGTGGTTGTGGAGTTTCCTCCATTGCCCTGCCTCCTCGTCATACTTACCTGCAAAGATACCCCTTAGGACTTTATTCTCGAATACGCGGAATTTGTTTTCTTCCCCTTTTTGTGAGAGCCCATGTTTCGCATCCGTCTAGAACAATCGACATGATTATGATTCTATAGTTACGGAGCTTTATATTATGTGATAGCAGTTTGGATTTCAGCAGTTTACTGACTGCATGCCAACTAGCGTTGCCGGAGTGTAGTCTTTTGTTACTTTCCATCGACATTTCGTTACTGGCCGTCAGTATTGTTCCCAGGTATTTAAATTCTTCGACATTTTCGAATATCTTGCCCCTGATGTTTATGTGTGTTCTCTGAGGTCCGCCTGCTCTGGCCATAATCATGTATTTCGTTTTGTCTTCATTTATTTCTAGGCCCATCTCTTCTGCCGCTTGCATGATGATTTCATTGTTTTTACTTACAGTTTCTAGATTATCGCCCAAAACGGCGATGTCATCCGCATATGCGAGTACTTGTGTGGCTCCGTTTAGGGCTGATCCGGCCATGTTGTCATCTTATACCTTTCTGATGACATACTCGAACACAAGGTTAAAAAGACACGGTGATAGAACATCTCCCTGCTTTAGTCCGTCCCGGATTTCAAATGGTTCTGAGAGCTGGTTTTCTATTCTAACTCTCCCTTTGTTTTCGTTCATGTAAATTTGAATGAGGGCGGCTTATTTTTTTTCGGAATTCCCAGCTCAATTACAATATGGTAGAGTCTTTCCCTTGCGACTGAGTCGTAGGCTTTTTTGAAGTCAACGAACAGTTGGTGAACCGTCTCTCCGTATTCCCACTTCTTTTCCAGCAGTTGCCTTATTGTGAACATCTGGTCGCTTGTTGACCAGTTCCTACGGAATCCACATTGGTAGTCTCCCAATATTTCTTCTGCGTACGGTGTGATTCTCGCCAGTATGACATTTGTTAGTATTTTGTATGTGGTTGGGAGCAATGATATTCCTCTGTAATTTTCGCAGTCAGATCTGTCGCCTTTTTTGAAAATAGGGACGACTATTGAGGTTTTCCATTCTTCCGGAATGACTTCCTTATCCCATTTGTTTTTTAATTGGCTTATTGCGTCTACAACTTCGTCAAAAGAGGGGTCTGGGGCTCGACTGTATGTACGTCTCGTGCGTTTATTTGTGGTTGATGGGTCCGAACATTGAGCAGGTTTTCAAAATACTGCTTTCACCTTGTCACGATATTGTTTGCTTTTGTGACCAGACAACCGTTTGCGTCTCGAATTATTTTGACTCTCCTTCGGTAGCCATTCCTAATTGAATATATGCCGGCATATATACCTCTGATATTTTTTGTTCTGGCATTTTCTAGAATTTTTGCGTTTGAACAGTCTCGTTGTCTCTTTCCGAATTGTCGCGTATCTTTCTGCGTTGATTTCATTATATCTTTCTGAGTGGATCACTCTGAGGAGTTTACGTTGTTTGATCTTCGCCCTGCACTCATCGTCAAACCAAGGTTTGGACTTAATTATTTTCTAAAATCCTAATACCTTTTGGGCTGTTTGTTTTATTGTGTCTGATCGATGCCCATTTAGTGCTCACATTATTGGTTTCCTCTTCCTCACTACTCCCATTCTCTAGGATGCTAAATCTATTCGTTAGTTCCTCTTGATATTCAGCCGACTTCTAATTTTGCCCATCACGAGAAGGTGATCGGAGCCGTAATCTGCTCCTCTATATGATCTTACGTCGAGGATGCTTGAGTGGTGTCTTTTGTCTATGAGGAAGTGGTTTATTTGGTTACGTTTTACGTCGTCGGGTGATATCTGTTTTTTTTTTTTTTTTTTTTTTTTTTTTTTTTTTTTTTTTTTTTTTTTTTTTTTTTTTTGGTAGGAAGGTGGAAATGTTCAAAAGATACCTCTTGACCAATCCACAGGCATGCTGGGTTTTTACCGACTAAAACCACCTCCCGCCAGGCTCATATTCCCGTTGATCCCCGCGGAACTTTCTTTTAGATATTGCATCGCGGGGCGGGGCGGAGTGCTGCATCATTTCACAGAGAATACCATTTGTTACGGACCATGCCTGTTTGGAACTCAGCATGTATTGTATTACTCCTGCCGGAGTAACTGTCCGTCTCATATGTCTCTCCAAAATCGTTCGTGCGGTCTCGAATCTCACGCACTCTGTGAGTACGTGTTCCGCATTTTCTATTTTGCCTTCGCAATACAAGCAGTATGGGTGATATCCATGTTTTTTTTTTTTTTTTTTTTTTTTTGGTTTCGGTAGGAAGGTGGAAATGTTCAAAAGATACCTCTTGACCGATCCAGAAGCATGCTGGGTTTTTACCAACTGAAACCACCTCCTGCCAGGCTTATATTCCCGTTGATCCCCGCGGAACTTTCTTTTAGATATTCCATCGCGGGGCGGGAAGGAGTTTACCTGTGATATCCATGTGGCTTTATGGATTTGCTTGTGCTTGAACATCGTGCTTTTCACTACCTGATGTTTGGGCGCTGCGAACGTGATAATTCGAATTCCATTATCATTTGAAACGTCGTGTAGGCTCTCTTTACCTACAGTTGGTTGGAAGATGTCTTCCTTTCCAATTTTCGCATTGAGATCCCCGAGGAGGATTTTAACATCGAATGATGAGATCCCATCGAATACTTCCTCTAGGGTCTCGTAGAATGTGTCCTTAGTTTCTTCGTCGGTAGATTCTTCTTGCTTATGATGAAGCCAGTCCCGAGGCTATGTGTATCGGTACCTCCATACGCCAGTGTAAACCCGTTGGTTTGGATTACTTGATGTGGGAGTCGAACTTCCAGAAGCGCGACGATGTCCATTTTATATTGTTTCGCATTTTCTACGACCGTCTGTATCGCGCCTGGTTTATATAACGTTCGAACATTCCACGTCCCGACGCGTATATCCCGCTTTTTCCCTTGTTCCCTACATCTTCTTTTTGCCGACTCGGTGTTTTCTTGATGATTTGTTCCCTTATGTAGTGTCGGCTCATCACACCTACGCCTACCGGGTTTTTCGTGGGATAGTTTTGTGTATATTGGTTATTCATTTTTGTTTCCACGAGACTTGGGGTTTTAAATAGTTCGCCACATCAGAGTCCCTCTTTGATATGGTAAGGTCTGCTTACTGCTCTGATTCGACCCGGTGTCAGAGAGACGCCGTTATAATACAGCCGGTGTACTCTTGGCTGCAAACCATCCAATGGGCACGGTGACGCGTAACACCCTGGATTAGGGGTGGTAGATCTTTGTGTGTTACTCCTCGCTAGCCTGCCTGACATGGGTGCCCCTACTGGAAGCGTATGCTTCCGTCAGCATAGCCTGAGTGATTCATTGTAGTTTATGCCCCCGCACCACATCAAGGTTTCTACCAAGCGGGGGTATTTGCTTCTATTGTTTAAATAAATTAAAAAATCATTAATATAACGATTGGTCCTTATACAAGGATAGGTAATGATGCTACATGCATTTTTTTGTTGTTGAAAAAATCACGTGAATGTGGTGAATACGGTGCTTGTTGGGTCGTTTTAGTTGAGTTTTTGGTCAAAAACTCGCTCACAATGATGGCTTTGTGAGGTGGCGCATTATCGTGGTGCAAACTCTAAGATTTGTCTTTCCACAAATCCTGCCCCTTTTGACGTACACTCTCACAAACGCTTCACAATGCCTAGCTAGTATTCTTTATTCAGAGCTTGACCTACCGAAAAGAATTCATAATGCACCACACCCACGGTAATCGAAGAAAACAATAAGCATGACCTTAATTTCTGATCCTGTGATTTTTTGGTTTCGGCTCGTTTCGGTACCTCCATTCGGATGATTGTTTGCGTTGCATGAATTGAGTCGCTGGCGACTCGAGAAAGCATGTCTTCAGCAACCACTTTTCGATGTTCTTTTTGGAGAAAATTCAGCTCCTTTAGAACAAGTTTTGCTGCTACACGTCACATCTCAAAAATATCGACAAAAATCTTACGAACATGTTTGTGTAAAATGTTTAGCTCTTGTGCCAGCTTTCTCAAGCTATAACGACGATTTTCAAGCGCCAAATTTTTCACTATAGCAATGTTTTCTTCAGTCACACCCGTTTTTGAGTAACGTCTTGATGGCCACCTTTGAATGCTTTATCTGAGAGTGAACCAAATATAAACGGTAATTTTACTTTTTTGCTTAGCAATAAGTTGTGAGGTAGATAATCTTGTGCATGGCTGTTGTTTGGTTTATGAAGAGTAGGGGAACTACCCTGGCTAGCAGTCGCGGCCGACTTTGTAGTAAGTACAGCCATGAGCGAGCAAGAGGTACTTACGCCTGTTGCGCAACGGATTATTATACGTTTTTTAACAAATGAAGACGTTAAACCCTCGGGAATTTTTTCTCGATTGGAGGCACAGTTTGGTGATGATACAGTCAGATAATCGTGTCTATACGTAGGCCAGTGAATTTAAAAGTGGGCGAGAACGTATCGAAAAGGAAAGTTATGATCGACGCCCAAGTACAAATCGTACAGGTGACAACATCCGTGCCGTTCGAGAGTTTATTGAAAGTGATCGCCGCTTAACTGTTGGAGAAATCTCATCGGCAGTTGGCAAAAGCCGCATTTTGAAACAAAAGACGAGGTGCGCCAATTCAAGATGTCATATTTTTTCATGACAACGGCAGGCCACACACGGCATCCTTGACAAGGAATACATTGGAAGAAATAGGCTGGAAAACCCACGAACTTCCTCCTTATAGCCAAGATTTGTCTCTCTGTGACTATTTTTTATTCGTATCCTTGAAAGAATCACTTGGAGGGAAAAAAAATCTAAAGTAATGACGAAGTCGAGGAGCACATGCGCAATTGGCTAACATCATCATCATCATCGGCACTATAACCGGGATCCGGTCTTGGGCTTATTTAGCAAGTTTCTTCACCGGTATCCCGTCCATATCCGAGACTTGTTAAATTCTCCATAATAATTTGTTTTTCCGGGCAAGGTTATTAGCCTTGCGCCGAGAGAAGTTACTTCAAGGACCCTTAAATCTCAAACTACACTGGGACTTATGGACCTATAAATCTCAAAGTATACTGTGACTTAAGGACCCTTAAATGTCAAGTGTCTTAAGGACCCTTATCAAGTGTATGCAAAAGTTTTACGAAACTGAGGAATATACTAAACAGAATAGAGAATATTGTCAAATTCGTAAGAAATCGTTTTCAATAATAGAGCATGGTGTCAAACACATTCGCCATTTTTATTGCGTCAACCCACCATTTGGTGACTTTACTTTTCGTTAAGGAATGCCATCAGTTCTTCTGCAGACCTGTTGCTACGAAATACAATTGACACTCACTAAGGAGCTTGTTTCTTTCCACATATATTGAAATCTGACATCCATAACCTTCCATAAAACAGAATATAAGTTAATACTAAAGCCGATAGAACGGGATTGATAGGTCACTCTTTTTGGTAATTAGTTGGATTTGAACCTATTTAGCAGTCGAACAATTGAATGTGGATGGAATGATGGACAACTTTCTGCAGCAGTTCAATGAACAACTAAGAACAACTTAAAAATGCACATCGAAAAGCTCTTTGGACCAGCGGATTGTTTATATTTAGTTCTTTGTATACTTGAAGAACAATGCCAGTTCGAAGGTGAATTTAGTTCATGGGGTGTCCCTTTCGTCTAATATAGAACATCATCTCTTCAAAATGGTATTAGGAATTCTACCCTATGTTTAGTTCTTTGAGTGGTTCACACAGCAGTTCAAGTTTACCAGATGTGTGCATAAGTTTGTTCCGGTTTAACTAAGAGAGCACAGCAAAACCAGTGAAAGACATCTTAAAATCGCTTGGATGGAATATCCTTTGCACTACCGTTCGCCCCCATCGGACTATCACCTCTTCACAGCAATAGGGCACGCGCTCGCAGAGCAGCACTTCAGCGATTTCGAGGAACTTGGAAAATGGCGCTCAACGAATGGTTTGCCGCGAAAGACAAGCAGTTCTTATGGTATGCTATTACTTTCCCTAGTTTTTTTTTTTTTCTCCTTCACCAAAGACACCGGAGAAAACTTATGTATACGCCTAGTAATTTAAACACCCATATATTCATAAAAGTATTAGTTCGAAAACGAATCTAGAGCAGAATGGTCCACATTGAATATGAGCGTTGCGGTCATGCCACGGATGTGAAATGCTGCCCGCTTATGTGTCGTTGCAGTTGTAATACCCAGCCCTTCAAGACGCTGATACTTTCTTTCCTTATTCTCTCCTCATTTTTTTGCTCCCAGTATGTGTATGATTTTTAAGAGTACCTCAAAAATCCATTTGTATGCGTGTTTTGTTTAAAAACAAAAGCAAGCACATTCATTTTTTCTACAGTCGTTATCTATTATTATTATTATTATTATTATTATTTATTATTATTTATTGGCCTGTAGGAACCCGGAAGTTCATGACCTCAGCGACTCGACTCCCCCATCGTTCCCTGTCCTGTGTACTCTCCTTCCACGCTTGACCATCTGATCGGATCTCCTCAAGGTCAAACCTAACATTGTCCTCCCATCTCCGTCGCGACCGTCCTACCGTTTGTCGTTATCTATACACAAAGTAATGAATAAAGAGGCGGAGTTTTGAATGTTATTCACAAATGCACGGATATGTCTATTACCTGTGTAACACTTTAATTCTTTTGGTTTAGATGGGAGCGTTGTCGTCTCCGTTCTGTATTGTTCTATACTATTTATAAAACCGGAAATTTAAACTCCTCAGTCCGTATACCCGGAATCTTTTTGACAAAGAGTATTACAGGTGTTAAATGGTTTGAGCCACATAAAAAATAAGTTTACACATTGGTTTCCGTTAACATATTTAGTGGTGGCGTTTTATCTTAATTATCGAATCGTGTGAAGGTTGTGTATAGTTCTATTTTGCACCAGATACAGAGAGATATGGACATTTCGATTTCCAGGCCTTTTTGATCGCTTTCGTAAGAATAGATATCAATATCATGTGTAGTTAAATTGACGGAGATGAAAATTCACTGAGTAGGTTTTTGATATATGGAATTATTTAATATTGTAGAATAGTGGAAAATATGTAAAACGTGGTGACGATTTGGCGAAAAAATCGCTTTACAGTGTTGCACTAATCAATCAGCGGAAGTGTCGAAATCAGCTCCCCAAATAAAATCCTTAAAAATTTGATGTGGAATTGCTATGTTATTGCTTGGTATACGGCTGATGCTTTTTACTTATTCAATTTTCTTTCTGTGTTCTTCACTACTTGCTTGTGTACTGTGTGTGTATCTGTTAGAAACGACATAGCTTCACATCGAAACAGCGACGCTATACATTGAAAATAGTCGTGCATATCGTCGAAAATATCATGGCCAACGAGCACCGTCTGACAATAATAATCCTACGTTTGTTGTCGAATGTTTTTAACTACGGGACAGTGGGAGATCGTCAACATGCCGTTAATCAACACGTAAGACATTCCAATGAACTGGTTAAAGCACGCGACAGTAGGAAATTGTCGACATGCCGTTCATCAACGCCTAAGAGGTTCCAATGAACTGCTTGAAACTGTAAGGGGGAGTGCTGCTGAGACTTCATACGTTTCGTATCATCATCGCGCTCAGCATTTGGCGTCAGTGGAACCACCATACGGCGTATTTTCTAGAATGATTTGCATTTGTTTCCGTATCGAGTCCAATTGATTCAAAGATTATTGCCGACAGACCTTTCACGTCGTTTGGAATACGGCCAAACAGTCTCATATCGACATAAAAGATGGCGCACCCTTATGCTGGATATGTGGTAGATACGGTGGCAGTTTGATAAATCGATGACTTTTTGAATTTCTCGCGTAGTAACATTAAATGAAACATTGGCTCCGTCAACTGTTTTTGTTTCATGAGGCAAGAGAACATTTTTTTTATTCCAACACACCAAACGAAGCAGAATGTAACAAAAAAAAATTGTTCGTTTTCTTGTTTAATATGGTAAGCGTTGAGAGAAGAAAAACAAGCCACTCGATCCTGATGGTTTGTTATTTTCGTCCCCCAAATCGGAGGGCAGTTTGATAACTCAGTGACGTTTTGAATTTCCCGGGCAGAAACTTTAAATGCACTTCTCCTGTCAATTGACATGTATAAATATAATACTGTTATAGCGTTTGAAATAATAGTGAAGAAGAACGTGTGATTTGAACAGACGCTATGCCAGTTTGAATCCTCAAAAATTGAACCTAAGCGTTACCCATAAGGCTACTGGCCGATTTTAGAATTCGATTTTAAAACTCGACTATACTCCACTGATGTGAATTATTTTTGTCATCGCTATGGTATACGGCTCTGATGTATTTTCTTATTCGATTTTTTTCGTTCGGTGGTCTTCACTATTTTGCTTGTGAATTGTGTACGTATCTGTTAGAGTCGCCACACTGTCAAAGTTTGAGCAAGCATTTAGTTTGTGTTTGACAGCTATTGAAAGCATACAATCACGTGAATTTGAACGAAAATAACAAAAGTGAATTTCGTGTTGATTTTTTTTACACTAACGCGCGCAGAAAAGGGGATTTTGAAGTACCCTTAAAGAGCACAGTGCGAGCGGATGGAGAGGAAGTGGATAAGCAAAGGGGGTGTCGATGTATATTAGTCTTGAATGCCTAACATTACAACGACAAGGTAACACATGGTCAGGTAGACTATTCCACATTCGTGTGATTCGGCTAAAGTGATACTTTAAGTTTATTTGTTCGCTTGAAGTTGACTTTGAACGTGAACTCATATGCACTCACAAATTAACGGGTATCGCGTGAAAATGTCTGAAGGGGCGGAACACATTCAGCAAGTTCAGTTGGGCAATGGCCGTGGTAATACCCATAAAAAAGTGATAAGTACGATAAGTTGCGCCTATGTCCAACGACGAAATTAAACGACTTACGGCTGGATCCTCAATAAGTTTCACCGCTCGTTTTTGCATCCTATCGAGCACGTGTAGTGCAGTTTTGGATGCGCCTGACCAAATAGGAACTCCATTTTGGGATGAATGTACGCCTTGTAAAGAGTAGCCAGGTTGGATGAAGTGAAATAACTGTTTTATCTCTTAAGCAACCTGTTATGGGTTATTTAACAATTTATATATATTAAAGTACAATATATATTAAAGGTTTTTTGGAATTTAGTAATAATTTGTATTATTGAATGTAAGTGGACTTATTTATATAGACCGTTGGGCGGTCGCTTCTATTGCTGTTTGTCCGGTGACTGGGTGCAGGGGGCGTTGAGTGCCTGCTCCCCTGTTCAGCTTCAGTTGTGTTCTCTAATTGTTTTCCAGTTGAGGGTATGTTCGACTGCGTCAGAACCTATTTACTTTTTTTTTTGAGTAGTATTACTATTGTAGAAGGTGCCACTTCTATCGCAGAAGGTGCCACTTCTATCGCCGTTTTACGTCGAATGATTTAATGATTTTTTTGGCCGTTGACGTTTTATTTTATTATTCGACGCCAACGTCGGTTTTTATTATTTTCTCTGCCCAGTAGAATTTGCATAAAGTAGTTTATGCAAATTAACTACTTGGCGAGTTGTTCTCTTTTTATAGGTAAGGAGGGGAAACTAACGAAGGGGGATTAGTGGATTTTGGGGGGACCTGGACTCAAGGTCGGTCCGTAACAAACAACATACATTTGGCCGCACTTTTCGCAGCTTCAAATATGTGGTCATTCCAATTAAGATTCGAGTTAATTCGAGTATCGAGGATTGGTAGCTCCTTGTCTTCGTCGATACAAGTGCCGTTCATAGACAGTATATTTACTTAGGGGTTTGTAGCGTTCTACGAACGCACAATTCCGCGCAAGTAATGTTCCTACCTTCAAGGAACTTGCTTACCTGAGAACGTTGCACGCGCCCACAGACGCATGTCCCAAAGTCTCACCATTGGGCCTGCAACTCATAGCCAACGTTGAGTCCGACAACAAAAAGCAAGGAACTGAACGTCCCCAAAGCTTTTAATGTCAAGCTCAACAATCATAGTTCATCATACCTGAAACAAAAGTAAAACCATCCATTCATCCTGTTCCCAAGAGCAATTCCCAAAGATTGAAATGCATCGCATTCCAGCTCTGTATAATCGGCAATTCCAAATATCAGCACAAGGAATTGCTATCACCCAAAAAAATGAGCCGATAAACGGATGCACGGCGGATAGTCTACCACAAAGACCACCCAAATCCGCCGGTCAAACAAAGGCAGCAGCAACCTACTACGATAATGTAGATCGCTCATCCGCTACCAGATTCCTGGGAATCATAAGTATCTCAACAAGATATGCCGCGAATATTTATGAGGAGTAAAGCCAACAAAAGGCAATACCCCGGTCCCACGACCATTCTGGAATTTCACACCATTAGCAGGATCTAATGGATTTCGATTTTAACTACAAAGTCAAACAAGACCCACGGACTGTACGTCCAAACAAATCATCGAATACCTCCGGCTTGGGCGCCAGATGTTCTGTGCAAATAAATGGCCGTTGAGATGAAATGCTATCACCACCACCGATGGTGATAATGATGTATGTGATGAGCGACTTTCTCCTTTCAGGAAACTACGAAATTCTCCTGGGGATGAAATAACATGCTGCTAACAGAGACTTCGATGATCCTGTTAGCGGACTAAATGGGAAATTTTCATTTACAGCCACAGATACAATCTGTATCGGGATACTTGGTGTAAAGCGGAATAGGAGTCTAATTTGATCGTCAACGAGACGACAAGTCGAGTTTGAGGCAGTCTATATCGAGCAGCCGGCTGAGGAGAACCCGAACGAGAAAGTTAACTAGTCGCGCCGCGCAATTAATTGAAACCTTTACTTCGCACTCAAGAAAACGATCGTGAACACCATCAACACGTAATAACGAAAGATAGAGAATACTTTTCATGTCGGTCGAAAGTGCATGCGCACCGGATATCAAGTCGCTAATTAATAACCGCGGAGGTCAGATCCTCCACTTAGAAAAGGGAGTCGTTGTCGTGTATCGAGAGTACGTGTGTGAAGAAAGGACGAGAGTAATACGTGTCATCGAATTAATAAAGCGCGGTATTAAACGAACATTTTGTAACGACAGTGTTTAATAAAGTTGAAATAAGAGTTGTAAATAACGCTCCAGGAAACAACTTATCTGCGTTTCATTTGTGTCAAATCCGCTCCGGTGTTGTTTTGTTTCTCGGTGAACAGTGTTCGGCGGAACACCCATTCAGACATTCCACAAAATCCGCCAAAGGTTCGCCTTTGATGACAAGGGGCAGCTTTAAGGTTTTCAACCATTGAATTCTACTCGCTCGGTTAGATAATATCCATTGATATACCTTGTTGAGGTCGGAACTCAATGTATCAAACATAAACTGCGGATTGGTAATGACATTCGAAGAGTTTGGTTGGGAAATTTCATATGAGAATGAGAAACTCAACATGCTATGATCAGCAAACGATTGAGGGATTTGGGTAATTGACAAGAACCATTTATACAGATTAGGAAGAGAAGAGAGTGGGAGAGAGTACAAAACCCTGGGGAACACCTGCATTAATTTGATGGGAGACAGATTTGACACCATCAAAAACCAGTTGAATTGAACGCCCAGAAAGTAAGTCTCTTATCCATTGGATCAGGGAATTGCCCACTCCATATGAATGTAATTTTGATAAAAGGGCTGGATTCCAAACTCTGTCGAAGGCTTTCGGGATATCCAGTGCAACAATCCTGCACTCTCCGAAGTAGTGGATGGAATGGCTCCACTTTTCGGTAAGGTGCGCTATCAGTTCTCCTGTGGACCTGTTGCTACGAAAGCCATATTGGCGCTTATTGAGGAGGTCATTTGATTCCAGATATTTCGAAAGTTGACGGTTGATAAGTGATTCCATTACCTTCCAGAGAATAGAATTTAGTGCTATGGGTCAATAAGAAGAGAGGGACGATTTGTCATCCTTTTGGGAATTGGCTAGATTTTCGTTGACTTCCATCTATTTGGGAAAGGGCCAGTAGAATAAGGCAAATGGAAGAGTTTCCGCAGTGGTTTAGCGAGTGAGGAGGAACATCTCTTCAAGAAAAATGGGAGAATGCCATCAGGACCAGCAGATTTGTGTGCGTTTAGCTTTATGAGTGCACGGGCAACAGTACGCGTTCGGAAGTAAGTCTGGCTCATGGTGTGCTGCTTATGCTCAAGTTGGGGCGCAACTCATGTGGTATCAGTCAGCATCGAGAAAATCTGCAGTTAGAAAGTTCGCATTCTCTATTGCAGTGGTGACTGGTCTGTCATCGACTAAAAGCGAAAGGGTAGATGAGGAGACAGAATCTTGAATGTTTTTCACGAATGCCCAGAAGTGTCCACTACCTGTGGGTGAGTGTAGTATTTTTTGTCTCAGTCTTTGGTCATACAAAAATGTCGCATTGCAGTCATTTCCAGCTCGCTTAAAACATTTCCGGTTTTCCTCACTATTGTTTGATTTAAACAACCGGAAGCTCAACTTTTTAGTCTTAATAGTTTCTCTGCACCCGGAATCGAACCACATATTTCTCTTGGGTTTAATACTCTTTACCGTGTGTGGAATAAAGGTTCGACTACCAAATAGAATCGTCTCTGTCAATGTGTCCGCTATAGAGTCAACATCGTTATCGAGGAAAAATAACGATCAATTTAACTTCCAAACTTCCCCTACCCGACCATATTGTTCTTTTGGGAGTTGTCTCGTTAACGTTGCTGTTGGTTAGAACAAACCTGAAATGACCCGCAATAACGATTTTAGTGTGCGGATATAGGGTCAGGATCCTATCGTTAGAAACAAATAGAGCATCAAATTCGTTAAAGGATGCGTTTCTATTCAAGTTTGGGCTTCTGTAAAGAAAGCAGTAATGTATAAAAAGCTTACGAACGTAAAGTTTTAGCCACGAAAAGTTAAATTCTGGATTGGAGCAGAGTCCATATTGTGGCAGAAGCTGATTAGCAATATCATTTGTATGTATGTGGCTATGCCACGATATGAAAAGAACAAGGCTCTAAGTTATATGCAAGTAGACTAAAATCGCAAATGTCTATAGTAGGTATTGCCTGGTATATTAGACCACGGACGGTTGTACACGTGAATGTTTTAACTTGCTACTTAAGCTATCGATTGCTACATTAATGCTCTATTATGAGGCTCTGGTGATCTTTTTATTCTCCTTTGTGACGTGTTCTTCTGTTAGAATCGCAAAGCGACCCTTCCATAATTTAATAACTCCATGAGAATACAATTTGATTGATAGGATTTACTGGTTTGTGGTTGGTAGTACTCCTAACTTCCTATAATCTCTGTTTGCAGTGGTGTTGGGAGTATTGACCTAAAACATGTGAAAGTTCCGACTTCCCTAAATCCATATTCTTTCATCTTAATTATGGGATCAATGTTGGCCTTTTTCACAGACAGCAGCTCTATGCACTTAGTGTTGCCTACATGAATGTGCAGTCCCACTTCTATGTGCCACGAGTCTAGTCTAGGAGAAAGCTTCTTGTGCAATCCTTTATTGTTTTTCTGATGATGCCTGCGTAGTGCAGTAATTGGATTGTGTATCATTGATCGAAATGACATTCCCTTACGCCGATTGGAGGACGAGGATCTTCACGTCCCTGCCTCCTCTGCGGCTCCGTGGTGAAGGTTGCCTATTCATATCATGCCGTCAATAATTCAGCAGCCTAACGAGTTCACTGCTAACTAAAAATAGGCCTATGTTGTGAAGTGTTAATATGTGTGGATATCATAAAACTGCAAAAAATTCAAACCATCCCTTTGTCAAAGTCGAAGGAAATAATTTGTGAATTCATATTGTAATAATATCTACAGTACAGTAAACTATAATTTATAAATTATATTTTGTATACTAGTAGATAATTATTTTTTTATTGCCTTTTTTGTTTTTATTTTGTATTTTTTATTTATTCATTTATTAATTTTTTTGTTATCGCATTGTAACGTTTTTAGTTTTGTTGTTACAACGGTTACGCATAAATTATAATAGAATAATGATTAATACACAAAGTAGTTTGAAGGAATTATTTACATTTTACTTACGTACTTTTTTTTTATAAAGTATAACGAAAAGAGATATAATATCCAACGGTGCATGTTCAGTATTTTTGTAGCTAAACAACAATTACTTAGAATATAACCATTTTAATTTATAAACATAATTCAATAGATGATTAAAACGAAGTACACATTAGTTTGATGATTATTTGCAATTGGCCTTTGTGTTGAAAGAAAGAGGTAATAAAAATGCTCATATTAAATTAACACTAATTCTCATATTTTGCCTGTTGCAAATATATTTGAAAAGAAAAATAATAATAATAAAAAGAAATACTCATTTAAAAAATAATATTGAATAAGAAAATATATTTAAGAGGAAACCGTTTTGAAGTATTTTTGTGAAGAGATTCTGTATGCAATTCTCGCAGAGCAGTTAAAAGGTTTACTGAATATTAAATCACTAAAAACTTCAGTGAATCTTGCAAATCTTGTAATTCTACTCGGAATAAAAATTAAATTTTCAATAATAAAGGGTAACACAAAGGCTTATCCATTGTAATCATCATCTAATCTGTTTTATTTGAATTATTACATTTGTTCAATAATTTTCTTTCTACAGTGTATACATTTTTTTTTTTAATTTTTTTTAAACTGCTTCAGAATTATAATCAAATCTTATCTCTTCATAAAATTTCTTCAAAGGTTTCCTGGAATAATTACAACTACTGATATTATAAAAAGGTATGTTAAATGAGATTTATTAAATTATTAGATCGGAGTATGTTTATGTTTGTAAGTTCTTTAGATATTTGAACTTATGTGTAGGATACTGTATTTTGTGATATACATATATATATATAATTGAATTAAATATTTTAATTAGTCATTTTTAAGCATAATACCTAGAAATAATTTTGTTTGTGCTTGTTTTAATAAGATCACACATTTTATTCGTATTTTTACGTTACACTTACATTGTGGTAAGAAGAATTTGTTGATAAGATTTCTGATATCAAATTACAGTACTGCTCCAAAAAACCCATCCACCCAGACTTAAAGATATACATAAACTAAATCATATTCAATTTGTATTTTTAATGATTTTATTACTTATGATAAATGAATGTATATATATTGTATAACACAAAAAAAAAAACATAAACCTAAAATTTCACCGTTGCTTTTCTTCGATATTTCTTTTATCGATATATCCACTCTGGGAACAATTTAGTAATTCTGGCGATAATTTCTGATAGGTAATTAAGGTATATACCCACCATTTTATGGCATATATCTCAAAAATATTTGCTGAGAGTTGGGCACTATTTATTAACTTTTCTGCCCAACGTCTTCCATAATAACTATGGGATTTCGATCGGAATGCTGAGAATGTACAACATGCACCTTTTTATACTATAAAGGAATTATTACTCTCTTTACAGCGTACTATTAAAAAAAAGTCTAGGCCTGCTGCGTTTGAAGTCGTTTTTATTTTAAAATATCAAGTTGCTACCAATTAATCAGTTCATAATGCCACATCTGATGAGGTTTCTTATTTAGTAACGTTATGCCAAATCGGTCGTATGGGTACAACCTCGGCTGTGTAGGGTGGAGACTTACTCTTCGATGCCTTTCGGTATGCGGCTTGTAACATAAGTGGTCTAAGGGCTGTGGTTTTACGTAGAAAATAATGAATAAGTGCAATATCACAAGATTGGAGAGCCCAATGCACAGGCACAGTGGCGCAATTATGTGCTCACCGAACATTTCTTTCAATCAATTGATTGTGTCGCCTTTTATAAAATGTTGCACCGTCTTGTTAAAGGAAATCAATTGCGGACCGAAAACTTCGTAACCATAGATCTCTAGCGCTCTTCACTGGCAATAATGTTCTTGTTTGCATCATCTTTGAAACAAAAAATGGGGTAATGACACCAGGAATTGATAAAAGACACCAAATTTCTTTGTGGTTCTAACAGTATCTCAATAATTGCTTGTGGATTTTCTTCACTCCGTATCCGAGAATTATTAATATTGATGTGGCCGCTTCAATGGCCGAGTTGATAAGGTATTTCTAAAAAGGTACCTCTGGACCGATCCAGAGGCATGCCGACTAAAACCACTCCCACCATGCATATATTCCCGCGGAACTTTCTTTTAGATATTCTATTGCGGGGTGGAACGGAGTTTCGTCGCAACTGCTGCATCATGTCACATAGAATGTCATTTCCTATTATTTGGAACTTAGCATGCATCTTCTTACTTCTGTCGGAGTAACTGTTCGTCTCATAAGTCTCTCTAAAATCGTTCATGCGGTTTCGATTCTCATGCCATGCCGGGATCCGGTCTTGGCCCTATTTAGCAAGTGTCGAGGCTTGTTAAATTTTCCATAATTGATGTGGCCGCTTCAATAGCGGAGGTATTTTTTTTTTTTGGTAGGAAGGTGGAAATCTAAAAAAGTACTTCTGGACCGATCCAGAGGGATGCCGACTAAAACCACCTCCCACCATGCATATATTTCCGCCTAACTTTTTTTAGATATTCCATCGCGGGGTGGAACGGAGTTTACCTGTTGCTCCGCTCGTCTCGTCGCAACTGCTGCATCATGTCATATTATTTTTATTTATTATTTATTGACCTGTATGAACCCGGAAGTTCGTGACCTCACCGACTCTACTCCGCCATCGTTCGAAACACCCATATATTCATAATAGTATTAGTTCGAAAACGAATCTAGAGCAGAATGGTCCGCATTGAATATGAGCGTTGCGGTCATGCCACGGATGTGAAATGCTGCCCGCTTATGTGTCGTTGCAGTTGTAATACCCAGCCCTTCAAGACGCTGATAATTTCTTTCCTTATTCTCTCCTCATTTTTTCGCTCACATACTGGGAGTATGATTTTTAAGAATACCTCAAAAATCCATTTGTATGCGTGTTTTGTTTAAAAACAAAAGCAAGCACATTCATTTTTTCTACAGTCGTTATCTATTATTATTATTATTATTATTATTTATTATTATTTATTATTATTTATTGGCCTGTAGGAACCCGGAAGTTCATGACCTCAGCGACTCGACTCCCCCATCGTTCCCTGTCCTGTGTACTCTCCTTCCACGCCCGACCATCTGATCCGATCTCCTCAAGGTCAAACCTTACATTGTCCTCCCATCTCCGTCGCGGTCGTCCTACCGGTCCCTTTCCCGTTGTTCTACGTCAAGAATTCTACGCAGGGTCCTATCGTTGCCCATTCGCGCCACATGTCCGGCCCATCTTAATCTTCGCGACTTGATTACTCTCACTATTGTAGGTTTGCGGTATAGCTCTTACAATTCGTGATTGTGCAGTTTCCTCCATTGTACTGCCTCCTCGTCATAACAGGTCAATTGAAAAGACCCTGGCCTTCCATAGTAAAACACATTTTTTTGGCAAAATTCGTTTTTTTTTATTCAACATTATTCCCTAGCGACCCTCCAACTTTTCGATACCTTTTTTGTAGTACGATTTGTCCTTTGCTTCAAAATAGGCCTCAGTTTCGGCGATCACCTCTTCATTCGACGAAAATTTCCTCCCAGCGAGCATTCTTTTGAGATCTGAGAACAGGACTTTACTCTGGCCCAACTTCTTCTCCTATATAAATCTCAAATTAGACCCGCGCTCGAATATTGCTCTCATGTTTGGAGCTCGGCTCCTAAACATACCCTCGACCTGCTTGAGAGCGTACAAAGACGAGCGATCCGCTTGATCGGGGACTCGGCGCTGACGTCGGGACTACAGTCGCTATCACATCAAAGGCGCGTGGCCGACCTCTGTCTGTTCTACAGATATTATCACGGGTGCTGTTCTTCGGAGATTCTTGGCATTGTTCCACGCAATTCGGTCTATATGCGCTCCACAAGACAATCCGACGGATCGCACCCGTTTGTGGTTCATCTCCCGACAGCGCGAACATCCCTGTATCAGAACTCGTTTCGTTACAGAGCGGGGAAACTGTGGAACTCCCTTCCCACGCGAGTGTTCCCGGAGCGTTACAACCTGCAACTGTTCAAAAAGAACTGCAACAGTTATTTGATGGCATCTCGGGGCGCCCACTCGACGCTATAGGTTCGCCTCTCCCGAGAGAAGTCTAATAAAAAAAAAATAAAAAAAAAAAAAAAAATAAAAAAAAAAAAAAGGAAATAGTCGCTGGGGGCCAGATCTGGAGAATACGGTGGATGGGGAAGCGATTCGAAGCCCAATTCATGGATTTTTGCCATCGTTTTCACTGACTTGTGACACGGTGCATTGTCTTGGTGAAGCAGCACTTTCTTTTTCTTCAAATGCGGTCGTTTTTCGGCGATTTCGTCCTTCAAACGGGCCAATAGCGCTGTGTAATAGTCGCTGTTGATGGTCCTTCCTTTTTCAAGATAGTCAATGAAAATTATTCCGCGCGCATCCCAAAATACAGACGCCATAACATTGCCAGCCGACTGTTGCGTTTTTCCACGCTTTGGGGCGGGTTCATCGTGTGCAGTCCACTCGGATGACTGTCGATTGGACTTCGGAGTGAAATGATGGAGCCATGTTTCATCCATTGTCACATATCGACGCAAAAACTCGGGTTTATTACGCTTGATCATCTCCAAACACTGCTCCGAATCATCAACTCGTCGTTGTTTTTGGTCAAAAGTGAGCTCGCGCGGCACCCACTTTGCACAGAGCTTTCTCATACCCAAATATTCGTGAATGATATGATGTACACCTTCAGTTGATATCTTTAGAGTGCCTGCTATTTCATTCAATTTCAATTTACGGTGATTCAAAATCAATTTGTGGATTTTTCTAATGTTTTCGTCTGTAACAACCTCTTTTGGGCGTCCACTGCGTTCACCGTCTTCGGTGCTCATTTCACCGCGTCTAAACTTAGCATACCAATCCTTGATGGTTGATTTTCCTGGGGCGGTGTCTGGAAACTCGTCAAATTAGCCAAGTTTTTGCTTCAACTGTATTTTTTCCCTTCAAAAAGCAATATTTTATCAACACGCGAAATTCCTTTTTATCCATTTTTTTCACAATAACAGAAGTTGCTTCACTCAAAATACTATAATTCACAAACTAATGATCCGAAATCTGTCAAATTTATACACACGTCTTTTCAAGGTTAGGGCTAACTAAACATCATATGGATTTAATTCCAGTGCCGCCATCTATGTGTCAGGCCGGGGACTTTTCAATTGACCTGTTATTTACCTCCAAAGATACTCCTCAAAACTTTATTCTCGAATACGCGGATTTTGTTTTCTTCCCGTTTTATGAGAGCCCATGTTTCGCATTCGTATAGAACAATCGACATGATTATGGTTCTATAGATACGGAGCTTTATATTACGTGATAGCAGTTTTGATTTCAGCAGTTTACTGACTGCGTACCAACTAGCGTTGCCGGAATGCAGTCTTTTGTTAATTTCCTTCGACATTTCATTACTTTATATTTGAATATATTTAAATTCTTTAACTTTTTCAAATATCTTGCCTCTGACGTTTATATGTGTTCCCTGGGTTCCACCTGCTCTCGCCGTAGTCATGTATTTCGTTTTGTCTTCATTTATTTCTAGGCCCACCTCTTCTGCCGCTTGCATGGTGATTTCATGTCACATAGAATGTCATTTCCTACCGACCATGCTTGTTTGGAACTTTTCCTGTTGTGTCCAGCATGCCGATAAGACGACGGCGCTTCTGGATTCTTGACTCCTCTTCGTATAAGCACAAGCAGCTGTTTTTTCCATCGTTGAGGAAATTGTCCGGTTTGAAAGCAGGTTGTGAATTCTTAGCGTTTGATAGCGTTTGCGATGATAGTGAAGAACGTGTGATTCGAACTGACGCTATGACAGTTAGAATCACTAAAAATTGAGCCAATGCTCAACACATCAGGCCATTGGCGCGTGTATGTATTTGATTTCTAAACTCAAGTACACTCAGCTTATGTGGAATTGTTATGTTATCGCTATGGTATACGGCTCTGATGCATTTTCTTGTTCGAATTTCCTTTCCGTTTTCTTCACTATTTGCTTGCATATTGTGTGTGTATCTGTTAGAAACGCCACAAGACTGCAAAAGACTTCCGACTTTTTTGTTAAAGCAGTCTTCACTATAGCGTTAGGGATACCATCTAGTCTCGGGGTCTACAGTGATACTCCACTCTTCTTGCACTCTCAACACCTCATCACACTGCGGGAAGAGGACAGCAACGATTTTCTAGCATGTCAGCTTTTGACTACTGTTGTTGTGTAGTCTTTTCATGACTATCCAGTAGGCGCTGCCCTATGGGTTGTTATTTAATTCATCTTTTAGGGAGCAGAACGCGTCATATTTACTTTTGCGGATTACATTCCTCAACTCCTTCAGTTTGTTGATGAATCCCGCATGTAAATGTGGGTAGGTGTTACGGTTTCTTGCTCTTTGCTGCAAGTGTTGTAATCTGTTGCACTCCGATCGCACATCGGCGATTCTGGGTTCCACCAATACAATGGTTTTATTGCCCCTGCTGGTTGTCTTTGTCGTGTCATAGAAGCTTCGCATGTGGTACTTGGCCATTTGATTGTGTCATCCATTTGAATGCGGAAACGTGGATTCAACTAACTACTCTTGCAACTCGTCACAATTGCTGAATGATAGGCTGGGTCCAAAGCATACTCACCCGATGGAATGCTACGCCATTAAGCCGTAGATTCCGTGAAATGGTTGGGAAAAATATTTGATCAACTTTTGGAGCTTGGCTGATGCACCCGGACGAGAAAAAAAATCTCAAGCCTCTGAGTTCTCTTTTTCTGAGAGGTTCAGCGTTACAGCTGCTCAAAATTTTACCATGAAAATGTGAATCAAGGGCAATCTTTTCTTTTTTTTTTTGGCCCAACTTTTGACGCGACTTCAATTCATAAAGTTGGAGGAGGTAGCTCCAATTTTTGTGTACTACCGTCAATCGATTCATTTAAGTCTTTCTTAACACTATACAATTGACGCAATGAGCGATAAGATTCGCGAACTAAACTTTCAAAAAAAAAAACCGTATATAACTCCCATTGAGGATCGAATTAAGGCGAGTGCCAAATATAGAGTGGAGACTACATTGGAGTTCCTGTTTAAGGGGGGAAGTCGCTGTAAACTACGTGTTTTTCAATAATTTAGTACAAAAAACTGAAAACATTCATTGCAATTTCTGAAGAATAAAAAAAAAGCCAAAATGGCGACGCTATAGCTGCTCAAAATTTGACTCCCCGGGCTTACGCCGTACAACACCGAGGGCCTTGTAGTTATCTGAAATCATTTGCATGAACCTAAAATTAACAACAAAAAAGTGAAAAATAAAAATTTGAGGACAAAAAGAAAAAAATTTTTTTTTTCAAAAACAAATTGTTAAAAACAATACATATCACAATTTTTATAAAATTGTAGGTTCATGCAAAAGCCAATAAGTTAAGGAATCATCATCATCGGCACTACAACCGGGATCTGGTATTGGCCTTATTTAGCAAGTCTTTCCACCGGTATCCGGTCCTTATCCGAGACTTGTTAAATTGTCCATAATAATTTGTTTTTCCTGGCAAGGTTATTAGCCTTGCGCCAACCTTTCACAGGATATTGCTGCATGCATTGGTTTACTACTTGGCGCGTGCCAAAGTAGCTATCCAGGAGTGTCACGTGGCTGCATGTCAACTTGAATTGAACAGGACAAGCATCGTCCTGGCCTTCGCCGGTTTGAAGGCAGAAACTTCACCCTGTATGTTCGCTCCCACCCCCCCTAATAAGTTAAAGAATATCTGTGTAAAATTTCAAGTCAGTCGGTTCAAAACTTCGTAAATTACGCTGCACGATGCGGAAAAAACGTGTTTCGAGAAAAACGCCATTTAAGTTTTCGTTCGTGAAGCGTTTTCAGTGAAACCACCAATGCCACGCTCCACTAAATCGTCTCGTGATAAATTTTCGTATATCGGAAGAATATTCTTTTGTATTTCTGGGTGTAGAGGGGCTGGATGTTTCCCAACATTTCAAAAAACAAACTAGCAAACTTGTTTGGCTGAGAAATTAAAGATTAGATGCTGTAAAGAGTGCTCGTTCGCTTACCTGCTATCGGTACTTTTGCGCATCACTTTGGTGACTTTCTAGGGACATTAAAGACTTCCTGTTGTGTCCCAACCTTTAAGAATGCATTCTTCAGGTGCTAAATTAATTTTTAAAGCGAAAAAATGTACAGGGACTTCCCCCCTTAATGGCAGAAGACGGCATCGTGCGTTGAAGTCATTACATTCCACTTTGTTACATAATCCACATTCATCATCATCATCGGCACTACAACCGGGATCCGGTCTTGTCCTTATTTAACAAGTCTGAGGCTTGTCAAATTTTCTATAATAATTTGTTTTTCCGGGCAAGGTTATTAGCCATGCGTCAGACATAATCCACATTGGTATATCTTATCGAAAAAAGAATGCAACATGCTAAGCACAAGCTAGTGTTTATGGAAAGTCAGAAGTGCTGTACCGTTCACATGCAAATCCGTGGATTGGGTTTTGGAAATCAAAAACCCAACAAAACAAATCCTCGAAATAACATTATAAGATTCCGATTTAACTCCTAAATTAAATACTTAGATCGGTCGTCTCTTTACTACTAAATGAGAAAATTTGTCAATTACGTAAAACCAATAAAAAGAATCTTGTGCCAGCAAATGCAACGAAAGATTCCGTTTTAGAACATTTTGCTTTTGTACTTTCTCTGCCAGATGATTCTACGGTTTGGTTAGGTTGTAACTTTATTTAAATGTACCTTCGTTTTTCGGATGATTCCAGTTTTTTGGAGGGGGTCTTAGCGAATTCTCGATTTGCCAGATTCTGTATGGTTTGAAATCTGCATTCGATCAAATTAGTGCTGATATTCTCCAAGGTTCTGAATCATCATCGACTCTATTCCTCATCATTTTAACTTATACAATTCTATCCACTAGTCTAAGAGTCAGCCGCAAAAATTCAATATGACTACTACATGGAAAATGAATGCCTAAAACTCTAGAATTATTCTAAATTAAGAGCAAACGCGACTGGCAAGCCAGTTTGGTCAGCAGAGAATCGAATATGTGGACTTTAAACGTGATAAGGTTATAAGGCTGAAAATTGGGACTTTCATTAGCCAAAAATTGGCAGAAACGCGACTGGCGACTAAAGGAATGCAAACATCATTCAGGTTCTGAAAAAAAGTATCAAAAAAAAAAAAAAATACGTGATATGGTGCATTTCTGCCAATTTACATATTTACTTGCGATAGGACCGTGCGTAGAATTCTTGACGGTAGACCAACGGGAATGAGACCGGCAGGACGGCCGCGACGGAGATGAGAGCACAATCTAGGGTTTGACCTTGAGGAGATTAAAGCGGATGGTCAAGCCTGGAAGGAGAGTGGGAACGATGGCGGAGTCGATTCGGTGAGGTCATGAAGTTCCGGGTTCCTACAGGCCAATAAATAGTAAAAAAAATTAACATGTAATTTTAAACTATTGAAAAAAAAAAACGAAACTTGTATGGGACGCGGTGTCCACTTAGTTGCTGTTATTCGTCGTTGTTTTTCCCTTGAGCCTGTGTACGCCCTTTTCTTTTCTTTCAATACACTTTTTTCTCCTTCACATTTTTACAAGAACAAAATAAATGACAATTTTCAGCCATGTACTCCAAGTTTTTTTAATCTTAATTGATCTTCCATCCACGCTGACATCACACATTAAATATTTACACTTTAAATATCAGTACTAACCTCTTTGATACATTTTTCAAAGCCTAATAGATTTACTACGAGAATTTCAAAATTCCACTTTCAAGCTGAAGGAACGCTTATGAGATTTTACCAACACTTTTATTGGGATCAAGTCATTGTTTTAATTGGTTTTTACTTTTACTCGCAGCCTCATTTATCAATAAAAATTGACTAGGACAGGTCTGGTGTAGCGGCTTCAAAAAATCGATTTTTTTGTTGTTGTCTTAATCGATAGTATACCACTTGTAGAAGATGTTCTCAAAGCCCCAAGTATGAATTTGTATTTTAGCGGGTGAAAATAAGCTCGAAAAGTACGCATGCCTGATCATGGTGTCAGTATTCCGAAACTTTAAATGCATTTTTCTCAAAACCATGTTTTTGAAACCCGTGTGGAAGATAACTCATAATTTTACAGACGAATTCTTCATATTTTTTTAAAATTTTTACAGCGAAAAAATGTACAGGGACTTCCCCCCTTAATGACAGAAGACAGCATCGTTAATTTGCATTTTTGTTTTTTTTTTTTTCATTTTACTTTTTCACGTACATTTTTGCTCACTTTCTTATTTTTATTTTACTTGCTAGACAAAAAATAGTTAAATTCTAGCTAATTTAAATTATATTCTAACTTGATGGTCCACTGCGGACATTCTAAGCTAAACTTGGGGAATGACCATTGTCATGTATTAATGCCTTTCGGCTTTGTTTCTTGTATATTTATTGCAATCTTCATTAGTAATTTACTGTTGCAAGCTTAGGGTTCGCTGGATTAATTATTTTAATAAATCATCATCATCATCATCGGCACTACAACCGGGAACCGGTCTTGGCCTTATTTAGCAAGTCCTGAGGACTGTTAAATTTTCCATAATGATTTGTGTTTTCCGGGCAAGGTCATTAAGTCTTGCGCCAGAGGCTCCACGACGGGGAATCGAACCCCGGTCTTCCGCTTGACAGGCGAGTATACTAACCACTATACTTTCGAGCAGCCGATTTTAATAAATAAGAGCCGTTAAATCGATTTTGAAATAATGTAAAACTTTATTAGTCTATTAATAACAACCGTTACATTTATTTACCGTACATTTAACGATTTCTTGACTTATTGCTTCCTCGCTTTCTTACTTATCGCGTCTTTGACTGCTTACTTCTTACTTACTTCACTGCTTACTCTCCTCTTCCTGATCTGCGTGCGACGTATTTATACCATTTCCTCATTCTGATTCGGTGTTTCGTTTCCGTCCGTTCCATAGCCTCGAATTTTCTACTGCTCATAGTCTCCAGTTTTCCAGTACTTTCTAGAATATTCTAGTACTTTGTTTTGGACTTTCTAGAATATTCTAGTACTGATTGTCATATGCGTCACATTACCAAACCAACAAAATTTAGAACAGAAAAACCTTTGTAATTATATAGGTTGGGCCATACATTTTTGCAAATGCCAACACTTGTTTCTTAAGAACCGTAGCGTGGGGGGGGGGGTGGGGGGGGGGGGGGGTAATAAAGTATAAACAGTCCAAACAACAACGTAATAAACAATTCCTCGCCACTCGCGAGCCTTTCCCTCTAACGGTTTTTAAGAAATCAAATATTGACATTTGAAAAAAATGTATGGCCCACCCTATAGTTAATTTGCCACTTGATGATTGTATATTTAGAAGTTAAAATTTTGTTTACAAAATGTTATAAACAAAAATAAGTTGAAAATGTTTGCGAAAAAATAGTATTTTTTGCAATCACGTTGTTTTATTAAAAAAAAAAAAAAGTTAAATACCTTTAATACTCATCTATTGACTACACTCATAAACTATAAAAAAACGGACGCACGAGTGGGGGGGTGTAATAAATGTATAAACAATTCCAACAACAACGTAATAAACAATACCCCGCCACTCGCGCGCCTTTCCCTCTAACGGTTTTTAAGAAATCAAGTGTTGCCATTTGCAAAAATGTGTGGCCCACCCTATAGTTACTTTGCCACTTGATGATTGTATTTTGATTTGGCGCAGGGCCTTGCCCGTAAAAATAAATTATTATGGAAAACTTAACAATCGTCGAGACTTGCTAAATAAGGTCAAGGCCGGATCTCGGTTGTGATGCCGATGGTGATTTATAAAAAGTTATAAACAAAAATAAGTTGAACATTTTCGCAAAAAAATTACTTTTTGCACACGTTTATTTCATTAAAAAAAAACATTAAGTACCTTTAGTACTCATTTATTGACCACACTCATAAACTATAACAAAACTTTTTTTTTTTTTACCGATCATCCAACGCGGCTCTTTTACTTTTAACGTGCTCGTTTATGCATACAATTAAATGAAAAAAATAATTTAAACACTTCTACGCATGCGCAATAAATGCTCTAATTTGCAAAAATATATTTAAATAGTTTTTCTTTATTTTTTTTGTCATCTACCCCCGGATACCCCCTTGTCAATTATAATCAACTACGCGGATACTCGGCGCCTCACTCACAATTCCTCACCTCATGTGGTATAAAATAATAAAATCGCCTACTCCTGAAATGATTACTTTATTAGCTCCCTCCCGTACCTTTAATCCGGTTGTAGTGCCGATGATGATGATGATGTACCTTTAATCTCCGGAGATTTGACATCAAATCATGAATTTTATCGTTCATTTCTTTCTGCTGATTGTGCAGCATTAATCGTGCTCATTACAAAGAAATCAGTAAACCATTCCACATGATTCAACAAATGAAATATACCACTTAAAAACGTTCGATATTGATAGACATTCATCGTCGAAGCACTTTTGGGAAGGAAAACCCTTTAGATGCCTCAAAATGAATAATTGTTTTCAGTGCTTTAAAGGTGACAAAATAATCGTATCAATTTGGATTTTTAACGTCATTTTATTTTAACTTTCAAGAGTACAAAAACAGCTTTTTTTCATTTTTTTTTTATTTTTTTTTTTTTTTTTTATTTATTTTTTTTTCTAATAATTTTTTTTTGTATTTATTTATTTATATATACAGTTGTAGCGAACTAATTAAGAACGTCACTAGAAATTTTGTTTACAATATTTTTTTATTAAAGTTCTTTGCTATAAACAGTTTGTAAAATGTTTTTTATATATGTATTTTAGTATATTAATTAAAATATAAATAATATTTACAAAAAAACATAAAATTAAATTCAAAAGGTTTTGTAAAACAAAATTAGATGGCGATCTAATTAAGAACGATTGATTTTTAGTCCAAATTTGATGCCATAGCTTAGTATTTTGTAGGAAAATCTTTGTTTTTAATCACTGCCTTACACCGCCTGGGCAATAAGCAATAAGGTCCTGACATTTATTCGTTGTTATGTTTTCCCAAGCTGCTTTAGCAATCTCATACAATTCATTTTAGTTCCTTATTTTATGCTTGTTTACTTCTTTTTTTAATTCGTTCCAGAGGTTTTCTTTTGTGTTTAGGTCCGGGCTACATAAAGGCCAATCGATGACATCCACGGAATTATTAGAAAACCATGCTCTCGTTGCTCTCGCGGTATGCTTAGGGTCATTGTGCTGCATAAATTTCCATGTCACAGGCAATTCTCCATCTGCATAGGGCAGCATTACATCTTCAAGGACATTAATGTAGCTTTGGGCGTTCATTATACCTTCTATGCGATGTAACGGACCGGTTACCTTGTGTGACATACAACCCCTTAGCATGATACTTCCTCCTCCATGTTTGAGGGCGACAGTGGTGTATTTAGGGTTGAATACTTGATTTTTTGGCCGTCGAACATATTGCTTTCCATCGGAACCGACTCTGTTGATGTTTGTTTCATCACTCCACAATATTTTTTTCCACTGTGAGATGTTCCAATTCTCATGTTCCCTGGCAAAAGCTAACCTAGCCTTTCGGTTTTTTCATGATAGCAATGGTTTTTTTCTAGCCGATCTTCCAAAAAGCTGGCTCTCAGTCAATCGCTCTCTAATAGAGCGTGCTGAAAGTGCATTTGGGTCCTCACCGAAAACTAGCTTTCGTATTTCCTTTGAACTCATAAATGGATTTAGTTTTGCAGCTCGAACAATTAGCCTATCCTGGGCTTCAGTCGTTTTACGAGATCTTCTCCGTCTTGTTACGAGTTCTGTGGTTTTATGTTTTACTACATATTTTATAGCATTAAATACCATTGTTTTAGAGCAATTAAGCTTTTTTGAAATTTCTCTATACGACAACCTTTCTATTGATCTGAAAGTAAAATAAAATATTGATCTGGAAAGAAATAATACTATTTCTGACATACGCACAGGAAGGACAAACCTCTAAAATGATAACAAAGTATAAAATAAAAAACTAAGTACGCTCTTTATTTAAATGTTCATATTGTGTACTATTTTTTTGACATCTTTCATCCCAAAAAGTAGTTTAGTTACACGAAATAGATCCTTCCGATAATGATATAGAGAAAAGTCTCAGAAACTTGCAGCCAAATCGATCAATAAGTTTTTGAGTTACAACGCGAGCAGGTTTTGAACATACAGTTTCGAGATAATCGCGTTTAAAGCTTCAGTACCTAGTACGTTTCAGGAGTTCAGCGCTCGACTACATGTTCGATAACTCCGTAAATGTATAATATATTAATTTTTCCTCGTTTCGCGCGTTTAATTTTATTTATTAGGCTTAATCCATGCTTAAGTTAATATAATATAATACCTTACAGGCTAACTTAAAAACTAAAGTAGTAATAAAAAAAAATAATTAAAAACTAAGCTCTTCATTAAAATGTTCATATACTCTCAATATATAAGGTGATTTATATAACTAAGTAATTGCCGATTTTTTTCAGATAAATAAAACACTTTTTAAATGCAACGAATACACTTTAATTATTAATATATGTCGATGTCATCTGCCTAGGGAAATATCTCTTCGAACGTCAATACCAATCAGCGGATTATGCTTAATACACTAATTCCAACCTCAACAAGATATATCAATGGGGATTATGTAGCCGAGTAGAATTCAATGCCTTAAAAACTTAAAGCTGCCTCTTGTCGTCAAAGGCGAACCCCAAAGTAAATATTCTGTCGACACAACACGAAATTCACTTTTTTTATTTTCGTTAAAATTCACGAGATTGTCTGCTTTCAATGACTGTCAAACACAAACTAAATGCTTGATCAAACTTTGACAGTAGTATATTTATACATGGCAATTGACAAAAGAAGTGCATTTAAAGTTTCCGCGCGGGAAAACAAAACGTCACTGAGTTATCAAACTGCCCTCCGATTTGAGGGACGAAAATAGCAAACCATCAGGATCGAGTGGCTTGTTTTTCTTCTCTCAGCGCTTACCATATTAAACAAGGAAGGGAACATTTTTTTTTTTTTGTTACATTCTGCTTCGTTTGGTGTGTTGGAATAAAAAAAAATGTTCTCTTGCCTCATGAAACAAAGACAGTTGATGGAGCCAATTTTGCATTTAATGTTACTACGCGAGAAATTCACAAAGTCACCGGCTTATCAAACTGCCATCGTATCTACCACATATCCAACATAAGGGTGCGCCAACTTTTATGTTGGTGTGTCACTGTTTGGCCGTATTCCTAGCGACGTCGAAGATCTGTCGGCAATATTCTTTAAGTCAATTGGAATTTATACGGCAACAAATCCAAATCATCCTTCAAAATACGCCATAAGGTGGTTCCACTGACGCCAAATCCTGAGCGCGGTGATAGTACAAAACATGCGGGTTCTCGTCAACTCTCTACCTTACCGCTTCAATCAGTTCATTGGAACGTCATGGGCGTTGATGAACGGCATGTCGACGAACTCCCACGACGATATGCACGACTAGTTTCAATGTATAGCGTAACTGTTTCGGGGTTCTGTTTCGATGTGAAATGTAGTCGTTTCTAACAGATGCACACACAGTACACAAGTAAGTAGTGAAGAACAACACAGAAAGAAAATTGAATAAGCAAAAAGCATCAGCCGTATACCAAGCAATAACATAGCAATTCCACATCAGTTGAGTGTATTTGAATTTAGAAATCCTATTTGTACATGTGGCCATTAGCCTGATGCTTCAATGCTTCGCTTCTCACCCGTTTCCCTGTGCGTTCAATTCATCTTTTTCATTATCCTTGCTGAACGCAACAGTCTTGACGTGATCTGCATACAAACAGCCCACAATATCCCATTTGTAAGCAGAACTGTACATCTTAGTCTGATGCTTCAATGCTTCCCTTCTGACCCGTTTCTCTGTGCGTTCAATTCACCTTTTTCACCATCCTTGCTGAACGCAACAATACCGATGTGATCTGTGTACAAACAGCCCACAATATCCCATATGTAAACAGGACTTTACTACTACGGCCCCCGCTTCTGCATAGACCACCGACTCACTCGCTCGCTCCTCGGTCCGTCATTCACACACGAAGTTGATCGTAACAAAGTTACTGAAGAGGGAAGAGGGTGGCGTTTCTAACAGATACACACATAGTAGACAAGCAAGTAGTGAAGAACAACACAGAAAGAAAACTGAAGGACGCATAAAGCATCAGCCGCAAACCAAGCAATAACATAGCAATTCCACATCTGTTGAGTGTACTTGAGTTTAGAAATCGAATTTGTACACGTGGCCGTTAGTCTGATGTTTCAATGCTTCGCTTTTCACCCGTTTCCCTGTGCGTTCAACAATCCATAAACCAAGCAATGACAGCAATTTCACATCAGTTGAGTGTACTTGAGTTTAGAAATCGAATTTGTACACGCGGCCATTAGTCTGATGCTTCAGTGCTTCCCTTGTCACCCGTTTCTCTGTGTGTCAAATTCATCTTTTTCATTATCCTTGCTGAACGCAACAATCCCGATGTGATCTGCATACAGACAGCCCCTAATATCCCATATCTAAGCAGGACTTTACTACTACGGTCCCGGCTTCTGCATAGACCACCGGCTCACTCGTCTGATCTGACGTTCTCTCGCTAGCTCGCTCCTCGCTCCGTCATTCACACACGAAGTTGATCGTAACAAAGTTACTGAGGAGGGAGGAGTGTGGCGTTTCTAACAAATACACACACAGTACATAAGCAAGTAGTGAAGAACAACACAGAAAGAAAACTGAAGGACGCATAAAGCATCAGCCGTAAACCAAGCAATAGCATAACAATTCCATATCAGTTGAGTGTACTTCAGTTTAGAAATCGAATTCTTAGACACGAATGTGTTGAGCATTGGTTTAATCTTTTACTGATTCTAATTGTCTCCTCGATAGTATAGTGGTGAGTATACCCGCCTGTCACGCGGGAGACCGGGGTTCGATTCCCCGTCGAGAAGTCTCTGGCGCAAGTCTAATGACCTTGCCCGGAAAAAGCAAATCATTATGGAAAACTTAACAAGCCTCAGGGCTTGTTAAATAAGGCCAAGGCCGGTTCCCGGTTGTAGTGCCGATGATGATGATGATTCTAATCGTCATATCGTTCGAATTACACGTTCTTCACCTATCGTCGCAAACCCTATAATAGTACGATTGCTTCCTCTTTTTCAAATGATCGGCCGGCATGTGGGTTCTCGGTAGCACTCTCTCTTACCGCTCCAACCAGTTCATTGGAGCGTCTTGGGCGTTGTTGAACGGCATGTCAACGATCTCCCACTGTCCTGTGCTCAATAAAATTCGACACCAAACGAAGGATTATTATTGGCAGACGGCGCTTGTTGGCCATGATATTTTCGACGATCATCAACATCATCATCGGCACTACAACCGGGATCTGGGCTTGTTAAATTTTCCTAATGATTTGTTTTTTTTTTTTTCCGGGCAAGGTCATTAGCCTTGCGCCAGAGCCTTGTAACGTCTCTAACAGATACACACACGGTACACATCAAATAGTGAAGAACACCGAACGAAAATCGAATAAGAAAATACATCAGAGCCGTATACCATAGCGATAATATAACAATTCACATCAGTGAATTGTGAATACTTGACTTTAAAAATCGAATTCTAAAATCGGCCAGTAGCCTGTCGGGCAAGTTTATTAGCCTTGCGCCAAATTTTCGACGATATGCGCGACTATATTCAATGTAAAGCGTCACTATTTCGGTGTGAAGCGATTCGTGGTTAAAATTGTATTGAATTGACGTTTCAAAAACATGTCTACTCAAGTCAATCGGTTAATAAATTTCAAAGTTATTCAATGTTTACACGTCGACATATTTTATGACGCACCCTGTATATACAATGCTTTTGTATATGAAAGATATTAAAAGTTCTGGTCAAGACCGGTCGAAGTAGGGACATGTTGCCGTGAAGCGTGCAGTGTTAGGACAGTCGGTATAGATTCCGCCATACAGTTTATGATCAAGTTAGATCTAAATGAGGCATGGTTGCTTCAGTCTTCATTGTATAGGATTTTGCAATAAGGACTTGACAACTTTTTTACGGTAGTAAATTTTTATAAGTTGAAGGCGTTGTTCGTTCGTGTACTTAACCATGATGAAAATGTTGACTTTACTGAATAAATTGACAGCGACAGTTCGATGATTAGCGAAAGGGTGCGTTCACAAATTATATTCAAAGTTATTAAGACCCTATTGTGTAAGCATAGGGACCTGACAACTTTTTTTCGGTAGTAAATTTTTATATTTTGCAGACGTTGTTCGTTTGTGTACGTAACCACGATGAAAATGTTGAGTTTACTGAATACATTGACAGTGACAGTTCGATGATTAGTGAAAGGATGCGTTCACAAATTAAATTCAAAGTTGTCAAGTCCCTATTGGAAAACCCGATATTTAGTACCAAGTGATTCTGTTACTTGACCACAGCGTGGTAAATTTAATTTTTAAAACTGCATTAAATTTTTAATAACCTTAATTATGAAAAAGAAAGACAAAACAATATAAATATGGGTAAATGTAATTTTTGTATCGTTTTTCCGATCAGTCTCACCAATGATTTTATCCTCTTCGCACCTTGAAACCAACGCTGTATCTTACAAGGGTCGCGGGGTTTCTTAAAGTGTAAGAGTTATCTGCGGTTTCCCAAAAGAAAAAAAATACTAGTTTATTTTTACGCATAATATGATGACTTAGTTAAGTTAAAGTGTCCTGTTGTTATAAATTCTACCTTATATTTGAATCTTTAAGATGTTTACATTTTAAATGTTTTATGTTAATCCTTTTTACCCTCGATACACTTGAAATACAGAAAATGTTTTGTTGTTTATATGTATTTTAAAATAATTATTATTACGCTTTTTCTAAAGCTTTATTTTTATAACCAAATGTGAATATTTGTCTAAAGAAAAATTTAAATTGTTTAGGTCTTATTATTTTTTTCTTTGAATTCGTTTATATAAGATGTTAGGATTTCTAAAACTTGGTATAAAAAACTTGTATGTTCTTATGCAGGAATTCATCTTTTGTTTTTATTTCTGCGAACCGATATACATGTAATACTTGGTCTGGAAGACAAACAAAAATGTATTTGTAGCACATTTCGTTAATCATTGTAGTTCTATAATTTACAAAATTGCCGTTTAAGTTGCCTTCTATTAATTTATAGTTAATTAATAATTTATTTCATTTTCTTTTACTGTATCAGGAATTTCTAGTTGATTCCGATGAAATCGATGTGACTGAAAACATCGCTCCACTTTCTAAAGAAGCCAATAAAAATGCGACAAACATTCTACCAAAACAAAATGAACATGATGATATGATCCAAATAAATAAAGAACAACACCAGAATGATGTTAAGAAAATTGTGCCGGGTACGAAACTCGAATCCTTTGCTATTACACCCGATTATATACAACAAAGTAAGGATCATAAGTTTTTGGGCAAATTTGTGCCAAAATCAATTGAAAAAAATCTTTGAAAAGATAAACAAAAACTATTTCCTTTTTTGTTATTATTTATATTTGCTAAATTATGTTTTTTTTCTTATGATTTTTTCGCATTCAGTATTATTGTTTTTAATTTGCTTATAATTTTATATATTAATATGCAATTTATTAATTTTGTTTTATATTTATATTGTTTTGTCTTTCTTTTTTATAATTTTAGCTATTAAAACTGCATTAAAACAAGAAAATCTTAATCCAGAAATAGAAGAGAAACTTATTAATCTACAAAAATATCAAGAACGTCAAATGAAATCAGACCCAGCAATATCAACTGTAATTGCAAATGAAAATCTAAGAACTCCCACATCTTCATCTCAATTCATTAATAACTCAAGAAAACGAAGTCTTAAATGTAATGTTGATGAAGAAAATAAGAAAAAATCAAAGAGGCTATCAGTATGCTCACCTGGTGCGTCAACAATTATAACAGATACTCGTGAAACAACAATCAAACACAAATTCGATACCGATAAAAAGAAGGCAACTCTAAACCTTACTGTAAGTTAATAATCGGTCTTATTATTTTCTTGTGATTGAAAGAAAGTTGAGGGATGGGGTTTCTTTAACCCGATTGTGTTGTCTAAGACCAAGGTGTTACCATCCTATATTCTGTATAGTATTATTTCATAAATGGCGATATATGCCGAAGAAATATGTTTGGGGTAACTAACTCTTTATGAATAACGGACTAGTACGAATTAGAATTTTCAAAAATCGTATAGTTGTGTTTTTCAATTTTAAAAATCATGTCCTAATATAAAAAAAAATACAACAGTATTAATACGTGCGTATTTTCTATTCTCTCCTCAAAAGGTATTCAATAATATCATATCCTTTCCTTGTGTCTGTTTTCCTCTTTTCCGCATCTGTGTTGCGTCCCTCAGGCGTCGATACTCTCGATTGATTTATAATCTTTTGAGGGTGGTTGGTATTTTGGGAGGAGTAATATTTGTTATGTTATTATTAACAATTATATTTTAATAATAATTTACTGGCCTGTAGGAACCCGGAAGTTCATGACCTCACCGACTCGGCTCCACCATTCTTCCCTGTCCTGTGCGCTCTCCTTCCACGTTCGATCATCCGATCCGATCTCCTCGAGGTCCAATCTAACATTGTCCTCCCATCTCCGTCGCGGCCGTCCTGTCGGTCTCTTCCCCGTTAGTTTACCGTCAAGAATTCTATGCACGGTCCTATCATCGCCCATTCGTGCTACGTGTCCGGCCCATCTTAATCTTCGCGACTTGATCACTCTCACTATTGTAGGCTTGCGGTATAGCTGTTCCAATTCGTGGTTGTGGAGTTTCCTCCATTGTCCTGACTCCTCGTCATATTTACCGCCAAATATACCCCTTAAAACTTTATTCTCGAATACGCGGAGTTTGTTCACTTCCCGTTTTGTGAGAGCCCATGTTTCGCATCCGTATAGAGCAATCGGCATGATTATGGTTCTATAGATACGGAGCTTTATATTACGTGATAGCAGTTTGGATTTTAATAGTTTACTGGCTGCATGCCAACTAGCGTTGCCGGAATGTAGTCTTTTGTTAATTTCCTTTGACGTTTCGTTACTGGCCGTCAGTATTGTTCCCAGATATTTAAATTCTTTGACATTTTCAAATATCTTGCCTCTGACGTTTATATGTGTTCTCTGAGGTCCACCTGCTCTCTTCGTAATCATGTATTTCGTTTTGTCTTCGTTTATTTCTAGGCCCACTTCTTCTGCTGCTTGCATGATGATTTCACAGTTTTTACTTATAGTTTCGAGATTATCGCCCAGAATGGCGATGTCATCCGCATATGCGAGCACTTGTGTGATCCCGTTTAGGGATGTTCCGGCCGTGTTGTCGTCTTGTACCTTTCTGATAACATACTCGAGGACAAGGTTAAAAAGGCATGGTGAGAGGCCATCGCCCTGTTTTAGTCCGTCCCGAATTTCAAATGGTTCTGAGAGGTGGTCTTCTATTCGAACTCGCCCTTTGTTTTCGTTCATGCAGATTTGAATGAGGGCGGCATATTTTTTCGGGATCCCCAGCTCAACCACAATATGGTAGAGTCTTTGCCTTGCGACTGAGTCGTAGGCTTTTTTGAAGTCCACGAACAGTTGGTGAACCGTCTCTCCGTATTCCCACTTCTTTTCCAGCAGTTGCCTTATTGTGAACATCTGGGCGCTTCTTGATCGGTTTCGACGGAATCCGCATTGGTAGTCTCCCAATATTTCTTCTGCGTACGGTGTGATTCTTGCCAGTATGACATTTGTTAATATTTTGTATGTGGCTGGGACCAATGATATTTCTCTGTAATTTTCGCAGTCAGATCTGTCACCTTTTTTGAAAATGGGGTGACTATTGCGGTATCTGCCGGTATGCAGTCGATTCCGGGGGCCTTGTTGTTTTTCAGTCGATTTATCGCGTCTACAACTTCGCCGAAAGAGGGCTCTGGGATCTGGGGCTCGACTGTATGTACGTCTGGTGCGTTTATTTGTGGTTGATGGGTGCGCACATTGAGCAGGTTTTCAAAGTACTGCTTCCATCTTGTCACGATATTTTTTGTTTCTGTCACCAGACAGTCGTTTGTGTCTCGGATTATTTTGGCTCTCCCTCGGTAGCCATTTCTAATTGAATTTATGCCGGCATACATACCTCTGCTGTTCGTTGCTCTCGCATTTTTTGTGATTTTTTCGATCCGAATCTTTTCCCATTCGCGTTTTTTACGTTTGAAAAGTCTAGTTGTTTCATTCCGAATTGTCGCGTATCTTACTGCGTTGACTTCATCGTATGCTTCTAAGTGGATCATTCTGAGGCGCTTACGTTCTTCGATCTTTGCCCTGCACTCATCGCCAAACCAAGGTTTGGACTCAGTTGTTCTCTTAAATCCTAATACCTCTTGGGCTGTTTGTTTGATTGTATCTCTGATCGATGCCCATTTAGTGTCCACACTATTGGCTTCCTCTTCCTCACTACTGTCATTCTCTAGGATGCTAAATCTATTCGTTAGTTCGTCTTGATATTCCGCCCTTTTACGTAGGTCTTTTAGTTTATCAATCTCGAACTTTTTGCTCGTCTCCCGTGACTGTCCATGTGGGTTTGCTGCAAGCGACTTCTAATTTTGCCCATCACTAGAAGGTGATCGGAGCCGCAATCTGCTCCTCTATATGATCTTACGTCAAGGATATTCGAGTGGTGTCTTTTGTCTATGAGGAAGTGGTCTATTTGGTTACGCGTTACGCCGTCGGGTGATATCCATGTGGCTTTATGGATTTGCTTGTGCTTGAACATCGTGCTTTTCACTACCAGATCTTTTGACGCTGCGAACGTGATAATTCGAATACCATTATCATTTGAAACGTCATGTAGGCTTTCTTTACCTATTGTTGGTTGCAAGATATCTTCCTTTCCAATTTTCGCATTGAGGTCCCCGAGGAGGATTTTAACATCGAATGATGAGATCCCATCAAATACTTCCTCTAGGGTGTCGTAGAATGTGTCCTTCGTTTCTTCGTCGGTAGATTCTGTTGGGGCGTGTACGTTTATAAATACATAATTGTACTATGGGCCCTGCAGTTTTAGCACCGACATTCGGTCATTAATAAATTTCACATGGGACGTAATCTTCTTGCTTATGATGAAGTCAGTTCCGAGGTTATGTGTATCGGTACCTCCACACACCAGTGTAAACCCGTTGGTTTCGATTATTTGATGTGGGAGTCGAACTTCCTGAAGCGCGACGATATCCATTTTATATTGTTTCGCGTTTTCTACGACCGTCTGTATCGCGCCTGGTTTATATAACGTTCGAACATTCCACGTGCCGACGCGTATATCCCGCTTTTTCCGTTTTTGCCTACGTCTTTTTTGCCGACTCGGTGTTTTCTTGATGATTTGTTCCCTTATGTAGTGTCGGCTCATCACACCTACGCCTACCGAGTTTTTCGTGGGATTGTTTTTTGTATATTGGTTATTCATTTTTGATCCCACGAGACTTGGGGTTTCAAATAGTCCGCCACATCAGAGCCCCGTTTTGATGTGGTAAGGTCTGCTTACTGCTCTGATTCGACCCGGTGTCAGAGAGGCGCCGTTATAATACAGCCGGTGTACTCTTGGCTGCAAACCATCCAATGGGCACTCGTTACTCGTCGCTAGCCTGTCTGACATGGGTGACCCTACTGGAAGCATATGCTTATTTGGTAAGTTTAAAGGGACTTACTTGGGTTGACCGTTGAGTGGTCGCTGGAGGTGCTGCTGGTCAGCTGTTGGTTGTTCGGCGACTGGGTGCAGGGGGCGTTGATTGGTTGCTCCCCTGATCAGCTTTCTTAAACTTTAAGTCTATTTGTTTTGACTTTGCGTGTATTCGCGTGTGTAGTTTAACGTCGAATGTCAAAACTTTGTTTATTTTCGCCGTTGACGTTTATTTATTATTCGGCGCCAACGCCGGTTTTTATTATTTTCTCTACCAAGTAGAATTTGCACAAAGTAGTTTATGCAAATTAGCTACTTGGCGAGTTGTTCTCCGTTTAGAAGTAAAGTGGGGGAACTAACGAAAGGGGATTCGTGGATGTTGGGTGAAGCTGGACTCAAGGTCGGTCCGTAACAATACCTTCCCCCCTTAAATAGTGATAGCTTCATTCTTAGAAGAAGAATGAAGCTTGGCTACAAAAGTATCAAACTGTAGCGTTGATCCCTACACCGTCTGTGGTGTGTTATCTTCCCTTGTTTGTCGTGGTCTTGTCTGCTTTTGGCTTCCTCTATTCGTAGTAGGGTTTCAGCCTATTATTGTGCACCACCACATTTCTTCTCCCTACCTTAACGACGCTATTTACTGGACTATTTATATGTACTACCTTATAGGGTAATACCTAACTTCGCCAAAGTTATATAATTTAAATCCGCTAAAACCCCTCCATATGGGAGCTAATTATCCTTGCTTTTGAGCGTTCCGTATTAAAACTTTGTCGCCCACATGGAACGTGAATGGGCGTGTCTTACGGTCGTAGTACTCTTTCGACTTCTTGGAAGTTAACAGGTTAAGCCTTGCTATTTCGTACGTATGTTGCAATTTGTACTTCAATAGCTTATGGTAACTGTCATGGTTGTATACCGGTTCCGGAGGTTGCTTTATGCTCGTCGGTACCTCCGGGGTGAACCCAAATAGACAGTCCATTGGCGTAAGTTTAGTACCTTCGTGTACATTGATGTTGTATGTTCTCAGGTACTGGTCCCATGATTGGGAATTTCCGTCCACAATGCTTCGCAGGTAATCTACGAGTGGACGATGGGCTCTTTCTAAGGCTCCATTTGATTGTGGGTGGTACGCTGAGGTTTGTAGTTTTTTAATACGGAGCAGTTTGCACACGCTTTTAAACAAACTGCTTAGGAAATTGCTTCCCTGACCGGTGACCAGTTGCTTCGGAACACCATACCGAGCAATTATTTGGTCGAAAAAGACTGTGGCCACCATTTCTGCCTCCGCATCTGCGAGAGCGTAGCAATCTATATACTTCGACAAGTTGTCTTGGAATGTAAGTATATATTGATTGCCGGTTGGAGTGCGATCAAGAGGACCTACTATATCTAAGCATACTTTGTCGAAAGGCCTCTTTGCAATGTCGGTTATTACCATGGGCATACGTATGTTCGGTGAAGATTTCATGGTATGACATGTTTTACACACTTTGATGTATTGTTTAATGTCGCGCATCATGTTCTTCCACCAAAAATTTCTACGTATTTTGTGGTACGTTTTACTCACTCCTTGGTGCCCACTCAAGGGAGGGTCATGGTATTCCCGGAGTAGGAACTGAATGTCTTCAGGATTGGTTATCTCCATTCCTTTTTCCGTGCAGGCCGGACTGGGATTCTCGTTAAGGAGAGGACTTATCGTCATTTGGACTATCCTGAGTTTCTTCGCTTGCCTTTTGCTTCTTGTCTTGGGCGTGTGTTAGTACATTGAGGAGTCTCATCACAAATTTGTGGGATACGACTAGGTGTCCGCATTGGTGTTGTATTTACTGGGTTTACACTCGATTTGGTAGTCGAACTCCAGTAGTTTGCGATGAAACCTTAGTAAACGTGACGTGGGGTCTTTCACATTGAATACTCCCTTTAACGGTTTGTGGTCCGTGTATATATTAAATTTTCTCCCCTGTAAATAACAACGGAAATTCTTAACCCCCCAAAACAATGGCTAGTAACTCTTTCTCGATCGTAGAATAGTTCTTTTCCGCCTTATTCAAGGTTCGACTGGCATATGCGACTGGCTGGTCCTTACCGATTTCGCCTTGCGACAGTACGGCACCCAGTGCTTCATTGCTCGCATCCGTGGTCAGATTAAAGGGTTTGGTAAAATCTGGATAGATTAATAGTGGCGGCGAGACCAATAACTCCTTTATGTTATCAAATGCTTGTTGGCATTTGTCTGACCAGGTGAATTTGACGTCCTTCCTTAACAAATTTGTTAAGGGGCGTACTATCTTCGAAAAATGTTGCACAAATTTTCGATAGTAGTTCGCCAAGCCTAGAAACGATTGGACGTGCTTTACCGTTTTGGGAATGGGGAAATCCTTGACACTAGCTGTCGTGTCTAGATTTGGCATTACCCCCTTTTTGGAGCAAGCATGTCCCAGGTATACTACTTCCTTCTGGAGGAACCTGCATTTCTCCGGTTGCAACTTGAGGTTGTGGTATCTAATTTGATCGAATACTTTCCGGAGTTTGTCATTATGGTGTTCTAGGCTTTTCCCATATATGACAACGTCTTCCAGATAAACAAAACATTCGATCCCTTGCAATCCGGTGCCCGTAATTTGTGCTGAACCCTGTTTTACTTGTCTAAAATGTCCTCTATTCGAGGGAGAGGGTACGCATCACCGATGGTTTTGTCGTTCAGTTTTCTGAAATCGACCACAACTCTCCATCGGGGTTTTCCATCGAGGCCCGCTTTCTTAGGAACCACCAAGAGTGGTGAGTTCCACGGACTTTTGCTTGGTTGAATGATATCATTCTCCAGCATATCCCGTACTTGCTCGTTGATCACCTCTTTCTTGCACTCAGGCAGACGGTACATTCTTTGATTTATCGGTGCTTGATCCTGTATCACCGGTATCTCATGCGTTATTGCACTGGTATATATTAGGAGGTCACCTTTAAGGTGGAAAATATCGTTGAACTCCTCACATATTTCCACTATGGATTGACACTTTTGAGGACTTAGGTTTTTACCTAAGTGGAGTTCCTCGTGTAATTTTGTCAACCTTGGATCTTTTGGTAATTCCTCCTGTGAGAATAAATGTCGGATATACTGGAGGTTGTCTCCCTCCGAAAGTTTTTTATCCGCATTGTATTCCGTAGAACGGTTGTCCTCATTTTCCAACGGAAAGGTGGAAAATTCCTTCATTGGATGTAACTCCACCATGATTCGGTCTATGGTTTGGAGGTAGTTTGCGATATTGAGTACCTCTACATGGGCACTCGTCGCTTTCCCTACAATACAATTGGATATGAAAATCCCTGATTGCATTGGTTTAGGTACTAGAATTACCTCTTCTCGAATTTCTATGGGAAGTCTCAGAATTTTTCGTGAACGTGCCGGTATTATTGCCGGTCTGTTCAAAACAATTTCTACCTCCGAAGCGTTTGGCAGTGAGTGTTCCACCACTGTTAATTCTTGATTAGCTTTCTTTGGTTTGTCAGCTATTAAAGTGGGGTTGGAGCCTGACAAATTTTCGTTGGGTAGGGTATCCGGTGTACTTTCGGCCGCGGTCTGGACCTCTATGGATCCCCTTGGCACGGGTTCCCGACTGGTTTCCTTATGTCTTGGCGTCCGCTTCCTATCTTTTGTAAATTCAACGGAAAAACTTACCGGATTTACATTGGTTTGGGAGAATTCCAAACAATTTCCGGGTCCGTTGATTTTACAATTCCTAGCTAGGAAGTCGTTCCTAACAACCCATCTTCTGACAATCCCGGTAGGTAGTCCATTACCTGAAAGATACAGGAGATTGGTTCGGGCAGTTTGAATATTTCCTTACAAAAGCCCCTAGACTTTCCCTTTCCAAAAAGCGTTTGGAGAGTAGTGGCCTTTTTGGTATCCAATGCTATTCCATTTTGGAGTGCTTTCAGCTTAAGGAGGCTTATCTCCGCACCTGTGTCCACTATTAGACATGTAGTGTTTCTACATCCGATGTCTAATGGGAGCTGGACTATTGGAACTTTTGTTGGTGGTTGAGGACAGTTTTCTTTATTTGGTGGGTTTAATTCGGTCGGGTTGGGGAATTCCGGCCCGAGCTCTGGGAGTTTTCCGACTTCTCCCATTTTGCTTTTTGTCGACACACTGTCGCCATGTGGTTGTGTCGCTTGCAAAATGTGCACCAGTCTCTGTTCTTCTGTCGCCTATGCCCCTTTTTGGCATCTCTGACGCGTCCGTAGCGGTTGAATTCGACTGGATACGGTTCGATTTGGGTCGATGGCGCCGTAATCGGTGTTGGTGTTGTTTTATTTTTCGAGCCTCCGAGTGTTCAGTACTGCTCATACTAGTAGTACTCTTGACTCGAGTCTGTTCACTGCCTTTGTTGCGTGGCTGTTTTTTGTCCTTTGAATTTTTTCTTCTTTGGACTGTTTGCCATTCTGTATTGACCGTGCAGGTCTGTGGGGTGTGGTCGCTAAGTACAGACTTAACCACATTGGTTGTGTCTGTTGGCTTTTGTGATTTTATCCACTTTGCCTTGATACGATATTCGTCCCCCGTGTGACCCTTTCGGCCACAAAACTCACAACAACGTCGAATGCTGTACACTCTACGATCCGATGCCGTTGCTTGTTTCGATGTGGATGGTCGTTCCTGCCCTTGATTTGACCTTATTGGTGTAGGTTCAGGATTATTCGCCTTCCTTTGTGTACCAAGTGTCCGACAATCCTGGACATCGTGCCCATATCGATCACACTTTGTACACTTTGGAGTGTTTCGGCGTCGAAGGCATTCGTCGTATACATGCCCTTTCCTATTGCAGAAGCTGCAAGTCATGCGTGTAACCCATGTGTTTGGTGTACCCTTGTCCCTACCTTGACTAGAGGAGTCACTGAGATAGTCACCTCCGCCTCTTTGACGGTGTCGTGGTACCTCGGGCTTCTTTGGTTTAGACCTTGTTGGTCTGCTCCTAGAAGTGTGTGGTGATGTATCCGACCTAAACGGGCTTTTCCCAGGTTGTGGGCGTGTAACGGGCTGAGATCGTTCTGGGAATCTAGTGTTAGAGTTCCTATTCTGTGTCTCTACTACCCGAGACGCATCGTGTCTAGGCCTATTCTGCCTTGGTCTCGATTCCTGGGGGTTTGGTCGAGTATCCCCGTAGGTCCTATCTAAAACCATATTTGTTTCCTCTGGGGGATCTTGCTCATCCTCCCAATTGGGAAGAAGATAAAAAACCTTAAAGGAGAACTCTAAAACAACAGAAAATATTTGGATAATCATCATCATCATCGGCACTACAACCGGGAACCGGTCTTGGCCTTATTTAGCAAGTCCTGAGGCTTGTTAAATTTTTCCATAATGATTTATTTTGTCTGGGCAAGGTCATTAGTTGGTATATTTGGATAATATATTTCTCTAAATTTTCCTCCCAACGTTGTTCTCGTTCTCTCTCCTGTAATTGGAAAATAATCGGAAAATAGAAAGGGGAAACAATATTTTTTTTTGTTTTATTTGTTATGTTATACGGCTTATTTTCTTTTAACCTAGCCGCTAGTTCCGCTAGTCGGCGTAGGGACGTTAGAGCCTCGGGGCTCTTCCCACCACTGTATTGTATCCCCGACGGATTTGATACAATTCCAGCTGGTGGTAACCGGCTGCGCCAAAATTGTTGTGTATTTTAACAATTTAATAATATTTGGTAATTATTAATTTTATTTTATTTATATATTTAATATATTTCAAAGTAAGTGAATGGGACTTACTTGGGATTGACCGTTGACGGTCTCTGAGCGGTGGTTGATTCACTGCTGGTTGGAACTGCGACTGGGTGCCGGGGGCGTTGACTGGCTGCTCCCCTGATCGGCTTTCGTTCCTTTTTCTGGTTCCGTATTCGCTTGTTGTTTAAAACAACTCTTCCACAATTATTAATATTTATTAATCACCGCCAATTCAAATGATTACAATGTGTGCGGCTTCCAAGTTTAACGTCGAATGTCAATTTTTGTTTATTGCCGTTGACGTTTTATTTTTTTATTCGGCGTCAACGCCGTTTTATTATTTTTTCTCTACCAAGTAGAATTTGCATAAAGTAGTTTATGCAAATTAACTACTTGGCGTGTTGTTCTCCGTTTAGAGGTAAAGAGGGGAAACTAACGAAAGGGGATTAGTGGATGTTGGGGGGACCTGGACTCAAGGTCGGTCCGTAACATGGGTAATCGGAAAAAATACCATTTTTTTTTGAAAAAGAAAATAGCAACGTGCTATAGCTCTGAATATATCTTAAAGTCAGAGCTTCAAGGAAACAGGTTTTGATGGTGCGACATAAAAAATTGTTATGCAATTTATATTATTTTTAAGTTTATAAACATTACAACAGTTATTGTAATAATGTTAAGTATTTTCTATAAAAAAAAAAAGTCATTTCTAAAATATTATGAATAAGATATCCACGAAGAAGGCATTTTAAGGAGTAACCACAATGGCCAACATGCTTGACTTAAGAATAAGTTTTCCTTTTTAGTATATAAAGTACATTTGTAAAAACTGATCCTCTTTCCATTGTTCCTTTATTGTAAACAATAAATTAACTATTCCAGCGATTACATCGACATAAAGAGCTCTTAAAAAAGGACATTCTAAAAAAAAGAGCCATACTCGAAAGGACATTACTAATGGAAATTCAACGTGAAATGACTGCGGAGGCATCGGAAAATTACAAAAATGACGTTCAAACAACAAGTTATTCTAAAACAAGCACCACAATCACCACAAGCACCCCAACAACCCCGACAATATCATCAACTGAAAAGTATAAATTATTTATTTATAAATTTAAATACGCAAACATAATTTATTATATTATAATCTTAGACAAACACCCCAAACTAATAATAATGATATGAAATCTTCCAATACAACAAATACAACTCCCCATGCTGGCAAATCGAAAAAATCCTCCAAATTTCCAGGATCGGCTAAGAAACGCGAGAAGCTTTACTGCATCTGCCGCACCCCATACGATGATACCAAGTAAGTTGACTTGTTTATCACTATTGCCAGCCCGACAACCTGAATAGGACATCCAAATAAAGATGTCCTCGTTAATGACTGAATAGAAAATATATTTGTGAAAAATGCCTATTAATCCTTTTTGCAGATTCTATGTCGGTTGCGACTTGTGTAGCAATTGGTTTCATGGCGAATGTGTTAATATTACTGAAGAAGCATCAAAAAAATTATCTGAATTCATTTGCGAAGAATGCTTGCGTGCCAGGGATACACAGGAATTATATTGCTCCTGTAAGCAACCGTATGATGAATCACAGTTTTATATATGTTGTGATAAATGCCAAGGATGGTTCCATGGGCGCTGTGTTGGTATTGTTCAGAGTGAGGCAGAATTTATAGATGAATACATTTGTCCAGACTGCCAGAGAAATAATTCTGTAAATATGGCTAACATGAAAAATCTAACCAATAACGAATATGATGAATTAAAAAAACTCATCAAGCAAATTCAGGTGAGTTTCTTGTAAACAAAAGATAAAAGTTAGTAATTAAAAAAAAGCAAAGGTTTTTGGATTGTTTATCCACTTACCTTACGTAGGTTTGTTTATTTCTCTGTAAACTTCTTATTTAAAAAAAAGCTCTGTTTCATTTGTCCAAAATTTTGTGTTTTACTATATAAAACATATATTCCAATTATCCTTGTGGCCTGTTGCGCTGGAGGTAATTCCGTAATGGGCTCTTTTAGAACACGTTGCCATTCGTATTCATCATGCAGTTCATCCTGGCAACTTTCACTCAACTTCAGTTATCTGGCCTATCGTTGAAAAATAACATCAAATAGAACTATATATCGAGCTATCACGAAGCAACGCTATAATCTTAAACTTAAGATTAACAAAAAAGCGGTGGTGGGAAGGCCCTCTTGCTGGGCAAGGACAAGTATGTCATAGTGTGTGTGTCTCCTAAATGTCATATGACAATCAGCATCCCCCATATCCATGAGAATGTTAGGCTCAGTCTTAATGTATCTGAAAATGGGCAGAGTATCTGCAGTGATAGTTTCTACAAGGTTAGTGCATGCGGATAAGTAACACATCGTTCAATAAGTGCTGAAACTAACTCGGAGATGACGCTTGTAAGAAAAATGCTTATGACTTTTATGGAGTTTTAAAAACCTTCAAACGATATGTGTTACTGCTTCTGGGGACGGCCCCTTCTCCGCCGACATCTCGGCTTCCTCTTCTCCTTTTTGGACTGTAATCCGGCACCGGACGGCCAAACGATTTATTCGACGGAGCGTATCGTACTTCCAGAGCTGGCCCAGTACAATTCTCTATAACCTGCAAATTCTTTCAAAAGTCATACAAAACAAGTGGGGGAGCGTTGCGATCTCTTCACAACTTCATATGTTCTGGAGCCTCAAATGTCTCGCCTTGTTTTATTTGTTTTATACGATGCATACAGTGAAAATACCTCCCTCTGCTTTGTTCTCTAATTTTCACCAAATTTGTTAAAATCAAAGGATGACATTAATCAGTGAGAGTTACCCAATCTTTATTGATTATAATATAGTCTAATTTTTGATTATAATATGTATATAATAATTTCGTTATTACTCCTTAAAATTGTGGTCTCGTTAAGACCGTGCGGCGAGGAGTTCCTGTGACGACTCCTGCAGTTCTTTTAAATGGGGTGGCGAGAGGCCGACTTTAGGGAAACAAGGACAAATGTGTCCTTCATCTTGTCTCTGGCTTCTGGTCATCTTGCGATAACCATAATCACCCACATCCGTGAGGATGTTGGGCTCGGTCTCAAGATATCTGAAAAGAAAGGGGAAGGAGGTATCTAAGGATAGTGTGGACAGGGTTAGTTCAATTGTTCTCTAACTACTTGGATGGAGGGATGGTTGGAAAGAAATCGTACAAGACCGGTAGGTCTTGAGTGCGGTAGTAAACGCAGATCACGTCTTTGGCGTCTGATAATCTACGCTTTGGTCGGTGTGTGTGTGTGTGTGTTTTTGTGCTGTCTTGAACTGTGCATGCGCGTTTGTAGTGTGTCAGCAGTAGACCCTATGGGATGGGTCCAGGAATCCTCTATTATAAAGGAGAATGTTGTTGGGAAGGGTGCTTTATTCAGTTTTGTACTGAAGAAGAAATTGTGGTGGTCTGATCCGACGAAATCGAAAGAGAGAAGGGTCAAGAACGCAGGACTCCCGTACAAATAGGTTCTCGCTGTTCTGAATGCTTTCGATGTACTTATATGCTAATTGTAGCAAGTACTCGTCGATTGGGATAATGGAGGCGCCTTCGTATAGGTGAGAGTTTGGGTAATGGCGACCGTCGGACCTTTTTTTTGATTGATTGAATAACGCATTTATTGTACAATAATTTAACAAATGTTGACTTAGGACTAAAATGCTAAATCCTATTTTACAATATTTTCTTATTCTTAAAATAATTTACTGACTCTACACGAGCACTCTAAATTACACGATACAATTTTGTGTAATGCCTTTCGGCGTACAATAATATTTTTATATTTTTATATTTTTATATATTTTCTATTACCCGAATATTTTAGAAGACGAAGTTCTCTCTGTTTTTTTTTTTTTTTTTTTTTTTTTTTTTTTTTTTTTTTTTTTTTGACCGTCGGACCTTCTAGAGTGGTTGGTGCATCTTCTGAGGAGTTTTCTTTCGAAAACTCGAAGTCTTTCCATTTGGGCCGAAGATATGCAGGACCATATGGGAAAGGCGTATGATATTCCAGATCGGATTAGCTGCTTATAGCAGAGAAGCTTAACTTTGGTGTCAACTTTGTTGCTCCACTTCAAGATGTTGTGCAGTTGTTTAGACCGACGGAAGCCCCTTTGAAGAATGTGGGTCACATGTTTGATGAAATTCATTTTTGGGGTATAGATGACCCCAATATATTTCATCCTGTCCTGTGGTCTAATCGTAGTACTTCCTATTTGTATTTGGATATTCTGTGAATATCGAGAAGTAGGTTGGGAGTGCTTACTACTCAGAATTATAGCGGTTTGTTGCGACTATTGGGCTTTTAGATGACGTGTACACTAGGATGTCATCCGCATAACATATCTGGTTTACTCTACCGTCCACAGGGCGAGGAATATCTGAGGTGTAGATATTAAATAATATGGGGCCTATAATGGAGCCCTGTGGTACGCCTGCAGTGGCGTTGAAAGTTCGGGAAAGCTTTCCATTCACTCGAACTTGGAAGGTTCTGTTTAGAACGAACTAGTAGATGATACTACACAGCATTTTACTGAGGCCAGTATTCAGTAATTTAAAAACGAGACCTTCGATCCAGGTTGCGTCAAAAGTTTTTTCAATGTCCAGGCTCACCGCAATGGTGGGTTCCTTATTAAAGAGGCGCACGCAAACGTGGTTTTGAAATATGTTGAGAGTCATGGTGGTGCTGTGCGCTCTTCTAAATCCGAATTGGCAATCAGGTATTAGGTATCTGGCACTGATAAATTTATATAGCTTCTCGTATATGAACTGTTCATATATTTTGCTGATGCAGATGAGGAGCGAAATAGGACGAAATCTTGAGGGGTGATAATTTGGTTTCCCAACTTTTGCTATTGGGCAGACAACAGCATGCTTCCAAGCTTGCGGAAAGTACCCCATGTTGTAGGCATGGTTGAACAGAATGGAGAGCTTTATAACGAATAAAGCAGAAAGCCTTCACAACGGGTGGTACGACATGTTGTCGATACCGGGTGACTTTTTGGGGTTTCGAGATTTAACTAGGTTCTGTAGGGTATTTGGTGTGACAAAGCCGTGACTATTATTACGTGTGTCGTCGAAACATGCACTGTTAGCTGAGTTAAAGACATTTGGCGGTACGTCTTTCTTTATACGTTGACGCAGTGTTCCGCCTGAACACTGTCCACACACAAATAAGCAACCTGGGACAACGGGCGAATGCACACAAAAACACAAAACACAGAGGAATAGTTTCTTACTATTTTGTTTTTATTGAGTCACACTGGTGTTATACTTGGTCTTAACAATACGAACGCAGGTAGCCACCGAACGAAACACACGCTAACTCGACTTCCTCGAATAATTTCCTTCACTACCTCATTCGGTTAACTTTAATAGAATCTCTTCGATAGAGATCCTCGCGGTTCGAATGATCTACGTTGACCCTCAATCCTACGACTTATCTCCGCGACTCCTCGATATAGACTCCCCTGGTCCTTCGAAAGAGACTTCTCGTCCCGATGGCTATCAAAATCAGACTGTCTGTCTGCCCACACAGATATCCAGATTCCAAACTGGTATCTGTATCTATCCGGAAAATATTCCCTATTTGCTCTGCTAACAGAAGTTCCGAATTTCTGTTAGCAGCATGTTATCACATCCCCCGGGATATTTTGTAGTTTCCTGAAAGGGGAAAGTCATTCCTTGCATACATCATTATTATCGCTGATAGAATTTCATTTCCACGGCCTTCTGTTTGCACAGAACATCTGGCACCCATACCAGAGATATTCGGCAATTGTTTTGACGTACAGTCCGTGGGTCTTATTTGAACTTGGTACCCGGAATCGAAATCTATTAGATCTTTATAATGGTGTGAAATTCTAGCGTTGCCGTGGGACCGAAGTATTGCCTTTGTTGGCTTAAATCCTCATAAATCATCGCATATCTCGTTGAGATATTTTTGATTGCGATAGATCGTGGCTGCCTTCTGTTGTTCAACGGATTTGGGTGGTCCTTGCATTAGATTACCCGCAATATATATGATAGCAATTCTTTTGTATCGAATTTCGGAATTGCCGGTTCGGGGGTGCCCCAAGGTTCTATTTTGGCTCCAACTTTGTTCTTGCTTCACATACATGATTTGTTGGAGACAATGGATAACAAAGTGTTCAGTTTTGTGGATGTTAGTACGCTTGTTCCTCCTTTTCGAGTGTTTGACCGATTGGTACATCTGCGTCGCATCAGCTGAGATGTAGACAGATTGACTCTCCGAATCAGGATCTAGATAGGGTCCTGCAGTGGGGATGGGCCAATCTCTTCGACACAATATACAACATTCACAAAGAAAAGTGGATCATCGGTTCACAGCTGATGATGAATGGCCGGGCCCTCGAGGCTGGGGAAAGCTTGAAATTGCTCGGCGTCACCGTCTGTGGGAATGTATCATGACATAAACACGTGTCGAGTATCGCCAGGTCAGCCTCAGGAAAACTGAGCTATCTTTTTAGAGCCAAGAAATATTTTACTCCGGCCCAACTTCTCCTATATAAATCCCAAATTAGTCCCGCGCTCGAATATTGCTCTCATGTTTGGTGCTCGGCTCCTAAACATACCCTCGACCTACTTGAGAGCATATAGAGACGAGCGATCCGCCTGATCGGGGACTCGGCGCTGACGTCGGGACTACAGTCGCTATCACATCGAAGGCGCGTAGCCGATCTCTGTCTGTTTTACAGATATTATCACGGGTACTGTTCTTCGGAGAATCTTGGTATTTTTCCACGCAATTCGGCTTATATGCGCTCCACAAGACAATCCGGCGGATCGCACCCGTTTGTGGGTCATCTCCTGACGACGCGAATATCCCTGCATTAGAATTCGTTCCGTTACAGAGCGGGGAAGCTGTGGAACTCCCTTCCCACGCGAGTGTTTCCGGAGCATTACAACCTGCAACTGTTCAAAAAGAACTGCAACAGTTATTTGATGGCATCTCGGGGCACCCAACTCGGCGCTATAGAGAAGTCTAATTTAAAAAAAAAAAAAAACTACGAACACTTCAGACGTTACACCTTACTATTATCATCATTATCGGCACTACAACCGGGATCCGGTCTCGGCCTTATTTAACAAGTCTGAGGCTTGTTAAATTTTCCATAATAATTTGTTTTTCCGGGCAAGGTTATTAGCCTTGCGCCAAACACCTTACTATTACGGGGTTCGTAATAAATATTGACTGCGCTTTTTTTATTAAATAAATAAATAATTTGTTCGACTACCTTTTGCCATTTTCGGCGCTCAAATAATTAGCCAATAGAACTATTTCTAAAATTGTAGAGCCACGATAGTTGCAGTTCTTGGAATAAATGTTTAGTTTTAGCTCAACATGGGCTTTAATACCATGGATATTTTCAATAGATTTTACAGCATGTGTGGGGCAGAAAGTGTACTTCAAACTTATGTTATCCCTTCATTTTTCCTTACTTTGAATCATTTAAGTTAAATGATGTTAAAATGAATGATATTATTTATTAATAAATAATTAAAATTAAATCGATTTTCTGTATTTTTTTCTTAAAGAACCATAAAAATGCGTGGCCGTTTATGGAGCCGGTTGACCCCGAAGAAGCACCAGACTACTATAAAGTTATTAAAGAACCTATGGGTAAGAAAAATATATTAATTTGCTATCAATATACTCTTATAAATAAAAATGTCAAACATTTACAGATTTAAAAAAGATTGAATCAAAAATTCATGCTCAAATCTACACAAAACTATCTGAATTTATTGGCGATATGACTAAAATATTTGACAACTGCCGCTACTATAATCCTAAAGAGTCTGCATTTTATAAATGTGCGGAGAGTTTGGAAGGATACTTTGTCCAGAAAATCAAGAATATTCGCGAAAATGTTGTCGCGCAAACGTGAATAAGAAGTAAACACATTTTTGTTTAATAAATATAATTATACTACATTAATTGCTAAGTGAATTTTGCTATTCGTATAAAAAAGTATTTTATTGTAAGCAAAATGCATAAGATAGAAATTGTAATCATTTAGTTTAGAAAAAAAAAAACATTAAATAAAAGAAAATATAAATAAAAAATATATATAAATATAAATGTATATTTATAAATATATATAATTATATAAAAATATGTATAAGTTTATACAAATACATATAGTTATATACATGAATATAATTATATTTATACATATTAATTATATATGTACATATAATTATATATATACGTATAATTATATATATACATATAATTTATATATATACAATTATATATGTATACACATATATATAAGTATAAATAAATTAATATATATTTGTGGAGCAAGCATTCAAAAAATTGGTGTTTGCCTTTTTAACAAGAAGGAAACAAAAACGAAAAAAGAGAAACATTAATATTGTATGTAAATACTTGGAATATAAGATTATAATAAGATAAGCATAATAAGGTTTAAACAAAATTAAAATAATTAACTTTCACATGAATTCAAAATGTTTGCTTATTTATTTTGTCTTGTTTTCTAGGTTCTATTAGCAAGGCTTTAGTTCTGATAACAGAAAATGTACATAAACTGTTTAATTGTAGATTTAATTTAAGTAAACTTTGAACACTTCAGAAATACAATTAATTTAAATAAAATTACCCTAACAATAACATTTTTATTAATACCTTTTTTTAATATCTGTAAACGCTAAATGAATGTTGAAACTTAAAGAATTGCCTTACTTTTTTTCTTCTTCTTTTCTAAATCAAAAGCCAAAAATAAAGAAACAGACGTTACTAATTATAAGATGGCTACAAGGTGTACAATTTTACTAGAACAGCGGATGAAAAACAGAGGATGACCGAACTTAGGCGAACGCATTTCTAAAAAAACAAAGCATATCTTTTTTTGCGCCGCTCAGGTAAAAATAATTTAAGATTTAATATAAGTACGACTGGGGTGAGTTACCAGTAAGATTGGGGAGTACTCCGAGATGGAAGCTGTTACGTAGTAACTCCCCCACCATCCTTGTCTCGCCGAGAAAACAATCATTTTTCTATTTAATTTACATAAAATAAATATTAAACATAAACTTGGAACGGAAAATATACATTACATTTGGACATTACAAACAATTTACATTATCAAAATCAAACATACAATACCCGAAACATCAAATGACACATATATCGGGTTTTCCAATAGGGACTTGACATTTTTTTTTTTAAATAAAACGCAAACCATTTGATATTTCAACAACTTTATTATCGGCTTGAAGTACAATCAAAACATTTATGAATGGAACTCGACTTCGTTCATATGGCCAGCGCGGGCACGTTAGCAGCGGTCGATTCGTTGGACCCAATTTTCGATGACTCGGCCACACATTTCGGCCGAAACGGCCGCTATTTCGCGTTAAATGTTGGCTCTTAGCTCTTCCAACGTCGTCGGCTTGTTGGCATAGACCAATGACTTGACGTCGCCCCAAAGAAAATAGTCTAGAGGCGTTAAATCGCACGAACGAGGCGGCCAACCGACTGACCCATTTCTTGAGATAACACGCTCATCAAACTTACTCTTCAATAAATCGATTGTATCGTGTGCTGTGTGGCTTGTGGCACCGTCCTGTTGAAACCACATGTCGCCCAAGTCCATATCTTCCAATTCGAGCCAAAAATAATCGGTAATCATGGCGCGATAACGAGGCCATTCACAATAACGTGATCGTTATCGTCGAAGAAAAAATATGGCACAAGGAAGCCGCCGGCATGCAAACCGCACCAAACAGTTATTTTTTGTGGATGAAGTGGTGATTCATGAAGCACATCTGGATTTTCACCCGACCAATAACGCATGTTTTGCTTATTGACGAACCCATTGAGCCAAAAATGAGCTTCGTCACTGAAGATGGTTTTGCGATGAAATTTATCATCATGGCGCATATTTTCCAGAGTCCAATCGGAGAACGTACGTCGCTTCAAATGGTCCATCAGCTTCAATTCTTGAGTCAGCTTGATCTTGTATGGGTGTAAACCAAAATTCGCCATAAAGTGGTCTGGACGATGCCCAATTCTTGGGAACGCCGTGGAATTGACTGATTTGGATCGTTTGCTACGGACACCTGAACGGCAGCGATATTTTCGACACTTCGACCAACCCGTTCTCTCACTGGTACGGCAACATCACACAACGAATATGTAGACTCAAATTTTTGCACTAAACTTGTTATTACCTGTCTACTCGGGCGAGAATTACGACGGAAAATTGGAGTTAACGCTCTTAAAGTTGCGATCACCGACTCCAAATGTCGGTAGAAAATTTTTATAATTTGCAGACGTTGTTCGTTCGTGTATTTAACCATGATGAAAATGTTGAGTTTACTGAATAAATTGACAGTGACAGTTCGATAATTAGTGAAAGGGTGCGTTCACAAATTAAATTCAAAGTTGTCAAGTCCCTATTGGAAAACCCGATACCATTATTTACTAACATTTTTTTGCCTATAGGAATCCGGAACTTCATGACCTCCCTGACTCGGCTGCGCCAGTCCTGTGCGTTTTTCTTCCACTCGTGCGCCCCTCCCTCTAACAATTTTTAATAAATCAAGTGTTGCCATTTGCAAAAATTAATGGCCCACCGTATAGCACAAAGCCTACTACGCAGTTACAGAAGCGTGAGGTAGAGCTTCCGGAAGTCCTATCCTTTCCGACGCACGAAATTAATACTATTACTATTTATTGGCCTATAGGAATCCGGAAGTTCATGACCTCCCTGACTCGGCTGCGCCTGTCCTGTGCGTTTTCCTTCCACGCTTGACCATCTGACCCGATTTCCTCAAGGTCAAACCTTACATTGTCCTCCCATCTCCGTCGCGGCCGTCTTACCGGTCTCTTTCCCGTTGGTCTTCCGTCAAGAACTCTACGCACAACCCTATCGTTGCCCATTCTCGCCACATGCCCGGTCCAACTTAATCTCCGCGACCTCATTACTCTCACTAATGTAGGTTTGCGGTATAGCTCTTCCACTTCATGATTATGGAGTTCCCTCCATTGGCCTGCCTCTTCATCATATTTACCGCCAAATATACTCCGTAAGACTTTATTCTGAAATACGCGGAATTTGTTTTCTTCCCGTTTTGTGAGAGCCCATGTTTCGCATCCGTGTAGAACAATCGGCATGACTATGGTTCTATAAACACGGAGCTTCATATTACGTGATAGCAGAGCCCATGTTTCGCATCGGTGTAGAACAATCGGCATGATTATGGTTCTATAAACACGGAGCTTTATATTACGTGATAGCAGTTTGGATTTCAGCAGTTTACTGACTGCGTGCCAACTAGCGTTGCCGGAATCCAGTCTTTTGTTAATTTCCTTCGACATTCTTACTGGCTATCAGTATTGTTCTCAGATGTTTAAACTCTTTAACTTTTTCAAATATCTTGCCTCTGACGTTTATGTGGATTCCCGGAGGTCCACATGTTCGCCCTAATTTTTTTTTTTATTTTTTTTTTTTTATTTTTTTATTTTAACATTAGTCTTCTCTCGGGAGAGGCGAACCTATAGCGCCGAGTGGGCGCCCCGAGATGCCTTCAAATAACTGTTGCATTTCCTTTTGAACAGTTGCAGGTTGTAACGCTCCGGGAACACTCCCGTGCGAATGGAGTTCGACAGCTTCCCCGCTCTGTAACCGAACGAGTTCTGATGCAGGGATGTTCGCACCGTCGGGAGATGAACCACAAACGGGTGGGATCCGTCGGATTGTCTTGTGGAGCGCATATAAGCCGAATTGCGTGGAACAATACCAAGAATCTCCGAAGAACAGTACCCGTGATAATATCTGTAAAACAGACAGAGGTCGGCTACGCGCCTTCGATGTGATCGCGACTGTAGTCCCGACGTCAGCGCCGAGTCCCCGATCGGGCGGATCGATCGTCTCTGTATGCTCTCAAGTAGGTCGAGGGTATGTTTAGGAGCCGAACTCCAAACATGAGAGCAATATTCGAGCGCGGGTCTAATTTAGGATTTATATAGGAGAAGAAGTTGGGCCGGAGTAAAATATTTCTTGGCTCTAAAAAGATAGCTCAGTTTTCCTGAGGCTGACCTGGCGATGCTCGACACGTGTTTATGCCATGATACATTCCCACAAACCGTGACGCCGAGCAATTTCAAACTTTCCCCAGCCTCGAGGGCCCGGCCATTCATCAGCAGCTGTGGAACGGATGATCCACTTTTCTTTGTGAATGTTGTATATTGTGTCTTCGCTGCATTGAAGTCGACGAGATTGGTCCTTCCCCACTGCAGGACCTTATCTAGATCCTGAGTCAGAGCGTCAATCTGTCTACATCTCAGCTGATGCGACGCAGAAGCACCAATCGGCCGAACAGTCGAAAAGGAGGAAACAAACGTACTATCATCCGCAAAACTGAACACTTTGTTATCCGTTGTCTCCAACAAATCATTTATGTGAAGCAAGAACAAGGTTGGAGTCAAAATAGAACCTTGGGGCACCCCCGAATTAACAGGATACAGATCCGAACGCTCGCCGTCCACAACAACCCGGATCGATCGATTCTCGAGGAAGCTCCTCGTCCAGTCGCAAAGCTGTTGGGAAAGTCCATATGAACGAAGTTTGCTCAGCAATGCCCCGTGCCAGACGCGATCAAAAGCCTTGGAGATATCCAATGCGACCGCCCTTGACTCACCCTGCCGTTCAATCGCAGAGTCCACATATCGGTTATAAGTGTCAAAAGGTCTCCCGTGGACCCCCTGCCACGGAATCCGTATTGACGATCATTCAGAAATCCGTTGCACTCCAAATACTTAACTAACTCTGTATTGATGACCTTTTCCATTACCTTAGATAAAATAGACAGTAATGCTATCGGACGGTAATTTTGTGGGAGACACTTTTTTCCCGTCTTTGGGATTGGCTGAACTCGAGCGATTTTCCAGCAGGCAGGAAAGGTCCTCCGTGCATAAGATAAGCGGAAGAGTCTGCCAAGAACCGGCGATAGTTCTGGAGCACAGTTCTTAAGGACATTGCTGGTATTCCGCCCGGGCTGGTTGCCTTTTTACAATCCAGTTCACGTAGAATGCGTTGAATAGTGCGCGGACGAAATCTCACATCCCGCATCGAAGACCGTACCGGCGAGATCACAGGTCCCTCCAAAAGGCCGGCATCGAGGTTTGAATTCGCGGAAAATAAATTCGCGAACACATTAGCTTTATCCTTTGAATTCGTGTCTAACGTCCGGCTGTCTGTCACCAACGGAGGGAAAGAGGAGGATGCGAAGTTACCGCTGACAGCTTTTACCATTGACCAGAAGGAGCGCAAACCAATTGGGCACCGAAGGAGCTTATTAATCACCCTGTCGTTGTGAGCCTTCATCGCGGTATCAATCGCCTGGTTGTACGCATTTCTGATTCTAACAAAATTCGTTCTGCTAACATCGGTGAGATTGGAGCGCCATTGCTTAAAACCTCTATTCTTTGCCGCTGTAATCAGCTCGCATTTTTTGTCAAACCAAGGTTTATCAGACGAACTTCGTTTGATGGAATGTGGAATATACATCTCCATCCCCAGAAGAATAATCTCAGACACCGACTCCGCGCAAGCGTTAACATTGGAGTTTCCGAAGCACACCTCGGACCATGGAAAAGATGCGAAGAAATCTCGCAAATCGTCCCAGTTAGCGGCCACATACTTCCATACATGGCGAAGCTGCCTAGGCTGGTCATTCGCTTGATATGCAAGTGCTTGCGCGACAGATACCAAACAGTGATCTGAATTCCCCAGTGGCGCAGAAACCTCTACGGTGTAAATACTCTGTTCGGATGTCAAAAATAGATCCAGGGTGTTCGCATAATCGCCTTGGGCACCCGGCACTCGCGTTGGCTCCCCCACGAGTTGAGTCAAGTTGTGGCTTACAGCAAACATCTCCGCCAGCCTCCCAGTCTCGTCGGTTCTGTTAGAATGTAACAAACAGCCGGAATTGTGCACATTAAAATCGCCAAGGACAACCGTTTCGGAAGCTGGGTGGTTGATTTGTATCCAGTCGACGGTATGTGAAAGATGTTCGAAAAATGTCGCCGGTCGATCGTCATTCGGCGAGCGGTAAAGACAACAAAAAAATTTAACGGAATTCCACAGCACGACCCTCAACCATATGATGTCCATATTATTGGGTTCCAATGCCTCCATCCTCTGGCAAGCCAGATTGGCCGCGCTAAGACGCAGACTCCGCCCTTAAAACGGAATCTCGTATGTAAGTCGTATCCTGAGCAACGAAGATATGTCGAATCAGTTGACGAATCGACCTGGGTCTCAGTTAGAGCAAGGATATCAGGTTTTGTTGTTTGCAAATATTGGTGGCATTTACATTCGTATTGGTGAAACCGATGCCCCTGGTGTTACAAAATGCCGTCACCAGTCGAGCGTGGGCAGAGCCTCGAGAGCGAGCCCGGTTATGCGATGACGAGCCTCTTAAAGTTCCATTATATATCATGATATCTGCATGATGTTCCCCCTGACATAGTCCTGTGGTAGTAATTAGTCAGTGCGTCGACACGGACGCGGGTTTAACTAATTTCCACTACTTAATTCACGGCGCGAAAAGGAAACAAAGTTCTCGGGATAAAACACTTCCCAAACGGAGCGAACAGAATGAAGTAAAAACACACTGGTTGTTGTTTCGTTGAATGTCTTTATTTGGAAGGAAGCACTGGTGATTCCATGGCTGCAACAATATTCCATTAGTCTGCGACTATATCAGCTTATTTGTCTATTGAATTTGCATTAATGCAGTTAAAGTTTTGTTTTTTATTTATTAAACACAATTCAAAACGGAACACCCGCAACACCACCCGACACGACAGGGGAAAACAATTGAATAAAAATTGGTACTAGACTCCAGTTTCCGCGACGACTCCTCTGATGTGACCACTCTGGTGTGTAATATCTGACTGACTATTGGATGTCTCTTTACAGACATCCAACGAAAACGAACCTAAAGGATTCGTCGCCAATGGCGAAGGTCCAAACAAAAGGAAAAGGGAAAAAACTCATGTAGCAGATCGAATCGGCTGCTACATGTTTGGGCAAGATAAACTGCCGCCATACGCAAGGGATAGATTCTTGATTGACGTGAGTCAATAAAACCCTTGCCGAAGGCAGAAATCTATCTTGGAAAAATGTATCGAACATTGGGCATGGCCGTTGTTAGATCATCTAGCATAAACAAATTTCGGTCTGGTGATTCGATGCATGTTATGTTAGGGATGTGTTAATCCCGTTGAAAGGCACTGTCAGGCGAAAGTATCCGCTTGAATGTTTACTTTGTGTAAACTAAAATTGGTGGCCATGACCGATGCTGGTGATAGTTCCAAGAAACGGCAACGGATCATAAAATCGGTCATGCTTAGATCCAAGCAAAATATGCGCGCCCGAAAGGCCAATGTTTGATTTGATCTTCTTTACTTAAGGAAAGATAGATCGTAGACATGCCGTTGGAAATCTGGCTTGCAGCTGTGCAAGCAACCCGAAATAATGCTAGGTCAATGAATGGGTACAAAAATAACACACGGAAAGATCAGCGTGTGTTGGTGGATATGTGCCATCCATTGTTCGGTCGCGGAAGCTCGGTTGATGAACCGATGTCATGGCAAGATGATAATCTTGCCGTGAATTATGCTTTTAGGTATGACCGTGGGGAAGAGGTTTGGAAAAGCACCCAAAAAAGGTAAGCTGCCTAATATATATTTATGTCGGTTATCCTTGGGGATAACCGAATTAATTCCAGCGAATTGGTTGGCGGTTAATGCCGTAGCAAGGCTGCATAATCTTGCCGAAAATTCGACTTCAAGGTAAGTCGCATCGCCGGGAATGGTGGGGATCGAGCGATGCGTGGCTCTTCGGGCCCTGAAAAGCCCCACATCACTCCCTCCCCAGTGACGTAGTCACGAAACAGGTAAGGCAGATTAGGAGGAGGTTAGTTGGGTATGGGCGCGCGCCTGGGCGCGAGTACGGGGAGGTTGTGCTGGTGGAGTAGGGGTGGTGTCAGCAGATGTGGATGGTTCTGGAGCGGAAGCTTCCAGAAAACAGGGCTTAAGCCTTTCGACGCTGACCGTGGATCGCTTGCCTCTAATATCGATCTCGAAGACGCGGTCACTGATGCGGCGGAAGACTTTGAATGGGCCATCATAAGGTGGGTCCAGGGGTTTTTTGACCTTATCCACCCTGACAAAGACGTGCGTGCAGCTGTGCAGTTCGGGGTGGACGAACAGTTTTTTGGAGCCGTGCCTGGTTACAGGGGTTGCCCTAACCTTACGTAGCAGGTCACGGAGATGTCCCAATTCACGAAGTTGGTCACGCGGTGTTTCGCCATTCAGGAAAAGTTCTCCTGGAAGAAGGAGGTTGGTACCGTAGGTAAGCTCTGCTGCCGAAGCACCCAGGTCCTCCTTAATGCTTGTCCTCAGGCCGAGGAGGACGGTTGGAAGGGCGTCAAACCATTGTGTGTCATTATGACACATGAGTGAGGCTTTTAGAGATCTGTGCCAGCGCTCTATCATCCCATTTGATTGCGGGTGGTAGGCGGTGGTACGACTTCTTTGGCAGCCGAGAAGATTTGTTAGCTGCCTAAAAATTGTCGCCTCAAATTGTGGACCTCGGTCCGAAGTTATGGTGGTTGGTACACCGAAACGTGTGACCCAAGTTGAGTAAAAGGCCTTGGCGACTGATTCGGCAGTAACTGCCCGGAGAGGTGTCGCCTCTGGCCATCGCGTGCAGCGATCCATCATAGTGAGGATATAAGAAAATCCTCTTGATGGAGTAAGCGGTCCCACTATGTCTATGTGGACATGGGCGAAGCGTGCCGTGGGAAGCTTGAACTGCGCTGGCTCCAGTACATTATGTCGCGCTACCTTGCAGCGCTGGCACTGGAGACAAGCACGGGCCCAACCGGTGAGGTCTTTGTTCATCCGGGGCCAAATGAATTTGCGACGGACAGCAGCGGCTGTTGCTCGGCCGCTGGGGTGGGCTGGGTTGTGGTAAACCTGGAACACGCCCTTACGAAGTTTCTCGGGAATGTAAGGTCTAGCGGTTCCAGTGGAGACATCACACCAGATTTCGCCCAAAGGGTCGCGAAGGGTAATTTTCTTAAGCTCTAGTGCCGTATCGGCAGTTAGGAGGGACTTGAGCTGTTCGTCCTCCTCTTGAGCTAGGGCGAGGTCAGTGTTATTCAAGGCGGTACGCAAGTGAATCGTATCGATTCGAGAAAGGGCGTCCGCCGTGACGTTCTGTTTACCGGAGATATGCTTGATCTCCGTAGTATATTGCCCTATGAGATCTAACTGACGCTCTTGTCGGGGGGAGGCATTTCCCGACTTCTTCCGGAACGCATAGACCAATGGCTTGTGGTCTGTTAAGATGGAGAGTGAGCGTCCTTCTATCATATGACGGAAGTATTTAACAGCGCTGTAGATCGCGAGCAATTCACGGTCGTAGGCGCTGTAACGTCGCTCAGTGGGACTCAGTTTCCTTGAAAAGAAACCAAGTGGTTCCGGGCGGCCTTCAATGTCCTGTTCAAGGACGGCTCCGATTGCGGTATCCGATGCGTCGCATTGGATAGAAAGTGCCGCTCCCTCGAGAGGGTATCGGAGTAAGGTGGCATTTGCCAATTGTTCTTTGGACAGTTGGAATGCTCTATCAGAGACTTCTGTCCAATTAATGGGGCGCTTATCATTGCGCTTAGCTCCTTTTAAGAACTCATTTAGGGGAGCTTGAACTTGGGCAGCGTTCTTCAGTGTTGGACGATAGAAGTTAAGCATGCCCAAAAATCGACGAAGCTCACTCACGTTAGTTGGTCGAGGATACTTCATGAGGGCCTCCACACGGTCTGGTAGTGGGCGAATGCCCTGGTTGTCAACGACATAACCCAGATAGGTGATTTGCTCCTTGGCGTATTGACACTTATCTGGGTTGATGACAAGACCGAATTCACGGAGGCGCTCTAGGACCTGACGTAAGTGGCGTTTATGTTCGGCGTGGTCTTTGGAGGCGATGAGAATGTCGTCAAGATAAGCATGGCAGCAATTAAGACCACGTAAAGCCGTGTCGATATACCGCTGGAATGTCTGTGCGGCATTCCTGAGGCCGAAAGTCATCACTTTGAACTCGAAGAGTCCGAAAGGTGTAATGACTGCGGTCTTGGGGATGTCTTCAGGTGCCACCGGAATTTGGTGGTATGCCCTGGTGAGATCCAGGGTTGTGAAGACATTGCACCCTCGTAACTTGTACGAAAAATCGTAGAGGTGTGCAATTGGGTATCTGTCCGGGACAGTTGCTGCGTTCAACAGCCTATAATCGCCACATGGGCGCCACTCACCAGAACGTTTCTTCACTAAGTGGAGTGGGCTTGCCCAGGGACTGTCCGACGGTTGGCAGATACCTAGTTCGATCATATGCTCGAACTCCGCGCGCGCCGCACGTAATTTTTCAGGAGCCAGTCGACGTGGACGCTGGCTCACCGGGGGGCCACGTGTTTCTATGTGATGAAACACCGTGGCTTTGTGTCGGCGTTGGTTAGGTAGAGGAATTGTTGTACTAACAAATTCTTGTACCATAACCTGAAATGGGTCTATGCACTCTGTGGCCCCTGAAGTTGCCGCTGGTGATGCCGTCATGGGCAAGGGGGGTGCGGTTGGAGCCACTAGTCTGTTATGGGTCGAATCGACCAACAGATTATGTGCACCTAATAGGTCGGAACCTATCAGGGGTTCATTTACGTCCGCAATGACGAAACGCCAAGTGATCGGACGACAAAGACCCAATTGAAGTGTCAGCTTTTTACGTCCGTACGTAAGTATCGGCGTATTATTTGCAGCTGACAATTTAAGTGCGGCTGGCACGCGGTTACGCGGAGCAAACGATCGCGGGAGGACTGAAATATCGGCGCCGGTATCGACAGTAAAAGCGATATTCAGTTTTGAATCCCGGATGGTTAGGCGACTTATAGCAGGGGTGCCGGCCGGTTGCGCGTGGGTATCGGTCGGCAAAATTATTTCTAAAGGTCGTCCCTGATTGGTGGCTGGTTGCGTCCAACCACAGGGCGCCTTGCAATTAAATGTGCGATCACCGTATCGTTGGTGATTGGTGCACAAAGGGAGAGAGGCGGCGTTGTTGGGAGTATTTTGCCTCTGAATGTTGCCGTTTTGTGAAGGCCGAGGTAGTGCTCGGCGAAAGTTGGCCCACTGAGGGGCATTTTGGGAAGGTTGTTGCCGATCCAAGGGACGATTAGATACGGCACGATTCTGAGCGCCTCGTTGGTTGCTTCTCGCCTCCGCGCGAATTTGATTTAGTTCGCGGAGGACTGAGGTCTGTATGGCACGAAGGTCAGAAATGGTGACCTGAGCAGGAAAACTTCTCGGGCGGAATTCGTTGGGCCTGTCCTCTTGGGTCCGCTGTGTGACATTGGTTGAGGCAGGCCTTCTGGGATGTGGTGACGGAGAAGGTTGACGCACCGGAGCCGTCGTTGGGGCTGTTAGTGGCGGAAAAGGATGCCGTGTAGGCTGAGCGACGTGTTGAGAAACCGCCGCTACTTGATACGCTGGAGGCTCAGACTGCTGGTCTGAGCTTTCCATAATTGCGTCCGCAATTTTAGCTAAATAGCCCAAGCTCTGATTGGGTTGGGCTACGAGTGCCGAATGGGCATGGAGGGGGAGACATCTTAAAAAGTGAGGCCGTATTAGGTCGTCCGAGAACCTGGTCCCCGCTATAGAGCGTAAATGGGTCAGGAAAAGGGACGGTCTCATCCCCGAAAGGTTCGTTTCGGCCGCCAAGCGTTGTTGCCGCGAACTTCCGGGCTCGTCCAGAGCGTCGAGGTGAGTCTCAGCAAACCAGAGTTCAGGGTCCTCCTCGTCAATAGGGGGGAGATTAATGTTGGCAGGGTTGGGTCGGTTAACGACACTGGGGGCATCGTGAAATGCCAGGGGAGCGGGTTGTGCTGTCGCTTCGTGGTCGGTAGTGACTTGTGTATCAGGGAAGTCGGCGCTGGAGGCGTCGTAAAACTCGAGGGACTCGAGTTGTTCTTGATCCTCTTGGGGTGGGGCGTTCCAAGTACGGGCCATCGTGTAATGCGTGAGATAGAATTGGGAGGAAAGAGTTAAATCGGGTCTAAATAGCTACGTAGGACGTAGAAATTGATCGCAAGAGGACGCGAGGAGTTGGGCGGAGTCAAATGGAGCCACGGGGAGTCGAAGTTGGTGTAAGGGTTGAGAAAAAAAAAGGCGAAAAGAATCGAAAATGGGTTCGGTGTACTTGAAAAAGAGTTGAGCGAGTTGTAAGGAGTCGTGTGTGTGCGGAAAGGTTGTGCGCTACTTAATACCCTGAAGGGTTTACAATATTATCTAATTAGTTGTAATAATTAAGTAATTAATGGAAACATACTATGACATATTTACGGCAATAAAAAAAAAATCATTAAACTTAAAGAATTCCAATAGGTAAATTGTGCTGTCTTTTTAATAACTCACTAATCTATCATTTATATCGTACGTTTTAAGTATCACAAGTATCAGGTTATTTACGTACAACAAAATATGATATGTGTTTATATCGTTTTTTTTTTTAGTGCAATACTTCTTAAAATTTTTTATTAATAGTTTCAAATATTGTGGGAGGTTTTGTTATTTGAATTCCTACTATAACAGTATATATATATTTACGTTTATTAATTTCTGATGATAATGACAGTTGTCTTTCTGAAACATCTTCGTATATTTCAAGATATATTTGGGAATAATTTTAGTTCTTATGATTTGAGAAGAAATAGATAGTCGTTAATAGACAACAAAAAAAAAAAGAAAAAGAAACGCACTCATACAAATGTACATATTTCCGGACATATGTGCATCCATATAAATATCATTTCTTTCATAAATACGTTACGAATTTTGATTATTGACGAAAATGTTTCGGAATTTGTATTGGAATTAACAACTTTTAACTAGATAAGCCAGTTATACTCTTTTCTTACACTGGTAGAATAGTTGCCTCGAACCAGCTGTCTACGTTTACAATAGAAGATCGTTTTGACAAATGAGAACTGTGTGTGAATATTTGCACTTAAAACCGTTAATTAATTTCTGCTTAAAACACAACCTTAATAATTAATTCTATGATTCCATACGTATATTATTTATATCAGCGTATTATTATTTCATTATGTTTCCTTCTTTTTTAACAATATGATTGTTACGTGCCACAGAAAAATATTTAGAGTATTTTTTATCTTAGAAGGAACAAAAAATATAGAACAATTCAAGGTAATAATGTATACGTAAAAGGCACTTTGTTAATATTAGATGTTCTTGTCTCTTTTAACATGGTTAAGTGGTCTAAGAATTAATTGTATGTACAAATATTTAAGTATTTGAAGGAAAATGAAGAGACTTTAAATTTCGCTCAGAAGGAGCTTACACCAGAGAACAAAAAATAAAAAAATAAAAAATAAACATTTTTTTTGAAAAATACCTGGTTATGTTGTTGTTTGGTGCTGTTGATGCTGGTCCGGATATGGTGTTGTTCCTGTTCCGGTAGTCCTCGGCTGCTTCCGGTGATGTTAGCACTCGTCACTTTCACTGGTTGCTAGTTAGCGCTGCGAACTGATGGGGTGGGGCTCTACTTGCCCTTTAATTGTTTTAATTTTTGCACTTTCACAATTTGCTGCGCAGTTGTTCTGTGTGTTTACTTTTCAGGTCACTCTCTTCTAATAGTTTTTTTTAAATTGAGATCAATGTCAATTTTGATCAAAGGTCGCGGTTGATCAAATTCACCAGCGGTTCACCAAGGATATCCAGGAAAAATAACACGCACTAATCACACTTATGAGGTTTAAAATTGTTCATTGTTCCTTTTTGCACTTGGGGAAAGGTTGTGTGTCCATTCAGTTAGAGTCACCAATGTGGTAGTAATTAGTCAGTGCGTCGACACGGACGCGGGTTTAACTAATTTCCACTACTTAATTCACGGCGCGAAAAGGAAACAAAGTTCTCGGGATAAAACACTTCCCAAACGGAGCGAACAGAATGAAGTAAAAACACACTGGTTGTTGTTTCGTTGAATGTCTTTATTTGGAAGGAAGCACTGGTGATTCCATGGCTGCAACAATATTCCATTAGTCTGCGACTATATCAGCTTATTTGTCTATTGAATTTGCATTAATGCAGTTAAAGTTTTGTTTTTTATTTATTAAACACAATTCAAAACGGAACACCCGCAACACCACCCGACACGACAGGGGAAAACAATTGAATAAAAATTGGTACTAGACTCCAGTTTCCGCGACGACTCCTCTGATGTGACCACTCTGGTGTGTAATATCTGACTGACTATTGGATGTCTCTTTACAGACATCCAACGAAAACGAACCTAAAGGATTCGTCGCCAATGGCGAAGGTCCAAACAAAAGGAAAAGGGAAAAAACTCATGTAGCAGATCGAATCGGCTGCTACATGTTTGGGCAAGATAAACTGCCGCCATACGCAAGGGATAGATTCTTGATTGACGTGAGTCAATAAAACCCTTGCCGAAGGCAGAAATCTATCTTGGAAAAATGTATCGAACATTGGGCATGGCCGTTGTTAGATCATCTAGCATAAACAAATTTCGGTCTGGTGATTCGATGCATGTTATGTTAGGGATGTGTTAATCCCGTTGAAAGGCACTGTCAGGCGAAAGTATCCGCTTGAATGTTTACTTTGTGTAAACTAAAATTGGTGGCCATGACCGATGCTGGTGATAGTTCCAAGAAACGGCAACGGATCATAAAATCGGTCATGCTTAGATCCAAGCAAAATATGCGCGCCCGAAAGGCCAATGTTTGATTTGATCTTCTTTACTTAAGGAAAGATAGATCGTAGACATGCCGTTGGAAATCTGGCTTGCAGCTGTGCAAGCAACCCGAAATAATGCTAGGTCAATGAATGGGTACAAAAATAACACACGGAAAGATCAGCGTGTGTTGGTGGATATGTGCCATCCATTGTTCGGTCGCGGAAGCTCGGTTGATGAACCGATGTCATGGCAAGATGATAATCTTGCCGTGAATTATGCTTTTAGGTATGACCGTGGGGAAGAGGTTTGGAAAAGCACCCAAAAAAGGTAAGCTGCCTAATATATATTTATGTCGGTTATCCTTGGGGATAACCGAATTAATTCCAGCGAATTGGTTGGCGGTTAATGCCGTAGCAAGGCTGCATAATCTTGCCGAAAATTCGACTTCAAGGTAAGTCGCATCGCCGGGAATGGTGGGGATCGAGCGATGCGTGGCTCTTCGGGCCCTGAAAAGCCCCACAGTCCCCCCGCAGATCCGAATGGGAGACTAGTTTACCTCCGGAATTCTTTATATCAAAAGGTACCATCATGACTTATCTCCGTGTCAGTCCGGGACATCAGCCACACATCCGAAACACAGTCGAATCATATATTTGTTTTGTCTTCATTTATTTCTAGGTCCAAGGGGGAATTTCCAGATGTTCGCTGTTCTGCTGCTGTCTTCTTCCCATGTAATTGTACCAGTGCCAGGTATCCTGTACTGCTCATGGATGAGTACCACGTCGGCACCATATTCCTTAACCGTTTGGGAAAGAAGATCTTGGGCGGCTTCACAATGGTTTAAGTTAATTTGAATGCACTTAAGTTGTCCATTTTTATTCAGAAAGTTGGACATCGTGTTTTTAAATACTCAGCATTTGTAACTCCCTGTTGAGTGGTGGTTACCGCCTTCCCACGCTGATTCACAGAACATGCACTTGGGTTGTCCATTACAGCTCATCGCTTTGTAGTCTTTTCCACCCCCATTTCAAACAGCTTGTGGCGTTTCAAACAGATACACACAATACACAAGCAGATACTGAAGAACACCGAACTAAAATCGAATAAGAAAATGCATCAGAGCCGTATACCATAGCGATAACATGACAATTCCACATCAGTTTAGTGTACTTGAGTTTATAAATCGAATTCGTACACACGGCGATGGCCTAATGGGTTGCGCTTTGGTACAATTTTTGGTGATTCTAACTGTCATAGCGTGAGTTCGAATCACACGTTCTTCACTATCATCCAAAATGCTATAAGTTTTCCGAACGGTCTTTTTCGAATTTGCAGGATTTCGCCATATGTCCGTAATATCAACATATGAAACTGGGTGTGATGTGTTCTCATAGTCTGCATCTCACCCATCCGACACGTAGGAAACCTGTAAACAGCAATATGCTAGCTAGACTTTTCTCTTGGTAAGCCGATCATGGCAGCCTGTGTTCCATCTGGTATCCGTCTTAAGCTCTTTACCGCTTCCTTTGGAATCGCGTTCAGTGCAGGGAACGGTGAGCATCGCTGTCAGGATTTCCTCTACAGTGGTAACCCCATCCAAGTCACGACACTCGACCGTGAATTCCTGTGACACTGTTTTCACATGAGCATCTTTCTTTTATACTTCTTTAATACCTTTTGACGTATATGTGCGGGTGCGCTTTCGCACATGCGTTATCATAGTGATACGTCAATAAAATGTATCCCCACAGTGCGAAGCCCTTCATCATGCAGTGGCAACGTCGTCGCTGGAACAAAGACGAGGGCTCTTTGAGTTGATCTTCACAGCGATGCCCGTAGAGTCTTTATATCAAGAACTCAGATTCGTCCGCATATCCGTCGGTATACTATAGCGTTTGGAATGATAGTGAAGAACGTGTGATTCGAACTGACGCTATGACAGTTAGAATCACCAAAAATTGAACCAAAGCGCAACCCATCAGGCTACTGGCCGTGTTTAGAATTCGATTTTTAAACTCAAGTATATTCCACTGATGTGAATTGTTATGTTATCGCTATGGTATACAGCTCTGATGGATTTTCTTATTCGATTTTCGTTCGGTGTTCTTCACTATTTGCTTGTGTTATTGTGTGTGTATCTGTTAGAGACGCTACAATACTATTTGCACTTCTTCGCGAGGCCAAGTACTTAATTATCCCCAGCAGGATAATGTCCCGGCGGTACCTCGCTCGAAGATTTTTCTTGGCGTCAAGGCTGACGAATATTCCTTAATCCATCTTCTCCAAATGTGATCCGACAGCTAATGTTCTGTTCTGCAAATTGCCTCCCCGAAGAACTTGTGGTCTTCGAATTTGGCTGGTTATCCAGGAACGCTCTGGTAGCAAATAGTTGGGGATAAGACTCTCTTTGTTATATGTGTCTATTCTTATAGGTACGGATATGCGTAAGTGGGTGACGACCTCGTTCATCAAATTGTGAAGAATCTCTTCTAATAGTGACGTGATATGTAAAACAGCATCTAAAACTATTTTTACTGGGCACATGACCCTTTTTCATACAGTGACCACCTTGGGACATCCGAGTGGAATGAATTTCATTGTTTGTTTTCAAAATCCGAGGTTGTTTATTGTCTACCATCTACAGAATAGCAACGCATGGATATCTTCCAGTTCCATCAGGTCCACTCCTCCTGTCCGATATTGGATTCGCCCCACGTATAGGTCATCTCGGTGTGTTCGGGTCTTCCACGCACCAGTGCATTCAGTCCGCCAATCTTCCAGGTCCAGCAGGTGCACTCCTCTGATACAGTCGGTTGCGGTGCCAATTACAACATTCCGCGCGTTTCATCAGTGCATCTCCGCGCACGTGCAAGCAGCTGCGTGAATAATCTCGGTGTGGATTCCAATCTCCACAAAACATCATAAGCGGGCAAAGGACGGCAAACCTGATAGACTGCTTGCAGAACATTGCGAGCGAATTAACCGCCGATCATAAGGCATACTTGGCGCTGGATCATTCAGCCAAGTATATGCACATGAATGAAGCACGGTTAAGAAGTACATTGTTTGTTCTTGATGGCTGCAAAACGGATTTCTCAGTCGGCTATCGATTGGGCAGCATTGGGTAGACGTGTTTCGCCAGCCCAGAAACCACAATTCCTGGCATTTAAGACTAAGTCTGATGTTTACGTCCGTGCAATGAATGCCAATCCTAAGACTCCCCCAAATTTGAAGTGGGAATAGCACAAGAGAAACTTGTCAAATGATCCCATGGTCGATAAATTCAATACCCAATATGAAGCATTGACGATTTCCTATCCAACGGATAATATGACTTCACAAGTTGAAGCCCAAGTTCAACAGACAAAAGCCGATATAGCAGAATTTAAGAAACAATCCGATGGTCGCATTGCAGAATACCAACAGCGGTTAAATACATTGAATTCCCAGATACCCTGTAGTCAAACGGCTATGGAAGAGTTCTACGATGCAGTACCTGATCTAGCATTGGACTCCCTTAAACGTCCTACATTCTGGCCGCATCAAGAAGAGGAATTTGCTGCACGCTTGGGCAAGACTGCTCCAACTCCGCCACCAGCTCACTAGACACTTCTTATTCGATGCATCATATACACGAGTATTTAAATAAGTGTTGTATCTTGAAATGATCATGTAATCAGTAGAAAGGAATCAATAATAAATCGTATTGCTTGAGCAAATAAAAAAAAAGGTATTAAAGGTGGTACGTACATTGCTGTATCTCATTGGGTGCTAATGGATTTCTGTTTGCCCGTGGAAGGTGTATTTCAACCCAGCAAACAAATAAAAAAAACAAGAATATAAGATGAATTCAATTTTTATTGTACAAAAGGAACAAGTCACCTGCTTTCCTTAATTCGCAGCATGAACTCCTTTAAAAAAAAAACTGTCCTCTGTCTTTTCCGTTCAAAGGCAGTACCGAATACTTTAATTTACAAACATTTTAAAACGCGATTAACTGCCACTTAATTACCGGTCATCATCATCATCGGCACTACAACCGGGATCCGGTCTTGGCTTTATTTAACAAATCTCTCCACCGGTTCCGATTTCGAGCTGATGTCATCCAGTTTCGCACTCCCGGGCTCTGGGCGTCCTGGTATACGGCATCCCTCCATCGCAGACAAGGTCTGTCGCGCTGTCTCCTTCTATACATCCTGCCGCAAAGGACTTTCCGGGCAGGCTACTCTTCGCTCATTCGAGCTAGGTGTCCCGCCCACCGGACCCATCCGAGCTTGATTTTGTTTACAACATTAGCTTCAAGGTAGATTGCGTACAACTCATGATTGTAGGGTCTCCGGAATCGTCCTCCCTCACATATGGGGCCAACAATTCTCCTTAAGACCTTTCTCTCGAACGCGGCTAAGAGTTCAGAGTGCATTTTATTGAGCACCAAAGTCTCGGATCCATACATGAGTACTAGTAAGACCATGGTCTTGTACAGTAGTAGCTTGGATCTTCTGGATAAATTTCGGGATTTAAAGAGCCTTGATAGACCATAGTAGGCTTTGTTGGGTTTAATCAGCCGTTCGCGTATTTCTTCTTCCATATTGTTGTCGGCTGATACTATTGACCCAAGGTAGTTAAAGGATTGCACTACTTCAAATTCGTGCTCCACTATCCTGATAGTTTGACCAACGTTAGGTCTTCTCTTCGGTCAACGTTAGGTCTTCATTACCGGTAACCTTCTGTTTTTTTTCTGCCCAGCACCAGCCGTTGAACAAGAAAAAATCTCCTCCACTACACAGTTGTGTTGATCTCTTTTCCAGACTCAGCGATTCCAGCAACGGGGTCGGCTATCAGCTAACTGAATTATCTCCGCAATCAGCGAGCATTCAGTGGCATGGCTAATTACGAATAATCTTGCAATTGTATACTTTCAGGCGTTGTAAATGTGGAACTTCGCCGAGTCAAATGAATTTGTTTGATTGTCTGATCCAATTGATGAAATCTTGTTTGTTGTGCTGTTGCTTTTGCAACATCTTCCCGGGCCGGCGACTGTGGACCAATAGGGCTTTTCCTTCCTGTATAGATGAGTCAATGATCGTCTAGGGTGTGGTTGACACGGGATGTTGCAATTGACAATAATTTTGAATGTTGTGTCGCTCGTAAACCGACACGGTGCAACGGTAGGGTGGCAATTGTTTGACATTGGTTCCATTAGTGGGTTTGGATTATCAATTATATTTGACTTTGTTATAGTGGCATGAGTATTTCAAATTATAAGTGCGCCTGTGTGTGTGGTATGGGAGGTATTCTATGCGATGAAAGAGGTCACTATTTTATGTGTGTATGGTGTGTATGTGTGCATTTTAGTTGAGTATGGACAAAAAACAAAGTTTCGCTATTGAATGCTTGTGTATTCTTGGATTCGTCTTGTTGCCGTGATTTTTGGGTTTGGGTTTCCGCATTCTAACCTCGTGTATGGGTTTCTCGTGCGTCTTTGTTTGCGATGGTGGAACATATTCGCTAATTTACCAGTGCTGGTGTGCTGTGAGCTTGACGTCACATTTTCCAGATTAAATGGCGTAGAAATTCTAACCGGTTCTGGAGTTACTGACTGAACCATTTTCGGTTGAAGGAAGACTGCTGGTGAAGCCGTGCCAGACAATCTGATGTTCTGAGCTGGCATAACAGGTGCAGTTGTCGATATTTGCAAATCTCCTACATGTTGTGGAGGAGGTGCCTGAAAGGTGATGTTTGCCGTCTTGATTGCGGCAACGATTTGGTGAGTATTTATATTATTCCAATGGTTGAGGTCAATATTCCGGTTGATTTGATTAAATCCTGCTAGGAAAAACTGCGTCGGCAATTGCGCAACGATCGGACCAGTGAGACCATTTGACATTTGTATTTGAGCGATGTGGTTGTCATTAAGTTGACGTGGTAATAGTGCAGCCAGACCTTGATTCGGAATGTGGCCGTTTAGAAATAGCTGAGATCGAGGTGCATAAGATGAGGCCGATGATTCAGCATGAAATCCACTTTGTTGTGTTAAAGTCGGTTGTGTAGCGTTGTTTTTGATAGCTTGTACGTTCGCCATTTCTGAGTATGGCCAGCCTGTGCTGAAACCAGAAATGTTGAAGTAGCTGCCAACTGCATAGGACTGTAGCGTTCTACGAACGCACAATTTCACCCAGGGAAGGTTCCTACCCTTCTAGGAACATACTTATCTTATCATTACACCCGCCCACAGACACGTGTCCCAAAGCTCCTAATCATACCTGTAACAAAGGTCATAGGAAGCTGCAAAATGCGAACCCGTTATAAAAAGAAGCAAGGAACTGAACGTCCCAAAGCTTTCAATATCAAGCGACAAGTCGATTGTAGCATACCTGAAACAAAGTTAAAAGCATCCATTCATCTTATTCCTAAAGATGAAATGCGCCGCACTCCAGCACTGCACAATCCGAAATCCTGAACATCTACACGACGTTACAAGGATCTGTTATCGCCAGCAAATTAGCCGCCCAACGGTTGCACATGCGGGTGGTCTGTCACAAGATCACCAAATCTATCACCAAACAAAAGATACGGCAACCGTAATTATCTCAACGAGATAATTCAAAAAATGTATGAGGTTTAAAACCTACAAGGGAACTACTCCTATCCCACGGTTCCCTTTTTGTATTCCACACCCATTAGAAAGATCTAATGGATTTCGGGTGTATTGACAAAAGTCAAACAAAACCCATGAACCACACATTGTGTGTCAAATTGCAGGATATTTTCGGCCGCGCGCCAGATTTGTTATGTAAATAAGGCGGCACACAATCGACAACCGTCGAACTGAATTTCGACCACCACCACGGATGGTGATAATGATGTTCGATGATGAACGAGTTTCTTTTTTCAGGAATGAAAAATCACCCCTGGGACGTGATAACATGCTGCTAACAGAAATTCTGAAGTTCTGTTAGCAGAGCAAATTGGGACATTTTTCCGTATAGGTACAGATACCAGTTTTTGAATCTGGGTATCTGAGTGGGCAGACAGGCAGTCTAAGTTAGATCGTCAACGAGACGACAAGTCGAATTGTGATCGTCAACGCGACGAGAAGTCGATACTGAACTTTCGAGCATCCGAGGAGGTCGAGAACGATAGAGAGCTCCATCGAGGAGGTCGCCAAGACGCGGTAATAAAGAAGAAGTGAGTAGGACTACGTTGCGAGTGTGTCAGAAGTTTTGTGTGTGTTTTCGTAGTTAAAAATAAGAACGAATTACGCGTCATTTATTGCAGAAGGAAACCGCGAAACTTATAATCAACGATAACAATAAAATAAAGTTCAAAACAATTTTCTTGATGTTTCCTTTTTAACCGCGTTCGCTCTGGAGTATATTTTCTATGCGGCAAGCAGTGGTCGGCGGAACACTTGAACAACGTATAAATCCGCCAAAGGACCGTCTGCGTTAGAGACCGAAACGATTGCTGTGGCTGATGTTGTTGCAGTTGGGGATGTGTCCCACTTACGCCGCTAATGCCACTGCTTGGCGTTGGGCGAGTTTCTCGATGGGAACTGATCTTTATGTCGGCAGCATTGCTTGAAGCCGTATTCGATCCACTGGTCAAGTGATCGTGTTGAACGTGATGTTTTCGATGGCTATTACGGCCGCCATAGAGATCATCTTGCTGTCCTTGAAGATTTGACGAAGTCAATATACCTCTTGAATTGAGAGAATTATCTGAAGTTCCCATAAGACCAGAATTATTTGTATTGTTGGATACTTCGGAATTGTAGCCGCCATCGGCCGATTCGAATTTCCGACGTCACAGTCTCAGAACGTAATTCTCAGTTGATGAACCCGGACTATGGCCATGACGCGCAGTCATGGTTTGGAGAGCAACATTATCTGCATGATGATTTTCATCGCAAAGTATATGCTGCTGCTGCGATTGTTTTTGCTGCGGGTGCTGTGATCGCATGTGATGCGCATTAGGAACAGCATTGCTGTTTAGATTTTGATGGTGTTGTGGTTGTAACATAAGTGGAACACCTTGCGGCATATCCCTTTGAACTGATATGAGACTAGGTAAGAGATGGTGCGTGCTTGGGTTATTAGTCGGAATCACAATCTGCTGACCAGCAGAAGCCTTCGCTGACAATTGTGCCGCTGTATGAAATAATCCTAACACTGGGTAATTCTCTTCCTTGATTGATGACTGGACCATATGCTCACTTGATCGCGTCTTCATCTATTGACTTTACCAGTTCTCTGTCGCCTTTAATGAAATCGTTTGGTCGACGCTGCATATTGTCCTTGGGTTCCTTCTTCTTGCTGTCATTCTTCTCAAAACTATTGTAGAATTTTGAAGCTGTAAAGGCCGTGAGTCCATGCTGTTAAAAGGTTAGAACGCAAGCGCCGACTTATCAAACCAATGCCACATCTACACGAATAGGTTTCAGCTAATTAGACTATAGATTTCTATGCGAATGCTCCGGTATACGGATCTGATGATTTTTGTTATTCTCTTTTGATGTTCTGCTCTTCAATATTGTGGCGTGTGAATAATCTGTCTGCAGTCCCAAACCAAAATCATGGAGTCGGTGTGAAATGAGTTAACTAGTTCTAAATGTACCGCTCTTGTGGTCAGATAGGTAAACATAACTCCCCAGCGCTTTTTGGTTCTTTTTCTGGCGATTTCTTGCACTGGCCCAAAGTGATGTGAGCTGTGCTGATAAAGAGGTGTTAATGGTGGTGCAATCGCTTTATTGCTAACCCTCTTATGGAAATGACTTGAGTTATGCTCTTCATAACTCCACATCATTGCCAACGGTATATTTCTCGTTTTGTTGATATTCATAGGCCCAAAATCCAGTACTTATGTCTGACCCCATTCATTCTGTTTGCGGTGTTACTGCCACGAAACGGTCTGTTATTGTGCAGTTGATCCTGAAACCGTCATCCAGTATTTTATCAGAAATCATAACCTCATTTCAGAAAGTTTATAGAATTAAAGCTGCATGTGGTATTGCTACAGACATACATCTGCATTTTCGTGGAGACCCCGGTGCACCTCTCGTTTACGCGATCATCTCGCCTTCAGTTCGTTGTGATGAAGAGGGTTTCAATCACAACACTGATTCAGTGACTATTTTCCTTAGTTAGGGTGTTCGGCCAAGAAGATAGACTTCTCGGTGACGGCATCAGCATCCACTGATGAATTTTATAGTTATAATAAAACTGCCACCCCAATGGCTCAGTTGGTAAGGAGGTTGTGTCTTGCGTTTGAATATGCAAACATAGGTTCAACTGACGACTCTTGCTATTGTGCAGTTCGGCGTAATTAATGAGTGATAGGTTGGGTCCCAAAACCCAGCCACCCGGTGAAATACCATCTCATTAAGTTATAAGCTCCGTGAAATGGAAATGGAGCCGGCAGAAAAAACAAAAGCACCTTAGGGCGCTGATTCAGCGCTACAGGTTTACCTTTCCTTTTATTATTATTATTATTTACTGGCCTGCAGGAACTCGGAAGTTCATGACCTCACCGACTCGGCTCCGCCATCGTTCCCTGTCCTGTGCGCTCTCCTTCCACGTTCGATCATCCGATCCGATCTCTTCGAGGTCCAATCTAACATTGTCCTCCCATCTCCGTCGTGGCCGTCCTGTCGGTCTCTTCCCCGTTAGTTTACCGTCAAGAATTCTATGCATGGTCCTATCATCGCCCATTCGCGCTGCATGTTCGGCCCATCTTAATATTCGCGACTTGATTACTCTCACTATTGTAGGTTTGCGGTATAGCTGTTCCAATTCGTGGTTGTGGAGTTTCCTCCATTGTCCTGACTCCTCGCCATATTTACCGCCAAATATACCCCTTAAAACTTTATTCTCGAATACGCGGAATTTGTTCTCTTCCCGTTTTGTGAGAGCCCATGTTTCGCATCCGTATAGAGCAATCGGCATGATTATGGTTCTATTACGTGATAGCAATATGGATTTTAATAGTTTACTGGCTGCATGCCAACTAGCGTTGCCGGAATGTAGTCTTTTGTTAATTTCCTTTGACGTTTCGTTTCTGGTCGTCAGTATCGTTCCCGGATATTTAAATTCTTTGACATTTTCAAATATCTTGCCCCTGACGTTTATATGTGTTCTCTGAGGTCCACCTGCTCTCGTCGTAATCATGTATTTCGTTTTGTCTTCGTTTATTTCTAGGCCCACCTCTTCTGCTGCTTGCATGATGATTTCACAGTTTTTACTTATAGTTTCGGGATTGTCGCCCAGAACGGCGATGTCATCCGCATACGCGATCATTTGTGTGACCCCGTTCAGGGATGATCCGGCCGTGTTGTCGTCGTGTACCTTTCTGATAACATACTCGAGTACAAGGTTAAAAAGGCATGGTGAGAGGCCATCCCCTTGTTTTAGTCCGTCCCGGATTTCAAATGGTTCTGAGAGGTGGTTTTCTATTCTAACTCGCCCTTTGTTTTCGTTCATGCAAATTTGAATGAGGGCGGCATATTTTTTCGGGATCCCCAGCTCAACCTGGTAGAGTCTTTGCCTTTCGACTGGGTCGTAGGCTTTTTTGAAGTCAACGAACAGTTGGTGAACCGTCTCTCCGTATTCGCACTTCTTTTCCAGCAGTTGCCTTATTGTGAACATCGGGTCGCTTGTTGACCGGTTCCGACGGAATCCGCATTGGTAGTCTCCCAATATTTCTTCTGCGTACGGTATGATTCTTACCAGTATGACATTTGTTAATATTTTGTATGTGATTGGGAGCAATGATATTCCTCTGTTATTTTCGCAGTCAGATCTGTCGCCTTTTTTGAAAATGGGGATGACTATTGCGGTTTTCCATTCTTCAGGAATGACTTCCTTGCCCCATATTATTTTAACCAGTTGGTGGATCTTTCGAGCGGTTGCCCCTCCTCCATGCTTCACAAGCTCTGCCGGTATGCAATCGATTCCGGGGGCCTTGTTGTTTTTCAGTCGATTTATCGCATCTACAACTTCGTCGAAAGAGGGCTCTGGGGCTCGGCTGTACGTACGTCTGGTGCGTTTATTTGTGGTTGATGGGTGCGCACATTGAGCAGGTTTTCAAAGTACTGCTTCCACCTTGTAACGATATTTTTTGTTTCTGTCAGCAAACAATTTTCTATGATTTTTTCGATCCGAGTCTTCTCCCATTCGCGTTTTTTACGTTTGAAAAGTCTAGTTGTTTCTTTCCGAATTGTCGCGTATTTTACTGCGTTGACTTCATCATATGCTTCTAAGTGGATAATTCTGAGGCGTTTACGTTCTGCGATCTTTGCCCTGCACTCATCGTCAAACCAAGGTTTGGACTTAGTTGTTTTCTTAAATCCTAATACCTCTTGGGCTGTTTGTTTGATTGTGTCTCTGATCGATGCCCATTTAGTGTCCACACTATTGGCTTCCTCTTCCTCACTACTCCCATTCTCTAGGATGGTAAATCTATTCGTTAGTTCGTCTTGATATTCCGCCCTTTTACGTAGGTCTTTTAGTTTATCAATCTCGAACTTTTTGCTCGTCTCCCGTGAGTGTCCATGTGGGTTTGCTGCAAGCCGCCTTCTAATTTTGCCCATCACTAGAAGGTGATCGGAGTCGCAATCTGCTCCTGTATATGATCTTACTTCAAGGATATTCGAGTGGTGTCTTTTGTCTATGAGGAAGTGGTCTATTTGGTTACGCGTTACGCCGTCGGGTGATATCCATGTGGCTTTATGGATTTGCTTGTGCTTGAACATCGTGCTCTTCACTACCAGATCTTTTGACGCTGCGAAGGTAATAATTCGAATACCATTATCATTTGAAACGTCATGTAGGCTTTCTTTACCTATTGTTGGTTGGAAGATATCTTCCTTTCCAATTTTCGCATTGAGGTCCCCGAGGAGGATTTTAACATCGAATGATGAGATCCCATCGAATACTTCCTCTAGGGTGTCGTAGAATGTTCCCTTCGTTTCTTCGTCGGTAGATTCTGTTGGGGCGTGTACGTTTATAAATACATAATTGTACCATGGGCCCTGTATTTTTAGCACCGACATTCGGTCATTAATAAATTGCACATCTTTTACATGGGGCGTAATCTTCTTGCTTATGATGAAGCCAGTTCCGAGGTTATGTGTATCGGTACCTCCACACACCAGTGTAAACCCGTTGGTTTCGATTACTTGATGTGGGAGTCGAACTTCCTGAAGCGCGACGATGTCCATTTTATACTGTTTCGCGTTTTCTACGACCGTCTGTATCGCGCCTGGTTTATATAACGTTCGAACATTCCACGTCCCGACGCGTATATCCCCCTTTTTCCGTTTTTCCCTACGTCTTCCTTTTGCCGAGTCGGTGTTTTCTTGATGATTTGTTCCCTTATGGTAGTGTCGGCTCATCACACCTACGCCTACCGGGTTTTTCTGGGATTGTTTTTTGTATATTGGTTATTCATTTTTGATCCCACGAGACTTGGGGTTTCAAATAGTCCGCCACATCTGAGCCCCGTTTTGATGTGGTAAAGTCTGCTTACTGCTCTGATTCGACCCGGTGTCAGAGAGGCGCCGTTATAATACAGCCGGTATACCCCTGCCTGCAAACCATCCAATGGGCACGGTGACGCGTAACACCCTGGATTAGGGGTGGTAGATCTTTGTGTGTTACTCGTCGCTAGCCCGTCTGACATGGGTGACCCTACTGGAAGCATATGCTTCCATCAGCATACCCTGAGTGATTCATTGTACTTTAAGCCCACGCACCACGTCCAGGTTTCTACCAAGCGGGGGTTTACCTTTCCTGGGAGAAGTAAAATAAAAAAATATATATATTACCAAAACAAAGATACGATATAAGGCTCTGATTTTATTAAGACAACTTAATTTTTTGAAGCAAAAGACTTCACTTGTGGCGAACACAATAATTTATTCATCATCACATGTTTGCTCACAAACTAACTACACTGTCAAATATTTGGTTCTCCTCTTCCCTTTGCGACTTTTTTTACAACATTACTTGCATCTCACTGTTGTCGATAGAAAATTTAAATTGTTGATTTCTGGCATCCTAGCCGTGGTCACTAGTAGGCTCAGGCTTGTTAAATAAGGCCAAGATCGGCGAAATAACACCAAGATATAGCCGAAGCAACGAGCGTGTTAAAAGCCAACAAAGAATACCGTCTATCAAACCTCTCCAAATGACGAAAATGTAAGTGAACTGGCGTACCGCTTAGAAGTACGCGTTCCGCCCACACCAGCCACTTTATTTCATACACAATCATTTGGAAGAAAAACCCACCTGAATTTAATTATTTCATTAAGCATTTTATTTGACTGAAAAACTTAGATAATTGTATTCTATATAAACTCAACATGATATTCCCACCTACCATTTAAAAACAATTATTTACACATATCTCAACATTTTTTAAATGTCTTATGGCACCATAATATTAACTAATCCAGGAAATATTTCTCCCTGTATGAGTCCGTATTCCACTCTCTCGCCGTCTACGGTGATGATGCCTTCAGACCCTGTCGGTTCGATCCTAAATGCAGATACTGGAATGATTTGTATAAATTCATTTTCTTTCCGTGGTATATGAGTTCCGCTGCTCATGTTTAACAGAAAATTTAGGAGCTGGGATCTGCTTACACCTCCGCGAATGATTACAAGCCAAATCACTCCGTCATTGAGTTTTGCTGATGGTGCAAAGTGGCAGTCTGTCCCTAAATGCGATTGATATGCGGCATGTACCATCACGAAATCTCCCTCTTCTGTGTTCCATGTACTGGGCACAGGACTCATTAGGGATGGAATGTTAGAACTTGGGCCGAACGTTTGTGAAATATTTTCAATGTCACTCTCAGCCGACTCCTCGGAGACATGGGGCTCGACACTTTGATAAGAACTAGCAGCGATTGAGAAGTAGGTGCTCTTACGGGATGTTGCTGAATACCAACTGTCGTTTCGTTGTCGAAAATCATCTTGATTCTTTGAAGTCTCTAATGATATGACGTCACCAAACTCACCGGAATCTCCACTTTCCGAAAAATCCGATGTGTCTGGTTTTGTAAAACATGTATCCATACTAACACTATGTTTTAGGCCGTTAGCTGTTTTATTTAGTACGTTTTTTGTACTAAGCTCTACTTCATTTGTTTGGGGTAGATATGATAGTTTTCCATGATACGTTCGCAGTCGGATTAGACGGTGTATCGACCATACTGTAAAACGTTGATAGCCAATAGATCGCAGACGCTCACTTTCGATGTCGATGTCTGATATAAGGCCCCATCCAACTGACAGAAATGAATACATTATCTGGAATGGATAAAAGACATGAGTTATTGTTTGAAAATTATTTTTTTAATGTATAAATAAAAAATATTAAAATTAAATAAAAACATAGACGGATTTATAATTTCTACGGCTTTACAATATTATGAAATTGTGTGGAAACTCACGCCACTCTACCTGTCAATCAAACCCATGCATCAGTGACAATGTGCAGGATGTTTTTAATGTTCCAGTTCGATCGTTTAATAAATTTTAAATTTAATACAACTCTATAACTTATATCCTACTGATAGAATTCAATGGGTTTTAACATTATGAATGGAATATCACGTCGGTAAAGAGGTCGTGCCCGGTTGTGACGCAAAGACGAGCTATTTTAAGCACATTTTTCATAACATTTCCGCAGACTTCTGATGTTATTTCAGCAATTTTGTTTTGAATGTTGTTTTTAAGTAACAAGCCCGTGGTTGTTTGTTGATATATGACTTTATTTCCTTAGAAATCGAAAGGGGTCGAATCAGGAGAAAATGTTCTCACAAAATGTGTGTGATGTGGTACTGTCTTGTGAAACGAAATGTTCTGCAGGGATACTTGAGCCAATTCGGACTCAGGAGATCTTTCCAACAATGTATGATGGTAGAGATGCTTACAACAATAGGCACCTCTAGCATTTTCAAAGAAATAATGCCACCGACTCAAATAGTGCACCATGCAGTTACTCTGGGAGTATGTAGTGGTCTTTGGTGTATAATTCGGGGATTTCATAAGCGGCTATTCACTTTATTAACAAGGCCAGCAAACTCGGAATTTGCTTCGCCAGTCATAGCTATATAAACAACAAAAATTATTTAAATAATATGTGTTGCAAAAACAACTCAACGAGTAAATTCAAAGCATCCGTGCCAAAGTAAAAGCACTCATCTCGACTACGCCTCGTGGTAGGCAACAGTGAGCTGACCCTGGCAAGTTTGAACTCAAAGTCGAGCTTTCAAGAGTCATCACGATTGAGGGAAATCTGAAGTATATTCTTTGGCATCAGGAGAAGGCAATGAAGACGACCTTCAGTTAGATCCGTTGCCAGCCGAACGAGCGTCTGCTGGACGATGAACCCGCTGCTGCGATCGAATGTTTTATCTACTAACAACGGAGGAGGACAACAGTTTTTGTTGCGGTGCAGGTTAAAAGGTACACCAACTTTCAGTGGTGTATTCAGTATTTTTTTGTTCTGTTGTTTTTAAATTGTGACAATTAAATTTAGTCTGCCGTTAAGTAATAAAGGTACAACGATCTCATGATTGCGATCTGCGGCTTAATTCTTTTGTTTTATTGTTGGATGCGGTTTTGAGTTTGAATTGGTTTTTCGATTTGTGTATTTTTGTTGGTTGTTTGGTTCGATTATTAAAGTTATTGTGCCCAGTGCGGCATTATTCGGAAACCATACAGAGGTAAAGCTATGCCATTTCCACTAATAATGATATGCCGGACCTTGGATCAATCACCATTGGATTTCTTCTCCTCTGCCACAGGTCTCCCAAGCTGTGCTGAAGTTGAGATCCAAATATCAAGCTTTGGTCCAACAGTGAATTCTGAAGCCTGGCTGTGCTGGTGGTGATTCGAAAATCGAAGACTGATGCGGAACCAATGTAAGGCGAGACAACAGGAATCAGCTACCGGTGAATTCAAGATTTTTGCTATATCCAGAGCGATAACAATATGTTGTATTAATTATAACACGTTGTTGTGACGTTAACGAGTCTATAATTTGTTATTGACTAGTCGCTACAACTGTCAAATGCCAACTGACAAATGCTCTCCAAAGCGAAATCGTTATTATTTATTGGTCTGTAGAAACCCGAAAGCTCGTGAACTCACCGACTCGACTCCGCCATCCCTCCCTGTCCTGGGCACTCATCTTCCACGTTCGACCATCTGATCCGATCTCATCGAGGTCAAACCCGACATTGTCCTCCTATCTCCGTCGCGGCCGTCCTGTCGGTCTCTTTGCCGTTGGCTTACCGTCAAGAATTCCACGCACGGTCCTATCGTTGCCCATTCGCACCACATGTCCGGCCTATCTTAATCTTCACGGCTTGATTACTCTCACTATTGTAGGTTTGCGGTATAGCACTTCCAATTCGGCTATGCACTCTTCGCGTGCGAGGCAACTTTAAGAACATAAGCCTCATAAACGTTCACGGACTTACAGAGGAGTCCCCTGACGACCAAAAGGAAAAATACTACGAGCACGTCGAGCGAGCCCTCAATGCCTGCACAAGATACGATGTGAAAATCGTTCTTGGTGATTTGAATGCAAAAATAGGTCGGGAGCCGGTTTTCAGGCACTACGTAGGTTCCCATAGTTTGCATGACAACACTAATGACCAACTATCACTATCTTGTTGGTACAGTTTCAGAGCGTGGATTGCCTTACGGAGACGTATTTCACCTGCGGATCAAGTTCTAATCAACACGGCTGCCTTACGCAATGAGAATACCAATAACACTTTTGGTCATGCGCTAGGACTCGCCCTCGAAGAGCTCGACGGAGGGAGAGCAAGTCCTGGGGCCAGAATGCAGGGCGTAAAAGAGAAATGGACACGCCTTATAATAATACTGTCATTAGTACTGCCAACTCCATCTTAGGCAGTAGTCGTAGAGATCGGAGCGACTGGTTTGATGATGAGTGCAAACTATCGACTGAACGTAATAATGTTGCATACAGGGTAATGCAGCAGTCTCATAGGACGCGGGTACGCGGGTAGGCGGGGATAAATACAAAAAGCTCAAAAGATCTGAAGAAAGGCTTCGCAGACAAAATAAAAGTGCCTGAAAAAAAAACTTGTCTGTGAAATAGAGAAAAGTAGAGAGCGAGGTCTGCACCAGGCGCGGAAATTTTACAGAACAATGCGCAGTATGACGCGGTACACACCACGCTGCACTTACTGCAAGGATAAAGCGTGTAATCTGATCACCGATCCTGAATGTACTCTGGAGCGATGGGAAGTGCACTTCAATGAATTGCTAAATGGTCAGCTCACAGAAGAATTGGAGGCTCCACCAATGCGATATCAAGACCAAATGCTGCCGTCACCAAGCATTGAGGAAACATTAAAAGCCATAAGACAGCTCAAATCAAATAAAGCTCCGGAGCTGATGGCATATTAGCTGAGCTGATCAAACAAGGGGGGACAGCGTTACATCACGCAATTCATGAGATCGTGGTGCAAGTATGGGAGCAACAGGAAATGCCGGAAGATTGGCGTCGTGGAATCATTTGCCCCATACATACGATTTTTTTTCTCTACGGACTCCTTTTCGTACCGAAGCACCCCACGATGGAGGATTAATTTCTTAAATTTAACTGTCATCTAAGGCTGCTTACTGTGGTTGAAAAATTTACATCATATAGACTACAGCTACGTCTATGTGTAGAAGCATACTACAGTTTTAATAATAATTTGAAAAGGCTGTTCAAAATATTGCTCGGTTACTGCCTGAGTGCCGCATCGTGTAAAGCGCTGGACTTAGGCTCGACTGGACGTGCGTTCAACTTACGGCGGGATCTCTCGACCGGACTTCTTCTTTTTTATTCTTCTTTTTTTATTCTATTTCGTGTTTATATCATAAGAACGTACTGTTTTTTATTATTTGTATCTTTTTGCTTCACTTTTTTTGTTTATTTTTTTTTCTTTTTTTCACTAGTTAGTTTTAATTTTTAATCCCAATTCTAAATTGTTCTTCTTTTATTCTTTTTTTTTTTTTGATTTGTCCTAGTTTTAAGTTCTCTACATTTACTTATTTTAATTTTAAATTTAAATTTAATTTTTAATCTATAATTTGTTATTTCTCTAATTTTTTTTTTGTATAATTTATAATTTTTTACCTCTACTTTCTTTTGTTACTCGTATATTACTCCTAATTTTTGTCAATCCTATTCTCTATACTTTACTTTTTATTCTTTAACTTTTAATTTTTTTAAATTTTTTTATTGTTATTTTTTTTTATTTGTTTGTTTTTTCTTTTTCTTTTTTATCTTTCTTTTTAATATTTTATTTACTCCTATTTACTATCTTAATATTCATAATTTTTCTTTTTTTATAATTTTCGTTCATATTCTTATTTCTTTTCCTGTTCCCGGTATTATTTTGAATTTACTTGATTTTTGTCAATTCTATTCTCTCATTGTATCTCGGATTTTAATTTCTCTTTTTTATCTCAACTCCCACTTTTCTCTCCTCTATTCTATTTGTGTCCCCCTCATTCAAATTTACTTACTTGCCTATTTATTTAGTTACTCATTCATTTCATTGTCACTTTTTCATCCTTGGTCCATCTGAATCTGCGCACACTATTTATTCGTACACTATTTATTCTGCCATTTTGCACTTTCTGTAATTCCCTCCCCCTCCCCCAACCATCGCATCTACCCCCCCCCCCCCACCCCCCATTTTCACTTATCTATCTTTCCCAATATGCCTTGTGGCAACTCAACCTGTGGGATTAATGATGCTAATGCCGACTATCTCAGCTGTAAAGGCATCTGCGGCGAATCTTTTCAAGCCTCCTGTGTGGGTCTTAATAAGCGAACACACAATTCGCAAAGGAACTCCCCGACAATCTCCTATTCTTTTGCGACGAATGTCTCAACATATCGCTCTCTCACGTCCTCCTGGCAATAAATTGCCTGAGCGACGCTAACGATAGTTCTCACAACTCCAACATTAAAACGATCACCAATAAAATTTTACATCTTGAGAGTAGTTTCAAGTGCATCGATGACCTCGGTTCTCTTCACCAAACGTATCTGACCGACATCAAATCCCTCAATGGAGACAGTACCAAAATGGTCGTGAGCCAAGTGACCAATGAAATTAATAACTCCCTCAACTCACCCACACAGGATCTAATTAACTCCTTCCGCACAAACCTCGATAGATGACCGCAGTCGACATCCAAGCGGTCGCCCGTACGGCATACCAACCCCCTTTTTGAGAATATTCTCTCCAGGCTGAACAGCCTTTCTGATGGACTTGCCTTGCTGCGCTCCTCCTCTCTAAACCTCCCCGCCCTGCCTGAACCAGACCCCCTACTTGAGGTTGACCTACAAAAACTCGACACTGTCCTAGGCGAGCTCGTGGCTTCCCGATCCCTCCTAGGCCAGCTTGACAGCGCCATCTCATCCTTACAACCAAAATTTACCGACCCCCACCCCTCACCTCATTGTGAGTTGTCTTTGTTCGAAGAACTACACAATGCGACAACCCCCCCCCCCCCCCCTCGCCTACCTACTTTACCACACTCACCCGCACCGCCCCCTGCCTTTTCTGCGACAGTCCCGGATGACAACCCGCCAATTGTCCACTTTGGTACTTCTTGGACTCGCGAAGAATGACTGGCCCGTATCAACAAAGTTAACCGCTCTAATAACCCAACTACCTCTTAGCTGCTAAAGGGTGTCCCTAAATCCGCGAGCTCCGAACGGATAACGGAATTCTTTCGAAAAAATTATAAGATTCCCGTAACAGATTGCATCGTGCTTTTTCCCTCCCATTTCGCGAATTCGATTTCAATTTTACCTCTACCGGCACTGAACCACTGACAGTGGTGATCCTTGGGGGATACCATTCTTCAGTTGGTAAAGGATTGAGTAGACGTTGCAATATTTGATTCAAAAACTTCTATGTCCTATTTTTCACTTTAAAAGTTGATTCAACACAACAGTGGCAATATCAACAAGCGGCACAAACAATAACAGTCGCAATATCAACAAGCGAAGTAAACCTCAACAGTTTTAAGTATAAATAGAGTAAATAAATTTAAGGAATTCTCAGCACACTCAGTTATCATACACAAGACATCAGTCATCAAGACATACCCAAGACAAGACAAGACTTTCAGTCCAGTTCATAGCCAAGACAAGAGAGTCATACGTATAAGACATCGCAAGCCATACACATCGTTATACTATATTATATTATATTATATTGTATTATTATACTATATTATATTCATAAATATAAATATAAATAAATAAAGGACCTCCCAAAACTTGATAACAATAATAATAATAAAAAAAAAAAAAAAAAAAAAAAAAACCTTGCGACTAGGTTTGCTTGTTTCTCTTCCTTTTGCTTTCATTTGTTGATTTTACTTTCCTTTTCGTCTGTTGCCTTTTGTTTCTATTTCATTTGCTGGTTTCTGTTTCCTTCTCATTTGTTGCATTTTGTTTCGTTTGTTGGTTTTACTCCTTTCTCGTTTGTTGGTTTTTGCTTCCTTTTCGTTTTTAGTTTTCTTTGTTGATCTCTGTCTATTTTCTCCTTTTCTTTCCTTGTTTCCGCGCGCTACTTGTCTCTGTCGCTTGTCTGTTCACATATTTTGTGGCTGATACGACATGGACACCTGCTCTTCTCGTGGTGTGGCCCATCAGCCGGATCAGGGCATGATGGCTCTCATAAAGAGGCTGAAGGAGGACCTCGAGGCCCTTAGGGCTGAGAACGCGGTCCTAAAAAATAGATGGGCCCGGCTGGAGGCCGCCCCATCCGCGTCCCTTTTCGGTGCAGGTTCGGAAGCTTCTGATTCAGAATCAGAGCTCGAGCCGGAGTTAGAGATTGTCACCGACAACTCTGACGATTCAATGGACGGCGTTTAGTCGCGTACCCCCACCCCAAACTCATCTAGGGCGCCAAAACGAAAAACGCCGCTCCCAACAACAAGCTGTGAGGGAGGACCCGCCAATAAGCGCGTCGCTACCGGCTGCCCGCCAACACCACCCCCATCATCATCATCTCCCGTCCCCAAAAAGTTGTCGAACCCCACGATAACTCAAAACTACCCGAACATCGTGCCTCCGCAGGAGTCCTGCCCTCCGAGGCCAACTCCGGTGGTCAATCCAAAACCAAAGGCCGCTTGTGTTTCCAACACTGTGCAGCCAGAGGGCGTGGTACACCCACCGGTCTCTAAGAAGAAGCAGCAACCCGGGGTCTTTGCACGAGACCTCAATTTAAAAAATTTCGTCGGTGACATGAACCGACTAGGGATCTCTAACTTCAAGGCAAAGACCTTAAGTCCATCCCTAAACAAAATCGTGACCTACGATAGGGAAACCTATCGCAAGGTTAACGACAACCTTAAGGCCAAGGAGGTGAACTATTACACCTTCACTCCGGCCGACGAAAAGTCAAGGACAGTCCTCTTAAAACGAGTCGCTGCCTCCTGGAAAAAGGAAGACATCGTGCCAGCTCTCCAGACAACATTCCCTAACGTCAAATTCATTGACGTCAACAAATTCTCTCCCCCACAACGGTTTGTGAACATCAGACCGCAAAAATACAGCAAGCTGAACATATGGCAGCTTCACCTTGCCCCAGGAACCGACATAGATTCCATAATACGAACAAAGTCGCTCCCAACCCTGCATCAGCAAGTTGTCTTCGAGGTATTTCATAACAGAGAAATACCTCAATGCAGACGTTGCCAACGTTTCGGGCATGTCTCCCGAAACTGCAACATGAGTCGCCGTTGCGTTCGTTGCGGAAAATCCCACGATATTGGCAAGTGCGAACTACCGCTAGCGAAATACGATCCGGCAACAAAAGTGCAGAATGAAATAACACTGCCAACTTGCTGCAACTGCGGCAACAAAGGGCATCCGGCCAGTTATAGAAATTGCCCTAAATATAAGGAAATTAAACAAAGATCCAAGGAGAGTCGAGCTAAGCAAACAGCCAAGTCAGACTTCGGAAAACAGGCCACACAAAACCTCATCCAAAATGGATTCACATTTGCCGACATGCTTAGGGGTCAGCAGGCAAGGAATACAAAAACCCTTTCAACTCCTCCCCCTCAAAAACATATTCAAGTCCCTAAGCGAGCCCCGGTAAAGGCCAACACGACGCCTCAAATTCAAGCGGTGGTGCAAAAGCCTCCGAGGGGGCAATCTTCAATGCTCGAGAAACTACTTAGTTTCTCTCGCTTAATTGAGGATATCCGACCCCGATATGAGAAACTATCAACCGAGGCAGAGAGGGGGGCCCTCCTTTTCACTGCATATGCAAGACATACCCTCCACAATGGATTCCAAAATTAAAGTTATCCTCTTAAATGTCAACTCCCTTGTTTCGCATTCCAAGCGTATGATAGTCTCTGACTTCATAAAGGAAAGCCGGGCGGACGTGGTACTTGTAACCGAAACTAGGTTGCATCCATGTCACCGTCCCGTATTCCCAAACTTCTCCATGATTCGAAGAGATCGAACCCTCACTGGCGGTCCCACCATCAACGGAGGTGGAACTTGTATACTGGTTAAAAGCGGACTTCGCCATGAAGCTATTGACCTCCCACACCTAGAGTCCATAGAGATATCTGGAGTTGAACTGCATTTGGCTAGTAATGGTAGAGTGAATATATACTCCGTATACCACTCGCATAAAACCAATAATGGCCCCATTAATCCCGAAGATATCGGCAAACTAATAAGGACCTCGGGGCATACACCCTTCATCATAGGCGGCGATTTTAATTCTAGACATCCCCACTGGAACAACTCTGTCTCTTGCTCAAATGGCACAAAACTGTACCAATGGTACATCGCAAACATGTATGCCCTCAACTGCGAAATAGTCGCACCTACGGTTGGTACTCGAGGTAACTCAATTCTGGACATATTTATTGTGTCCAAAGACTTACTTCCACAAATCACTCCTCCTCAAGTTTCAGCGGGTGTATCTGACCACAATGCTGTGACCACATTCATTCGCGGCTATCGAGCATCCCGGGCTCATATCAGATACATACCCGATTATGGGCGGACAAATTGGGACAACTTCAATATTACATTGAACGATAAACTCCACCACTTCTCTCTTCCCACTGACAGGAACCTAACGACGGTTGAGATAAACAACGTTGCAAAACGACTTCACGAGATTCTAGTTGAAACTTCGGAGACTCATGTCCAGAAGTATAAACTTGAAAAGACCTATCAGATTCCCCATGACGACATCACTCTTCGTCTCATCCGGGAGCGTAAAAAGCTCTGCAGAATGAGATATCGTCACCGCTTTACGCAAAGGGAGCCATTATTGCGATCCATTATTCACAATATTGATACACTGATAAAACAGAGAATCCAAAACAATCGTACCCGACAATTGGAAGACAAGCTGAAGGGTATTCAGATGGACCAGAACGTTTATAAAAATGTTAAAAAGATATGTGGCACTTCCCGCATCACTGGGCCAATTATGCACAATGGTGTTGTTGTCAATAACGACACCAATAAAGCAAATATCATCGGAGAGACCTTCGAAAACAATCACAAACTCACTCTCCAAGATGGCGACCCGGAAACTAATGCAATCGTTAGTTCAGAGGTCCACAGTAAGTTGGACGACTTCAACGAGCCAATTGTTGTCTTTAACCCAACTAACAGTGCATACTTCGATGACACACGTGATAATGGTCACGGTTTCATCACACCAAATACCCTACAGAGTCTGGTTAAATCTCGACACCCTAAGAAGTCACCTGGTATCGACAACATGTCATACCACTCGTTGCGAAGGCTTTCTGCCTTATTCTTTATAAAGCTCTCCATTCTGTTCAACCATGCTTACAACATGGGGTACTTTCCCCAAGCTTGGAGGCACGCTATTATTTGTCCAATAGCAAAAGTTGGGAAACCAACGTATCACCCCTCAAGCTTTCGCCCTATCTCGCTTCTCACTTGCATCAGCAAAATATATGAAAAATTCATATACGAGAAGCTAAATAACTTTGTCAGTGCCTGGCACCTAATACCTGATTTCCAATTCGGATTTCGAAGAGCGCACAGCACCACTATGGCTCTCAATTTATTTCAAAACCACGTCTGCGTGCGGCTCTTTAATAAGGAACCCACCGTTGCGGTAAGCCTAGACATTGAAAAAGCTTTTGATACGACTTGGATCGAAGGTCTCGCTTTTAAACTACTGAATACTGGCCTCAGTAGAACGCTATGTAGCATCATCTACCAGTTCGTTCGCAACAGAACCTTCCAAGTTAGAATGAATGGAAAGCTTTCCCGAACTTTTCACGCCGCTGCAGGCGTACCACAGGGCTCCATTCTAGGCCCCATCTTATTCAATATTTACACCTCCGATATTCCCCGCCCTGTGGACGGGAGAGTAAACCAAATATGCTATGCGGATGACGTCCTGGTATACACGTCAACCAAAGGCCCTAACCTCGCAACAAATCGACTCAACCGTCACTTGGACGAACTGTATCAGTATTACAGTCGATGGAAAATCCGACTTAATCCATCCAAAGCAGTAGCCATAATTCTGAGTAGTAAACACTCCCAACCTGCTTCTCGATATTCACAGAATATTCGAATAAAAATGGGAGATACTACGATTAGACCACAGGACAAAATGAAATATCTCGGGGTCACTTATACCCCAAAAATGAATTTCATCAAACATGTGACCCACATTCTCCAAAGGGGCCTCGGTCGGTCTAAGCAAATGCACAACATCTTGAAGTGGGGGAACAATGTTGACACCAAAGTTAAGCTTCTCTGCTATAAGCAGCTAATCCGATCTGGAATATCGTACGCCTTTCCCATATGGTCCTGCATATCTTCGGCTCAAATGGAAAGACTTCGGGTTTTCGAAAGGAAACTCCTCAGAAGATGCACCAATCATTCTAGAAGGCCTGACGGTCGCCATTACCCCGACTCTCACCTATACGAAGGCGCCTCCATTACCCCTATCGACGAGTACTTGCTTCAATTAGCATATAAGTACCTCGAAAACATTCAGAACAGCGAGAACCTACTTGTACGGGACTCTTGCGTTCTTGACCCTTCTCTCTCTCGATCTCTTCGGATCAAACCCCCACAATTTCTTCTTCAGTACAAAACTGAAGAAAGCACCCTTCCCAACAACATTCCCCTCTATAATAGAGGATTCCTGGACCCATCCCATAGGGTCTACTATTAACAAACCAAACACACGAACGCACAGTACAAGACGGCACAAACACAAACATACACACCGACCAAAGAGCAGATTATCAGACGCCAAAGACGTGATCTGCGTTTACTGCCGCACCCAAGACCCACCGGTCTTGTATGATTTCTTTCCCACCATCCCTCTATAAAAGTAGTTAGAGAACACTTGGACTAACACTGTCCACACTATCCTTGGATACCCCCCCCCCCCCCCCCCTTTTTTCTTCTCTTTTCAGATGCCGCGAGACCGAGCCCAACATCCTCACGGATGTGGGTGATTCTGGTTATCGCAAGATGACCAGAAGTCAGAGACAAGATGAAGGACACATATGTCCTGTCTCGCTAAATTCGGCCTTCTCGCCACAATTTTTTTTTTTTTTTTAAGGAATTCTCAGTTCTTATACCAATTACAAAGTGTACATAAGTTTTTAAAGAGAAAGCATCATCAACTTCATTCACACCAGAAGACTCATCATGGCATTGAAACCAGATAACCCAGGAACGACAATGCCATTATTAACATTATCTTGAGCTACATTTTTCATTTCGTCACAATTATTAATTGAGGAAATGAAAGGTGTTTAATTGCAAACCAAGTTCCTTGAATCACTTTGCATATCGCGGAAGTTGAATTGTGATGCAACACGACATTCCTATGTCGACTGACATTGCATTTCAAAGCAATCGCGAAATGGAAAGTGGGTTAATGGAAACCAATTTGCGTTGTCGTCATCGGGAGGTGTTAACCCCGAGGTGTAAACAATGGGTAAAAACAGCAAAGAAGATGAGTCTGTTTCAGAGTCGAGAATGGGAGTCTGATCTGGGTCTGCAAGGTGGTCGGCACTGTCGATGTTGTATGAAAATAAGTGAGATGTATGATATATAAAGAAAAACGGTCAGTTTGGGGAAGTGAAGTAGTGATTATAGCATTGTAAGAACATAACCAAGAATTGTAATTTATAAAGAAAATTGAAAAGTGTGACTAACAGTGTTAAGAAAAGCAATTAATAAAAAAAAGAAGAAAACAAAACGAAGTTCTATTTGATATTTCAGGACAACTCGTTTCTATTCTGTGACTTTGCTTGGTGCAATTACGGTTTCGTGACTGACAACTAACATAATCTGTGGGATCAACATTTGGCTTAGGAAGAGGAAGTATATTCGCTACATTCCAGGAATGCCAAATTATACCTGAATCGAACTGGTGTATAATATTAAGAGGCGTGTTTTTAGAGCCACGGGGGAACTTTTTGGGATTGCGTAAGAAATCGGGTCAAAACCCGCTGTTTTGCCTTTTGCAGTGTGCAAGCAAGCAATGAGTTTTGACATGTTAATTTTTGATTCACCGGAGATAACTGAGGAACTGGGCCAAAAATATAAATTGGAATTATTTAGGGTTTTTATATTTCCGTTGATAAAAGTACAATCAAATTTGGAGTCATCGGAAACTTGGTCCCCTGTTTGAGCAAAATGTTCAGCGTTGTAGTGTTTGTTTTTATTGTGTGTAGAGTATATGTACTTGTAATGCAAGGCGGCGTCTCGATCTTCTCAAGGTCAAACCTAATATTGTCCTCCTATCACCGTCGCGGCCGTCCTACCGGTCTCTTTCCCGTTGGTCTACCGTCAATAATTCTACGCACGGTCCTATCGATGCCCATTCCTGCCGCATGTCCGGCCCATCTTAATCTTCGCGACTTGATTACTCTCACTATTGTAGGTTTGCGATATAGCTTGTGGCGGTTCCGCCAAACCCCACGGCCCACTTCCCTGAAAAACCCCCATAACTACATCTCAATCGGCATAAGTTTCCGCTAATGCGAGCACATTAGCACCTTAAGTGCTTTACGCATCTAGGTTATCAAATTTATAATCTAAAAGTCCCTGTAAAAGAAAACTTACCATTCATGCATCTCTTCGCATACAAATTCCCTGTAAGAATTCTTTTCTACATATTCGGGAATCCCAAAACCTATTCAGTACTTTCGGTTGCCAGGCAAATTCCAACTTCCCCACACCTGCACCGCAATCTCCACCCAACATAAACATTTCCTACTACAAGGGCATTAATGCTTTCAACGCATTACATGAAAATTCCTGAAAGATTCTGTTCACACATCTAATGCATCATTAGAATTAGCTGGAAAATAATTCATCTGCATACATGTATTGTAAGTAGGAAAACTATTCCGGCACCATTGTTTGCCAAGCAATTTTGTCCCTCATGTGCACCCTAATCTTCCCACATGCACATATCTAGCAGACCTTTGTCCAAGGGACGAAAGCAAATACCGCACCTAGCGTCATGTGCCATAAACCGAATTCCTTCGCGTGTAAACATGCATAATATCCAACCAATGATTTGTTTTCCAACTAGCAAACAATCTCCAATTCCTTTCTCTGCCGCAACGAATTACCCTGCATATACAAAGGCAAGCAAGGGATTCGTTCGGCCGCCAACACATTAACACCATTTCTTCGATGCGTCGCGTCTATTTATTTAGCCGCGACACACATCTCAAACAAAGATCCAATTAGCATCCGACGAGTTTCGGTTTTGTTTGCTTTACCGAAGTCGCATCTCATGAATGCACTTATGCCCTTTCTTTGTTCTCATGGCTTTGATCCATGAAAGAACCAATGTACATACATACATGTGTACCGTGACGGTCTTCTCTATGAGATCGGTTTGGTTACTCCAAAGAGAGACTTTACGTCTCTCTTGGAATAGGAAAATGCGCCCCTTAATTAAGAGAGCCAGTTTCACTGGTCGAATTCCCTTGTCAGCGAGTAAATATCGAGGAGTCTAATTACGTCTGCCGACCACGCTGGTCGCGCGATCTCCCGCTCTCCGTCGCACGGCGGAGAAGTGTATATATACAGAAGTCGGGTCGTGAAAAAGGTGCCTCACCTTGTTTAAAATTCATAAAAATCAATTTTGTGTTAATAATAAGTTTAAGTGAAGTATAAGAACACTAATATATTTAATAATGGCTGAGAATAAAGAGAATAAAACGGAATAAACTAAATCTCTGTGTTTCATTTAACTCGTTTCCTGTGTTGTGAAGTTTTGTTTTGTGTTGCATTCCTTAGCTCAGTAACAATACGGTTTGGCGAAACCTTTTAGAACTGGTGGGTTGATGGTAGAATCCGCGTCCATGCCGGCGCACAGACCATTACATCCCCACAAGCTCTTCCAATTCGTGGTTGTGAAGTTTCCTCCATTCCATCGTGATATTTACCTCCAAAGATAGATAACGAGATGTTATTCTCGTATACGCGGAATTTGTTTCGCATCCGTATAGAGCAGTTGGCATAATTATGGTTCTATAGACACGGAGCTTTATATTCCGTGATAGCAGTGTAGATTTCAGCAGTTTACTGACTGCGTACCAACTAGCGTTGCCGTAATGTAGTCTTTTGTTAATTTCATTCGACATTTTGTTACTGGCCGTCATTATCGTTCCCAGATATTTAAATTCTTTAACTTTTTCAAATATCTTGCCTCTGACGTTTATATGTGTTCCCTGAGTTTCATCTACTCTCGCCGTAATCATGTATTTTGTTTTGTCTTCATTTATTTCTAGGCCCACCTCTTCTGCCTCTTGCATGATGATTTCACTGTTTTTCCTTAGAGTTTCTAGATTATCGCCCAGAAAGGCGTTCCAGCAAGCCTGAAAGAAACCCACGCACCCGCTGCTACAACTACCCCGGATGTATCACTACTGGAAACCTGGCACCGGAGACTGGGTCACATGAATATTAAGGATTTAACTTCGAGCCACAGAAACGGGACTATACGAGGAATGTTTTTCAGGCAGCCCACACAAGACATGAAGTGCGATATTTGCGCTCTCGGGAAAACAACGAGGCTTCCATTCTCGAAGGGGTCAGCGCGAAAAACCGGCATATTGGACCTGGTTCACACCGACACCTGCGGGCCAATGAGCATCAAAACATTGGGTGGGTCTGTATACTTCGTCACGTTCATCGACGATTGTTCTAGGTGGTGCACAGTGAAAATGATCAAAAGCAAGAACGAGGTTTTAAACGCCTTCAGAGATTTTAAAGCGTTTGCCGAAAAACAGACTGGAAGGAAGATCAAGAGCTTACAGTCTGACAACGGGACCGAGTACGTATTCAATACATTCTTAAGGAAAAACGACATCCACCACAGGCTATCAGTGACTCACACACCTCAGCAAAACAGAGTAGCCGAAAGAAAAAACCGGACCCTGTGGGATATGGGTAGATGGCTCCTCATACAAGTAAATCTGGACACAAGTTTTTGGGGAGAAGCAGTCAACACAGCAAACCACATCAGAAACAGATGTCCGACCAATACACTCAACGGAAGAACCCCATACGAAGTGTGGCCTGGAAACGCTCCAAACGTAGGCCATTTTCGTGAATTTGGATGCGTTGTCTACTCGCTAGAACGAGGACCAAGGAAAGGCAAATTCAGCCCCAGGTTCAAAAAGGGGATTTTCGTCGGCTACGCTGACAAATCGAAATCGTACAGGATTTGGCTCCCCGACGAACGAAGAATCGAAACTGCGAGTGTCCCGCCTCCAACGATTTTCGCCCAACAAACAACAAATCTCATACTGAAAGTTCGACGGTCGAATTCATCACACCGGATACAACACATAACGAAACCATGGCGAGAGATGAACAACTCGAAGTAACAAGAAATGAAGCAACCGGGCAACCAACAACCCCAACCAGCAGATCTGACACAATCATCACAAGAAGAGGACCAGGAAGACCACGGATAGAAACGACTGGACTCATGGGAAGACATCGAAACCTATTTCAAGAATGCGACATCACTTCGGAGACCGCGGGAGCAGTCGATGTTCCTATAAAAGAAGCAACAGGCGGTCCAGACACCGAGGAGTGGATAAATGCCATGGCGCAAGAAATAGAGGCCATCATCAAAAACGACACTTGGACTCTGGTAGATCGGCCGAAACAAGACAAAGTCATCGGCAGCCGTTTTGTCTTGCGGAACCAATGGAATCCCGACGGCACGCTAGAGTAAAGAAAGGCGCGCATCATTCTCCCAAGTACCCGGAATTGACTACCACCAGACGCTCGCTCCAGTTGCAAGAATGAACTCCATTCGAATTACGGCCGCCCTAGCCGCTCAACACAACATGAGCATCCGCCACCTTGATGTTGCAACGGCCTATCTAAACGGCGAGCTCGACGAACCAATTTACATGGAGATCCCCATACACATCGACGTTGCCCTGGAGAAATTAATCCAATCCGTAAAAAGCAGAGAAAACATTAAGGCAAAACAAATGCGAACGCAACTGCAAAAGGGGAATAAGGAATGCTTGCTAAACAGAGCTCTATACGGACTACACCAAGCAGGACGACAGTGGCACACGAAGCTGAGCTGCGAGCTCAAACGCCTCGGTCTCAAGCAGTCCACTGCCGATCCTTGCATATTCTTTGAAGGAAAAGGAAAGGACATACTACTGGTCACCGTATACGTGGACGACATTTTAGTTTCCTCACAAAGCACAGCAAAGATCGAGGAACTATCGAAGCAGCTTTCAAAAACATTTAACACAAAGGACTGTGGGGAGGAAGTGTGGGGAGGAAGTATGTACCAGCATGGGTACTTGGTTCACTTCCTCCGCCAACATCCTCTTACAGTCGCACATTGCGCCGCCGTAAACTGTCCGCAGGAAATTGTCACCAAAGAATGAAGCAAAACGCACCGATGGTAGTCTCCGGAATAAAACGCACTGATTTGGTTAATGTTAATTCTTTAATCGTTACGAGGTTGCTTTCACTTAGATTTATCTTTTAACATTGAACTGATTTTTCGAATTTAATTTAAACACCCACACGACGGACTCGTTTAATTACTCCTTTCGTTACCACGCACTAGACTCTAGTTATTATCGCTCCCGTCCGCGGAACGGAAACGGAAGTCCGCATCACTATTATCGTCGGCAGATGGAAAAGGACTCCCCGATATCCTCTCCAATAAGGATATCGTTTTTACCTACCGCCAAGTCTCTCTTGGTGGTATAGGAAACCAGATCTTGTAATAAAGGTCATGGTGGTATGTGTGGGATCGTTCAGATCGATGCTATTGACACGTGCAGTGGAACAACGAAACAGGCAGGCGGCAAGGACAATAGGGAAAAATGCACAAATGCGGGTCATTGTTTACACGATGCCTCGTCGCTATTTTCGACGTTGGGAGAAAAAGGTGCTAAAAGCAAATTGGATGTTTATGGCATCTCTGGCTGCAGTAGAAACCGGGTTCATATTTGCATTAGGAAATGCTGGAGAATTTGGTTTCGGCGTCTATTGCGCTAATTATATGCAGCTGCTTGAGTTGTTTATTGATAAGACAAACAAAAAAGGTTGCCAAGAAATGTGTATGAAAAGGTACATGACGCGGCTGGGAAAATAGAGGGCGCAATATTTATGGTCCCTGTCATGACGGTTACAATGGATGCAATCCGAATTATTTTGTTTACAAGAATTTGTCTGGTACCGAATTGGTTTAGAATACCAGATAAACAAGGAAAGAAATCTTACGGAAATTGTATGCGAAGGGATGCATGAAAAGGTAAGTTTTCTTTATAGGGATTTTAAGATTATAGATGGTGATGTATATAATGCGTGAAGCATTTATAGGTACTAATACTGTTGCATTAGAAAACTTAAGGGAGTTGGGTAGTAGTTATGGGGTTTTTTTCAGGTAAGTAGACTGTAGGGTTTGGCGGAGCCGCTACAGTACCCCCCCCCCCCCCTCCCTCCAGTGACGTAGTCACGAAAAATAGGTAGGGCTGTAGGGGTGCTCGAATGAATGGTGCTATGCTGGGCGGAGGGCTAGACACTTGACGAACAAGGTGGCCCTCCGCACTTCGGTAGGCGCTGTAATTAAATCGGGGGAACTGTCATGGTGACTAGTTCCAGGTTTAGTATGGGCCTTTGTCGATAATAAGGTGGACACAGATGTTACCGATTGATGCCATCAAGGGCAAAGGTGTGCGGCGTGGTCCATAGGCCTGTTATGGGTCTCATGGACCAACAGGCTTATCGTCCGAATAGGTCGGAACCCATCGGAAATCCGCTCACATCCGCAGTGACGAAATAGCGTGTGCGAGATAGAGGGGAACTTATCCCAGGGTAATTCCCATCCGCAGTGACGGGTTGCCGTGTGCGGGATGGAAAGGGACCAAGTCCAGAGCCGTTGTCTTTTGTCCATACTTTTGTATGGCGTATTGTTTGCCGCTGGGACTGGTAAAGGAGGGCGGGCTCTCAATTGCACGTTTTACCTATCGAGGGAGGACCGGTACATCGGTGCCAATGTAGCGGTAGCTGCGACCTCGACCGAATGGAAACCTGCTGTGAGGAGCCGGCCGTCGCGTTTGTTAAAAAAAAATAGGGGACTTTGGTTAGGGGGCTCCTCCGCGAGACAAAACCGGGCGTCCTATAGATTATATGCTACGCGTAGTAGCTGTTGTTACCTAAGGGGCCGAAAAGGAAGGGATTGGAATAGAGGGCATTGTATGCCAATATTTAACGAGGGCCTGAAAGGGGTTGAAGTATTACGCGCGAGACTAAACCAGGCGTCCTATTGATTATGTGCTACGCGGAGTAGCTATTGTTATATAAGGAGCCGGTTTGAAAGGGTTAAATTGGGAGTTACGAAGAGACAAGGAAAGGCGAGCTGGGTCGTGTGGAGTCTGTTGGTGATGGGCATTGTGCGCCACTATCTTGGTAAGACTATAAAAATGGAGTCTAAAAAGGGTCGCGTAATGTTGGGCGTGTCGACGGAGTCGAAAAGGTTGTATGGAGTTGCGTGTGGATGGCGTGTAGCCGAAAAACGTCGAAAAGAAGGAGTCGAACAATGGGGTTGAGCGGAGTCAAAAGACGTCAAATGTGGGTGACGTGAAGTCATGTGAAGTCGAAAAAGAGTCGAGCGAGTTGAAAGGAGTGAAGTTGATGGAGTCGAGAAGTCGAGTGTGTTGAGTTCGAGTCGTGTGGGATTGGTTAGAGTCACAAGCGAGGCGAACGCGGTTGTACACCGGTTTGTACCCAGAAGGGGTTTACAATATTTATTTTATTTTTGCCTCAATCTCGTGCTATTTGTGGATACGAATATATTTTCTTTTTTAATTTTTTTTACACAGGCAGATGTTTTAATTTAAACAAATTCAATTTCAATAAACAATACAAATTTGCTCAATTGAAGGCTATCGTGTAAAAGTAAATATTATGTGAAGAAGTTAGATACATATACAATATCGTGTCCACTTCTCACAAAAACAATATTTCATCCTTCGTTTGTGAATGGCAACTTTACAATAAGTAGTAATTGAAAGGTTTGCTTCTTAAATTATGTATTTACTTTATCGTTTGACAATTTTTTCTAGATTTCCTTGTGGTGCCTTTTTAATCTATTTTTATTCTTTAATCGTTACGAGGTTGCTTTCACTTAGATTTATCTTTTAATCTTTAACCAAATCAGTGTGTTTTATTCCGGAGACTACCATCGTTTTGCTTCATTCTTTGGTGACAATTTCCTGCGGACAGTTTACGGCGGCGCAATGTGCGACTGTAAGAGGATGTTGGCGGAGGAAGTGAACCAAGTACCCATGCTGGTACATACTTCCTCCCCACAGAAGTATTGTGCCAGGCATGGGAACTCCGTTCACTTCCACCCCCATCGTCTATTGTTCACGCGCTAAGCAACGCAACACAAAACAAAAGAAATAATTGCACCCAGGAACAGCAGGTGGGAAATTAAGCACACGGATTTAGTTTATTGTTTTATTTTTATTGCGTAATTTTTAATACCAAAACAATTGCAAACTGTTCATCATCATCATTGGCACTACAACAGGGGACCGGTCTTGGCCTTATTTAGCAAGTCCTGAGGCTTGTTAAATTTTCCATAACGATTTGTTTTTTTTTTTCGGGCAAGGTCATTAGTCTTGCGCCAGAGGCTCCCCGACGGGGAATCGAACCCCGATCTCCCGCGTGACAGGTGGGTATACTAACCACTATATCGAGGAGCCAAACTGTTATTCAATTATAAAAAGCCGTTTTTCATTTATTAATTTGTTTGAGGGAGAAATTGATCAAAAGCGCCCAAAAAAAAAGGAAATGAAAACTCACAGTAAACTTAATGATAACAAACTCACTTTGTTAATTTTGACATATCGCAGCTGTAGCTACTTATTCGACGTTTCTCCGCCGCGCGACCAGCGTGGTCGGCTAATGTAAATGGACTCAACGATATTCATTCGTTGTCCAAGGGAAATTTGGGTGCATTCGCTTGATAACTGGATCTCATAGAGGACGAAGCCATGATAACGAATCTGAAACACCAAGAAGGGGCATAATGTGCATCCAGGAGATGTGTGTTCGTTGAAACAAACAACTCGAATAATGGGTTTGTGTTTGATTATGCATCGAGGTCACGAGGAATGAATTCAGGGCAATTACAAGACAAAGGGAAAAACGACCTATACATCGTTCGGTAATGATGCCACTCATTAAATGAAAAATGGTTTTAGGATACCACAAACGATATGGATTGTTTATGGTATCGCCAGGAAGCCTATGGAGGAACAGCGTTCTTTTATTCACACTTGGGTGAGTTAGGGAAAATGGCTTCAGTGTCGATTGCGCTAATTAAATGCAGCTGCTTGGGCATTTTATTGCTGGGAGAAAAAGGTCGCCGGTCAATGTGTACGTTAAGAGATTTATCATACACATGGAAAAGCTGAAAAATAGACAGCGCAATGTTTATGGTCCCTGGTGAAGGTTACATAGTATGTAATCCAAATCCCATGTTATTAGGAATTCGTCTAGGGGAATCTGCCTGGCACCAAAGGTGCCAAATTGGTTTGGAATTCTTGATAAGTTGAGCAAGAAATCTTACGGGGAATTGTATGCGAAGGGATGCATGAAAGGTAAGTTTTCTTTTACAGGGACTTTTAGTTTAAAGATTTGATCTATTTAATGCGCGAAGCATTTAAGATTCTAATGCGATTGCATTAGTGAAGTTATGAGATTGGGTGGAAGTTATGGGGGCTTTTAGGTAAGCGAACCGTGCGGTTTGGCGGAACCGCCACAGGCCCTCGGCGAAATAAAGCATTGTCTTGGAACCGAATTTCATCAAGACAAGTAAGAATTGCGGATGACTCAAACCAAATACATATCCGAAGTCCTAGGCCGTTTCAACATGACCGATTTGAAGCCCGTGAGTACACCTCTGGACAGCGGCACTATACTACAGAAAGAAAAGGAGGAACCCGACAGAAACCTGAGTTAATTGGATCTCTCATGTACCTGGCCGTATGCACAAGACCAGATATAGCCTTTGCCGTGAGCAGATTGAGCCAATTCAACAGCTGTTTCGACGAGCATGACTGGAAAGCCGCCAAACGTGTCTTACGCTACCTGAAAGGCACGGCGAATATTGGGTTATCCTATAAAACGAGCGGGAAATGTCTCACCGATTACGCCGATGCGGACTGGGCCAACTGCCCGGACGACAGGAGATCGTACACTGAGTATGCCTTTACTCTTAACGGCACACCCGTTTCGTGGGAATCGTGTAAGCATAGAACCACCGCGCTATCATACACAGAAGCAGAGTATATGGTCATATCCGATGCGGCGAAAGAGGCCATACATCTACGAAGACTGATTAGTCAACTGGGATTCGCCTTACCAGACAAGCTGAAGTTATTCAACGACAACAACGGTGCTCGGAAGCTGGCTGAGAATCCCGTATTCCACTCCCGGAGCAAACATATCAACGTCCGACATCATTTCATCCGTGAAGCACTGGACAGCGGAACACTCTCGGTCAAGTACATGCCCACGGAACAAATGCCTGCAGACATTCTCACTAAGTCCCTATTCAAACCGAAGCACGAGGTGTCTCGACCTCTTAAGCCTGATGTAAATTCTTCGCACTGGTGCGCTCATCGAGGGGAAGTGTTGGACATCTAATGTTCTACATTAGTGTACATCCGACGCGCACACCGGCGACAATGAAATTGATTGAACTTGACGAACATCCACCATTTTGTATTTCGTCAAGTTGCAAAGACTTCCTGATGATGTACGTGCACATCATCACTCGCCTTTCAGGGCACGTCCATCCAACCACGTGTTATCCTCCCTTCGTCTCTACTACTCTTAAAAAAAACCATAGTTTTGAGATAGTTGCGTTTAAAGTATTAAGTTCTGTTTTACTTTATACGAGGGTGAGGTGAAAAGTTTCCGGCCTGACCTACACATGGACCCACAAGAGGTCTAATTTAACTTGCATTCTATAGTACTACGTCTCATTACCTTGCCTATACATTTTCAGGTCGATTGCTCTGTTAGTACACATTTGAGAGGTCAGCTTCACCCCATCCCCGTACATCATACGTTATGACTGTGTTCAATAAAATGGTTTAAATGAACTGATAAATTTTTTTCTTTAGTATTCAACAATTTTTTTTTTAATTTTTTAATAGTTTAGTCAATAAAAAAATGAAAAATTGATTTTTTTGAAAAAAAAGTTACAGTATTACAGTGAGATTAATCATTGCCATTTCTCGTTTTGTTTTTGTTTTTTGTGCATAATTTAAAGATTACGAAGGTGTTGTATCGGAGGTGTTTATTACGTAACCACTTGATAATTAGACGCATGTTATTAGAATTTTTTCCAACACTTTACCCTTGACCACAAGCACTTATCTGAAAGCAGCGCATTTGCATTTTGTGCTGTCATCAGAATAATATTTACTTTCATAATTCAATGACAGGTGCTTCAATACTAGCAATTAATTAAAGTTGTTTAGCACTCAAATGTAAGTCTCCTATTGAAGGCGAGGATGATGATTTTGTTGTGGAAAGATAAGACCTCAAGAGGCCCACTACGTTTCGTTTGTTTATCATCAGAACTTTGCACTTTGGTTGGCGTTTTTTGTTTTTTTAATTATTAACTTGTGCGTACTTTTGTCACGGAGCTTACGACGATTATTTTCAAGTCTTGCGTATTTCGTATTTGATATTCTGTCGGCTAATCAGCTACAAACCCATTAATTGTTATGTTAAACAAATTTCGTTCGTTTTTCGTTTTGAAAATCACTTTTTGTAGCTCCTACAACTATATTTGAACTGTCTGACTAGTCGATATAACACACAGAGTACATTACTTTAGGTAGTGTCGTTAACTTTTTTAGTTGTTTTTGTGGCTTTTTTTATAGGGAAACAAATTTTATTATTCTATGGCAATGCATTTTCTGACACGGCGCTGTATATTTTCATCTGTAGTTTTCATATTTGAGTAATCGGTTTTGATGGTAATATTATTCGATAAGAGTTTTTTAATTTGTTTTAATCGCGCCTGAACTCTGGACCTTGCAGTGTTTAGTAATATTTATAATTTTCCAGATTGTAGGAGGATGGAATCTGAACAATTAAATACTCATAGTTATACTCGTATTGGTATTAATGTACAAGAACGCAAATCATTGTCTACTTACAATTATTAAAAAAAAAAGGTTTATATACATATTTACAGACACGAGGGGGCGTCAACTACAAGAAGCTACACCGCTGTCGTTCGCACGACCTTGTAAGATGATGATGACGATGATGAATAACGCTTTTATTGTACAATAATTTAACAAATGTTTACTCAGGACTAAATGCTAAATCCTATTCTGCAAATTTTTCTTATTCTTAAAATAATTTACTGGCTCTACACGAGCACTCTAAATTACACGATATTGGTTTATGTAATGCCTTTCGGTGTACAATAATATTTTTATATTTTTATAAATTTTCTGTTAGCTGAATATTTTAGGAAAAAGTTCTCCGAAAAGAATGGCGAATCCTCTGGCTTTGAACTCTATGAACGGAATATTCACTTTGAAAGAAACACCGCAGGTCTTTACTTCTTTATTTAACACAAAAGGGTATTCATTCAGTTCTTTATTTATACATTAAGCAATTGGAAATATACACAATAGTTATTTGACACAAACGGGTATAAAATCAGTTCTTTATTTATACGTTATACCAGCGGTTTCCAACCTTTATGCTACCACGCCTCCTCAAAAAAAATTTTTTTTTCCGCGCCTCCCTTACCTTTTATTGTTTTAATTGATTAAATAATATAGACACGATTTAAATGATAACAACTTTATTACAAAAAAACACTGAAAACTACAATCAACAGAATAATAACAAGGTTTAGCTATAACATACACCTACGTGTATATTTATTTTTATATAAAATTATTTTTAAACATTTAAACCAACTACATCTATTGCATAAAAATTTAATGCGAGGGTTGTTGTTGTTTACTGGCACAAAGTTTATCAAATCTTGGGGGCAATGTGAAGAGTGCCACTGGTATTTTTTTTTTCGGCTACTAACCTGGCTCGATATTTGGTTTTCATTGCAGCCAGTGCCGAAAAGCCCGTTTCGCATAAATACGACGTTACAAACGGTAGAAGTGTAGGAAATGTCTTCGTCATGTGCCGGCTTTGGCACAGATTCACAAAGATTTCCTATCATGTTCATGTGTGAGATGCACTTTTAACTCATTGTCACGGTTATGAAATACTCTACCTATTTTCCAACGATCGAAAGTTCACTGTTCAATACAATGAGAAAAGAAACTCCACGGAATACCTCGGACAATCGTTCACCAAGCAAGAAATAAAACGCACGGTGGTATTGTTTCGTATGAATGTTGTTTATTTTTTGGTTTTCACAAAACTATTGTTAAATTAAGTTGCACGGTTTCAAGGATCACGTAATTGTCTGTGTCCGACTTCGACTCTGGGGTGCACTCCTGTACGCACCCCATGCTCACTCTACTAAGGGGGAAACGCGAACCAGCGCTGTGCGATCGTTGGTGGTTGAAATGAGACTCCGCGTTGCTCTGCTCGATGCAGAGCCACTTCGCAACTGGGGTGAGTTTCCTCGAGAGAGAAAATGTTTCTCTCGTGGTGAAAACAAGGAAGAAGGACTTGGTAATGTATGTGTATGTGTGATCGTGTAGATCATAGTGTTTATCGATGCGTTTCGGCAAAGGATAAACGAAACATAAAACAAGGGAAAAAGAACAAAGGGAGAAGTGACCTAAGGCATCGTTCTGTAATGAGGGTTCAGCTAAATAAATACGCTGCCACTCATTAGGTGCTAATAGGGTTGGGATACATCATACAATTTGTATATCGTATCTTTGGTCGTTGTAAGAAACGGATTCTTTATTTGCATTCGTTTATGCTATTGAATTCGAATCCGGCGGCTAAGCGCGACGTTGGTGATTGTTTGAAGATTCAAACAAAGGACCATTTCTGGGAGAAGTGCTTGCAGCTGAATCAATAGTTGCAAGTCATTGAGAAGCAATTTAGATGGTTGCACAATGACGGTTGTGTATATCATCTATGCCGATTGTATATGGCATCTATGGCGACTCAAGGGTCAGATTCCAGTGTAAATATTTACACTACTAGAGAATTCGGTTCTTGGCAGCTAGGCGCGAGATGCGCTTTGCTTTGTTGGTTGGATAAAACCCGCCGTGGATACAGATAAACTAGGAAAATCTGCCGCGCACGTGTGAGACAGAGAACGTAGGCAGGCAGGGTGCCGTTGATTGTTTCCATAGTTCATTGCGGTTACTTAGTACGGCAACCGAAATGTTTTTCTTTTCAGAAAAATGCAGAGATGCATTGATGAATGCGAGAATGGTGTACCGATTTCTTTCAGGGAAATTGAATAACGCATTAAATGCGTGAATGCCCTTGATGGAAGGAATGCTTGAGGGTACTAATGCGATTGAATAAGCAAAAAACTGTGAGATTTCTGGAGCTTGGGAGGAAGTTATTGGGGTGATTGAAAAGGTAAGTAGTGGAACCGCCACAGAAGCACTTGCATTGCCTTGCAATACAGAGATTCATACTCTCCGCTAAGATTCATCCAAAATTGAAATAACGTTTCATTTTGAAACTTTTGTTTTAGTAGGCTATCGCATGATAATTCTATCAGTTTTTCCTTTTCAATGGTTGTCAGCTCAAATTCGTCATCTTCATTGTCGATAAGTGGATTCTATACCCACAAAAACTTTGAGAAATCAAGGTCTTTAAAATAATTTGAAAAATGCAGCACTAAACCATCCAAGTGTTCAATAAAAAGATTCTTACTTGTTTTAATATTGGCTGTGGCCCAGAAATCTTTTGACAGTGAAAACATGTCCAACTCATTCTGCAACCACTCAAAAATTTATCCATTCGTAAAAAAAATATTTTATTGATATAAATTAAAATAAATAATAGTTTAAATACCAAAAATAAAGTTTAAACCCTGCCGACACGCTTCAGTAGACGCTTTAGCTACGAGTGACATTTAAATTTGAGATTATTGTTTTCATGCAACTAGCGTCGTTTTGTGCATTACCGAAACAGAGCGTTTGAAAACGCGTCATTTTTAAACCTCTCCACTCCAGATAATTTTTTTAATAGGAATTAAATATATGTAAATGTAAAAAAAAAATAAAAATAAACATGCACTGAATTTTCACTGTTACGTTAAGATATGAAGTTTTATTTATTTGTAGATATTATGGTATAAAAATTAATTTATTAAAAAATGTTGGCGCCGCCCCTGGCAATAGTCCGCGTCTCCCCTGGGAGGCGGGCCTCCCAGGTTGGAAACCGCTGCGTTAAGCAATTGGAAATATACACAATAGTTATTTGACACAAACGGGTATAAATTCAGTTCTTTATTCATACATTAAGCAATTGGCAATATACACAATAGTTATTTGACACAAACGGGTATAAATTCAGTTCTTTATTTATACATTAAGCAATTGGAATATAACACAATAGTTATTTCTTCTAACGAACACAAACGCAACTTCGCACCGTACATTAAATTACTTTTTGCCGTCCAGATAACACTTGGCAATTGACAGAAAGTTACTCTTTCAGTGGCCACTCGATTCAGACTGAATTCACCATCCGACCTAAAAACGCCATCCATTAGATAGAAAAAAAAAGGAATAACAACTTCGATTTTGCATCCCCTGGCCCAACTGACCCATCGGAAAACCATCTCCGACGACCAGTCCCAGCGAGGATGCACACACACACATGATTACCCCGGTCGTCCATGCTGAGCATTCCTCAGCATGTGAACCGTGGACATGTAGATATATTTTTCTGAAACGAAAGCAATGCCCGCAGCTGGGGCAAACCAATAAGACTAGGGTGTTTATGTTCATCTAAACTGCGCACAGCACTTTGGCTGCTCGTGCATGATATTTTTTGTGTCTTACGAGCAGCCAACCTGCACGCAGATAGGTAAGGAAAATTTACAAGTTGAACACAACAATCGAAAGGATTGCAGCTGTGCAATTTGATGTAAGGGGACGTTGGATGCTTATACGATCGGCGACTGTGCGCCGCATCTACGCCGATCGTACATCCCCCGATTGGTACTTGGTGCTGGTGCTATGTTGGTTTGGTCTTCTTGGGAAGCTAGGCATGGTTCTTACATTGCCTGTGGATTGGTTTAGCGACCGAAATGCTCGCTGTAAAACTGAAAAGAGAGGATATCTCCTGCACGTGTGCGGCGGGATTGAATAGACGATATGCGCGCCCAAATAGATTTCAAGTTGTATCGGTTGCTTAGTGATGCTGTGGCGGTCCCGCCAAACCCCACGGTACGATTTCCTTAAAACCCCCATAACACCCATCTTCCCATATAATTTCACCAATGCAATCGCAATCGGCACACAAGAACGCTGCACGCATTTAAGAGATCAAACCCATGATTTTAAATTCCCTGTTAAGAAACCTTACGCATACAATTTTCTGTAAGAATTCTTCATGACCTTTTTAGGAATTCCATAACTCCCATTGTTTCCCGGCAATGCATTTGCATTTGCCCCAGAAAACATTTCCTTTTCCAAGGACATGTAATGCTTTCAAGCATTATCTGAAATTCCTAAAATTGATCCTTAATGTGCATATGCACCATAAATACCAAATATTCGATACCCTTTGTCTGAGTTAAAATACTATGTCGTCAGCTTGTTTTTACAGCTGCAACACTAGCGATTCAATAGACAAACAATGATGCATTTCTCTCGTCGCCACCACTAATTGCTTGGCATACCTAAATGCAAGCAAAGGATGCGTATCGACAATTAACCCAAGAAACGATATACAATTTCCATGGTATAAAGTATCGTATCCCATTAACACCTTTTTACCAACGTCCGTCATAGCGACGTTGCATAAACATGACCCTCATTACGGAGCGAACCATTTGGTCGCCCTTTCCTTTGTTCTCGCCGACTGCCTTTCTCGTCGTTCCACTGCTTTCGAACACGTGCAACAACATTGAATCTGTTCGATCACACACACCACTGCACCAAAAAGGTCGCATTTTCTTAGTGGCCACACCCTTAAGAGAAAATTTTCTCTTTCCCACCATATCTCACCCTTAATTGAAGATAGAATTCAAGTCAGAGTTCTATCCAGGACGAGTCCTTTTACATCCGCCGACAGCCATGGTCGTTGCCTTTTTCGCTCCTCGTCGCGCGCCGAAGACGCAAAAAAATACTCGAGGTCGTGTGAGGAAGTAGTTTTTTTTTACCTTGTTAACAATTATAAAAATCAAAGCAAGTTAATGTTAAGTTCGAAGTAAATCAATAAAAAATCGGTGGTCACCCTTCAATTCGTGTTTTTAATTTTCTGTGTTGCAGTGACTTCGGCGTTCATAGATGTGTGTACCTAACCATTTGGTCGCCTTTTCCTTTGTTCTCGCCGACTGCCTTTCTCGTCGTTCCACTGCTTTCGAACACGTGCAACAACATTGAATCTGTTCGATCACACACACCACTGCACCAAAAAGGTCGCATTTTCTTAGTGGCCACACCCTTAAGAGAAAATTTTCTCTTTCCCACCATATCTCACCCTTAATTGAAGATAGAATTCAAGTCAGAGTTCTATCCAGGACGAGTCCTTTTACATCCGCCGACAGCCATGGTCGTTGCCTTTTTCGCTCCTCGTCGCGCGCCGAAGACGCAAAAAAATACTCGAAGTCGTGTGAGGAAGTAGTTTTTTTTTACCTTGTTAACAATTATAAAAATCAAAGCAAGTTAATGTTAAGTTCGAAGTAAATCAATAAAAAATCGGTGGTCACCCTTCAATTCGTGTTTTTAATTTTCTGTGTTGCAGTGACTTCGGCGTTCATAGATGTGTGTACCTAATTGTTCTTTTGGTCCGATGTTTGTGTTTTTCCCTCGGTGTTGTACTTGTTAGATACTTTTAGTGGAAATGATGGGGAAGAAGTGAACCGTGTGCCCGTGTCTGGCACGATACTTCTCCTCCCCACAATGCGACCGTATTGCCTTTTAGGAACATGGGTGTTTCACGTAGTTGTGCCCTTGTGAAAAATACTTGTTTAGTGCTGATGGATTTTGCATCAGCGAAAATTATAGATTTAAGGCATTTCAGGCGATAGTTTGCGCAAACGATGGAAAGGTAAGTAAATGCTTTCCAGGTTTTTGGAGCTCTAGGGAGCAGTTTTTTGAATAATTGGTGGGAAGGTAAATAGTGGCGTTCAAAGGAACCGCCACAAATCCACCACCAGTTGGGATGGGATCGGTCATTTATAGATTTATCTCGATCGGCTCTTGCCATGCTAAAACGCAAGTGAACTGGAGCATCAGATATTTCACTACGCACCACGAAAAACGTGGTAAACAATGAGACTCTATGCTTGTCTTGGATGAGACCTTTTCTATCCAAGAGAAGGAACGCTTCAGGTTAACCCCATTGTTGAATATATTCTCCAGATACATGTCATTGGGGTAGTATGCTCCCGAGATACGATTATTTTCGGTACGCATTGCCCTTGCAGTGTGACAACGAATAATTTTGATAATGAAATTGTCTATCCTATTCAATCCTGATTTGTCATACAGTGTCTTATTAGGATAGAATTTCCTGTATTGAGACTCAGGTGTTCTATGTAATCCGAGGAAGAAACGCAGGCATTGCCTCTTTTCCATTCTGCAGCCAACTCAACGCAGCCTGATACCACACCAGTTCCACCTCAACTTGAGCATAAGCAGCACACCATGAGCCAGATTCACTTCCGAACGCGCACTGTTGCCCACGCACTCAAAGAGCTAAACGCAAACAAATCCGCTGGTCTGGACGGCATTCTCCCAATCCCCTTGAAGAGATGTTCCTCTTCACCCACCAAACCACTGCGGAAACTCTTCCATTTGTCTTATTCTACTGGTCGTTTCCCAATTAGATGGAAGTCAGCGAACATTCAGCCAATTCCCAAAAAGGGTGACAACTCATCACTTTCTTCTCATCGACCCATAGCATTAACTTCTATTCTCTCCAAGGTAATGGAATCTCTTATCAACCGTCAACTTTCGAAATATCTGGAATCAAATGACCTCCTCAATGACCGCCAATATGGATTTCGCAGCAACAGGTCCACAGGAGATCTGATGGCGTACTTTACCGAAAAGTGGAGCCATTCCACTTCCACTCCACTTCCACAGACATCGACTTTGTTTTGAAGAAACCATTCTTTAGCCAATTTTGAGGTTTGCTTGGGGTCATTATCCTGCATAAACTCCCATTTAATAGGCATGTCCTCTTTAGAAAATGGTAGCATAACGGTGTTTACGATTTCTAATCTTTAGCACACATTTTGTCCTTTATAAGAAAAATTGGACCAACACCAGATGCTGAAAACCACCACCAAATCATTAAATTGCCTCCACCATGTTTCACTGTCTTTTTCGTATACTTTGAATCGAATTCTGAGTTCATCGGTCGTCTGACGTACATTTTTCCATCGGAACCAAACAAATTAATCTTGGTTTCATCCGACCAAAAAATGTTATTCCAATTCGCACGGTGGAGGTGTTTTATGCCAAAAACTAGTTTTGCTTTATATTTTTCTTGCTCAAGTATGGAACTTTTCTGGGACTTCTTCCAGGAAGACTCGCTTCTATTAGTCTGTTTCTAATTGTACGATTCGTACAAGGTGCGTTTAAGTCATTTTTTAATTCCGTTGAAGAAAAAAACGGCTTGTTCTTGGATAGTCGGATTAGCAGTTTGTCGAATCGTGAGGTTGTTTTTCTTTTTCTGCCTCTGGTTTCCATTTTGGGACCTGAATGAAGAGCTGTCCCGTGCTTGGTAGAAACCTTGACGTGGTGCAGGGGCTTAAACTACAATGAATCACTCAGGCTATGCTGACGGAAGCATACGCTTCCAAAGATCTGGTAGTGAAAAGCACGATGTTCAAGCACAAGCAAATCCATAAAGCCACATGGATATCACCCGACGGCGTAACGTGTAACCAAATAGACCACTTCCTCATAGACAAAAGACACCACTCGAATATCCTCGACGTAAGATCATATAGAGGAGCAAATTACGACTCCGATCACATTCTAGTGATGGGCAAAATTAGAAGTCGGCTCGCAGCAAACCCACATGGGCAATCACGGGAGACGAGCAAAAAGATCGACATTGATAAATTAAAAGACCTAGGCAAAAGGGCCGAATATCAAGAGGAACTAACGAATAGATTTAGCATCTTAGAGAATGGGAGTAGTGAGGAAGAGGAAACCAATAATCTGGGCACTAAATGGGCATCGAGCAGAGATACAATCAAACGAAGAGCCCAAAAGGTATTAGGATTTAAGAAAACAATTAAGTCCAAACCTTGGTTTGACGATGAGTGCAGGGCGACGATCGAACAACGTAAACGCCTCAGAGCGATCCACTTAGAAAGATATGATGAAGTCAACGCAGAAAGATACGCGACAATGCGGAAAGAGACAACGAGACTTTTCAAACGCAAAAAACGCGAATGGGAGAAAACTCGGATCGAAAAAATCATAGAAAATGCCAGAGCAAAGAATATCAGAGGTATGTATGCCGGCATAAATTCAATTAGAAATGGCCACCGTGGGAGACCCAAAGTAATCCGAGACACAAACGGCTGTCTGGTGACAGAAACAAAAAATATCGTGACAAGATGGATGGAGTACTTTGAAAACCTGCTCAATGTGCGCACCCATCAACCACAAATAAACGCACCAGACGTAAATACAGCCGAACCCCAGATCCCAGAGCCCTCTTTCAACCAAGTTGTAGACGCAATAAATATATTGAAAAACAACAAGGCTCTCGAAGTCCACTGCATACCGGTAGAGCCTGTAAAGCATGGAGGAGAGGCAACCGCTCGAAAAATCCACCAACTCATCAAAACAATATGGGATAAGGAAGGCACTCCGGAAGAATGGAAAACCTCACTAGTCGTCCCCATCTTCAAAAAAGGTGACAGATCTCACTACTAAAACTACAGAAGAATATTATTGCTCCCAACCACATACAAAATACTAACAAATGTCATACTGGCGAGAATTACACCGTACGCAGAAGAAATACTGCGAGACTACCAATTCGGATTCCGTAGGAACCGGTCAACAAGCGACCAAATGTTCACAATAAGGCAACTACTGGAAAAGAAGTGGGAATTTGGAGAGACGATTCACCAACTGTTCGTTGACTTCAAAAAAGCCTACGACTCAGTCGCAAGGCAAAAACTCTACCACATTGTAGTTGAGCTGGGAGTCCCGAAAATGTATGCCGCCCTCATGCAAATCTGCATGAACAAAAATAAAGGGCGAGTTAGAATGGAAAACCTCCTCTAAGAACCATTTGAAATACGGGACGGACTAAAACAGGGGGGTGGCCTCTCACCATGTCTTTTTAACCTTGAGCTCGAGTATGTCACCAGAAAGGTACAAGACGACAACATGGCCGGATCATCTGTGAACGGGGTCACACAAGTGCTCGCATATGCGGATGACATCGCCGTTTGGGGCGATAATCTAGAAACTGTAAGTAAAAACAGTGAAATCATCATGCAAGCGACAGAAGAGGTGGGCCTAGAAATAAATGAAGACAAAAAAAAAATGATTATGGCGAGAGCAGGTGGACCTCAGAGAACACACTTAAAAATAAGGGGCAAGACATTTGAAAATGTCAAAGAATTTAAATACCTGGGAACAATACTGACGATCAGTAACGAAATGTCGAAGGAAATGTCGAAGGTTTGTAATGCACCAGGAAGGGCGCTCAGTTCACTAAACCTTCACCGTCTAAAATCACTCGGACCATCGTTCACCAACTTGCTGTTTATTTATGATTTTTAATTCTTCCTTTTATTTGTTCACATTTAACAAAGATTTGAGGTGAATCTAAAGACTTAAACCAGCAAGGAGAATCTTTAGCACTTTGATGTAATCTGTTTGTTGATATGGATATATTCGCGCCACTAGTGTTAATATTTATTAATAGGTTCTATTTTATTCACATTAGTCTCTTACAGCACGTTTAGTTGACTATAAATTACATTGTTAGTTCACGATTAAAACGAACTCGTTACCCACAAAGCGCTTTATTCATAGCACCAAACTAAGCCTATTCGTTATGAGATACACGTCTGAACTTAGGAAAAAAACTCGATCGACTCGCGGTTGACTTCCACGTCCCCGTGCGCACCGGGGATCGGGGGTAACACTACCTGCCCGGTCGGCGGATGTAATAGGACTCAACGATATTCATTCGTTGTCAAAAGAAATTCGGCCAGTGAAACTGGCTCTCTTAATTAAGGGGTGCATTTTCCTATTCCAAGAGAGACGTAGTCTCTCTTTGGGGTAACCAAACAGATCTCGTAGAGAAGATCGCCACGGTACACATGTATGTGTGTACATTGATTCTTTTATAGATCAAGGCCATGGGAACGAATCTAAAACAAAGAAAGGGAAAATGTGCATCCATGAGATGTGAGTTCGGCTAAGCAAACAAGCCGAATCTCATTGGATGCTAATTGGGTTTGTGTTTGCTTATGTGAGAAGGTCAATGGTAAACGTATCCAGGAATACGTAAAACAAAGGTACCGTTGATGATCGTTGCCTACAGCCGCAATGCATCATGAACATTGTGTTAATTGGTTTTAGCTTGTTTACCGGGAAATGGGGTTTATGGCATCGCTGGTACGGGTAGGTATTCAATTCCTATTTGCATTTGCTTATGCTGTAGGATATAATTAATGCCTTAAGACGCAAGATGCGTATATTTGTTTTTGTTCCTGTTATGATGGTTACATTGTATGTAAACAAAATCATTTTGTTCTCAGGAATTCGTCTAGGGTGAAACGCACTTGGTGAGATTGGGATTCCTGATAAGTTAGGAAAGAATTCTTACAGGGAATTTGTATGCGAAGAGATGCATGAAAGGTAAGGCTTCTTTACAGGGACTTTTAGATTACAAATTTGCTCTATTTAATGCGTGAAGCATTTAAGGTGCTAATGTGATTGCATTAGCGAACTTAAGGAAGTTGAGTAGCAGTTATGGGGGCTTTTTCAGGTAAGTGGGCCGTGGGGTTTGGTGGAACCGCCACAAATTCACAAAAGACTACACTCCGGCAACGCTAGCTGGCATGCAGTCAGTAAACTGCTGAAATCCAAACTGCTATCACGGAATATAAAGCTCCGTGTCTATAGAACCATAATCATAACAATTGTTCTATACGGATGCGAAACATGGGCTCTCACAAAACGGGAAGAAAACAAATTCCGCGTATACGAGAATAAAGTCATAAGGGGTATCTTTGGTGGCAAATATGACGAGGAGGCAAGACGATGGAGGAAACTCCACAACCACGAATTGGAAGAGCTATACCGCAAACCTACAATAATGAGAGTAATCAAGTCCCGAAGATTAAGATGCGCCGGACACGTGGCGCGAATGGGCAACGATAGGACCGTGCATAGAATTCTTGACGGTAAGCCAACGGGAAAGAGACCGACAGGGCGGCCGCGACGGAGATGGGGGGACAATGTTAGGTTTGACCTCGAAGAGATCGGATCGGATGGTCGAACGTGGAAGGAGAGCGCACGGGACAGGGAACAATGGCGGAGTCGGGTCGGTGAGGTCATGAACTTTCGAGTTCCTACAGGCCAATAAATAGTAATAGCGTAAAACAAAAATCAGTTTATTTTCACTCTCGAACACGTTTTTAGTCTAACGTGAGCAAACGCGGCACCCAACGCGCGAACAGCTTTCTCATGCCAAAATTTTGATTCAATATGTGACAAACACGTTCTTGGACATTCGTGGATCCATCGACCGGATCAACGTGGAGTTGCTTCCAACAAAGGAATTTTCTTTCTTTCCGTTGGAAAACCGGAAGAATATTCATACCGGTGGGCGAGTAAATACGTCATCTTGTTACACGCAACGCCTACCCCCACTAACACTTTCTCACATTATCATATATGAAAAAAAAACCTAGAACACCAGAATGACAAACTCCGGAAAGTTTCGAACAAATGAAATACCACAACGTCAAACTGCAACCGGAAAAATCCAAGTTCCTACAAAAGGAGGTAGTATATCTGGGACACGTTTGTTCCGAAAAGGAGGCAATGCCGAAACGACTGCTAGTGTCAGGGATGTCCCCATTCCCAAGACGGTAAAGAACGTCCAATGTTTTCTAGGCTTGGCGAACTACTATCGGAAATTTGTTCCACATTTTTCGAGGATAGTACGCCCCTTAATAAACTTGTTAAGAAAAGGACGTTAAATTCACCTGGTCAGACAAATGTCAACAGGAATTTGATTAAATAAAGGGATTTTTGGTCTCGTCAGCACTGTTAATATATCCTGATTTTACCAAACCCTTTAATGTGACCACGGATGCGACTAATGAAGCACTGGGAGCGTACTGTCACAAGGCGAAATCGGTAAAGACCAGCCAGTCGAACCTTGAGTAAGTTGCAAAAGAATTACTCTACCATTGAGAAAGAGTTACTAACCATTGTGTGGGCGGCTATGAATTTCCGTTGTTATTTACAAGGGAGAAAATTCACCGTATACACGGATCACAAACCACTGAAGGAAGTATGTGACGTCGTTTAACAAGGTTCGGTCACAAGTTATCGGAGTTCGAGTACCAAATCGAGTACAAAGCCGGTAAATTGAACACCAATGGGGATACCTTGAGCCGTATCCCGCAAAATTGTGATGAGACTCCCACACAACAAAGGTGCAATGTAATAACACACTCGCAAGCTAAGAAGCTAAGGGCAAGCCAAGGAACTCAGGTAAATCCAAAAACGACAAGTCTTCTCTTCACGAGGATCCCATTCCGGTCTCCACGGAAAGAGGATTGGAGATAACAAACCCTGACGACATCCAGTTTCTACTTCGGGAGTACCATGATCCTCCTTTGGGTGGACACGAAGGAGTGCTTAAAACGTATAATAAAATGCGTAGGCATTTCTGGTGGAAGAACATGATGCGTGACATAAAACAATACATTAAAGTATGTAAAACATGTCAAAAACCATGAAATCTTCACCGAACCTACGTATGTCCATGGTAATAACCGACATTGCAAAAACGCCTTTCGAGAAACTGGCGTTTCTAGAAGATACACACGACCAATAGTGAAGAACAACACCACCAAAAGCACATCCATTGAAGCCGTATACCATAGCAAAAATATGGCATTTCCACATCAGTAAAATGCACTTGAATTTAGAAATCCGACCTAGTAAGTCAAATTCTTAACTTACTTCATTTACATAATACCTTAACAATATAATATTTAAATTGCGATTATATTACATAACAGCCCTTGTAGTAGGTGCTCCACTAGGTCCGTAGGAAAATCCAGGTCACATCCCTTCCATGACGAGCATTATGCCACTCAGACACTAAAAACTCTCCATCGTTCCTTACGGAAATTTCAACCTCCTGAATGTTCTCATCGCTTCTTCTTGAACGTGGGCGCTGTTTGTTTAACCCGCCAATGGTGACCTACTGGTCTGCGAGACCAGCTGTACAAGAAAATGCGAATAACTTTATTCTCCGTTATTGTTTTTTGTTCCCGTTTCGAGTAGCTGCCGCATTGCACGTCCCCCACCATCAGTTGTCGTCGAAACTTTGTAGTGAGCACACGTTGTGTATTTTATATGCTAGCCTGGTCCATGATACCGTGCGTCACCGTTTATGCAAGTACAATAATGTGTATGTGAGTGTGTTCTATATTATTAAACTTGTTACAGCATGTCTTATGAAAGCAAACAGCGTCATCTTGAAGCCCTTCTACATGAAACATCACTCGATGAGGACAGACCACCAAGTTCTTCAGATAGGGAATTCGAGAATAAATACGAACCCGAGGAAATACAAAACTCAGACAGCGAAGAGGATTTGAGTGACCGAGAGCCTTCAGGTGACAACAACTCTTTATTTATATTGGAAAAGACAAAAGTACGAAATGGAGTAAGGTACCTGCGCGAAAATCTGTTCGTAATAGAAGTGTCAACATAGTTTCACAGTTACCAGGACCCAAGAGAATAATAGTGAATGAAAAAGACCCTTTTCAAATTTGGAGACACTTTTTTGATGATTCTATTATCCATATAATTATCAAATATACCAACCTATATATCGCTACAGTGAAGGATAAATTTTGCAGAGAAACATATGCCAAAGAGACTGATTTCAAGGAAATATATTGCCTGATAGGATTGCTCCTTCTAGCTGGTGTTAAAAAATCTAATCATCTCAACGTTGAAGAGTTGTTTCGAACCGATGGTGGTTCAATTGAAATATTTCGGCTTTCAATGTCTGCCCAGAGATTTAGATTTTTACTGCGAGTTTTGAGGTTTGATGATGGTACTACGAGAGCAAATAGAAAGGAATTTGACAAAATCTGCCATATTCGAGAAATATTCGAGAAATTTGTTCAAAATTGTAAGGCTAATTACACTTTATCTGCTTTTGTGACTATAGATGAGAAGTTGGAAGGATTTCGCGGAAGGTGTTCATTTAGGCAATACATTCCAAACAAGCCAAATCCATACGGCATCAAAATTCAAGCTCTTTGTGACGCAAAAATGTTCTACACATTTAATATGGAAATTTATCCCGGGAAACAACCGCAAGCAGGCCCACACAATTTCGACAATTCTGGCTTAGCCGTTGTTCAAAGATTATGCGAACCGATCTTCAATACAGGTCGCAATGTCACAACAGATAATTGGTACACCAGTATACCCTTAGCTGAAGCATTGCTGAAAAAAGGTTTAACAACCGTCGGAACAATCAGGAAGAACAAGAAAGAAATTCCTACAGACTTCAACATATTGCGCGGTCGAAATGTAAAGTCCAATATGTTTGGTTTTCGTGACAACATGGTTTTGGTGTCACATGTTCCAAAGAAAGGAAAAAATGTTCTTCTTATTAGTACAATGCACAACGATGCTAAAGTCGATGACGACACTCAAAAGCTCGATATAATTTTGAGTTACAATGACACCAAGGGCGGCGTCGATGTCGTGGATCGCTTATGTGCAAATTATAATTGTGCTCGAGCAACAAGGCGCTGGCTTATGGTAGTATTTTATGCTATGCTAAATGTCAGTACCATAAACAGCCAAGTGATACACACCACCCAACAATCAAGCCACAAAATTGCTACGCCGAAACTTTATCGAGAATTTGGCTATGAAACTAATTGAACCCCACATAAAAGATCGGCAAACGCATTTGAACTTGCCACGATCAATGAAACTTAGAGTGTCGGAGATTTTACATGAAGATGGTGTACCTGGGACCTCGGCTCCTTCAAGAAAAGGCCGGCGCTATGAATGTGGATGGAAAGAAAAATAGGAAAACGAAGTACATTTGCCAAAAATGCCAACAATATTTGTGCCTTGAACACGTAGTGCCGTATTGCAGCAGCTGTTTGCCCACAGAAATTTAGTTTTTTCAGATGTATTTGTTTTTATTTTTTGCTTGGAAGGATACCAATTTTTGTTTATTTTATTAAAGTTCCTAGTGTCGAGAGACCAAAAAACTTAATTTTCATTTGAATATGTGATTTTTTTTATTTTTTACTTAATTTGAAAAAAAGTATTTTAAAAAAACTTGTTATTTTTAATGGTCTAAGAAAACAATTTTGTGAATTTTTATATTGAAATAAAAGAGCTTATGTTGATTTAATATCTTTGTTCTGTTGTCAAGGAGTATATATTTAAAAAAAAACGCAAACTATTAGTAAAACTTTTCAAAAAATCTTCATTTGAAAACCCCGGTCCGTGAGGCCGGCGTCACCATTGATCAAAGTCAAATTTGCGTCACCAATGGCGGGTTAATATACGTTGTCGATACCATTTGCTCGAACTTCTTGACCGAAGCTTTGATTAAATTAACATTTGGACATTCACTTAGACGGCGTAATCCGTTTTCAGTTCTAAATAGGCGTCGTACAGAAACGTAGGAATCGTTGTTTTTGTAAAATTGTTTTACACAAAGAGCACGCTGTTGTTCCGTGAAGTGCTCCATCGTGACTAAAATTGCATGAAGCGACGCACAATTCCCCTCCACTCGCGTGGCTCTCCCTCTAACGGTTTTTAAGAAATCAGGTGTTGGCATTTGCAAAAATTTATGGTATAGTTACGGATTTTCGGGTTTAGGTTTAGCGACTACCTAGGTCCGATCTCTGGATCGCGAAATAATTTAAATCAAACCGCAAAAGCTCGGTCTTTCGGGTTTAATGGATTTACTTTATTTTTACTTATTATTCTACACGTGTTATTTTCACTTCCCTTGACATCGATCTCGTGTTCGCTGTCACTTCTCTTCTTCTTGACTCTTGACTGACACCTATTATTCCGCTGTCAGCCTGCCCGCTTCTCTATGTCGTCCATCCCGCACTAGATGGCGTGCTTCATGTTCGTAAATTCATCACACTGCCCTCCACCTAAGTCTGATCGTCTCGATCAGACACCAAATTCTTTGATCCATACGAGGCTAGTCTCTCCAAATGAACAACTTTTATTTTACCTCGTCTCTGCGTGTAGGATTGTAAGCGATACACAACATCGTTCAGTCGCTTTAAAACTTTGTATGGTTTTTCCGTTGCGGGTTGTACAGCAACACCAAGTCGCCCTCCTGGAATCCGTCAGAATTCATAGCTCGGTCATATCGATCCTTCATTTTATTGCTGATCAGCTGTGTTCGCTGCCTCACGCGTTGGTGTATGTCGTGCATTTCCCAGTAGCTGCCTCCAGTTTCAGTAAGTTCGTCGTTTCCTCCAAATTTTAGATCTGATGGGAGTCTCAATTCTGTACCAAAAATGATCCTCGCAGGTGACTGGCCGGTAGTGTCATGGACTGCTGATCGGTAGGCTAACAAAAACATTTGAATGTGCTTGTTCCAATCGCGCTGACGTTTGTCTACTACTTTTCGCAGGTGTTCCTCTAATGTGCGGTTAAACCTTTCTACCATGCCATCCGATTGTGGGTGTAAAGCCGTTGTTCGAGTCTTCTTGATACCCAACAGTGAGCACATTTCTCGAAATATAGTGGACTCAAAGTTCCTCCCATGATCTGAATGCAACTCAGTTGGTATACCAAATCGCGTGACCCAATTCTGCACAAAAGCTTGGGCCACAGTTTTAGCCTCCTGATTTGGTATAGCGTATACTTCTGGCCACTTACTGAAATAGTCCATAATCACCAACACATATTTGTTCCCGGAGCCACTAGTGGGAAATGAGCCAGCTACGTCCATTGCAACGCGTTCGAATGACGCTCCTGTGTTGTACTGCTGCAGTCTTCCTCTGCTTCTAGCTTTCGGACCCTTAGCTGCCATGCATTGCGTACAGTTTTCAATCCATTCGGCACCTGATTCTCGACAATTCGCCCAGTAAAACCGTTGTTTAGTTTTCTCCAGGGTTTTCGCAACTCCCAAATGTCCTCTACTTGGTCGGTTGTGGAAGTCTTCCAACACGGCTGTTATTCTAGGCCTTGGTAGGACAATCAAATCGTCGATGTGTTTACCATCCTTGCTTTCCCATGAACGATGCAGCACTCCGTTTATCAATTTAAGGCTATTCCATTGCACCCAGTACGCCTTGACCAATGGACTCTCTGATGCCATTTCCTCTTTGGTTGGTCTTTTACCAATTTCCTTCGCTCTAATGACCTTAGCCAAGTCTGTATCCTCCAGTTGGCTTTTCCTTAAAGCGCTGGATTCCGAGTCATCGCCAGGTTGCAGATTTGTTAATCGGATGTCGACTATACCGTCGCATCTCTCAGCCTTAGAGCAATGCTTACACTCCAATGCACATGGGCGTCGAGATAGTGCATCGGCATTTCCATTTTGTCCACCTTTCTGATGTTGGATTTCGCAATCGTAATTCTGCAACCTTTCTATCCATCGCGCAATCTGCCCCTCCGGATTTTTAAACTGGAGTAACCATCTGAGTGCTGTGTAGCGATCCTAAATCGCTACCCCTATCCAAATCCCCAATAGTATCAATTCCTAAATTTCCTAATTTCATATTGAATCATACGAGCAATAAATTAACCCAAAGTTAATTTATCGCTCATTGACTCAATTCCACATAAAAAACCCAAATCCCAAACTTTCCATTGCTCCATTTCAAACCCCATATTGAGTCACATGTACAACGAATTTAACCAAAAGTTAATTCATCATACATTGACTCAATTCCTAAAAAATCATGAAATGCTAAATTCAAAACGCATTTCATGATTCCCCTTCCTAGAACCCATCCAACTAAAGCCTCTAACAAATTCCCAGAACACAACTCAAATTGAAACACAAACTCTTATGTGTGTTTCTGGGAATTTTGACCCTAAAATAGTTGACAATTCTCAACTAAAAATTCTATAAAAGGGGAGTAAATTTCAATTTCGTGATCAGTCAAGCTTCAGAGGCCGAACCGCTGATCAACCAAACATCAGTTAAAGTTCCGAGGCCGAATCTATGACAAACAAAAATATAAATCAATTTAGTAGTTCTCCAGAGGCCAAACCCCTGGTCGCGCGCAATGTAACCAAATTTCAGAAAAATAAAATAAACACCAATTAATAAAAGGATTGTCCTTTCGTCTTTTGCGTTGTTTGACTTTCGGCCCAGCCTTCCCTTCCGCTTGAAACTGCATTGCCCTCGATATCCGACTACAGCCTCTTGGGCTAATTTGGCTTCGGGATTTCACCAACTCTTGCAGTGACGTGTTTGTGTAACTGATCCACCCAGTGCTAGTGACGCCAACTGATGAAAACTGATCCGACGCACCAACCCTTGCAGTGACGTGTTTGTGTAACTGATCCACCCAGTGCTAGTGACGCCAACCGATGAAAACTGATCCGACGCACCAACCCTTGCAGTGACGTGTTGGTATAATTGATCCACCCAGTGCCAGTGATGTCAACTGATGAGAATCGATCCGACGCACCAACTATATCGAAACGTTCCGCAGCCGAGTATTGGGGAATTTCCTAAAAGGAGGCAAGGCACAGTTACTACGCCGCCTCCTAAAATATCACACACAACAACTGGCGCAGCCGGTAGGATTTAGGTAAAGCCATAGAACGGACGGTTCTAATAAGAGCTACTAAACCCTAAATCCTACAAACCTACAAAAAACACCACAAGGAAAACCATGGATAAATAAGCATAACCAATCTACTGTCATACAAGGATTTTCACCTGACATCAGCAGCACAGATATTGCGGCAAAGAATATTGTCTCAGCACTTAAGGACATCAAATCAATCATCGCTTTAAAAAACCGTAAGACAAATAGCGTCGACTCCTTAATTCAGCAGAAGTTATATTTACTACCTAAAATATCGTACAAACATAATTCGCCATCGAATGTCTCAAGTGTACTTCCAAAACAACGATATAATAGCAGCAGGATTCATATCTTAGCTAACAAGGAGAAAGTTAGATTCAGCATTCCAGAAGGAGGAAAAAGAAAAAAAAACTAGCGACAAAACGAACGTTCGCTTTAATGATTTTAATTCATTAAGTAAAATTACATATAAAACATATATATATATATATATATAATAAACGAGAAAATCCAGGAAGATAAACAAAAAACAATAACCTTGAACGAACGTACTGGGCAAGACACCCTTCCCCTTCCATCCGAGGCTGAGTCTGGCCCTGGAAGTACGATTCATAAACCAACAAAAAGGAAACTCCCACACACAAAAAAAAAAACAACAAACAACAAAATAGCCTTTCCAACAAGAGTAGCAGTCCCAACAACAGCAGCAGAACAACAGAAAACAGCTAAGTGGTCATTCATTTTCCTTTTTAATTTACTTTTATTAAGTATAGCTTACATTTTTCATTTATTACAATACACATTTTTATGCCTATTGACCCCAACTTACCCAAAATCTGCTCTACTCTAAGTTAAACACAAAAATAATCTTTACATACAGAAAACAACAAATTGCTACAAAATCAATTATAATCTTGCTGCTATTTCAAAAACATCCCGTCTCAATCTTGTCTGTATTGTGTAGCAATTAAGCCCTAGGGAAGGATTTAAATTTTTTTATATACAAAAAACCAAAAACACTTTTGGGATAGCAAACCACTGAAATCCAAATACACCCAACCTCCCCCTTTTTTCCTTACATGATTATACTACTATTATTCCCACCATTTCTAGTTTTTACAGCACCTTTTACCATCGACATACCTGACCCTTACACACACTACCGTTTTACCCCCCCCCCTGATCTATGGAATTAGGAACCACCCCAAACACTACTACGCCCCACGACATTTTGAATCCTTCATCCAAAAAACTCCGTAGCGGAACTATCATCGAAATAACCCCTCCGATAAAAACTCGCGACCTTAGCCCAAACCTACCAGAAATTTCAGCTCCTCAGCACCAAACGGATCTCGTAACCTTTGAAACAATGGTTATTGATTATACAAAGGTTGCGAAGCTGTCAGCACAGCTAATCCCCATCTTCTCCGGGGAATTAAATCCGCACATAGGTACAGAGCTGGAAACATTCTTGGATTGCTGCAAGAGGGTCTTAAACTGCCTCAGGACCGAAGAACACGAGGCTTTTCTACAGATATTCCCCACTAGACTGAGGGGAGAAGCTTCCGCCCTCTTCGCGTCCACTCCGTTCGCAACCTTTCAGGAAGCCGAGGACGTGTTGAGAAAAGTTTATTTACCGGTAGAAAATTACCAAGACCTGGTAAATAAACTTTTAGCCGTTCGACAAAACCCAGCAGAAGCTATTATTCTCTTCCAACTACGACTGAAAAAATTATTAATGAAGTGCAAAAAAGCCGCGGAGCTAAAATATGGTCCCATACTGTCTGAGGCAGTAAAGACACAATTAGATGATTTCGCTAAAAGCATCTACAAGAAGGGGTTAACAAACCCTTACCATCGGCAATTCTTAATAATAATGGGCGACGCACCGATGGAAACGTTAATGGAAAAAACATTGGAGTTGGAACAAATCCAACAACCTCAGCTGCCGTTAACCTCTTCGCAAATTCCACTTAATCCCCCTTCATCTTATTCACCAATAGCACCCCCAACTCCCTATAAACCAATTTTAGATACCCAACTGGATCAGCCTATGGCCCAAATAGTGTCCAATACCCCAGATGTGGAAACAATACCACACATACAACTAATAGCACAGGGGATTCCACACTTAGAGACGCAAATACTGCCAGCAGACCCTCTCAGCAGGATAACCTGCAGTTACTGCAACAAAAGGGGCCATGCCTATGAGGATTGTGTGAAAAGGAAGAACACACCCTTTTGCACACACTGCCAGCAATTAAATCACGATATCCGTGATTGCCGGCAATTAGGGGAAGTAAAAAGAATTCTGCACGTAAGGCAGACTTGCGACTTCTGTGGCCAACAAGGTCACAATCTAGGATCCCGTCAGCAAAAGCTGAAATGGGAGTCGCGAGTTCAATGCCAACCTGCAAAGAACTCCTCTACTTCCAAACAAAGAAGGTCAAAACCCTCGGTGGCAAAAACCTACCACATCAGGACCCCACGCGCGCCGTTAACCAGCGCCCCAACTGTCCAACTACCTATAGACGTAGGTGTTAACAAGAACACAACGCTAGTAGTGGACACCGGCGCTGAAATCAGTCTGATCAGCCAAAATTGCCTTAGCAAAACAGACTGCAAAATAAATCGGCAAGAAGCTTGCACTTTAGAGACGCCATTCGGAAGCATTAGGACCTTGGGAACTTGCAAGGTCAACTTCCAATTAAAAGGTAAGCCCAAACTCCCATGCACATTCCAAGTAGTGAGCAATATGCCCGATCTTCCAGAAGACGGTCTACTGGGAAATGACTTCCTGTCAAGGAATTGCAACGTGGAGGGCCCCAAACAACGCGTCACTTTTCCTCGCACGAAAAGAAACCCTACCGTATTTAGCGTGCCAATAAAATTCTCACACCTCGAGAAAAAGGCACCTGAAAATAAATACGCCAAAGGAAAACAGGAGCAAGCCGAAGATAAGCGCAAAATCCTCAGGTTAAAAAGAAACCCCAAGGGGCTAAGTGGTAATATCAAGGGTACAAACCAAATAACCGATACTCCGCCAGCTAATCCAAAAAACCCACTCCCTAACTCCTCTCAAAATAATAATTTATTGCAAATGCCTACAACGCCTGAAAAAATAATAAACCTCAATGAGATCGCGGAAATACTCAGGGTTTATCATAATTCCACTTCCGGTGAACATCTGAGCATCACCAAGTCGTATAATAAAATACGACAAAGATACTGGTGGCCGTCCATGCTCTCCGACATTCGGAAATATAGAAAGCAATGCGAAGAATGCCGTTCTTCAAAGGTAACCGCATGCCCCGGAATTGAAACAAAACCGCGATTGTTTCAAGAGGGAAAGATGGTATTGGTAAGGCACAAAACCCACAAGGGCAAAGAAACACCCATCTGGAAGGGCCCTTTCCTCATTACAGGAGTAACTGGGCCAAACAACACGACAATCAAAATTGGCGAAAAATCAGTAAAAATAAACAATGGGAAACTGAAACCATATTCCAAGACCAATTAGTTCTGATCCTTCACCCTAGTTCCAAATTCCCCCCCCACTACTAACCCTAGACATATGCTATCCCCAAGGTGTATTACAGTCCATCACTTAAAAACTTTCCTAAATACACAATATGGACAGAAATAAAAGACGACACAAAAATTATCAGAAAATATAAAAACTAATAAATATTATACAAAAGAATATTAAAACAAATGTAAAATATAAACAAACAAAACAGACATTAACCCTCAATAAGGAAGGCGATTTATAAATAACAAACAAAATTGTAACCATTTCAAAATACATGTATTACTAGAATAAGACCCTTTTTAAACATAATTACATTTATATTAAAACATAAAAAACCAACAACCAAATAAAGTTAACATTAACGTTTAAATATATATACTAGAAAAAACAACTTCACTATTAATAAAAAACCAAAGCGAAATAAGAACATTTACGTTGACCCTTTATACCTTAATTTAAAACTTATTTACTGTAAAATTTACTTTCATTTTAAACAAGACTTGTGAATAATATAACCAAATTAATTAATACTATACCCAAAAACAAATGAATAAGAAACATACCCCTAAGTTAACTACCAAATAAACGTAACACTACATATAACACACAAATAAAACTAAGATTGATATAGAAAAACAATCAAGTACACAAGAATTCACGTACAAACATTAACCCTAAATGAGGAAGACAGTTTATAAACTAAATTGTAAAAAGAAGAAAGAATCTGAACAAAATTATTGGCAAATCCAAAATAATTTAGCCCATTATTGTTACCAACTTTTATATTAACACTAATTATTAATCTCAACTATTTAACATTAACAAACCTTACAACTATATGCACCTACTTTTAAATTCACATAAAATAATAAAACACAAAAGGTACATATCAGATAAATAATATCCTTTATCATTATAAAATATGCTCTATATCCACCACTAAAATAAGACCTTCTTAAAAATAATACACACTTACCTATTAAGCTAGTAACCTACCGTTACTTCCAAATCAAAAAAATTATAAATATCAACATCTTATATCCTTAAGCCTATGTTAGAAAAATAACATTGTAAAACACAAATTAAACCAAAACTTTTACTAATTTAAAAGCCATCTACTTACCTTTATAACACATATGCCTATTCTTAAAATATACCTAAACCAGGTTGATAAATACAACCAAATAACGCAAAAAATGTTAAACTAAATTAAAACAAATGTAAACTATCGCGAAATTGAAATGCCGCTACCCTTTGCTTTCCACCCATTCTAGAAAATTAATCTCTTCTAGATTAATTTCCTTTTCTAAAGGGGGGAGGGATGTAGCGATCCTAAATCGCTACCCCTATCCAAATCCCCAATAGTATCAATTCCTAAATTTCCTAATTTCATATTGAATCATACGAGCAATAAATTAACCCAAAGTTAATTTATCGCTCATTGACTCAATTCCACATAAAAAACCCAAATCCCAAACTTTCCATTGCTCCATTTCAAACCCCATATTGAGTCACATGTACAACGAATTTAACCAAAAGTTAATTCATCATACATTGACTCAATTCCTAAAAAATCATGAAATGCTAAATTCAAAACGCATTTCATGATTCCCCTTCCTAGAACCCATCCAACTAAAGCCTCTAACAAATTCCCAGAACACAACTCAAATTGAAACACAAACTCTTATGTGTGTTTCTGGGAATTTTGACCCTAAAATAGTTGACAATTCTCAACTAAAAATTCTATAAAAGGGGAGTAAATTTCAATTTCGTGATCAGTCAAGCTTCAGAGGCCGAACCGCTGATCAACCAAACATCAGTTAAAGTTCCGAGGCCGAATCTATGACAAACAAAAATATAAATCAATTTAGTAGTTCTCCAGAGGCCAAACCCCTGGTCGCGCGCAATGTAACCAAATTTCAGAAAAATAAAATAAACACCAATTAATAAAAGGATTGTCCTTTCGTCTTTTGCGTTGTTTGACTTTCGGCCCAGCCTTCCCTTCCGCTTGAAACTGCATTGCCCTCGATATCCGACTACAGCCTCTTGGGCTAATTTGGCTTCGGGATTTCACCAACTCTTGCAGTGACGTGTTTGTGTAACTGATCCACCCAGTGCTAGTGACGCCAACTGATGAAAACTGATCCGACGCACCAACCCTTGCAGTGACGTGTTTGTGTAACTGATCCACCCAGTGCTAGTGACGCCAACCGATGAAAACTGATCCGACGCACCAACCCTTGCAGTGACGTGTTGGTATAATTGATCCACCCAGTGCCAGTGATGTCAACTGATGAGAATCGATCCGACGCACCAACTATATCGAAACGTTCCGCAGCCGAGTATTGGGGAATTTCCTAAAAGGAGGCAAGGCACAGTTACTACGCCGCCTCCTAAAATATCACACACAACAGCTGCATGATCTGTCCTCAGAATGAAGTGCTGGCCATATAGGTATTTGTGAAAATGTTTTACGCATTCGACGACTGCCAAGAGTTCTCGCCTTGTGACGCAGTAGTTCCTTTCCGGCTTTCCAAGGACTCTGGTATAGTACCCAATTATTTTTTCCTGACCATCGATGATCTGTGATAGTACACCATGTATTCCATGTGCACTAGCGTCTGTGTCCAGAAGGAACTTTTCGCCAGGAACTGGATAGGCCAACATTGGACCTGTACAAAGTAATTCCTTCAGCTGCTGAAAGGCATTTTCTTCCTCCTCTTTCCACACACATTTGCAATTTTTCTTTATCAAATTGTGTTAGCTTCTTGCAACATTGGCAAACCCGGGTACAAAGCGTCGGTAATACGTACAGAGCCCAAGGAAACTTCGCACTTCATGAGCATTTTTGGGTCGCGACCAATCTCTTACCGATTTTATTTTGCCTTCATCTGTCTGAATTCCTCCGGTAGTGATTTTGTGTCCCAAATACGTTACTTCGGTTTTAAACAAATTACATTTCTTCGGGTTCAACCGTAATTTGGCAGAAGCAATTTGTTGAAGGACTTGGTCTAAATTTTTCAGGTGGTCGTCGAAACTATTGCCCATGACAATGATGTCATCCAGATACACCAAACACGTTTTCCAGTGAAGCTCTATTAGCACGTGTTCCATTAACCGCTCAAAAGTTGCTGGGGCGTTGCATAATCCGAATGGCATCACAAAGAACTGCCACAATCCGTCTCCGATGCTAAAAGCAGTTTTCTCGCGATCTCCTTTCTCTGCCTCCACTTGCCAATACCTACTTTGTAAATCCAGCGCAGAAAACCATTTCGCACCGGATAATGTGTCCAAGGTGTCGTCTATTCGTGGCAGTGGGTAGCTGTCCTTTTTAGTGACATCGTTCAGCTTCCGGTAGTCGACACAAAACCGGGTGCTTCCATCTTTCTTTTTCACTAGCACGACCGGTGAGCTCCATGGGGTTGTTGAGGGTTCAATGACTCCACCTTTCTGCATTTTGTCAATTATTTGTTCCGCTTCTTCTCTTTTCGCCAGTGGGACTCTCCGTGGAGCTTGCCGAATCGGTCTTGCATCTCCGGTGTCTATTCGATGTTGCACGATGGCAGTTCTTCCAAATTTATTCCCATCATTAGCGAATATGGAGCTATACTTTTCCAGTAACCATTTGGCATTTGTCCTTTCTGGCCCGCTCACCTCGTTCAACCAGGTATCCATGACAGCAGGAGTTTTCGTGCCCTCTTTGAGAACCTTGTTTTCGCATTTCTGGGGAGGATTGTCACAATTAACCACAGCCTCCACAGCTTGGCATTGTCCCACTAATTAGTTTACGCCCCTTTGAGCCGGTCCGTTTTAGTTTAACGATTGCCTTTCTCCAGAAGCGCCATTTCCACTTTTAGCGCTGTGTTTTGGGTGTGTCTCCGTTTTTCCTACGAGACGCATTACAATTTCGTGCGAAGTGTCCTGTTTTTCTACAGCTGGAACACTTTGCTCCGGAGCCTTTGTGTGAGGTTGGCATTATTTGGGAAATAGCCTGGATGTAATCCCTCATCGTTTTCTCCAGAGATTCTTTTGGCTCGACTTCCAACCGATGGACTTTGTGCGTTTGTTTGCTCAAAAGGCTTGCTGTTTCCTGCGTGAGAGCAAATGACACTGTTTCGGCAAACGTCTTCTTTGGCATGGAATGGACTGCGCGCTTTGTATCCGCATCTCGTATTCCATTCATAAACGTTTGAGTTTTGAATAATTCAATTACTTCTGCTGGTGCGTCTGCATTGGCCAAATGCGCGAGCCGCTCTATCTCCGTTGCATATTTTTGTAACGGCTCGTTAGCTTTTTGGTAACGATTCATGAGCTCCATTTGGAACGTTTGTTTCCTATGGTCGCTACCATATCGCCGTTCAATCGCTGCCATTACCGCATCATAGTTTCCACGTTCAATTTCCGGAACTGTTTACAGGACTTCGCCGGCAGAGCCCTTCAATGATACCACCAAAGCTGATACTTTGTCTGCCGTAGACCAGTGATTGGTTCGCCCTGTGGTCTCGAACTGCAGTTTAAAGATGTTAAACGGTACCGTTCCGTCAAACGTTGGCGCTTTCAATTTTGTTGTACTAACAGGCGTAACTGGTCCATTGAACTGCATCTCTCGGATATGGCCATCCAACCTCAATATCTCGGATTCTAATTTTGCGTAATTTTCTGTCACTTTGTGTAGTTCATCCTCCATTTCGTCTTGCCTCGCCTGCAATCCGGCGGAATTCCCTTCGATGCGCGATAGCTTTTCCTGCAGTTGTGAAGTGTGCTGTGCCAGCTGCTTCTCCATACGTGAGGACTGTTGTGTCAGCTGCTCCTCCATGCGTGAGGACTGTTGCGCCATTGCTGCTAAAAACACGTTCATGTCGAATGCTCGTCGACTTCAGATGAAGCTCCTAAAGCATCATGACAGAACTCGTGTCTATTAACGTCGACGCCCTCACTCTCCATTGCTTTACGCAATCGTGGTCGTAGCTCTGCCTTATTTCCTGTCACCAGCAGTCCTCGAGAATCCAATTCTTCCATTAAGTGGGGTATCCTCAGGTCAGAAAACTTCACCATGATATATGATTATTTGGCAATCCCACTTCTGACACCAGTTTTTACGGATTTTAGTGCCGTATTGCAGCAGCGATCTCGTGTTCTTGACTCTTGACTGACACCTATTATTCCGCTGTCAGTCTGCCCGCTTCTCCATGTCGTCCATCCCGCACTAGATGGCGTGCTTCATGTTCGTAAATTCGTCACAGTATATAGTTTTCCCTTAATTATTTATTATTTATTGAAATTGTGCTATTTTCATTATATAGATTTAAGATTATACTTGTAAAAGAATTGCTGTCCCAAATCCCTAAAAAAATAGTGTAATTGTAGTGGATTATCTACTTTAATAAAAAATTGAATTGAATTGTAAGTTGAATTACCATTCCTGTTAAAAAAGCAATTAAGCCATTAAAGCGTTTTCTCCGAGTTGGTGTCGGTTGACAATGCTTTATCACAAAACTACCCATAAAAGTCCATTACTCATTCCAAGAAAACTGAAAATTTACGTTGAGTCTATCATTTACACAGCACTAAATGTGGATGGGTTTTTTCCCAGTCGCTTTTGCATTTAGCAAACTTTTCCTTTCATTTGCTCACGGGAATTATTAAAGGAACAAGGACTTTTTCCAGGCCAATGGTCTTTTAATAATGACGTTTCAAGTTTTAATAGATTACTGAGAAATCAAATTACCTGTGATCGGGTTTCAACGCGCACTAAATCCATAATTGAAGTCCGTCCTCTAACAGCTGTTAAGGCAGCGCTTAGAATTGGTTTGGGTTCATATGGTTCGCTGAAAAAGACAACACAATATATGGAATAAAAATTAAGTTGAATTTATTGCAAAGTTTAAGATCTAGATGTGTCAGCTATTGACCATCAGATATAAGGTGATCGTTATAGGGCACTAGTTGCATTCGGAGAATGGCACTGTATACGTAGCCACATTATTCCTCAAACCAAGAAGTGCGTATTTCAATTTCTTAAGAAAGGCATTGATGAATGCTGCTTGTCCAGTTAATTTGATTCTATTTATTCAGTAGCCTTTGCTAAGTTCACGCATATTGCTAACTGGATTATTATTTCTTAGAAGTACAACAATATGAAACAAAGTTCCATAACAGTGGGTTTTTTTAATGTGATACATTTTTTATTATTAAAAGCTGACTAAACTAGTTTCTGTTTTCTATTGTTATTTAGAATGATTTTGTTTCTCATGGGATGTATTGCGCGGTAATACTTTATGTACTCCTACATGCAATGTAAGCGGTGAACATTTATCTCCCTTTCAAGATTGAGTTATGAGATATAAAAATCTGTGATATACGTGTCTCATTTAATTTAAATGCCCGAAAGGTATGAAAACTTAAGCAATAACAATCTCCGAAGTTAATCACAAGCACTTTTCACATTCGAATGATGTCATAAAAACCAGTTTCCTTACATTTACTAATATATTTATAACCAGGCAAACAAGTGTAACATCCGCTGCATCGCTTGGTCCGGTATAAAGGTGAACTTTTATTTTGGTAGCTTGACAACTTGCTCAGGACCTGTTTTGAGTGGAATGACCTAAGTTTGGATTCAAGCTAGCACTATATTAAAATTCAGTAACTGAAAACTTTGTGTTCGAGGCCAATGTTGAGATTTTAAGTGGGTGGGTATGAGATAATTAATATTTGTTATTCCTCAATATTACTTTCGTGTCGTCAATTAGTCATTTATGGAAGGCTGTTTGGAAGAACACCCAGATACTAAGATCCGAAAATAATTACGTTTGCTTTGTTGTCTGGTTCTGTGTATATTTATATTATTTGCTGCGTAAATTCATTTAACTACTTTGTTGTAGAACAGCGGTTTCCAACCTGGGAGGCCCGCCTCCCAGGGGAGGCGCGGACTATTGCCAGGGGAGGCGCCACAATTTTTTAATAAATTAATTTTTATACCATAATATCTACAAATAAATAAAATTTCATATCTTAACGTAACAGTGAAAATTCAGTGCATGAATGTTTATTTTTATTTTTTTTACATTTACATATATTTAAGTCCTATTAAAAAAATTATTTGGAGCGGAGTAATTAAAAAATGGCGCGTTTGCAAACGCTCTGTTTCGGTAATGCACAAAACGACCGCTAGTTGCATGAAAACAATAACTTCAAATTTAAATGTCACTCGTAGCTAAAGTGGCCACTGAAGCGTGTCGGCAGGGTGTAATATTGTTTTTTAAAATTGTTTTTTACGTGATTTCTTTCTGAAAATAATCGTTAGTATATTTTAACTAAAGAGCTCGACGGAGGGAGAGTAAGTCCTGGGGCCAGAATGCAGGGCGTAAAAGAGAAATGGACACGCCTTAAGAATACTGTCATTAGTACTGCCAACTCCATCTTAGGCAGTAGTCGTAGAGATCGGGACGACCGGTTTGATGATGAGTGCAAACTAGCGACTGAACGTAAGAATGCTGCATACCGGGCAATGCAGCAGTCTCATAGGACGCGGGTACGCGAGGATAACTACAAAGAGCTCAGTAGATCTGAAAAAAGACTTCACAGACAAAAGAAAAGTGCCTGGAAAAAAACCTTGTCTGTGAAATAGAGAAAAGTAGAGAGCGAGGTCGGCACCAGGCGCAGAAGTTCTACCAAATAATCCGCAGTATGACGCGGTACACACCACGCTGCACTTACTGCAAGGATAAGGAGGGGTAATCTGATCACCGATCCTGAAGGCATTCTGGAGCGATGGGAAGTGCACTTCAATGAATTGCTAAATGGTCAGCTCACAGAAGAATTGGAGGCTCCACCAATGCAAGACCAAGACTGCCGCCAGCAAGCATTGAGGAAACATTAAAAGCCATTAGACAGCTAAAATCAAATAAAGCCCCTGGAGCTGATGGCATACCAGCTGAGCTGATCAAACAAGGAGGGACAGCGTTACATCACGCAATTCACGAGATCGTGGTGCACGTATGGGAGCAAGAGGAGATGCCGGAAGATTGGTGTCGTGGTATAATTTGCCCCATACATAAGAAAGGAGATATCACACTGTGCAGCAACTATAGGGGTATAACATTGCTGAGTACCGCCTATAAGATACTCTCCACTATCCTACAAGACCGGATATCCCCATACACTAAAGCCATCATTGGTCAATATCAGTGTGGCTTCATCCCAGGCAAATCAGCAATTGATCAGATATTCACCCTTAGGCAGGCGATGGAAAAATGTCTGGAATTTAAGATTCCGCTATATCATCTGTTTATAGACTTCAAGGCCGCCTACGACAGCATAGCCAGGGTAGAACTATATAATGCCATGAGAGAATTCGGCATTCCAAATAAATTGATACGACTTTGTAGGTTGACCATGACCAACGTAACTAGTCAAGTAAAAGTAGCGGGATTGCTGTCCAAACCAATAAACATCTATAATGGACTCCGACAAGGTGACGGTCTGGCCTGCCTCCTCTTCAACCTGGCGTTGGAGAAAGCAATCCGTGACTCTGGCGTTACAACAAGAGGGACTATTGTCACCAAGTCCAGCCAGATACTTGCCTACACTGATGACATCGGCATCATCGGTAGAAGCGAATCGGCGGTACAGGAATCCTTCACCCAGCTCGAGCAGGCGGCACAAAGACTGGGACTGCATATTAATGAGGGAAAAACCAAGTACATGGTGGCAACTTCTGCGAAGAGAAGACCTAACGTTGGTCAAACTATCACGGTAGTGGAGCACGAATTTGAAGTAGTGGAATCCTTTAACTGCCTTGGGTCAATAGTATCCGCCGATAACAATATGGAAGAAGAAATACGTGAACGGCTGATTAAATCCAACAAAGCCTACTATGGTCTATCAAGGCTCTTTAAATCCCGAAATTTATCCAGAACATCCAAACTACTACTGTACAAGACCATGGTCTTACCAGTACTCATGTATGGATCCGAGACCTGGGTGCTTAATAAAAGGCACTCTGAACTCTTGTCCGCGTTCGAGAGAAAGGTCTTAAGGAGAATTGTTGGCCCTGTATGTGAGGGAGGACGATTCCGGAGACGCTACAACCATGAGTTGTACGCAATCTACCTTGAAGCTCATATTGTAAGAAAAATCAAGCTCGGTAGACTCCGGTGGGCGGGACACCTAGCTCGAATGAGCGAAGAGGAGCCTGCCCGGAAAGTCCTTTGTGGCAGGATGTATGGAAAGAGACAGCGCGGCAGACCTTGTCTGCGATGGAGGGATGGCGTAGACCAGGACGCCCAGAGCCTGGGAGTGCTAAACTGGATGACATCGGCTCGAAATCGGGACCGGTGGAGAGATTTGTTAAATAAGGCCAAGACCGGATCCCGGTTGTAGTGCCGATGATGATGATGATATTTTAAACTTTATTTTTTTTTATTTAAACTATTACTTATTTTAATTTATATCAATAAAATATTTTTCAGACGAATTTATACATTTTTGAGTGGTTGCAAGAGAAAGGTCAACAATAATGAAGATGCTGATACTAGTGGGAATAAAAGCAAACAAGAACAAGGAAGTAAAGCTCCCAAGAAAAGACAATACAGTTCATCCTATTTATCATTAGGACTCACTAGTGTTAGTATAGATGGCTTGGAAAAACCAATGTGTTTATTGTGTTCGAAAGTTTTGGCATCAGATAGTATGAGACCAGTCAAATTAAAACGGCACCATGAAACTCTACATTCTAAATATGTTGATAAGCCCATGAATTTTTTTCAAAGAAAATTGGATGAGCTTAATAAACAAAAGCAAACGTTCAAAAAAATACTTTCTGTAACATCAAATGCATTATTGGCTTCGTACCATGTCTCTTACCGAATCGCAAAATGTAAGAAACTACATACAATAGGAGAAACTCTAATTTTACCAGCAGCTATTGATATGGTTCGAATAATGTTCGGCGAATCATGTGCAAAACAGTTGCGACAAATTCCGCTTGCTGATAATACAGTCGGAAGACAAATCAATGATATATCTGAAGATATTTCCGATCAATAAGTTTCTCGACTGCGTACTTTGAAATTCGCCATACAAGTAGATGAGGCAACTGATATAGCTAAAGATGCCCATTTTATTGCATATGTTCGATATGTTGTGGAAAATAATATATTAGATGATAACATTATTTTGCAAACCCATTCCCGGAAAGCGCAATCCATTGAAATTTTTAATATAATGAACAGTTTTTTTTTGAAGAAAACGACATAACGTGGAATAATTGCATTGGACTGTGTACTGACGAAGCACACTCAATGTCCGGACACAAAGCAGGTCTTCAAGCAATAGTTAAAAAGAAAGCACTACATGCTATCTGGATGCACTGTATGCTTCACAGAGCAGCTCTAGTGTCAAAAAATATGAGCGAGGAACTTAACAACATTTTTACGAAAGTTATAAAAATTATAACTTATATGTATACCCGCCTGTCACGCGGGAGACCGGGGTTCGATTCCCCGTCGGGGAGCCTCCGGCGCAAGACTAATGACCTTGCCCGGAAAGAACAAATCATTATGGAAAATTTAACAAGCCTCAGGACTTACTAAATAAGGCCAAGACCGGTTCCCGGTTGTAGTGCCGATGATGATGATAAAAATTATAAACTACATTAAGAACAGTCCTTTGAGATCTAGGCTGTTTGCAAAGTTGTGTGTAGATATGGAAGCTAATTATACGTCACTTCTGTATTATTGTGAAATTCGCTGGCTATCTCGTGCAAAATTGATGCAAAAGGTATTTGAACTCAAAGAAGAATTAGCAACCTTTCTCGAAGAAAATCACCATGAAGAGGCACATTTGTGGACGAACGATAATTTCCCTGTTAAACTTGCGTTTTTGTTAAAATTTTTGGAAAATTGAGCAGTTTGACTAAATCAAAGCAGGGATCACAAATGCATCTACTTGTTCAAAAGACAAAGTAAAAGCTTTCATTAAAAAGTTGAAGTTATGGAAGTCAAGTTTACAAAAGAATGAGTTGGACATGTTTTCACTGTCAAAAGATTTCTGGGCCACAGCCAATATTGAAACAAGTAAGAATCTTTTTATTGAACACTTGGATGGTTTAGTGCTGCATTTTTCAAATTATTTTAAAGACCTTGATTTCTCAACTTTTTTTTTTTTATCGACAATGAAGATGACGAATTTGAACTGACAACCATTTAAAGGAAAAACTGAGAGAATTATCATGCGATAGCCTACTAAAACAAAAGTTTCAAAATGAAACCATAATTCAATTTTGGATGAATCTTAGCGGAGAGTATGAATCTTTGTATTGCAAAGCAATGCAAGTGCTTCTGTGACGGTCCGACTACTTACCTTTTCAATCACCCTAACAACTTCCTCCCAAAGCTCCAGAAATCTCATAGTTGAGAAATCTTATCCTCCCATCAAGGGAATTCACGCATTTATTGCGTTATTCAATTTCCCTGAAAGAAGCCGGTACATCATTCTCGCATGCATCAAGGCATCTCGGCATTTTTCTGAAAAGAAAAACATTTCGGTTGCCGTACTAGGTAACCGCAATAAACTATGGAAACAATCAACGGCACCCTGCCTGCCTACGTTTTCTGTCTCAAACGTGCGCGGCAGATTTTCCTAGTTTATCTGTATCCGCGGCGGGTTTTATCCAACCAACAAAGCATAGCGCAACTCGCGCCTAGCTGCCAAGAACCGAATTCTCTAGTAGTGTAAATATTCACACTGGAATCTGACCCTTGAGTCGCCATAGATGCCATATACAATCGGCATAGATGATATACACAACCGTCATTGTGTAACGATCGAAATTGCTTCTCAATGACTTGCAACTATTGATTCAGCTGCAAGCACTTCTCCCAGAAATGCTCCTTTGTTTGAATCTCCAAACAATCACCAACTTCGCGCTTAGCCGCCGGATTCGAATTCAATAGCATAAACAAATGCAAATAAAGAATCCGTTTCTTACAACCACCAAAGATACGATATACAAATTGTGTGATGTATCCCAAACCTATTAGCTCCTAATGAGTGGCAGCGTATTTATTTAGCTGAACTCTCATTACAGAACGATACCTTAGGTCGCTTCTCCCTTTGTTCTTTTCCCCCTGTTTTGGGTTTCGTTTATCCTTTGCCGAAACGCATCGATAAACACTGTCATCTACACGATCACACATACACATACATTACCAAGTCCTTCTTCCTTGTTTTCACCACGAGAGAAACACTTTCTCTCTCGAGGAAACTCATCCCAGTTGCGAAGTGGCTCTGCATCGAGCAGAGCAACGCGGACTCTCATTTAAACCACCACCGATCGCACATCGCTGCTTCGCGTTTCCCCCTTAGTAGAGTGAGCATGGGGTGCGTACTGGAGTGCACCCCAGAGTCGAAGTCGGACACAGACAATTACGTGATCCTTGAAACCGTGCAATTTAATTTAACAATAATTTTGTGAAAACCAATACACCATTTGTAAATTGCATTAACTGTTCGAGTGTCAAAATTGAGTGGTAAATCAAAATAAACAACATTCATACGAAACAATACCACCATGCGTTTTATTTCTTGCTTGGTGAACGATTGTCCGAGGTATTCCGTGGAGTTTCTTTTCTCATTGTATTGAAAAGTGAACTTTCGATCGTTGGAAAATAGGTGGAGTATTTCATAACCGTGACAATGAGTTAAAAGTGCATCTCACACATGAACATGATAGGAAATCTTTGTGAACCTGTGCCAAAGCCGGCACATGACGAAGACATTTCCTACACTTCTACCGTTTGTAACGTCGTATTTATGCGAAACGGGCTTTTCGGCACTGGCTGCAATGAAAACCAAATATCGAGCCAGGTTAGTCGAAAAAGAGATGCGAGTGGCACTCTACACATTGCCCCCAAGATTTGATAAAGTTTGTGCCAGTAAACAACAACAACCCTCGCATTAAATTTGTATGCGATAGATGTAGTTGGTTTAAATGTTTAAAAATGATTTTATATAAAAATAAATATACACGTATGTGTATGTTATAGCTGAACCTTGTTATTATTCTCTTGATTGTAGTTTTCAGTTTTTTTTGTAATAAAGTTTTTGTTATTTAAAACGTGTCTATATTATTTGATCTACTAAAACAATAAAAGGTAGGGGAGGCGAGGAAAAAAAATTTTTTTTTTCGGGGAGGCGTGGTAGCATAAAGGTTGGAAACCGCTGTTGTAGAATATAATTTCATGTGTCCGTTTTATTTCATACGAAATGCAAACTCAAAAAGGACGATAAGATTTCCTTAAATTTCATGTTAAATCGTTACGTTTTCTTTTCTATCTTTCTTTTTATCTAATAAGGAAATCATCATCATCATCATCGGCACTACAACCGAGATCCGGGGTTGGCCTTATTTAGCAAGTCCCGAGGCTTGTTAAATTTTCCATAATAATTTGTTTTTCCGGGCAAGGTTATTAGCTTTGCGCCAACTAATAAGAAAATGCCTACGTTTAATTATGTAGTATTCGACTTATGATATTCAAAAATGGAATATAACTATGATGATAAGGTTCAAGAGAAAAGATTGTGTATATCGATATGACTAGGATTCGTACGTCTGTTAGATTACAAAGGAATATATAAATTTCTGTGGAACATTGTAGAGGTTTGGTTCACGTTTACGAGAAAAGCCGTAAGGTGGTTAACTGAGATAGTAATTTTTCCAAATTTTGACGACCATTCCTCACCTTCCACCGTAGTATTGTATCACATTTTTTCTCGACTTTAGGTTCACATTCGCATACGACGTTGATTGTTAAGGGTATCAAATGATATCAATCCCATTCGGATAGTACATTGGTTTTTTAAGGGTATCAAACAATCTCCTTTTTGCGCGTGCCAACAATGCGTCATCCCAATGATCAACAGCGGTAATCACACTATCAACACAACACCTGACACATCGTGAGATTACCGAACCGTGGTTTTGAAATGCTCGAGTAACTTATTTAAACAAGTGTTTTAATTTGAACAGATATAACAACTATTCTAGAAATGGAATGCGTAAACATTTTGCTGGATTTTGAAAGTGATATTAAAACCACATTCAAAAAAGTTGACGGATAAATCTTGAGCGTAAGTTTTGTTTATCGCTAAAGCAAATTTACTCAAGATAGAGCTTCAAATGCCAAAAACGAAAACAACTGAATTCACAATATCGGAGAAGAGTCCCAGATACAATATTTCATCACCACCTCAAAGGTGTCTACAAACTTTGGAAAGCTGACAAAAAATGGATAAAGACACACAATAATTCACAGACCTTCGCACAATTGGTTTTGAAGATCTTGCAGCTGTTGATCTGACGTGTCCTGTGAGTAGGGTGTTAGAATATATTCACAGGTAGGCCGGTTTGCCGTAAAAGGCGACTAAAGGCCGAGTATTTCCCCGCCCTGTCGCCCAGTGAAATACCATCCCATCAAGCTATAGGCACCATGAAATGGTCGGGAGAAATCCCTGGCCATCTTTCTGAGCTTGGCTGATAGACCGGTTCGAGAAAAGATTGGTTTAGGTGGCAGTCGGTCCCAAGGTGAGATACCACCCTGTCACGCTGTACATTCCGCGATATCGTCGGACGAAATCTTCGACTAGGTTTCGGATGTAAGGCTGATAGCCCGAACTGACACGGAGATAAGTCATCATGGTACCTTATAATATAAAGAATTCTTGAGGTAAACTAGTTTCCCATTCGGAACTCGGGGGGGGGGGGGGGGGGGGGGGGGGTGCCCATAATTTGATAAATAACCGAACATAATCGGGCTCGTTCTCGGAGCTCTGTCGACGTTCGACTGATAACGGCATTTTGTAACATCAGAGGCATCGGTTTCACCAATACCAATGTAAGCGCCGTCCACCAATATTTGCAAACAACGAAACCTTATATCCTTGCCCTAACTGAGACCCAGGTCGATTCGTCAAATGATTCGACATATCTTCGTTGCTCAGGATACGACTTACATTCGAGATTCCTTTTTAAGGGCGGAGTCGGCATCTTCGCGCTGTCCGATCTGGCTTGGCAGAGGATGGAGGCGTTGGAACCCAATAACATGGACATTATATGGTTGAGGGTCGTGCTGAGGAATTCTGTTAAATTTCTTTGTTGTCTTTACCGCTCTGACGATCGAACAGCGACATTTTTCGAACATCCTTCACATACCGTCGACTGGATACGGATCAACCACCCAGTTGCCCTTGGTGATTTTGATGTGCACAATTCCGGTTGGTTGGTACATTCTAACAGAACCGATGAGGCTGGGAGGCTGGCCGAGATGTTCGCTGTTAGCCACAATTTGACTCAACTCGTGTAGGAACCAACGCGAGTGCCGGATGCCCGAGGCGATTATGCGAACATCCTGGATCTGTTTTGACATCCGAAGCGAGTATATGGATAATTTAACAAGTCTCGGATATGGACCGGATAGTGGTGGAGAGACTTGCTAAATAAGGCCTAGACCGGATCTCAGTTGTAGTGCCGATGATGATGATGAATAGACTTTAGAAAGATCAATGCCGTAACGATACCGGACACATACCCGATACCAGACAATACTATTGCAAGTCTAGGAAAATCAAAGTATTTCACAACTATTAACTTAACATCAGGATTCCACCAAATCAGAATGAAAGAGAGCGACATACAGAAAACAGCATTTTCCACAATTTTTTTTAATATACTTCTCTCGGATGAGGCGAACGTATAGCGCCGACACTGCGCCCCGAGATGCCACCAAATAACATTTGCAGTTCTTGTTGAACAGGCTCCGGGTACACTTGCCCAGGGAGGGAATTCCACAGCTACCCCGGTCTATACCGCAACGAGTGCTGATACAGCGATGTTCGCGCCGTTGGTAGATGAACCGTTGGTCATGGTCAACCTACAAAGTCGTATCAATTTGTTTAAAATGCCGAACTCTCTCATGACATTATATATTTCTAACCTGGCTGTGCTATCGTAGATGCCCTTAAAGTCTATAAATAGATGATATAATGGGATCTAAAATTTCTGACATTTTTCCATCGCATGCCTAAGGGCGAATATCTCATCAATCGCTGATTTGCCTGGGATGAAGCCACACTGATATTGACCAATGATGACTTCCCCGTATAGGGCTAACCGATCTTGTAAGATAGAGGAGAGTATCTTATAGGGGGTACTCAGCAAAGTTATATCCCTATAGTTGCTGCACACTGTGATAACTCCCTTCTCATGTATGGGACAATTATTCCACGACGCCATTCTTCCGGCATCTTCTCTTGCTCCCATACGTGCGCCACGATCTCATGAATTGCGTGATGTAACGCGGTCGCTCCTTTTTTGATCAGCTCAGCTGGTATGCCATCAGCTCCGGGAGCTTTATTTGATTTGAACTGTCTTATGGCTTTTAATGTTTACTCAATACTTGGTGAAGGCTGCATTTGGTTTTGATCTTGGATTGGAGAAGCCTCCAATTCTTCTGTCAGCTGACAATTCAGCAATTCACTGAACTGCACTTCTTATCACTCCAGAATGCTCTCCGGGTCGGTAATCAGATGACCTTCTTTATCCTTGTAGTAAGTACAGGGTGGTGTATACCGCGTCATACTGCAGATTATTTGGTAGAACTTCCGCGCCTGGTATGGACCTCGCTCTCTACTTTTCTCTATTTCACAAACTAGATTTTTTTCCCTAGTCTAACGATGATAACCATCCTATTGAATAAACATGGCCAGGTTTAAGTGTACACCAATTATTTAAACCGCTCCAGATGACTTTTTTTTTATTCTCTTCTTCTCTTCACAAACGGTGACGGAATATAAACAAACAAACCATAAACAAACACTACAGGATACTTAACAACTATACAAATGTTCCAAAAGAGGACAGTAACGGCATAGCAACCATCTGGACAGCAAGAATTTTCTCTACAATAAATCACAATAAATTATCAGCAGGAGGGATTTGTCTGTTCCAAAGTTAAGGGAATCAATTTCTACCGTTGCCTTGTCCCACAAGGATTGGCTGTAAATAAATTGAAGCGGCTAGAATTCATCAATAAATTGAATAAATTGAGAAATATAATCTGTAAAAGCAAGCATGAGACTTTTTTTTTTTTGTCCTAAGGGTCTGAATTATATCATAAATCATTGGGCAGTACCTACAAATTATTGACGTCAAGGCAACACGACAAAGGAATCAAATTGCTGAAGAGCTAAAGTACCATGTCCACCATCGTTGCCATTCATTTCCGAATAACGAATACATAGAATTGTAACTAACAGCAGTGTACAAGCAAATCCACCAGTAACCATTGAGAAGGGATTTAAGACGATAAGGGATATTTAAGACAACAGGAGTTCAGGATTATATGAAATCCGTAATGCAGTGGTGAAAACTGCTTTAACTACAATAAAAAAAACTTAAGTGTTTAGAAGCCTTTTCACCACCTGTCAGGAATATTCCCTTGACGATGGAAAAAACAGACTTGCGTTTATATTTATAGAAGCCAACAAACCAAAGGCACCGTCGTCTTACCGCCTGGTATGCACTGGGGTACGACAGGCAGAATAGTAGAACGAATAATTGCCATTCGTCTGAAACAGTACAGAGAGGGAATGGGGATTTTCTGAAGTCATTTGTGTTCAGAAGAAATAGATGAACAGGTAAACTGTTATCTGTCTTATATAATATCACCAGAAACGTGATAGTCGGCTTTTGACTCCTAAACATCAGATAGGATCTGATGGTTAGGAGTCAAAAAGTTCTGTAAGGTGGTGAAGTTGTCGTACTGCTTTTAGTCAAGGCAGCTACACTCGCCGCGTAGACTAGTTATCGCCTTTCCTTCAGGCGAGTCAGCTACACGTGCCACCCATCCGATGCATGCATTGACATCGATCAAGTACGGGGGTTGCCCTTTATATTTCGGGATTAGAGAACAAAAACAAATATTGATCATCGAAAATCACTTTATTGTTTTTCAAAATATTCCCCATGAAGATCAATACACTTTTGCATGCGTTTGAACCAATTGTCGAAGCACTTTTGCCACTCTGATTGAGGTATCTCCAGCACATGCATTCTGAATGCAGCAACCGCTTCTTCAGGTGTCGAAAAACGTTGACCTCTCAGTTTGTTTTTTACGTACGGGAATAAAAAGAAGTCATTCGGTGCCAAGTCAGGACTATACGGCGGATGACCCATCAAATCGATGTTTTGGGTGCTCAAAAATGCAGTTGTCGCAGCCGATGTGTGAGAGCTCGCATTGTCGTGGTGAAGAGTGATCCGTCTTCGGCGGTTGGTTTTCCTGATTTCTTGGAAGACAACTGGCAAACAAATGGTTGTGTACCACTCAGAATTGACTGTTCTGCGTTGTTCTAGTGGTACGGTTGCGACATGTCCAGTTTTTCCGAAAAAACAGGCGACCATTTGCTTGGAAGTGCTTCGTGCGCGAACAACTTTTGTTGGATTTGGCTCATCTTGAAACACCCAGACAGTCGACTGCTGTTTACTTTCGGGCTCATACGCGTAAATCCACGATTTATCACCTGTCACGATGTCATACGCGTGTTTCGAAGCACCGCGACCGTATTTTTTGAGCATTTCTTTCGACCAATTGACACGAGCCTTTTTTTGGGCGATTGACAAATTGTGTGGGATCCAACGCGAACAAATTTTTTTGACAGTCAAATGTTTATGCAATATTGAATGTATGCTGGTCCCACTAACGCCTAAGGTTGTCTCAATCTCACGATAGGTCACATGACGATCTTCCAATATCAGTTCGCGCACAGCATCAATGGTTTTCGGAACAACAACTGATTTTGGACGACCTTCACGAAATTCATCTTGGAGTGAACTACGACCACGATTGAATTCACCATACCATCGATAAACACGGGTCCTTGATGGAGCTTCATCGCCAAAAATTGAATTAAGTCATGCATGCACTGTTGCTGAGTTAATCCACGCCGAAAATTGTAAAAAATAATCGCACGAAAATGTTGACGATTTAATTCCATTTTTGGGCCGAGATGAATCTTTTAAGTTACTGTAAACAACACAAATATCGGCGCAAGGCTAATAACCTTGCCCGTAAAAATAAATTATTATGGAAAATTTAACAAGCCTCGACACTTGCTAAATAAGGCCAAGACCGGATTCCGGTTGTAGTGCCGATGATGATGATGATGATGATGATGAAACAACACAAATAGCGCTCGTATGTCAAAACGTTCTGAGTGCGTATAACCTCAAAAATGCCCAACTTTACGACAGAGCTGTCAATTGCCGGATTGCAACACTAGGGTTGCCAAATCCCGAAACATAAGAGGCAACCCTCGTAGTAAAGGATAAGCCCATCTATCGAGCCATATTGCAAAGTATTAGGCAAAAGAGAGGAGGCGGAGCAGAATCTGCACTAATGTCATATAATATTTTTGACAAAGATTGGTCAGCAATAAAAAAGTGCTTATCTCTCCATTACGCTAACAAAAGAGATTTAAGAACTTTAGAACACCAACTAAATACTCTTACTCATAAAAATATGAGCATAGATGAATTATACGCAAATATGAATCACCAGTTTTCTTTAATAATCAAAAAATAAAAACAGAAGACTACAGCACAGAAACAATCAACGCACTTATTGAGAACTACAGAAATCGCGCACTTGACGTCTTCATCAGAGGTTTAAATGGTGATCTATCCAAGATGTTAGTTATCCAAAAACCGCAAACACTCCCAGAGGCATACGCCTCTTGTTTAGAGATCCAAAACCTCAATTATCGGAATACGTCAATACACTAGAAAAATGTGTACAATACAACAACCACTCCAGTAAATCAAATGTTTGCAACAATCATCATCATCATCATCATCGGCACTACAACCGGGATCCGGTCCTTGCCTTATTTAGCAAGTCTCTTCACCGGTATCCGGTCCATATCCGAGACTTGTTAAATTGTCCATAATAATTCGTTTTTACAGGCAAGGTTTTTAGCCTTGCGCCACCCTTTCTCAGGATGATTTGCAACAATACCAAGACAGAATCAACCGAAGCCAGTACGGCTACCACCACAGAATTCGTTAACACTCCAACAGACGAATATGGCATACAACATACTGATCAAAACCATTAATGACAGTCTTGTTAAATTTTCCATAATAATTTGTTTTTCCGGGCAAGGTTATTACCCTTGCGCCAGCTAATAAAGAACGTTTACTATGTAGTATACGTTTAATTATGTAGTATTCGACTTATGATATTCAAAAATACAATATGACTATGATGATAAGGTGAAAGAGAAAAGATTGATATGACTAGGATTCGTACGTCTGTCATATTACAAAAGAATATACAAATTTCTGTGGAACATTCAACACATACATACAACACAATGAAAACCATTAATATCAGCGAAATCAATACCAACCACCACGACACCAAAGAAGCGATCTTCCGCAACCCAGGCCAACTCAACAGAAACCGACAGTTCCAATGGAAATTGACAAGTCAATCCACACAAGACAGACCAATTACATGAATAGACGAGCTTATGACCAACGAAACTGTAGCCAACCCAATTATAATCAATATTCCACAATAGAAATAGTTCCACTATTGTTGCGCAAAAACCACAATGATTGTACAACATCGCAACTTAGAGGAGGCCCAGTATCTTGAGGAGTATGAACAATAATACGAAGAGGAAAATACGCAATAGTCCGAGACAGAGCAAACATAAGAGGAACCGTCAGAAGTAAATTGTATGACAAGAGCCTGTCTAGCATACCACACATAAATTACAAAATCAGAAATGGAGCAATAGTTGAATTTCTCATAGATACGGGAGCAAATAAGAACTTTATAAGACCGGAACTAGCGCCCAATTCAAAACCTGCACAAAATCCATTCAACATACAATCTGCCGGAGGAGAAATTACAATTGACCGGAAAGTAACTGGTAAATTCTTTGAAAGCATCAGAAATAAACTACAATCGCTTTTTATTGTTTAACCTGGTCTGACTTCATTTGACGGTATTATCGGTGATGATAGGCAATTATATACCGGAAAGACAATATACTGAAAATTAAACCCAATATCAAAATACCATTACTAGGAAAAAAATCCGAGCAGGTAAATAATTTAGAAATCAGAGACAACCAATTAAGTAAAAAAGCAAAAGAACAGATTAGAGCCATAGTAAACAAACACAAAAACCTATTCGACCTGTTAACAATGAAGAAACTATCGACACAGGAATTAAAGCTGATATAAAAACATCCACAGAAGAGTCCATCTATAAAAGGTCCTACCCATATCCCATTACCATGAGGAAAGAAGTGGGTGTACAAATCAAACAACTTTTAGAAGATAGTATTATAATACCATCCAAAAGCCCATACAATCCACCAATGTGGGTTGTTCCAAAGAAATTATACGCATTAAAAGTACCCATTTATAGGATGGTAATAGACTTTGGCGCAAGGCTAATAACCTGACCCGGAAAAACAAATTATTATGGAAAATGTAACGAGTCCCGGGACTTGCTAAATAAGGCCAAGACCGGATCCCGGTTGTAGTGCTGATGATGATGATGATGAATAGACTTTAGAAAGATCAATGCCGTAACGATACCGGACACATACCCGATACAAGACAATACTATTGCAAGCCTAGGAAAATCAAAGTATTTCACAACTATTAACTTAACATCAGGATTCCACCAAATCAGAATGAAAGAGAGCGACATACAGAAAACAGCATTTTCCACAATTTTTTTTTTAATATACTTCTCTCAGATGAGGCGAACGTATAGCGCCGACACTGCGCCCCGAGATGCCACCAAATAACTGTTGCAGTTCTTTTTGAACAGGTTCCGGGTACACTTGCGCAGGGAGGGAATTCCACAGCTTCCCCGCTCTATACCGCAACGAGTTCTGATACAGCGATGTTCGCGCCGTTGGTAGATGAACCGTGAACTGATGCGATCTGTCGGATTGTCTCCGAATTACGCGGAACAATACCACGAATCTCCGAAGAAGAGTACCCGTAATAATATCTGTAAAACAGACAGAGATCGGCTGCGCACTTTCGATGTGATAGCGGCTGTAGTCCCGATGTCAGCGTCGAGTCCCCGATCAGGCGGATCGCTCATCTCTGTATACTCTCAAGTAGGTCGAGGGTATGTTTAGGAGCAGAGCTCCAAACATGATAGCAATTTTCGAGCACGGTCCAATTTGGGATTTATACAAGAGAAGAAGTTGAGCCAGAGTAAAATATTTCTTGGCTCTAAAAAGATAACTCAGTTTTCCTGAGGCGAATCTGATGATGTTCGACACGTGTTTATGCCACGATACATTCCCACAGGTCGTGACGCCGATCAATTTCATGCTTTCCCCAGATTCGAAGCCCGCCCATCCATCATCAGCTGTGGAACCGATGATTCACTCTTCTTTGTGAATGTTGTATACTGTGTCTTCGTTCCATTGACGTCGACGAGATTGGTTTTTCCCCACTGCAGGATCCTATCCAGATCCCGATTCAGAGAGTCGTTCTAGCTACACCTCAGCTGGTGCAAGGTTGATACACTAATTGGTAGGTCACCCAAACAAGTGTACTATAATCCGCAAAACTGAACACTTTGTTATCCGTTGTCTTTAACAAATCATTTATGTGAAGCAAGAACAAAGTTGGAGCCAAAATAGATCCTTGGGGCAGCCCAGAATTGATACAGATCCGAAGACACGCCATCTACAACAAACAGAATCGATCGACTTTCGAGGAAGCTCTTCGTCCAGTCGCAGAGCTGCTGGGAAAGCCCATATGAACGAAGTTTGCTCAGCAATGCCCCGTGCCAGACGCGGTCAAAACACTTAGAGATATCCAATGCGATTGCTTTTGGCCCCCATACCCCCCAATCGCAGATGCCCATATATCGGTTATAAGGGTCAAAAGGTCTCCCGTGGACCGCCTGCTACGGAATCCGTATTGATGACCATTCAGAAGTCCGTTGCACTCCAAATACTTAATTAACTCAGTATTGATGACTTTTTCCATCACCTTAGACAACATCGACAGTAATGCTATCGGACGGTAATTTTGTGGGAGACACATTTTTCCCGTCTTTGGAATTGGCTGAATTCGAGCGACTTTCCAGCAGGCAGGAAAGGTCCTTCGATCATCATCATCATCATCATCATCGGCACTACAACCGCGAACCGGTCTTGGCCTTATTTAGCAAGTCCTGAGGCTTGTTAAATTTTCCATAATGATTTATTTTTTCTGGGCAAGGTCATTAGTCTTGCGCCAGGGGCTCCCCGACGGGGAATCGAACCCCGGTCTCCCGGGTGACAGGCGGGTGTACTAACCACTATACTATCGAGGAGCCCTTCGATCATAAGATATGCGAAATAGTGTGTCAAGAACCGGCGTCAGTTCTGGAGCACCGTTCTTAAGGACTATTGCTGGTATTCCGTTGGGGCCGGTCAGCTTCCTACAGTCCAGTCCACGTAGAATGCGTTGAATAGTACGCGGGTGGAGCCTGACATCCGACAGCGAGGACCGTACCGGCGTGATCACAGGTGGCTTCAAAAGACCGGTATCGAGGTTTGAATTCGCGGAAAATAAATTCGCGAACACAGCAGCTTTATCCTTTGAATTTGTGACTAACCTCCGGCTATCCGTTACTAATGGGGGAAAGGAGGAGGAAGTTCGTTCGAGACATGTACTACGGCGGCAAGTCCATAATTATCGCTATCGTACTCGATTGTATGAAGACAATTTCGAGTAGTTAGATCCGTGTCTAGTAATTGTATTCGCTTCTCCAGCAAAAGTAAAAAGGCGAACATACAGCGCAAAGTCTCTGCTTTCAACCCAGCGAAGGCCATCCCTGTACATCCAAGTTGAAATGCTGTCTCCACGTGACATCCCTGGATAGCTACTTTTGGCACCCGCCAAGTAGTGAACCAATGCATGCAGCGACTTCCTGAGAAAGGTAGGCTAACAACCTTGCCCGGAAAAGCAAATTATTATAGACAATTTAACAAGTCTCGGATATGGACCGGATACCGGTGGAGAGACTTGCTAAATGAGGCCAAGACCGGATCCCGGTTGTAGTGCCGATGATGATGATGATTGTGCGCCGAAAGGCATAAGAAAAACAAAACATTGATAATGTATAATTGAGAGTGCTTGCGAAGAGCTAGAAAGTTAATGTAAGAATAATATTTGTAAAATAGAATTTAACGTTTAGTCTTAAGTAAAATCTGTAATTCAATTGTGAATAAATGTCGAGATAAAACAAAAAAAAAACTGACTCAGAAATAGTTCGGCGACTTCAGCCGACTTTCAGGTTTTCATAGGCAATCGAATAGCGTTCATCCATAGGCTCGCCATACCACAGTAATGGGGACACGTAAGATCCAAGGAAAATCCAGCGGACCCGTTCTCTAAAGGTATACCATCAGCAAAATTGACCACTTGTAACTTGTGGTTCTATGAACCAGCGTTTCTACATGGCAATTAAACAATTTCGCCTCTTCCTTGCACAAAGAACACTGAGTGCAATCTGGAGCGCAAGCGTTCGGCAGCAGCTGCTATCAGCAAAAAAGAAGTTCATAACTACAGTTTTATTGACACCTTTAATCACACGAATTCATTTAAAAGGCTGGTACATATTATGGTATATGTACTACGATTCACCAACATCTAATTGTCGACAAGTTTACGTTCTTGGCGAGGTATCTATAGAGCCAAATTAGGTTCTTCCAAAAAGAGTTTATAACCACTTTGACCTGAACGCGTGGGTTGAACGGCACTACTTACTTACTTACGTACACGAGGAGGACCTGACCGTAGACCTGCGGCAGCAAGCATTTGCTTGGAATTCGTGATTTCATTTAACGACAACAATCAACTGAATGACCCTTACGAAAATTCTTGGTGATAAACATTGCAACAGCTTTTTAATGCCCATCATTAAAAGTCAAGCAAAAAATAAACATAACAATAATTATCCAATAGAGTGACACTTACTTAAATAAGTGCGATATCGACTTGGCTAATCCGTTGCCAGAGCCACATGGCACGATTCCGATTGGTAACCTTTGGAAGATCTCCTTCCAGTTGCTTCGTTGCATCAAGCCATTAAGGACCTCCCAGAGGATTCCATCACCTCCAACGACAAGTATCCCACGCCACTGTGATAAGTCTTTAGTTCTCACAAAATCCTTAGCAAAGTTCGCATGCTTCGTCACATATAAATCATAACCCAGATCTGCTTCAACCAACACGGGAGCAACTTCCTGGTGGAACAGCTCACGTGCTTTCCCAGCACCCGATTTTGGATTCAGTAAAATCAAAAGCTTCCCCTGGGTGTTGTAAATCGTATCAGGATTCTCGTCGTTCTTTAATCGGTAAATAGTATTTTGCCACTTTTGGGCTTCCCGAATATTTTCCTCGTATTTATCAAAAGAACGAAAACGCAAAGTTAGGACAGTTCTCTCGCGCCGCATTTGACTTCGTAAGCCCTTCTTCAGAATATACGCGTAAATGTGTAAATAAGCACTAGAATCACAGGTATCAATGTCCGGATTGTATTCCTCGGATACAACACTTCCACTATTCAATTTCGGAGACGAACAGGCACACGCACGGATATTGCCTCGGGTTTTCTTCTTACTTCGTGTACATCGGCAGCCGATTATGTCATTTATTTTAATAACCTGTTCCTTAACAGTTCCACCTGTGTTCTTCTTTAAACAAAACCCCTTATCCGACAGAGTGACCTGGAAGATGATGTTCTTCTTGTTGTTTATATAGAATGTTTCCGTCAGTTCCACGAGATCACTATTCTTCACTTCACTGCTCTTATTGAAGCCCATCGTATGTGTTTAAATAGCAATAACGCGTTACTTCAATCAACATCAAACAAATGGGTGATTTGTTCTTTCACGAAACCAATTAATTAATTGCTTTCTGTTATCTTGGCACGTAGCAAAACATCCGAACACAACACAGGCCTCTTTTTGTCTGCAAGCTTCAAAGTTGAACACTCCAAGTTGTCAGGCGACCTGCGAAGTGTTGCCGTAGCATTTTGCCAAGTGTTGCGAAGTGTTGACATGAGTGAAGGTAATTGGGAGCATGAATGCGGTTTGTGTAACGTAGAAGTGTGTGACAGCCTTGGAGCATATGGTTGAATGATATCTCCTCTATTGTTCGACGATTGCTGAGATAATAGGAAGTAAAAAAACAAGTTTAGCTCGGACCGGTGGCGCAGATGATAATTAGGTGTTCAAAGCACCACAGCACAACAGAAAAGCTCGGAAAGTAATCTTTATCTAAAGCTTGAATTTGAATGTGAGACGAGATCTTCTGAAATTCAATACAATCAAAACATAACATTCGTGAGTAGCAAACGAGTTTTGGTTATTTATTTCGACCACAAACATTTTCTGTTTTTCTATTGAACGATTATTAGATAGGTAGGGTCTGGGGTGGGATAATTAAAAATGCGGTTCGTTAAGGTGCATTCCCGTTTGATGATCATAACGCCTTTGTGGTGAATATAGGTGTGGAGTTCTTTCGAATGAGTTATTAAGGGTAAATCCAATCGCGTTTGGTTAGACAAGGGCTAATAAAATAATAGGTGTGCAAGTAGAAACTCGGCTGTGAAGTAGGTTGCATTAAAAACATACTTGAACTTGAAATTCAATTCGCCTGTCATTTTGGATATATGAAGCTTAGTCATTACTGTTTTTATGACTAAGTTTCAATTTCAATTCAATTCAATATTATTAGGTAGATAATTATATTTATGGTATATTTTACAACTAGTATTTAAGAGTTTTAGGACAGCAATTCCTTTACAACCATAATCTTAAATCTATATAATGACAATAGCACTGTTGAGGTGAAGTGATGCCGGACGAGGAATGTCGTCCGTCGAGCTCCTATTTGATGATGATCTGATCCGACTCATAGGACCAGAAAATGTTGATTGAAGTGATGCCGGACGAGGAATGTCGTCCGTCGAGATCCTATTTGATGATGATCTGATCCGGCTCGAAGGACCAGAAAATATTACGGGAATGTTTGGAATTGTCCACTGTTTCCGTGTAGAGAGGAACCCGATGAAGCTGGCAGCAGATTCCGGAAGCACAAGAAAAACCAAACTGAACTCAAGGTGGATCTTTAATTCTTTATTGTCTAAGTCGGATGCGACTTGGTTAACAATTTCTTAACAACGCACAACGATTTAATTTCTCTGCATGAGATTGAGTAAATTTACTTCATAATTTATGTTGGATCAGCACCTAATACAATGACTCGGGAGGGGTGCGCGCGATAATAGCTGGTAGCAGACTGACTCATTGGGCATAACTGCCAATTCAAAAATGGACGTTATGACCTCATTGATGGTGACAATCGGCCAGCTGGTGCCAGCTGCTGCGTAACTAGTATACACTGCGAATGTACTAGATTTCTCCAGTACATTCCAGCATATTTAATTGCCAATCCGCAACAGCACAATTTTAATGAATAATAAATAATAAATTAAAGGAAAAGTACAAGAAAAAACCCTTATTTGAATCTTAAGACTAGTATTGCACAGGTTTCCGGTTATTTTATGTAATAATGACCTCGATATAATTTTCATAGACAGAGTACATATGTAGTGATTTAGGATAACGCAAGACGGGAAACGAAAACATTGTCAGAAAAAGAACAATTGACGAAGAAGTTTCGATTGATTTTGTCAATAAGGAACTCTACCGGTTTAACGTTAGCGTTTTCATGTAGTTCATGTGTCGAATAATGCCATGGCAAGTTCAGCAACATTTTCAATATATTATTTTGACACCTTTGCAATTGTATTTTGTGTGTGCGAGCACAATTACACCATACAAAGGCCCCGTACAGGAGTATAGCTTGAAAAATGGTTTTAAATATTGTAGCGAGCTTAGGGTTCGCTGGATTAATTATTTTGAATAAATAAGAGCCGTTAAATCGATTCTAAATTAATGTGACACTTTATTAGTCCGTTAATAACAACCGTTACCTTTTACCGTACACATAACGATTTCTTCACTTATCGCTTCCGTAATTATCGCGTATTTTACTGCTTACTTCTTACTCATTACTTCCGCACTTATCGCTTGCTTCACTTTCTACTTCTTACTCATCTCCATGATCTGTGTGCGACGTATTTATACGTTCCCTCATTCTGATTCGGCGTTTCGTTTCCGTCCGTTCCATAGTCTTGAATGTTCTACTGTTCACGGTCTCCAGTTTTCCATTACTTTATAGAATATTCTAGTACTCTGTTTCGGATATCTAGAATATTCTAGTACTGATTGTCATATGCGTCACAATATTATAGTTTTATTTTCGATGCTGAGCTTTGACTTTCTACACACTAATGGATACATAACTCTTACGACTTTGTTTATTTTGTCAATTGTGGTAGTGATGTGTTTTTGGAAGATAAGTTTTTTATCTAGAATAATACCTAGATATCTACAGTCTTCGGACCAATCAATATCAACTGCACACATACTGAGTTTAGTGCCATTTGGTAGGTAGCAGAGTTTCCTACATCTCGAAAACCAGACAGCTTGTGTTTTATTACCATTTATTTTTATTTTCCATTTCCTGTAATATACTAGTTTGTCAAGAGCTACTTGCAAAGAGTTGTAGACGTTAGAAGAGAAAATAGCCGTATCATCGGCAAACATAGTTACCTGAATGTTTTCACCTAGACATGGTAAATCTGCGACAAACAATGTGAATAATATGGGACGAAGGACCGAGCCTTGGGGTACACCATAGTGGATTTGGTGAGTAGAGGATTTGTCGGTTCCTATACTCACAACAAATTTTCTCGAACGAAGAAAGCTCTGGATAATTTTGATAAGCGGTATTGGCAGCTTAAACGCGGGAGACCGGGGTTCGATTCCCTGTCGGGGAGCCTCTGGCGCAAGACTAATGACCTTGCCCGGAAAAAACAAATCATTATGGAAAATTTAACAAGCCTCAGGACTTGCTAAATAAGGCCAAGACCGGCTCCCGCTTGTAGTGCCGATGATGATGATGATTGGCAGCTTAAGTTTTCGTAGCTTATAAATCAAGGAATCGTGCCATACCGTATCAAAGGCTTTTTCGATGTCTAGAAGAACCAGTCCCGTTGACTCCTTGTCGATGAATTTACCAGCTATGTGGTTTTTAATGCGCAAGACTTAGTGGATTGTGCTGTGACCACTACGGAAACCTAACTGAAAGTTTGGTAAGATGTTATTGTCTTCCACAAAACGATCAATCCTTTCCTTAATGATTTTTTCTAAGAGCTTACTTAGACAGCTAAGTAGACTAATAGGTCTGTAGCTTTTGGGGGTGTTCTTCGGTTTGCCGGGTTTCGGGATAGGTATTACTTTTGTTGTTTTCCAACAGTCCGGAAAATAACAATTCTTAAGACAAGCGTTGAAAATGAACGTTAAATAGTTACTTGCAGTAGGTGGAAGTGCTTTAATTAATTTGTTGTTAATATTATCAAAACCAGCAGACTTTTTTGATTTCGATTTCTTTATCAATTCTTTAACTTTGCTAATATTAGTTGCGTAAGTACTTTCAGCTGGTGATTGAGAAAGAACATGGATAGTGTTAGCAAGTTCAGCCTTAGTATACGCGTTGCTTAGATGCATAGATATGAAGTGGTTCTTACTAAACGTGTTAGCAAGCAGGTTCGATTTCTCCACTGAAGAAATAAACAACTTGTCGTGAACTTTAATCGGAGGAACACTTGACCCTCTCTTTTTCATAATTTTTGATATTTTCCAGAACGGTTTGCTTGCTTTGTCAAGAGAGGAAAGGTGTTTATTCCAACACTTGTTCCTATATGCTGAGATTTCTTTTTTAACCGCTTAATGCACACCTCCGTGACATATACGGGCAACGTTTGCCGTTTACCGTTTAAATGTGCATTAAGGGGTTAATGATATTATTTAGGACTTTAACATTAACTAGAAAGCAATCAATTCTATAACTAAGCCATTTTCTTCTTTCAGAGTTTCGTAGCCTAATCAGATGTAAGATATTTTCAGGAAGCGGTGCCTTATCAACTGGAGCAGTGGAACATTTAGATATCGCAAGATCGACTGCTCTATTGATAACAGAAACAAAATTGTTACATAGGATATCAATGTGCTAGCTGCAGGTTATAGAATTTAGGCTGGTATCACCTAGAACCAAGTTCGTGTTTATATATGATTTATAACAATTCCAGTTGGCGGCGGAATAGTTGTGGTATAAACTGGTACGATTTACAGCTACTGTATGATTCACTGTGAAGCTGATCGGAAGGTGGTCTGAATTTAACGCATTTAGAGTTAATGGTACTGTGCAGTAATTTGGAATATTAGTGATATATAGATCAAGAGTTGAGGGGTTCTTGTTAGCACTCGCTGGGATATAGGTGGGGAGAAGTGGATAAAGTATGGAAAAACTTGGGCTGGATTCAGTAACATCTAGTAAAATTTTACCTTAGCAGTTTGGCCTAAGACAATTCCACGACTGTTGTCTGCAGTTTAGAACACCACCAATAATTACCTTGTTTCGAGTGTTGACTCTATACAATTTTTGCAGATCCCGCTTAAAGTAAGTAGATTTCTCAATGTTTCCATTTCCTCCAGGGAAATAGCCCGAAAAAATACTCACCTTGGAGTTATTACTTAATGCTACATCAATACTAATTTCCGCAATTAATTTAAGGTGCAAAGAAGGACGCAAGGTATGTTCTATACATTTTTTCACAACAATGGCGACACCTCCACCACTAGCATGTACCCTGTCTAGGCGATAACATCTGTAATTTAGATGAGAGAAAGAAATGTCTTGTTTGAGCCAGGTTTCTGAAACAAGTGCAATATCAATATTAAAATTTATCAAGAAATTAAAAATTCATGCTGTTTGAGAACAAGTTATCATTATTTAGAGTTTCAGTTGGATTTTTCTTAGTGTGTGTCGTATCACTGTTGGAAGGTTGCTGGGTTTGATGGAGGCCAGAAGCCCAGATGGATGAAGGAAGTGAAGGTTGACGCACAGATCGTGGTAGTGGAGGAAAATTATCAAGGGAGAATCGGTCTGGCAGTGGCTGCTGTCTATCACTCGGAGGCTGAAGGAACGCTTTATTTTCTGTACCACGTCCACGTGGGGATAATTTGCGGCGAATGTCTAGGTACTGCCTTCGGCCAATGCATTCAGGATCGGTGGATTTATGAGGTCCATTGCAATTTGCACACTTGATGACCTCATTCGTTTTGCAGTCGGAAGTTTTGTGGTTTCCAGAACAGATTGCACAGAAGCTATTAATGTGACAATGCATCGAGCCGTGGCCGTAAAGCAGGCAACTATGACACTGTGTGACCTTACCTGAATGATGTTTTTTTAAGTCCCATCGAACGATCGTTTTAAATAAAGTAGAGTAGTTACGTTTGAATTCGTTTAATTTAATAGTACCGCGTTGAATGTAGATTATGACTAAGTTTTATTCATTTACAAGCTGTCATTTCGGGGGCATCAGTCGTATAAGAGTTGGGTGTCGATAAGCAACATTTACGCCATTGCATTCTATTCGGTTTTCATTTTTTTTTAAAAATGCTGCTCAAGCTATGGAATTGATTAATTCGACTTTGGGTGAACATTCTGTGAGTCATTCGATTGTGAAAAAGTAGTTTAAAAGAGTTCGTGGAGGAAATTTTAGTGTTGGGGACGCTCCACTTCCACCACCAGTAAAAAAAAATTGACGACGAACTTCAAGTCTTACTGAATGAAAATCCGTGTCAAACTCAAGAAGGGCTTGCTGGATAGTTAAGAGTTTCTCATCAAGCAGTATCATTTGCATGCAATGGGAAAGATACAGTAAGAAGGAAAATGGATTTATCATAAATTAATGGACGGAAATGAAAAACGAAGAGGTGACATCCACATGAATTTGCTTTCTCGCTACAAGGGAACGATTTTTTTTTTTTTGCAAAAGGTCGTTACGGTTGGTGAATAGTGGATTTTGTACGATCATTCCATACCCAGAAGACCTTCGGTTGATCCAGGACAGCCATAAACATCATTTGCAAAACTGAATATTCAAGCCAAGAGAATGTTACTCTGAGTCTGGTGGGATTGGAAAAGAGTATTTACTATGAGAGTCTGGAATCTAGTTAAACTGTTACAGCTGAACGTTATCAGGCCTGATTGATCAAATTAAGTGATGCTATAGAAAAAGAAGGGATATATCACACTGTGCAGCATCTATAGAGGTATAACATTGGTGAGTATGGCCTATAAGATACTCTCCTCTATCCTACAAGATCGGATAGCCCCATACGGTAAAGTCATCATTGGTCAATATCAGTGTGGCTTCATTCCAGGCAAATCAGCGATTTATCAGATGTTCACTCTTAGGCAGGCGATGGAAAAATGTCTGGAATTTAAGATTCCATTATATCATCTATTCATAGATTTTAAGGCCGCCTACGAATGCATAGCCAGAGTAGAACTATATACTGCCATGAGAGAGTTCAGCATTCCAAACAAATTGATACGACTTTGTAGGTTGACCATGACCAATGTAACGAGCCAAGTAAAAATGGAGGGACTGTCATCCAAACCAATAAACATATTTAATGGACTCCATGTCCTGCCTCCTCTTCAACCTGGCGTTGTAGAAAGCAATCCGTGACTCTGGTGTCACAACTAGAGGGACTATTGCCACCAAGTCCAGCCAGATACTTGTCTACGCAGATGACATCGACATCATCGATAAATCCTATTCAGCTGTACAGGAGTACTTCACCCAGATCGAGCAGGCGGCACAAAAACTGGGACTGCACATTAATGAGGGGAAAACTAAGGACATGGTGGCAACTTCTGTGAAGAGAAGACCTAACGTGGGTCAAACTATCAGGGTAGTGGAGCACGAATTTGAAGTCCTGCAATCCCTTAACTACCTTGGGTCAATATTATCAGCCGATAATAATATGGAAAAAGAAATACGCGAACGGCTGATCAAATCCAACAAAACCTGCTATGGTCTATCAGAGCTCTTTAAATCCCGAAATTTATCCAAATTAATATTCCATTATATCATCTATTTATAGAATTTAAGGCCGCCTACGACAACATAGCCAGGGTAGAACTATATAATGCCATGAGAGAGTTCGGCATTCCAAACAAATTGATACGACTTTGTAGATGGATCATGACCAACGTAACTAGTTGAACATGTGACGTTGTCCAGCCAGTTGTTACATATAATGTTTTCCACCATATATTTGTATAGATATTATATTTTTGTATATATATTCAGTTGGAACGTAGAAAGTCCGCAGGCCCAGTAGTTATATTAATATTTTATATCAAATGCAAGTGGTAACATAAATTGCTGCTTATTACTATTCATATTGTGACGCATATGACAATCAGTACTAGAATATTCTAGAAAGTACTGGAAAACTGGAGACTATGAGCTAGAAAATTCGAGGCTATGGAACGGACGGAAACGAAACACCGAACCGGAAGGGGAAAAAACGGTATAAATACGTCGCACGCAGATCGGGAAGATAAGTAAGAAGTAAGAAGTAAGCAATCGAAGACGCGATAAGTACGGAAGCGATAAGTCAAGAAATCGTTAAATGTACGGTAAAAGTAATGGTTGTTATTAACGGACTAATAAAGTGTTAGATTAATTCAAAATCGATTTAATAGTTCTTATTTATTAAAAATAATTAATCCAGCGAACACTAAGCTCGCTAAAATTGGTGTCAGAAGTGGGATTAATTATTGGTGAAGTGAATAAATCTGTGAAAGTGTGTTGTGACTATGTCAGATTGACATTTGGAGGATCTTCGCGTTCCTGAGTTGAAGAAGGAACCTGAGGGCCGGAATATGGATAGCAGAGGACAGAAGCAAATTCTTCGACAGCGTCTGCAAGCAGCAATGGAGGAAGAAGGTATTGATGTCGACACATATGTTTTTACGATTGGGCCAGGCTGTCCAGATGGAGAAGAAACAGCGAGTCAAGATGGTGCCAATGTAACGGAGAAGAGTTCGCCACAGTTGGACATTTCGGAGATGCTCAGGATGATGATGACAAAATTGGACGCCCAAGCTACAGACATTAATACAAAACTGGACGTCCAAGCTACAGATATTAATACAAAATTCGACGCCCAAAATTCAAAATTGGACGCGCAAGCTACAGATATTAACTCAACATTGGACGCGCAAGCTGCAGATGTTAATGCAAAGTTGGACGCCCAAACGCAGTGGATGAAATGTGATTTTCAACACTTTAAGGAAGAAATTGAATCAAAACTTCGGAACGAAGTAGACAATCTGGACCAAAAAGTGACCGATGAAATAACGCGAATCGAAAAGAGATGAGTGTGTTGAGAGAAATAAGACATCGCCTAGCATTCAACATGACTACACAGATACAAGGATGCAACCGCCAACCTCGATGGAACGGGACCCTTCTCCGTATTTATACGTCTGTTTGACGCCGCGGCCAATTATAATAAGTGGTCGGATGAGCAAAAGTCAACATCACTAATCTTGTCACTCCGCGGGGCGGCTGCAGAATTGCTACGAACCAAACCAGCAGAGAAGCAAACAGATTTCGAAGCGGTAAGAGATGGCCTTGAAGCTAGGTATGAAGACAACCACATGCAGCAGGTCTACCGCATGCAACTGCGGATCAGAACGCAGAAACCTGGAGAAAATCTTCAACTGTTGCAGGCAGACATTGAGCGATTGGCAAACTTGTCTTATTCAAATATGACTAAGGAATTTCTGAACGAGGTAGCAATGGATGCATTTATAAATGCACTCCAAGATCGGGACTTGCAATAGGCCGTTCGTTTGGCAGGAAAGAAGACGACCAATGAAATACTGGCGTTCGCATTGGCATATGAATCTGCTAAACTGGCTGCCAGGAGTACATATAGAGTCCGAGAAGTGTCCGTCCAGGAATGTTCCTGCCAAAGAATCGGGCATGTACAACGGAGAGCCCCGAGACCAGTTATGAAGTGCTGGACATGCGGTGGAGTCGGCCACATTGCTGTTGACTGTAGGAAACATCGACGAATGAATGAAACATCAAGTGAGAATTGTTGTTCATGCGCTAATCATAAGAGGAGACTATCATCGGACCAACCTGAGGCCAATAGCTCGGGAAACTTGTAAGGGCAGACTTTATGGGGCGAAAGTCGCCTGGTGGAATGTGCAGCCCCAGCATCGTAACTGTATCACAACTCCAACGCGATAACCAAAGTTTGGTTATAACTACGATTGTTAATGCAAGGACAACAACAGTGACAATCGACACTGGAGCAACGAGGTCCATAATTCGGCCGGATGTCGTGGACCAGATTGCCCTTAATAAAAATAGAAGATACGCTTTGAGGACTGCCACAGGAGAATGTTCTACAGTCTACGGAGAAGTCGAGAGCATAATAGTGCTGAGCAATATTTCCATCTCCCACAAATTTTTGGTTGCCGATATTACGGACGAATGCATTCTTGGAATGGATTTCATGAAGGAGAATCAAGTTGTTTTAGATATCGGGCAAAGAACACTGCGAATTGGTAACCTGGAGGTTGCTATTACACTGCAGGACGAACAATTGCGAAGGCTGAAATGTTATGTGCATGAGGAGGATAAGATCCCAGCTCGTTCAGACTCGGTAATTTGGACCAGTCTCGAGAGTGATCCCGGTGACAATCGATTTTATATCACCGAAGCTGCACAAAATCAGCGTAAGGGGAACATCCTTGTTGGTAAAGCCCTTATCGACGCGAAGAAGCACATCGTACATGTCAGAGTACTAAATGCGTCCGAGGAACCGTTCACAATAAGAAAAGGAGAAGTAATCGCAGAATGTGCACCCGTATCAATGATAAGTTCAATTCAGACAAGGGGAGAGGATCATTCAATTCAAAAGCCCTCTGGTGCATCCCCTTGGGTTAATAGGCTGATGCCCCAGAAAATCGGATTAACAGATGGAGAAAAGACAAACGTTGAATCACTCCTGAACGATTTTTCTGATATTTTTGTGACAGGAAATGATAAATTCGGACGCACCGGTATAGTTAAACATCGCATTGACACGGGTGAGTCAAGACCTATAAGACAGCCACCTCGTCGACTACCGTTGGCCAAACAATCAGAAGTAGGTAAGATGATTCGAGATATGGAAGAGCAAGGAGTCATCGAAAAATCATCGAGCCCATGGGCTTCGCCGGTAGTGCTCGTCAAGAAGAAGGATGGGACAACTAAATTTTGTGTCGACTACCGCCGGTTAAACGACGTTACGAAGAATGACAGTTACCCACTTCCTCGAATCGACGACACACTAGATACCCTTTCTGGAGCTCAGTGGTTCTCAACATTGGACATAAAAAGCGGTTACTGGCAAGTGGAAGTGAAGAAGGAGGACAAGGAGAAGACAGCGTTTACTACCGGAAACGGACTTTATCAATTCAACGTGTTGCCTTTTGGATTGTGTAATGCTCCAGCAAGGTTTGAACGATTAATGGAAAGTGTTCTACGGGGACTTACATGGAAGACGTGTCTTGTGTACTTGGACGATATCATCGTTGTTGAAAGGAATTTACCAGAACACATCAATAACCTGCGCTTCGTCTTCAAACGACTAATACAGACCAACTTAAAGCTCAATTCGAAGAAATGTGAACTCTTCCAATTATTATTTATTGGCCTGTAGGAACCCGGAAGTTCATGACCTCACCGACTCGGCTTCGCCATCCTTCCCTGTCCTGGGCACTCTCCTTCCACGCTTCACCATTCGATCCGATCTCCTCAAGGTCAAACCTAACATTGTCCTCCCATCTCCGTCGCGGCCGTCCTACCGGTCTCTTTCCCGTTGGTCTACCGTCAAGAATTCTATGCACGGTCCTATCGTTCCCCATTCGCGCCACGTGTCCGGCCCATCTTAATCTTCGCGACTTGATTACTCTCACTATTGTAGGTTTGCGATATAGTTCTTCCAATTCGTGGTTATGGAGTCTCCTCCATTGTCCTGCCTCCTCGTCATATTTACCTCCAAAGATGCCTCTCAAAACTTTATTCTCGAATAGACGGAATTTGTTTTCTTCCCGTTTTGTGAGAGCCCATGTTTCGCATCCATATAGAACAATTGGCATGATTGTGGTTCTATAGACACGGAGCTTTATGTTACGTGATAGCAGTCTGGATTTCAGCAGTTTACTGACTGCGTGCCAACTCGCGTTGCCGGCATGCAGTCTCTTGTTAATTTCCTTCGACATTTCGTTACTGGCCGTCAGTATCGTTCCCAGATATTTAAATTCTTTAACTTTTTCAAAGATCTTACCTCTGACGTTTATATGTGTTCTCTGAGACCCACCTGCTCTCGCCGTAATCATGTATTTTGTTTTGTCTTCATTTATTTCTAGGCCCACCTCTTCTGCCGCTTGCATGATGATTTCACAGTTTTTACTAACAGTCTCTAGATTATCGCCCAGAACGGCGATGTCATCCGCATATGCGAGCACTTGTGTGACCCCGTTCAGGGATGATCCGGCCATGTTGTCGTCTTGTACCTTTCTGATGACATACTCGAGCACAAGGTTAAAGAGACACGGTGATAGACCATCTCCCTGCTTTAGTCCGTCCCGGATTTCAAATGGTTCTGAGAGGTGGTTTTCTATTCTAACTCGCCCTTTGTTTTCGTTCATGCAAATTTGAATGAGCGCGGCATATTTTTTTGGGACTCCCAGCTCAACTAGAATATGGTAGAGTCTCTGCCTTGCGACTGAGTCGTAGGCTTTTTTGAAGTCAACGAACAGTTGGTGAACCGTCTCTCCGTATTCCCACTTCTTTTCCAGCAGTTGTCTTATTGTGAACATTTGGTCGCTTGTTGACCGGTTCCTACGGAATCCACATTGGTAGTCTCCCAGTATCTCTTCTGCGTAAGGTGTGATTCTCGCCAGAATGACATTTGTTAATATTTTGTATGCGGTTGGGAGCAATGATATTCCTCTGTAGTTTTCACAGTCAGATCTGTCGCCTTTTTTGAAAATGGGGATGACTATTGAGGTTTTCCATTCTTCCGGAGTGACTTCCTTATCCCATATTGTTTGGATGAGCTGGTGGATCTTTCGAGCGGTTGCCTCTCCTCCATGCTTCACAAGCTCTGCCGGTATGCAGTCGACTCCGGGAGCCTTGTTGATTTTCAATCGATTTATTGCGTCTACAACTTCGTTGAGAGACGGCTCTGGGATCTGAGGCTCAGCTGTATGTACGCTTGGTACATTTATCTGTGGTTGATGGGTGCGTACATTGAGCAGGTTTTCAAAGTACTGCTTCCATCTTGTCACGACATTGTTTGTTTCTGTGACCAGACAGCCGTTTGCGTCTCGAATTATTTTGGCTCTTCCTCGGTAGCCATTTCTAATTGAATTTATGCCGACATACATACCCCTGATGTTCTTTGCCCTAGAATTTTCTAGGATTTTTTCGATCCTAGTCTTCTCCCATTCGCGTTTTTTGCGCTTGAAGAGCCTCATTGTCTCTCTCCGAATTGTCGCGTATCTTTCTGCGTTGACTTCATCATATCTTTCTAAGTGGATCACTCTGAGGCGTTTACGTTCTTCGATCTTCGCCCTGCACTCATCGTCAAACCAAGGTTTGGACTTAATTGTTTTCTTAAATCCTAATACCTTTTGGGCTGTTAGTTTGATTGTGTCTCTGATCGATGTCCATTTAGTGTTCACACTATTAGCTTCCTCTTCCTCACTGCTCACATTCTCTAGAATGCTAAATCTATTTGTTAGCTCGTCTTGATATTCAGCCCTTTTGCGTAGGTCTTTCAGTTTATCAGTGTCGAACTTTTTGCTTGTCTCCCGTGACTGCCCATGTGGGATTGCTGCGAGGCGACTCCTGATTTTGCCAATCACTAGAAGATGATCGGAGTCGCAATCTGCTCCTCTATATGATCTTACGTCAAGGATATTCGAGTGGTGTCTTTTGTCTATGAGGAAGTGGTCTATTTGGTTACGCGTTACGCCGTCGGGTGATATCCATGTGGCTTTATGAATTTCCTTGTGCTTGAACATCGTGCTTTTTACTAACAGATCTTTTGACGCTGCGAACGTGATAATTCGAATTCCATTATCATTTGACACGTCGTGTAGGCTTTCTTTACCTATAGTTGGTTGGAAGATATCTTCCTTTCCAAAGGAGAGTAAAATTCCTGGGACACATCATTTCATCTGCAGGAGTTCAAACGGGATGGGATTAGCCACATATTACCAACGGTTTGTTAAAGGTTTCGCCAACGTGGCTAAAACCCAACACGAACTAACGGGTAAAGACAAGAAATTCAATTGGACAGAAAAGTGTGAGGCAACATTCAACACATTGAATGCCGAGTTATGTAAGACTCCAACATTGGCATTCCCAAGATCGGATCGCCCATTTATATTGGATACTGATGGAAGTAACACAGGAATCGGAGCAGTGGTGTCACAGGAAGTCGATGGTAAAGAGAGAGTTGTCGAATATTATAGTCGAGTTCTATCTAAGGCAGAGAGAAACTACACCGCAACAAGAAAGGAACTGCTGGCTGTCGTAGAAGCCGTTAAGAATTTCCATATGTACCTTTGTGGGGAGGAAGTATGTACCAGTCACGGGCACTAGATTCACTTCCTCCTCCATCATAAATTAATTGTTTCGACAAGCACTACACGATTCCGCCGAAGCAAATGAAACACCAACAGGAAGTAGGCCGAGAGAAATAAAACACTAGTGTTGGTTGGCGATCACCACTTTAAATTAATTTTATTGTTTGTTTCTTATCAATATACACAGTTTTATTTGGACCGCGGTCACTAGAGAAATTGGTGGGGAAATTTACACATTAAAGATTAACAATACGACAAAGTTAATTGATACTAACTGGACCGCGATGAGAATATTCGGTGGCTGTGACGCTTTTTGGCCAACGTACTCAACACTACAACCACGACTCCGGGGTGTTTTCGCGTCACCGTGCGCACCGGTGAGCGGGAGCGGCATGACTATTGTAGTCAGCGGATGGAAATTGACTCCACGATATTCAATCGGTTTGGGGTGAGTTTTCCTCTTGGGGTAAAAACAAGGAAGAAAGACTTGGCAATGTATGTGTATGTGTGAGTGAAGATCGCATTTTTTTTACATACACAAGGTCATGGGAATGAACCTGAAACAAAGAAAGGAGAAAGGAATCGTGGAGATCTTTGTTTATGTGAGAGGTTACTGGGAAACGAATCCAGAACTATGTAGGATAAAAGGAATTAATGACCTACCAGTTCAACTGAGTAAACAAGTTGCAACTCATTAGACGGTAGGTGCATTTGGGATAGTAGAATGATTGAATTGTTTGCGTATCGCCAGAATGCTTGATGAAGGACAGCGGTCTTTTGTTTACTCATGGTGTGAGTTAGGGAAATAGTCTCAACATGGATGGTGCTAATTATATGCAGCTAGTGTTGAACTATTTATCGCAGGCTAAAATGGTCGCCAGCCGACGTGTACATAGATAGTTTTTATGTATACATATTGAGGCTGGGATTAGCCAACTCAACGGTAATATTCCCTGATATGCGGTCGTATGATATGTGAACCGGTGAATTTTATTACAGGGAATTTATGATAAGGTAAGAAAGAACTCTTACAGGAATTTGTATGCGAAGGGAATGCAAGAAAAGGTAAGAATTCTTTTACTGAAGCTTTTTAGATTATACCTTAGATAATCCTAGATGCGTAAAGCATTTAAGGTGCTAATGCGATTGCATTACCGAAATTATGTGATCGGGTGGGAGTTATGGGGGTTTTTATCGTAAGTGAACCGTGGGGTTTGGCGGAACCACCGCACCTCTACGGACGTCGGTTCCACCTTCGGATGGATCATGCCACCCTGAAATGGTTGTTAAATTTTAAGAATCCGGAAGGACAAATAGCTCGATGGATCGAACGACATCAAACGTACGATTTCCAAATTTCCCATTGTCAAGGGAAGGTGCATAATAACGCTGATGGTCTATCAAGAAGACCATGTGATCCAGATTGTAAACATTGTCATAGAGCGGAAGAAAAGCTAGAGGCGGACGACCTTCGAAATGTACAAGTAGAAGTACTAGATGGGTGGACTACGCGCAGCGCAGCTTCAGGATAAAGATATGTCGCTAATCCTGGAACACAAAGAAAAGAACGAGCGGCCAACTTGGAACAATATTTCCGACAAGAGTGGAACATTTAAAGCATATTGGGCACAATGGAATTCCTTGCTGGTGAAAATGGAATTCTAAAGCGTAAATGGAATCCGCGGATGGAAGATCCCATCGTATGCAGATTCTAGTCCCACCATCAAAAGTGAAAGATGTACTAACAGAAATGCACGACGGGGCCTCCGGTGGGCATCTAGAAGTTAATAAGACATTTTCAAAATTACGATCTCAATTCTACTGGCTTCACATGAGAGATGACGTCGAGTCTTGGTGTAGGAAATGCACAACTTGCACTGCGACCAAAGGACCAACAGCAAAACCAAGGAGCGCTATGAAGCAGTACAACGTGGGTGCCCCTTTCGGGCGAATTGCAATCGACATATCAGAACCATTCCCAAATAACCAACGACAACAACAAATACATGTTGGTCATCATGGATTACTTCAGCAAGTGGGTGGAAGTGTGGGGTACGAGGCCGCGACGCCAGCATTTGCGAGAGTGCAACCTCGTCTCCACAAATTCTAAAAGTGTCTGCCGCAGACCGAAAGAAAAACACAAGCAAAAGAAATGAATGCACCCAGGAACTGTTGTCGGAAAATCAAATACACGATTATTCTATTCAAGTATTGAAGTTCTTTATTTCAGTTTAATTGCAAAACGATTGACAAAGGTAATTTTTATTCACTAATGTAAATCTTAGGATAATGAATATATTTACATTAAACGGAAAGAAAGGAGCTTATAATTATTTACCGACTAATTTAAGAGAAAGTAAACCCGATCGACTCTGCAAAGGGATACGACCTTTGTGCACTCGGTGCACTCGGTACGGCGAATGATGACGCGACCGTCGCGAACGATGGTTGTAATAAGACTCAACGATATATAATCGTTTTGGGGTGAGTTTACGCAAGGAAGAAAGTGTTTCTCTGTGGTGGAAACAAGGCAGAAAGACTTGGCAATGTATGTGTATGTGTGACTGGAGATCACATTGGTTTTTTTTTCATACACAAGGCCATGGGAATGAATCTGAAACAAGGAAAGAGAAAATGTGCATTGTAGTTGAATAAATAAACCGCTAGTCATCCGCGAAATGGTGCTAAAAGCAAATTGGATGTTTATGGATCGCTAGTACGGGTAGGTATTGAATTCCTATTTGTATTTGTTTATGTTGTAGGATTCAATTGATGCGAAGAGACGCGGAATGCGTATTTGCTTTGATCCCTTGGGTGTAAGTCGCCAGCCAATGTGTATGTAGGGAACATTGTTGTACACATGGCGCGGCTGGAAAAATAGACGGCGCAATATTTATGGTCCCTGACATGGCGGTTACATTATATGCAAACCGAATCATTTTGTTTACAGGAATTTGTCTGGTACCGAAGGTGCCGAATTGATTTGGAATTCCAGATAAGTAAAGCAAGAAATCTTACGGATAATTGTATGCGAAGAGATGCATGAAAAGGTAAGTTTTCCTTACAGGGACTTTAAGATTATAAATTTGATCTATATAATGCGTGAAGCATTTTCAGGTACTAATGCGATTGCATTAGTGAAGTTAGGAAATTGGCTGAATGTTATGGGGGTTTTACGGTAAGTAGACAGTGGGTTTTGGCGGAACCGCCACCGAAGTCCTTCCAATTCCAAACCAAGAAGCAACAACTGTCATTGAGCAGCTTATCAATAATTGGATCAGCAGATACGGAGTACCCTGTGAGCTTCATTCCGATCAAGGCCGAAACATCGAATCACAGATATTTCAAGGCATCTGTGCGGCATTGGACGTAAGAAAAAACCAGGACCACACCCTTAGATCTGCAGTCAGACGGAATGGTCGAAAGGTTCAACTGAACAATGAAAGAGCATTTATCGAAGGTCGTCAGTGATCACCAACGAGATTGAGACAAATATGTACAAACCTTTCTCATGAGTTATAGATCGGCTAATCACGATACGACAGGCCATTCTCCACCAAGAATTATATTAAGACAAGAGATACGATTACGAGTCGATCTGCGATTCGGAATACCTCCAGACGCCATAGATAAGACTGAAGACTACGTAGCCGAATGGAGAAATCGCCTCGATGAGATTCATTTGGTTCGAAAGCAAATCAAGGTATCAAGTGACAGGATGAAAACAAGGTACGACGTTCGAGTCAACGCATCCGGATTTAATGCAGGCGATAACGTGTGGCTTTATAACCCTCATCGGCAAAAAGGAAGATCTCCGAAGTCGCAGCAACATTGGGAAGGACAGTATAAGATTCTCACAAGAATTAACGACGTCGATAAAAGTGGTACATCATGACCAACTGGCAACTTTTTACTATAAGACCAGAAGATCAGTGAACTTAGTTCGGGACGAACTAATGTAGGCGGAGGGTATTGTGACGCATATGACAATCAGTACTAGAATATTCTAGAAAGTCCAAAAAAGTACTAGAATATTCTAGAAAGTACTAGAAAACTGGGGACTACGAACAGTAGAAAATTCGGGGCTATGGAACGGGCGGAAACGAAACACCGAATCAGAATGAGGAAAAACGGTATAAATACGTCGCACGCAGATCAAGGAGTAAGTAAGAAGTAAGCAGTCAAAGACGCGATAAGTAAGAAAGCGAGAGTTAGGAAGTGATAAGTACGGAAGCGATAAGTAAAGAAGCGACGTATCAAGAAACGGTTGTTATTAACAGACTAATAAAGTGTTTGCAAAGAAAATCGATTTAACGGCTCTTATTTATTAAAATAGTTAACCCAGCGAACCCTAAGCTCGCCACAGTATTTAGTATATAGTTTTACTAGATTGATAACATTTTCCCTCTGTTGTTTTACGCCCAACGTTGGATGACTATCAACTGTACGACGCAGTAAATATCAAGTCTGTGGTGTAGTTTCTGAACTGGTTTAGCTTTTTAATCAATATGTTAATGACATTCACATGATATGACTGAAGTAGTAAATTAATTCCTTTCATGTAGTTCAAGTTCGTCTATTGCCGGCATTATACCGCCACATTTAAGATGCTTCACAATCTGTTTGCATACATGAATTTTGGTAAGAGGTCAATTATGTTATAGAGAGCCTTAAGCCTATAATATAACATTGATAGTTTTGAGTAAACTGGTTTACATTTATGGCTTAACGACTGTGTGTTATTTCCCTTCTACTGACATTTTTTCATAAAACGTCGGGTTGTCGTAGAATAGAATTTAATTACGAATCAGCTCAAAGAAAAATCAAGTGCATTGACCTACTTGATAGGTCTGAAAGGGTATATGAAACTTGTTCAATTGGTTTTCTCAATGAAATTTCCGGATGAGTGATGCACTTCATTAATTTAACCAATTGAGATAGATTTACTAATTAGTTGCTTATGAACTATTTGTTAAATAACGACCTTATCCAGGTTGTTCTTCTGAAACATTCTCAGGCATTCTTGGTGAATATATCAAGAAATTTGGCTATCACCTTTTGTTAACGGTTTAAAAGGCTTTTTCGTTTATTTGAATACCTTTTCGTTTATCTTCCAATTTTGTATTCTTTCATAAAAGCTGTGATGGGTGGGATTGTAGAACAGACGAGGATTCCGTAAACTGCGACGATTACGATTGAAAAATATTTGGTTGCGAAGATTTGTGCGGTCAACAAAGCATGAGAGAAGTCGGTTGATTAGTTAATCTCAATAAAAATGTATGTATTCTTCTAGGGTATTGGAAATCATTAATTTTAGGCGGTTCATATAGGATTAGGATCAAGGATGTTTCCGTCCCAGCCCCCGGAGTTATAATTCTCAGAACGACGTTGAATGCACTTCATTCTGCCAATATACGAATACAGTTTTTGAAATCGTGACTATATCCGACTGGCACATTCAAGTAATGGACGGACGGACAAAGGAAATGTACAAGAAATAAAGTCACATGGGGATTAGAGGATTCCTTAGCCTAATGTTTTACAAAACTGAGAGGTGAGTTGGCCTTAGAGGTTATTTCCTTAATATGTGAAAGAAAATTCAGCTCCCTATAAAATGCCAAAGTCTATAATGGATTGTTAACAGTTGACTAGGTAGGAAACATAGACGGTGCTGAAAATGGTTGACAAAGTATTAAATTAACATTTGGTTAAGGCAGCAAACTACTTCTAAACCACTAAACCGAAAAGTTGTCTATTATCTTTCTATTTGTAGGTAGGCGGAATCAGGTGACGAATATATATTTTGACGATGCATCGTCAGCATAAAGTAAGGTACAAGAATGGTTGATGACTACATCAATGTCAGTCATAACCAGTGTGAAAAGGAGCGGACCTAAGTGAACTTGTGGCGATTCCAACAAATTACGCATAGGCAACCGAAGTGAAGAACATCATCATCTTCATCATCATCGGCACTACAACCGGGATCCGATCTTGGCCTTATTTAATAAATCTCTCCACCGGTCCCGATTTCGAGCTAATGTCATCCAGTTTGGCACTCCCAGGGTCTGGGCGTCCTGGTCTACGCCATCCCTCCATCGCAGACAAGGTCTGCCGCGCTGTCTCCTTCCATACATCCTGCCACAAAGGACTTTCTGGGCAGGCTCCTCTTTGCTCATTCAAGCAAGGTGTAACGCCCATCGGAGTCTACCGACCTTGATTTTTTTTACAACATTAGCTTCAAGGTAGATCGCGTACAACCCATGGTTGTAGCGTCTCCGGAATCATCCTGTAGCGTTCTACGAAGTGTACAATTCACCACAGGTAAGGTTCCTACCCTTCAAGGAACATACTTACCGGAAAGTATTGCACGCGCCTACAGACGCGTGCCACTAAGTCCTGCTAGGGGCCGGAAACTTTTAGCCAACGTTGAGCCCGACACCAAAAAGCAAGGAATTGAACGTCCCAAAGCTTTCAATGTCAAGCTCAACAATTTGAATATAACATACATGAAACAAAGGTAAAACATTCACTCATCCTATGCCCAAAAACAATTCCAAAGACTGAAATGCGCCACATTCCAGAACTGCACAATCGGCAATCCTGAACATCTACACGATGTTACAAGGAATTACTATCGTCGGTAAATTAGCCGACCAACGGATGCACGTGCGGGTAGTCTACCATAAAGACCACCCAAAACCGTCGCGCAAACAAAGGCAGCGGCAACCTCATACAATAATGCATATCGGTTATCCGCTGCCAAATTCTAGGCAACCATAAACATCTCAACGAGACAGTTCGTGAATATTTATGAGAGTAAAACCAACAAAAGGAGCTACTCCAGTCCCACGGTTCCTTTTTGTATTTCACACCCATTACAAAGACCTAATGGATTGTTAGTTTTAGCTGAGAGAAGTTAAACAAAACCCATGGACCGTACGTCCATTCAAATTGCACGATATCCTTAGACCTGCGCGCCAGATGTGTTGTGCAAATAAAGGCGGCACACAATCGACAGCCGTCGAACCGAATTTCAATCACCACCACGGATGGTGATAATGATGTAATGATCATGAGCAGGATTCTCCTTCCAGGTCCATTGGGAAATTCTTCTTGTGAGATGAAAAGGAAGATGGTATGCTGCTAACAGATACTGTGGAAAATTCTGTTAGCAGATTGAATGGGAAATTCCCTTCTTTGCAGATACACATCGGAGATCTGAATCGGGATATCTTTTTGGGCAGACAGTTAGTCTACATTGAGGTTCCAGATTGAACAGTCAATCGAAAGTCTATCGAGTCATTAACAGTCGGGATTAAGAAGCCAGTTTTTAGAAGATTCTAATCGGGGAGACGACATATCGAAGGGTTGCAGAAGAAAGGTCAACCGAGGAATCCCAACGGGGAGATATTAACGTGATGAGTGTGCATCGTTAGTGCTACGTGTCTTCGTATAATAACTATTGTAGATACATATGACATTTTGAAATATATATATACGCAACTGCATGTGAAATCAATAACAAATCTTGTGTCGTGACTGTAAAGCAACAAAAAAGGAAAAGTGTCAATAAAATTAAAATTGTAAGAAACTATTTCTCTGTGTTTTGTGTTTTGTGCATTCGCTCGTTGTCCCAGGCTGTTCTTTTGTGTGTGGACAGTGTTCGGCGGAACACTGTAAGGAACGTTTTGACATTCGAACAACATACCAAATCCACCAAAGTGAACAATACCCGTCAAAGTAATGAACTATATTATACGCCAAAGTCCTCCCTCGCATACGGGGCCAACAATTCTCCTTAAGACGCGGCTAAGAGTTCAGAGTGTTTTTTATTGAGCACCCAGGTCTCGGATCCATACATAAGTACTGGCAAGACCATGGTCTTGTACATTAGTAGCTTGGATGTTCTGGATAAATTTCGGGATTTAAAGAGCTCTGATAGACTATAGTAGGTTTTGTTGGATTTGATCAGCCGTTCGCGTATTTCTTTTTCCATATTATTATCGGCTGATAATATTGACCCAAGGTAGTTAAGGGATTGCAGGACTTCAAATTCGTGCTCCACTACCCTGATAGTTTGACCCACGTTAGGTCTTCTCTTCACAGAAGTTGCCACCATGTACTTAGTTTTCCCCTCATTAATGTGCAGTCCCAGTTTTTGTGCCGCCTGCTCGATCTGGGTGAAGTAGTCCTGTACAGCTGAATCGGATTTATCGATGATGTCGATGTCATCTGCGTAGGCAAGTATCTGGCTGGACTTGGTGGCAATAGTCCCTCTAGTTGTGACACCAGAGTCACGGATTGCTTTCTCCAACGCCAGGTTGAAGAGGAGGCAGGACAGACCGCCCTCTTGTTGGAGTCGATTAAATATGTTTATTGGCTTGGACGGGAGTCCCTCTATTTTTACTTGACTCGTTATATTGCTCATGGTCAACCTACAAAGTCGTATCAATTTGTTTGGAATGCTGAACTCTCTCATGGCAGTATATAGTTCTACTCTGGCTATGCATTCGTAGGCGGCCTTAAAATCTATGAATAGATGATATAATGGAATCTTAAATTCCAGACATATTTCCATCGCCTGCCTAAGGGTGAATATCTGATAAACCCATGACTTGCCTGGGATGAAGCCACACTGATATTGACTAATGATGACTTTAGCGTATGGGGCTATCCGATCTTGTAGGATAGCGAAGAGTATCTCATAAGCGGTACTCAGCAAATGTTATACACGTATAGTTGTTGCACACTGTAATATTTCCCTTCTTATGTATGGGGCAATTTATTCCACGACGCCAATCTTCCGGCATCTTCTCTTTCTCCCATACGTGCACCACTATCTCATGAATTGCGTGATGTATCCCAGTCCCTCATTTTTTGATCAGCTCAGCTGGTATGCCATCAGCTCCGGGGCCTTTATTTGATTTGAGTTGTCTTATGGCTTTTAATGTTTCCTCAATGCTATTGGCGGCAGCATTTGGTCTTGATATTGCATTGGCGGAGCCTTCAATTCTTCTGGGAGCTGACCATTTAGCAATTCATTGAAGTGCATTTCCCATCTGAATGCCTTCAGGATCGGTGGTCAGATTACCCTTTTTATCCTTGTAGTAAGTGCAGCGCGGTGTGTACCGCATCATATTGCGGATTATTTGGTAGAACTTCCGCGACTGGTGCGGGCCCCGCTCTCTACTTTTCTCTATTTCACAAACAAGGTTTTTTTACCAGGCACTTTTCTTTCGTCCGTGAAGTCTTTTTTCAGATCTTCTGAGCTCTTTGTGTTTCCCCTCGCGTACCCGCGTCATATGAGACTGCTGCATTGCCCGGTATGCAGCATTCTTACGTTCAGTCCCTAGTTTGCAGTCATCATCAGTTGGCACTACTAATGGTAGTATTCTTAAGGCGTATCCATTTCTCTTCAACGTTTATTTGGATGGTTCTTTACGTTTATTTGAATGGTTCTTTACGCGCCGAGTTTAGTGATCGACTGCGAAAATTCGTCAACGTTTTTTGATGTATTCTCTTTTCTTTTCTCGCCCACATTTTATTTGAATTATTGCCAAGTAGTTTATTTAGATTTACTACTTGGCGTGAGTATTACTATACAGAGAAGGAGATTTTGGGTGAGAGTGTGGGTGTGGGACCCCTAACGAAGATAGTCAAGAGCGTCTCATTCGATGCTGTAACGGTGAGAATCAGTAAAAGATAGAACCAAAGCTGAACGCATCAGACGACTGTCGCGTGAACGAATTCTATCTTCAAACTCAAGGAAACTCAACTGATGTGGAAATGCTATGTTATTGCTATGGTAAACGGCATTAACGGATGTGCTTTGATTTGTCGGCTTGTCTTTTTGGTGGTGTTGTTATTCACTATTTGGCGCAAGGCTAATAATCTTGCACGTAAAAATAAATTATTATGGAAAATTTAACAAGCCTCGAGACCTGTTAAGTAAGGCTAAGATGGGTCCCGGTTGTAGTGCCGATGATGATGATGATGTTATTTACTATTAATCGTGTATCCATTAAAACAGGAACACATCTCCCCATATTATACACCAGATATTTGGATCACAATTCAATTTCGACTATCTTGAAATAAAATACCGGAGGCCAAAGCAAACACAAAAAGTGTCACATGACAATAATCATTTCCCAGGTGTTCCGATGGATGTGTGTCATGTTTAGTATACGATATCGCAGTACATAATACTCACCTATGTTATTAACGTGTCATCTGAGAATCGACTCATTGCGGATTTGCTTTGCAATGTGCGTTAGGTTTTTAAAATATTGTTACAAATTCAAAACCGACACTTGTCAACCGTTAGCGTGACCTCATGGCGTCGCACCGAGCCTTAAGCCAACTAATACGACATCAACACACCGATTCTGGAGCCATCTAGAGGAATACTGGGGAATACACGAAACTGGCAATAACGTCAGAAGCAGACGGAACCACCAGAGAGAACACGTGCAAGAACTAAGAAAAAGGAGAGCTAGAGGAGGAATTGACGAATTTAACGGAGCAAAAGAGGTTGTCCTTGAACATTGAAGCACTCTTGCGATCCAGTGGTCGTACTCGCGTAATAGAACGGATAGTTTTAAACTGGGCATAGTTTAACGGTCGTGTGCGAAGTAAAAACGTAACAATTGGTGTCAGAAGTGGGATCGCGGAGTGATCGTGGACAATGGTAAAGTTTGCCGACCTAAGAATACCTCAATTGAGTGATGAATTGGAATCTCGGCGATTGCCCGGAACAGGACAAAAGGCGGAACTGCAAGCACGATTGCGGAAGGTTCTGGAGGATGAGGGCATCGAAGTTGAAACCTATGAGTTTTACCAAGGTGCTACGGGACCTTCATCCGAGGTCAAGGAGCAGTTGATGGAACCCCAACCAACCCTAGCATTCGACATGAACGTGCTTTTACAAGCAATGGCACAACAATTGGCGGAGCAGTCTTCACGTATGGAAAATCAAATGGCGGAACAGTCCTCACGCATGGAGAATTAGTTGACGGAACGCATAGAGAACCAGCTGACGGAGCAGTCCTTGTGCATGAAGAACCAGTTGGCAGAACACACTTTACAAGTTAAGGACCAACTAGCGCACATCGAAGGAAATGCGGCTAAGTTGCGGGCGAGGCAGGACCAAATGGAAGGCGAACTACATCACTTGGAATCGAAACTTAGGGAGTTGGATATTCATGTGCGTGAAAGACAGTCAAGCGTACCAGTTACGACTGTCAATGCGATGAAACTTAAGGCCCCAACCTTTGATGGAACTGTGCCGTTTAGTGTTTTTAAACTACAGTTCGAGACGGCAGCACAAACTAATCATTGGACAAGGACGGACAAAGTGACAGCGTTGGTGGTATCGCTGAAAGGCCCCGCCGCCGATGTGCTACAAACTGTTCCGGCAAGTGATCGTAGCAATTATGACGCAATAATGGCTGCGATTGAACGGCGTTACGGCAGCGATCATAGGAAGCAGATGTTCCAGATAGAGTTGATGAATCGCCACCAAAAAGCAAACGAGCCGTTACAAGAATATGCAATGCAGATAGAACGGCTCGCGCGCTTGGCAAACGCAGATGCACCCGCGGAGGTAATCGAAATACTCAAAACCCAGGCGTTCGTCAATAGTTTTAAGGATGCAGATACAAAACGAGCAACGTACTCTACGCCGAATAGTCTTTATGAGGGATCTCATAAAGACTATGACTCAAATGATGTCAACCGGACGCAAGGGCTCCGACGGGAAATGTTATAATTGCGGAAAAGCTGGGCACTTTTCACGGGATTGTGATGCACCACGCAAGGGAAAAGAGAATAGAGGAAAGCGAGGATCAGAAAACGCTCGTGGTTCCTCTGGAGAAAACCCACCGTTAAACTAAAAAGGACCAGCTCAAAGGGGCAAGAGCTGATTCCCGTAACGGACTGCCCCACAATCCCCGTTTCACAAATAAGTCGGAGCAACAATAATCTAAACGTGAGTGGAGCTGCGAATGGACGATCGCTGATCTTAACTCTGGATACAGGCGCAACCCATTCGATCATTAGATCGGACCTGGTAGGATATGGTGTCGAACCGTTGAATGGTTGTAAACTGCGGACAGCTACAGGAATAGGAGGACAGCATGGAAACGCCGATGCACTCTCCCGACGCCCATGTGCAGTGGAGCGTAAACATTGCTCAAAGGCTGAACGATGTGAAGGGATAGTCGACATCCGCTTATTGAGTCTCGGACCTGATGCAGAATGGGACTCCAGTGCTATGAGAAAAAGCCAACTGGACGATGCCGATTTGGTTAAGATCCTGAAAGCAAAAGAATTGAATGAAAGACCAGCAAAGGAAGGAATGTCATCGGAAAGCCCGGTGGCCAAGGCGTATTGGGCGCAATGGGACAGCCTGAAATTAATAGACGGAGTATTACATCGCCAATGGGAAAGCAATGTTGGTAGATACACCTCCGATTTAATTGTCCTACCAAAATCAAGGATAGCAGCCGTGTTGGAAGAATTCCATAATGGACCAAGCGTAGGACACCTCGGCGTTGCAAAAACCCTGGAGAAAATAAAACAACGGTTTTACTGGGTGAATGGCCGGAATTCAGTTGCTAACTGGATTAAAAACTGCACACAATGTATGGCAGCCAAGGGCCCAAAAGTCAAAAGCAGAGGGAAGTTACAGCAGTATAATGCCGGAGCGCCAATTGAGCGCGTCGCAGTGGATGTAGCTGGCCCTTTCCCTACTAGTGACTCCGGCAACAAATATGTACTCGTGGTGATGGACTATTTCAGTAAGTGGCCCGAAGTGTATACGATACCAAACCAGGAGGCTAAAACTGTAGCCGAAGCTTTCGTGCAGAATTGGGTCACGCGATTTGGAGTACCGATTGAGTTACATTCGGATGAAGGGAGGAATTTCGAGTCTGCTATCTTCCAAGAAATGTGCTCACTGCTGGGCATCAAAAAGACACGGACGATAGCTCTGCACCCACAGTCGGATGGAATGGTTGAGAGGTTCAACCGTACGCTCGAGGAACATTTGCGAAAAGTTGTCGACAAATGTCAGCGTGACTGGGACAAGCACATCCAAATGTTTTTAATGGCATACCGATCAGCAGTACACGACACTACCGGACACCCACCTGCACACATCATCTTTGGTACAGACTTGAGGCTCCCACCTGAAATTCGGTAGCAACGGTGCCATTATTAAAGCCGGAGGCAGCTATTGGGAGGTGCTCCAATCCGAGATGGACGAAATACCCCGTCTCGTGAGGCAACGGACGCGGTTGATGTGCAACAAAATGAAGGATCGGTATGATCGAGCCATGAATTCCGAGGGATCGGGACGGTCAGACTTAAGTGGGGGGTAGTGTTACAAATTCAAAACCGACACACTTGTCAACCGTTAGCGTGACCTCATGGCGTCGCACCGAGCCTTAAGCCAACTAATACGACATCAACACACCGATTCTGGAGTCATCTAGAGGAATACTGAAGAATACACGAAACTGGCAAAAACGTCAGAAGCAGACGGAACCACCAGAGAGAACACGTGCAAGAACTAAGAAAAAGGAGAGCTAGAGGAGGAATTGACGAATTTAACGGAGCAAAAGAGGTTGTCCTTGAACATTGAAGCACTCTTGCGATCCAGTGGTCGAACTCGCGTAAAAGAACGGATAGTTTTAAACTGGACATAGTTTAACGGTCGTGTGCGAAGTAAAAACGTAACAATATGAACGTAGCTTTCAGGTCATAATTTGGAGCCCGAAATATGATGGCGTGTGACCTACTTAGTATCGATATGCATCAGAAATGTTGATGGGAAAAGTACTATTTAAGGACAGAATTTTTGAAAAATAAATCAGACTCAAGCAGACTACAAACTGTGTTGTATCTCACTTTTGGCAGATACCTATGGCATTCGTACGCTGCCCAATAATAGAGCAGTGATCTATTTTCTGGGGGATGGGAGCGAACATACAGGGCAAAGCCTCTGATTGCTTTCAACCCGACGAAGGCCAGGACGATCCTTGTCCCTGCTCATTCCAAGTTGACATGCAGTCTCTACGTGAAACCGCTGGATAGCTACTTTGGCACCCACCAATTACTGAACCAATGCTTGCAGCGCCATCCCGAGAAAGGTTGGGGCCAGGCTAATAATCTTGCCCGGAAAAACAAATTATTATGGAAAATTTAACAAGCCTCAGACTTGTTAAATAAGGCCAAGACCGGATCCCGGTTGTAGTGCCGATGATAATGTTGACGATGATGATGTTGACGATGATGATCTCTTTTCGAACAGATTCTACCCCAGTTAGCACTAGTGCATCCACTCTGCGGCAATTCAGTCGTTACTTCGCCTGGGTGTTGGTGTGCCCGAGAGTGCGAGATAAATGTTGTTAGTTTCATATTCGTACATAAAAACACAACTTTTAGTTTTTCTTAATTAACTTTATTCACTTATAACTAATTTCGTTTTATTTTAAATTACCTCCGACTGGTAGCTGGTGCAAGACTGCCTCTTCATTTCAACTTGAAAACTCTTTCAACCCAAAACAATAAAGTTACAACTAGTGTTTGTATATACCAAATGACATTTGGTAAAGAGAATTGAATTCGGATTAACGTAGATAAGGAATTAGATTCAAGTATTGTTTGCATATTATATAAGATAACATAGGATGGGGGAATTTAGTTTGAGTATTGTTTACATATTTTAGATAACATAGGATAAAGGAGTAGAATTGAAATATCGCTTACAATGTGTGAATGCAATGTAAATAAGATTTAAGATAATGTTACCATATCTTGGGAGTTAAGATAAATAGCTTGGGAGGAAATTATTTGTATTCTTATTGTTGCGGATTCGCAAATAAATATAGCAGGGGGGAATCTAGTACGCCCACCATCTAGTACAATCTCCGACCAGCATATTCACCACACTCATCGCCTAGGGATGCCATCGGATTGTCACCCTTTTCAAATGTGACCAATGGTTTTTAGTTTCTGCCAGCTCTTCGTCACGAGTGCACCGCCCGCTAGTCAACTTAACAATTCATGTTCTCTCGCTGCAAATAGCGTCACGGTATTAAATCGAAACAAACTACCTATGGATTAATTTATTTACCTTATTAAGTTAAATACCGAAAATATAAATGTCAGATACATTTTAAAGAGTGCATGTGACCACTAGACGCTTACTTGGACGCTCCTCTATCAGCCTTGTATCACCTTGGACGCCACTTCTCTGTTCATATCACCTTGGATGCGGCTTTATTAACGTTGCATCATCTTAGATGTCACTTCTCTGTTTAGTTCACACGTTGGACACTACCCTATCAGTTTTGCATCATCTTGAACGTCACTTCTCTGTTCGCCTCACCACCAGGATCGCTTCCTAGAATATTTCTGGTCCTTTGAGCCGGATCCAATGGCGTGTGGATCCACACCATCGCCGCCCAGTTCGTGGCACAGGACACCGTTCCGCCTAGTAAAAGGTGGACGAGATGGCAGTGGACAAGTAACTGCCGAATGTACCAAAGTCAACATCTCCCCCGGATGATACAAAACGAAAAAAAAAACAAAAAAGAAGAAGCCCAGTTCGCGGCACAACATACCTGTGAAGAGGAACACCAATTCAAGCCCATTAAGGAAGTGAAAACCAAATCAACATGACTGGCCTTTTTAATGGATGCAATGCCAGACAATTTATGGACGAACTTTGGACCTTATTACTATCGGCCCAAGAAAGCGAGAGCGGCATACCAGCAAAACTCATCAACAAAGAAGAAAGGCCTAAACGCAAGGAAGTTAAATACAAAAGGAAGCGGCTAAGGAAGCAGCAGTACTCTGACAGTGCACATAGTGTCCAGAGTGATGAAAGTCCTTTGCCTAGTAAACAGACCACTGGAACCGTGGTCCCATCTGCCGGACCACCGAGCCAATCTGACGAAGCTGCGCCCAGTGCAGCAGCAAATGCAGTGCGATATCCGGACAAAATGCTGGTGAATCCCTGAAAGGAACTGAAAGAGCGCTCAAAGGAAACGGGGAAAGGAACAGGACCCTAAGTCTAACCACAGTGAGAGTGACAACCAGGAAGAAAGTGATACGTCGAGTGAAACCGGTGACGGGGAAAGTGATTCGACGCCGAAACCTGGTAACGATGCTCCCCGGACTGGTGCACCGGCCATCTCCCCGCCAGCAAGTCTTTCGCCGCCAATGATGTTCCGGCCACCTCTACGGCGGCCGGAAACTCCACCAACACCTGACATGCGCATGTCGCCCGGCCCCGCACCCGAATCGTCATCACGGATGATGCACCCGGAATATTCCCCCCGTAGGGACTGCGGTTCCCTGACTACATTCCTCGGTCGGCGGAACACCAAAGATCTCGACCGACGACATTCCTCGCTCGGAAGAGATCATACGCTTTTTAACACTATGCGCAACGCAGCCGACAATGATAACGACAGTGGTGACGGCGGCGACGGCGACAACGTTGACAACGGTTCCCCGACGACATTCCTCGGTCGGCAGAGATCATACACGTGCTCATCACCAATACGAGTCGGAAACCGCTGTTGCCGCAAAACGAAAGCAGGACGACGAACTTTCTACAACGAGAGTTCAAACCAAAGTGCCTTCAACATCGGCTCTCGTACAACAACCAGTGACGATTGAGGAACTCATCGCCGCTCAGTTCGCGGCACAGGACACCATCTTTCGCATCTTCCTCAACCTGCAGGACAAGGGACAACCAACCCCGTCCAGGATAGAAACCACCAAACGCGATCTCCGCACCGAATGGGAAACCATCCTTAGGCGGCACAACGAAATCATCTACATGGCGGCCCTTGAGTATCAACAACACAAGTACTTCGCGAAGGATTTTATCGCAGAGGGCGAGGAAATATACCTCGATGAACAGACGAAGTTACTCGAGGCTCAGTGCGCGCTTGTATCAGCTTCTCCAACAGCGGCGAACAACTTCAATTGCGCCTATCCATATGAGCTGCCCTTAGTGCAACTGCCAACGGTCGCCACCAAGCCAGCGGAAAAGGAACCGCACCCCAGACCAGTCAATCCCACCCAAGCAACCTGCCAGATTAACGCTGGCCCAATAACCAACCAGCCCCGTGTTCCGACGCACAGAACACCGCCGGAACCTCAAAGGCAACAGGCTCCATGCACATTCTGCAGGGCCTCACACCCTATCTACGCTTGCGAAGACTTCTGATTACTCACACCTGGCCAACGGAAGTCCTTCGCACGCAAAAGAAACCTGTGCTACAACTGTTTGGGTCACCACCGGCTACGCGACTGCTAACTCAGCAAGGCGTACCGGCAATGCTAGCAAATACATCACACCTTGCTGGATGTCCGGACAACCGCCACCAACGGGACGACCTCATCACCGCCAGGAGTAAGCACAGGACCCGCCCCTCGGATCAAACACCATGAAAGGGCTTGCGTACACACAATCAGCACTCCTCCACAGCAAGCTGCGCTGCTCGCAACCGCTCGAGTTATCGTGACGTTGGAGCGCCAACAGAGGATTGAAGTCCGCGCCTTGGTGGACCCGTGTTCCAGTGCCACCTTCATCTCGGAGTCGCTCGTCCAAATGTTGCCAATCACCATTCGTCCCCACCTATGGTGTCGGCGACACTCGCAGTTTTACCACAAGGACGCCTGCCACCATCACCATCGCTCGTCGCCTCCACAGCTCCCAATAGTGGACACTGAGGCCCTTCATCGTGTCCCGCCTCTCCGTGCATGTGCCACCATCACAACCAATGACCAGGGATCTCACGTTCGTGGCAGATCTGGACCTCGCTAATGTGAACATCGCTCTCCCCGACAAGGTGGACATTATCATAGGGGCAGCGCTATACCCCAACCTCATCCTCGAAGGTTTAAGGAAGGACCGTTCCGACCTCGTCGCGCCGGCTCCTAAATTGGAGTGGGTGCTAACAGGCGCAGCACCCACCATGTCATCCAGCTCCGGTGTGACGAGACCTGTCACCATCCACCACATGGCCATTGATCGTGGGTTGCGAACTTACGACTCCAACCCAGATTAATTGGTCGAGCGTGTGACTGCAGATCGCAACCACTCTAAGCAAATGGAAAGAGGTCTCGTCGACATCGACTCCGGGAACCCCACACGAGGCCCATGCAATCACCCACCACCGACCACTTGTGCGACCCAACTACCAGGCATATCTCACGCCCGTTGAATCATCACGAAGGCAAGAGGCAACCGAGGAACCAGGAGCTTACCCACCCAAAGGGCTCAAGGCGGACCACCAAATCCCAAGGAAACTCCACGTCAACCATTCAGGAAACTCACCAACGCACCTACTCAACCCCAAAACGGAACACCGGTGATAAGTCGGGTCGCCACTCGAACGCTTCAAGGCACCCCACCACACCTAGAATACCGGGCGGCCAAGCTCCTGCCCAAGACCAGCACCACCGAGGCCGACCGCTACCACATGTAGCCACCACAATAAGGGTAGGAGCGCGCAATCCCCCGCTTGGCGGGCGGTGCTTTCCAGCAACCAGCGATCGCTCGAACCAACAGAAGCTGTACTGCAACCACCCGGGGAAGGACTTGGTTCGGGACTGCCATTCCGCCAGGACACGCGGACAGTGCCAGGGACGACACCGCACCTGACTCCACACTGGTACGGCCTCACACACCAACGGCTGCATCCTGCCGGCCAGTTATTTCGGACGGACGCAACACCTATCACTTCATCCGGTCCTGGTGTAGCGAGATCCATCACCATCCATCACGTGGTCACTGATCGTGGGTTGCGAACTTACAACTCCAACCCAGATCAATTGGCCGATTCCACCACCACAAAAAGCAATGAACGTTCTCGTCGTCATCGGCCCTACGGACCATCCCCATGAAAACAAACATCAACTTCATGTCTCAACAAACTATTGCACTAGACAATAATGCCAAACGACAACACCCAACAGAGTCGTCCCGCAACACCATCATTACAACAGATTCCTGTGCCAGTCCTAGAGCTAAGTAACACCAATGCCAAATACCGTTTTGGGCCCTCAATTCGGCGATCAAACAAAGCAGGCAGGAAAAGTAAATACAATCGCCGAGACAACCTACGACACTCGAGGATTCAAATTGAACTGAAAATGATGAATCACTCACCGGAATGGACCTCAATGAGGCAATGCTACCCACGACATCAAGCCGAAAGCACAAAGAACAAACCCAGCCAAAGCAGCCAGTACACTTACATCAACTTTGAATGCAAAGGTCAGGAACCTCAAGAAAATGGAGAATTTTGATAGCCGTATGACACCAAGCTCCTTCCAGGCAAGGAGATCACTTAGCCAGCCAAGCGCACCACCGAGTGCTGAAGATTCATCACACCCTGACCATCAAGAAGCGCAACACCGCCCGATGGTCGCTGGGGTCTTACGCAAGTTTACCCCAGCCACACTTGAAGAACTGACTCTTAAACGCAGTTTAGTCGAAATCCTCCGTAAAGAAATTGGTCCCTGGCGGTATGGCCGATTAAAAAATTATGTCATCGAGACCCCATTCAAACCACAATTAGCATGGTTCTCCAAAGATCTTGTCCGTGTCACTCATTATCCCGAACCTGATGCAGAATTTTGCCAGACCAGAGGAAGACCCCCAGTTATCAGCAACCAAGGGATCAGTTGAGTTAACAATCTCCAGCAGACCACACACCACCAGCACCAAGCACACCCCGCCCCCCCCCCCCCCCTGGAACAAAATGGCCCTCCAACGATTGGCGAAGGCGGGCCGAATGTTGCGGATTCGCAAATAAATATAGCGGGGGAATCTAGTACGTTCACTAGATTAGCGAGCGGTGCACTCGCGACGAAGAGCTGGCAGAAACTAAAAACCATTGGTCATATTTGAAAAGGTGACAGTCCGATGGCGTTGACGCATTGTCAGCTGACGCCTGACCGGCGTGTGTTGAATATGCTGGTTGGGGAGTGTACTAGACGGTGAACGTACTAGATTTTCCCCGCTGTATTTAGTTGCGAATCCGCAACACAGACACGTTTTAAAGAGTGCATGCTGCTTACATGACCACTAGAGGCTTACTTGGACGCTGCTCTATCAACCTTGTATCACCGTGGACGCCACTTCTCTGTTCATACCACCTGAGACGCGGCTTTATTAACCTTGCAACATCTTGGACGTCACTTCTCTGTTCAGTTCACACGTTGGGCGCTACCCTATCAGTTTGGCATCATCTTGGACGTCACCTCCCTGTTCGCCTCACCACCGGGATCGCATCCTAGAACACTAGGTTAGGCTTTTGATGATTTTATCACTTGCCTCAATTGGCGAACACTTGGATGATACGCATGGTTGACATAACCTGCGCTTGACTTCACTAGTCCAAAAGCGTTCCCGGTGTGATCTTTTGCTGGCAGCGGCTGCGTGGAGGTTGTGGTCAGTGTTGAACCGCCACTTATCCATATAATGGTCATATTCTTTCGTTTTCATTCAACGTCTTGGTGTTTGAGTTCATGATGGATAAGGTTGTTTTTCAGTTCAGCAGCATCTACTTCGCCCAAACGAAAGTGTTAAGAGTTTTTTCTCCTTTAACTCTAAACCGCTAAATTGGGGGTATTTATAGCGTTTTGCGACGATAGTGAAGAGCGTGTGATTCGAACCGACGCTATCGCGGTTAGAATCACTAAACGATAGAACCAAAGCTCAACGCATCAGGTCACTGCCGCGTGTACGAATTCGATTTCTAAACTCAAGTACATTCGACTGATGTGGAAATGCTATATTATTGCTATGGTATACGGCTATCTCCTCGATAGTATAGTGGTTAGTATACCGCCTGTCACCCGGGAGACCGGGGTCCGATTCCCCGTCGGGGAGCCCCTGGCGCAAGACTAATGACCTTGCCCAGACAAAATAAATCATTATGGAAAATTTAACAAGCCTCAGGACTTGCTAAATAAGGCCAAGACCGGTTCCCGGTTGTAGTGCCGATGATGATGATACGGCTTTAATGGATGTGCTTTTGGTGGCGTTGTTCTTTACTATTGGTCGTTTGCATCTGCTAGAAACGTCACATCACTCCTTTCCCAGTAACTTTCGTTACGATCAACTTTGAAATACGAATGACTGAGCGAGCGAGAGAGCGACCGAGAGAATGTCAGAGCAGGCGAGTGAGCCGGTGCTCTGCGTAGAAGTCGTGTGATTGTATGTAGTAAAGTTCTGTGTGCGTATGGGAGTGTGTGTATTGTCGTACAGATCACATCGGGGTGTTGGATTAAGCAAGAATAGTGAAGACGGTGATTTGAACATACGATGAAACGGAAGAAAAGCGAAGTAATGAAGCATCAGGATACTGGCCGCGTGTAAGAATTCGTCTGGCCCGGCGTTCGCAAGGACGCAATCGCTTGGGCACGTCACTGCGAGGACTGCCAACGCTCCAAGGTAGGGCGTCACAACAGGGAGGCCCTGGGAAAATTCAAAAAGGCGGAGAATCGCTTCGAGCACGCCCCCATAGACCTCATCAAGATGCCATTAATTCAAGGGATGCAGTACTGCCTGACCACCATCGATAGATTCTCGCGATGGCCCGTCGCGGTGCCCCTGCCCAACACCCAAACAACCACAATCGCCAAGGCATTCATGGACTACTGGGTCAGCAACTACGGAACCCCACTTCACATCACAGTCAGACAGAGGGCCACAATTCGAGGCAGAGCTAATCACACAGCTCACTAAATGCATCGGCGCACAGATGATCCACACAATGTCGTACCATCCACTGTCCAACGTAATGGTGGCGATTTTCCACCGAACTCTCAAAGCCGCCTTAAGATGCTGCCCACATTCCTGGGTGGATAGTCTGCCCATCGGTTTTCTGGGCCTCAGGGCGGCGTACAAAGAGGATCTCGAAGCCTCCCCAGCAGAAATGCTCTATGGCACAACCATTCGGAGGCAAACAAACCCAACGCGGGCCTATGCCGGCTTTTCAAAGCCAAAGCTGGTCACTGCTGGGAGGGGGGATATTCGCGAAAGAAGGCACAAACTATATTTGCTAGCCACTGTTCAGGGTTCATTAAGAGTATATATGTGGCGAATCAGCACAAACCACAACCTCCACGCAGTCGTCGCAAGCAAAGACTCACACCGAGACTGGCCTTCGATTAATTAAGTCAAGCACACTCTCGGTCACTCTGACACACAAAGGAGAGTCACGGCTGAATTCGCGTTGGGTCGACGCGGTACTACGTGGGTCCCGCTCACACGTAGAACGAGAACCAACGCCGGTTCTTTCGCGCCAATTTCGTTTGACACACACCACATGTATGGACAATTGGCGCGAATACTTCACTTGCAGATCACGTGGCCGGACGCTTTTGGAAACCCCGATATCACCCGCAACCGCCCGCAGCCTTCTTCGACGCCAACGCTAAGGACATCAGCCACCAAAAGAGATTCCACTGCCTGCGGCTGCTTCGACACCAAATAGGATTTGGGGACCAGAACCCCAAATATTTACACCCAGACGTTTTTAAATCTCCCGCCGAAAGCACGGTTTGCTTTTACAACACGGAACCCTGATCATAATTCAATTTCATCATTAAAGAGTAGAGAGACATACTTTTAGCTCCAGTCGCCCACGCATGCTGGAATAGTAAAGATTAAAACTGCATGTGGGGTGGGATTACCCCGGATTAAATTCACAAAAATATGTTTAGCGGTTTAGGGGACCGCGAGAAAGGAACTGACACTTTTCATATTTTAACTTTTTAATAATGGAATTGTATGAATTTAGTGGCGCACATAATTTTTATGCCAATTGAAATTTTTTTCATTAAACTATGTACGTAATCATTCGGGTGGCTTCTCACTTTTGTATAGGGTTATTTTATAGGGACTTGACAACTTTGAATTTAATTTGTGAACGCACCCTTATACTAATCATCTAACTGTCATCATCATCATCGGCACTACAACCGGGAACCGGTCTTGGTCTTATTTAGCAAGTCCTGAGGCTTGTTAAATTTTCCATAATGATTTATTTGTTCCGGGCAAGGTCATTAGTCTTGCGCCAGAGGCTCCTCGACGGGGAATCGAACCCCGGTCTCCCGGCTGACAGGCGGGTATACTAACCACTATACTATCGAGGAGCCCCATCGAACTGTCACTGTCAATTTATTCAGTAAACTCAACATTTTCATCATGGTTAAGTGCACGAACGAACAACGACTGCAAATTAACTACCGAAATTTGGAGTCTGTGACCGCAACTTTAAGAGCGTTAACTCCAATTTTCGGTCGTAATTCTCGCCCTAGTAGACAGGCAATAACAAGTTTAGTGCAAAAATTTGAGTCTACATATTCGTTGTGTGATGTTGCCTTGCCAGTGAGACAACGGGTTGGTCGAAGTGTCGAAAATATCGCTGCCGTTCGGGCGTCCGTAGCAAATCAATCCATTCCACGGCGTTCTCAAGAATTGGGCATCGCCCAGACCACTTTATGGCGAATTTTGCGTAAGGATCTCGCAAGATCAAGCTGGCTCAAGAATTGAAGCCGATGGACCGTTTGAAGCGACGTACGTTCTCCGATTGGGCTCTGGAAAAAAAGTTGTCAAGTCCCTATTGGAAAACCCTATAGAAGTGTTAGTAGCGGTGGAAAATTAATTCTTTGATTTTGATATATATATATATATATATATATATATATATATATATATATATATATATATATATATATATATATGTATATATATATATATTTTTTTTTTTTTAATTTTTTTTTTTTTTTTTTTTTTTTTTTTTTTTTTTTTAATTAGACTTCTCTCGGGAGAGACGAACCTATAACGCCGAGCGGGTGCCCCGAGATGCCATCAAATAACTGTTGCAGTTCTTTTTGAACAGTTGCAGGTTGTAACGCTTCTGGAACACTCGCCTGGGAATGGAGTTCCACAGCTTCCCCGCTCTGTAACGGAACGAGTTCTGATGCAAGGATGTTCGCACCGTCGGCAGATGAACCACAAACGGGTGCGATCCGCCGGATTGTCTTGTGGAGCGCATATAAGCCGAATTGCGCGGAACAATACCAAGATTCTCCGAAGAACAGTACCCGTGATAATATCTGTAAAACAGACAGAGATCGGCTACGCGCCTTCGATGTGATAGCGACTGTAGTCCCGACGTCAGCGCCGAGTTCCCGATCAGGCGGAACGCTCGTCTCTGTATGCTCTCAAGTAGGTCGAGGGTATTTTTAGGAGCCGAGCTCCAAACATGAGAGCAATATTCAAGCGCGGGTCTAATTTGGAATTTATATAGGAGAAGAAGTTGAGCCGGGGTAAAATATTTCTTGGCTCTATAAAGATAGCTCAGTTTTCCTGAGGCTGACCTGGCGATACTCGACACGTGTTTACGCCATGATACATTCCCACAGACCGTGACGGCGAGTAATTTCAAGCTTTCTCCAGCCTCGAGGGCCCGGCCATTCATCATCAGCTGTGGAACCGATGATCCTCTTTTCTTTGTGAATGTTGTATATTGTGTCTTCGCTGCATTGAAGTCGACGAGATTGGCCCTTCCCCACTGCAGGACCCTATCTAGATCCTGATTCAGAGAGTCAATCTGTCCGCAATCTGATGCGACGCAGAAGCACCAATCGGCCGAACACTCGAAAAGGAGGAAACAAGCGTACTATCATCCGCAAAACTGTACACTTTGTTATCCGTTGTCTCCAACAAATCATTTATGTGAAGCAAGAACAAGGTTGGAGCCAAAATAGAACCTTGGGCGCCCCCGAATTAACAGGATACAGATCCGAACTCTCGCCGTCCACAACAACCCGGATCGATCGATTCTCGAGGAAGCTCCTCGTCCAGTCGCAAAGCTGTTGGAAAAGTCCATATGGGCGAAGTTTGCTCAGAAATGCCCCGTGCCATACGTGGTCAAAAGCCTTAGAGATATCCAATGCCACCGCCCTTGAGTCACCATGCCACTCAATCGCAGATGTCCATATATCGGTTATAAGTGTCAAAAGGTCGCCTGTGGACCACCTGCCACGGAATCTGTATTGACGATCATTCAGAAGTCCGTTGCACTCCAAATACTTAATTAACTCAGTATTGATGACTTTTTCCATCACCTTAGACAACATAGACAGTAATGCTATCAGACGGTAATTTTGTGGGAGACACATTTTTCCCGTCCTTGGGATTGGCTGAATTCGAGCGACTTTCCAGCAGGCAGGAAAGGTCCTCCGTGCATAAGATAAGCGGAAGAGTCTGCCAAGAACCGGCGATAGTTCTGGAGCACAGTTCTTAAGGGCTATTGCTGGTATTCCGTTCGGGCTGGTTGCCTTCCTACAATCCAGTTCACGGAGAATGCGTTAAATAGTGCGCGGACGAAATCTCACAGCCCGCATAGAAGACCGTACCGGCGAGATCACAGGTGCCTCCAAAAGGCCGGTTTCGAGGTTTGAATTCGCGAAAAATAAATTCGCGAACACATTATCTTTATCCCTTGAATTCGTGACTAACGTCCCGCTGTCTGTCACCAACGGAGGGAAAGAGAAGGATGCGAAGTTACCGCTGGTAGCTTTTGCCATTGACCAGAAGGACCGCGAGCCAGTTGGGCACCGAAGGATTTTATTGATCACTCTGTCATTGTGAGCCTTCTTCGCAGTATGAATCGCATGGTTGCACGCGTTTCTGAATCTACCAAAATTCGCTCTGTTAACATCGGTGGGATTGGAGCCCCATTGGTTAAAAGCTCTATTCTTTGCCGCTGTAATCAGCTCGCATCTTTTGTCAAACCAAGGTTTATCAGACGAACTTCGTTTGATGGAATGTGGAATATACATCTCCATCCCCAGGCGAATAATCTCTGATACCGACTCCGCGCAAGCGTTGACATCGGAGTTTCCGAAGCACATCTCCGACCATGGAAAGGATGCGAAGAAATCTCGCAAATTGTCCCAGTTAGCAGCCCCATACTTCCATACATGGCGAAGCTGCCTAGGCCGGTTATTCGCTTGAAATGCAAGTGCTTGCGCGACAGATACCAAACAGTGATCTGAGTTTCCCAGTGGCACAGAAACCTCTACGGTATAAATACTCGGTTCGGATGTCAAAAACAGATCCAGGGTGTTCGGATAATCGCCTCGGACATCCGGCACTCGCGTTGGCTCCCCCATCAGTTGAGTCAAGTTGTGGCTTACAGCAAACATCCCCGCCAGCCTTCCAGCCTCGTCGGTTCTGTTAGAATGTAACAACCAGCCGGAATTGTGTACATTAAAATCGCCAAGGACAACCGTTTCGGAAGCTGGGTGGTTGATCTGTATCCAGTCGACGGTATGTGAAAGATGTTCGAAAAATGTCGCCGGTCGATCGTCATTCGGGGAGCGGTAAAGACAACAAAGAAATTTAACGGAATTCCTCAGCACGACCCTCAACCATATGATGTCCATATTATTGGGTTCCAACGACCCCATCCTCTGGCGAGCCAGATTGGACCGCGTGAAGACGCAGACTCTGCTCTTAAAACGAAATCTCGAATGTAAGTCGTATCCTGAATAGCGAAGATATGTCGAATCAGTTGACGAATCGACCTGGGTCTCAGTTAGGGCAAGGATATCAGGTTTCGTTGTTTGCAAATATTGGTGGACGGCATTTACATTCGTATTGGTGAAACCGATGCCCCTGATGTTACAAAATGCCGTCACCAGTCGATCGTGGCCAGAGCCCCGAGAGCGAGCCCGGTTATGCGATGACGAACCTCTCAAAGTTTAATTATTTATCATGATATCTGCATGATGTTCCTCTTGACATAGTCCCACCCGGAGATCCGAATGGGAAATTAGTTTACCTCCGGAATTCTTTATATCAGAAGGTACCATCATGACATATCTCCGCGTCAGTCCGGGCCATCAGCCACACATCCGAAACACCGTCGAAGATTTCTCTCGACGATATCGCGGAATGTACAGCGTGACGGGGTGGTATCTCACCTTGGGTCCGACTACCACATAACCAACCTTTTCTCGAACCGGTCCATCAGCCAAGCTCCGAAAGATGGCCAGGGACTTCTCCCAACCTTTTCACGGAGCCTAAAGCTTGATGGGGTGGTATTTCACCGGGCGCACAGGGCGTTGGGACCCCGGCTACCACTCGGCCTTTAGTCGCCTCTTACGATAAGCCGGCCTAGCTGTGAGTATATTCTAATGCCCCACTCATAGGGCTTCTTGTGAAAGTACAGCACCAATAGCGTACTTGCTTGCATCTGCTGTTAGGGTGAAAATCTTTTCGATGTCGGGGTAAACTAATATTGGTTCACTAACTAAGAGTGAATTCCTCAGCATGACCCCCAACCATATGATGTCCATATTATTGGGTTCCAACGCCTCCATCCTCTGGCGAGCCAGATTGGACCGCGCGAAGACGCAGACTCCGCCCTCAAAACGGAATCTCGAATGTAAGTCGTATCCTGAGCAACGAAAATATGTCGAATCAGTTGACGATTCGACCTGGGTCTCAGTTAAGGCAAGGATATCAGGTTTCGTTGTTTGCAAATATTGGTGGACGGCGTTTACATTCGTATTGGTGAAACCGATGCCCCTGATGTTACAAAATGACGTCACCAGTCGGGCTTGGGCAGAGCCTCGAGAGCGAGCCCGGTTATGCGATGACGAACCTCTGAAAGTTCCATTATTTATCATGATATCTGCATGATGTTCCCCCTGATATAGTCCTCCCCGGAGATCCGAATGGTGGACTAGTCTACGCCTGGAATTCTTTATGTCAGAAGGTACCATCATGACTTATCTCCGTGTCAGTCCGGGCCATCAGCCACACATCCGAAACACCGTCGAAGATTTCTCTCGACGATATCGCGGAATGTACAGCATGACGGGGTGGTATCTCACCTTGGGATCGACTACCACATAAACCCAATTTTTCTCGAACCGGTCCACCAGCCAAGCCCCGAAAGAAGGCCAGGGAATACTCCCGACCATTTCACGGAGCCTAAAGCTTGATGGGGCGGTATTTCACCAGGCGTACAGGGCGTTGGGACCCCGGCTACCACTCTGATTTTCCGGTGGCGCAATTTCGTCCATTACTTCGCTGTCATTGTCACTACCGGGCTGACATTAGAGTGGGGTTCAGTAATTTGCACTGACATCCTCTCTTTGCAAACCCCTTTTTGGTAGTTTTGGCTTTTTCTTCGAGGACATATTGCTGTCGCCAGTTTTTGGTGATCTGGACCGTTCCCCAATTATGGAATCTATTTTGCTAGGTTTTGTAAGCCTCCGAACTCAGACATGACAAGTCATGCGGTTACAAAGTCGACAGTACGAGTACTATTCAATTATTATACCTACCGTATTTATTTGCTTTTTTTAATTTAATTTTTGTGATATATATATTTAGTTTTTTACGATTTCGCCGCATTAGAAAATTACGATATTACGTGATTTCCGAACAGACCCGTCTCTCATATCGTTGCTAACACATGAATGTCATAATGACATTTTGATTGGTGTTAAGTAGCTTTAAATTTTTGGTTTTTGTTAGAAGATTGGTTAACGTTAGAAATCATGGTAAGCATGCGTAAAATTTTCAATTGAAATGAAAATATTTTGATAATCTGAAATAACATGTTTTGTAGACGACAATTGATATTGAACCGCCATCCGCGTGCTACTACTTGCCTGTGAATCTGGTCATCAAGGAAGTCGAACGTGTGGGTCCCAGATTTCAAGCATACGCTGGACAAAATGATACTCCTAATCGAACTAAATCGGATACCATGAAAAAATGGAATTCTGATGAATTCATTGTCGATATTGAGTACCTAAGATCACTTGATCCCAAAGAGTGGAAGGATCAGGATCACTACGCGGTTTTGGGGTTAGGTAATTTAAGGTGGTAGATTCCATTTCTGTTCATCAAATACTTGCCCTTTTATCAGCCATTACACATCTTGATTTTGCAGATATAATGCCTTTGATGATGATATACGACGAGCCTACCGAAAAATGGTCTTACTCCATCATCCTGATAAAAGAAAGGCGAAAGGTGAGGAAGTAAACACCGATACCGACTACTTCACGTGTATTACCAAAGCATACGATGTTCTAGGTGAGTAAACGCTCTAACAAACTCAGCAAACCAAATAAAAGTTATATTTTAAGGAACTCAAAAGTCTCGACGCGCATATGATTCCGTCGATCCAGAGTTCGACGACTCCCTGCCGACTCAAACAGAGATTGAGAACAATTTTTACGAGGTCTTCCAAAAATACTTCGATTTGAATGCTAGGTGGAGTGAAAAGAAAAATGTACCATCGTTTGGAGATGAAAATGCCAACCGTGAGGACGTCGATAACTTCTACAGCTTTTGGTATGACTTCGAATCGTGGCGGGAATTTAGTTACTTAGATGAGGAGGACAAAGAAAAGGGGCAAGACCGTGATGAGCGACGGTGGATCGAAAAGCAGAACAAAACAGCACGGCTGGTCCGCAAAAAGAAAGAAATGTCCAGAATCCGTGCCTTAGTAGATTTAGCATATAATAATGATAAGCGTATAGTTAAATTTAAAAACGAGGAAAAGCAAAGGAAACTAGCCTTAAAACGTGCCAAGTTGAATGCGGCTCAAGCTCAAAAAGAGGAGATGGAACGAGCTATGAGGGAGGCGCAGTTGGCCAAGGAGAAAGCCGACAAAGCTGAACAAAAGAGAATAGAGAAGATACGCGTTGAGAAGGAGCAGTACAAGAAAGCCGTTAAAAAGGAACGTAAGCTGTTCAGGGACCGAGCTAGAGATTGTAAATATTTCACTGTCGAAGAAAAGGATCTGGTCTCGAATATGGAGGGAGTAGAGAAGATATGTGAAATGCTTAGCCTTCTAGAATTACAAGAACTCAACAAAAAAATGGAAGACTCCAAAGACCACAAACTGGTGTTTACGGACACCCTCAAAGATATTGAGAAGAAAATCAATAGAGAACGAGAGGAGATGCAACAAAATAAGAACGAAATCAAAAATGAAGTCAAGGTCGTTTCCAAAAACGATCTGTGGTCCAATGATAGTATTCAACTTCTTATTAAAGCTGTCAACCTCTTTCCAGCAGGTACCGCTCAACGATGGGATGTAATTGCAACATTTATGAATCAACACGCTAAGTGTGAGTCGAGTTTCTCCGCTAGAGATGTCTTAGGCAAAGCAAAATCTCTCCAACAGAGTGATTTCTCGAAGAGTGCCCTCAAAACCGACGTTAACGTGGCGGCATTTCAGACCTTTCAGAAATCAAAGAAAGACAATCAAGTTGTACCCGATAACGTGCTGGCGAATAATTGCAATGACACAAATGTAGCTGAACAATCTAAGGGTGCACCTGATGCAGATATAGTAACCAAAACGGCGGCAAGCAACAAGAATTGGACGAAGGAGGAGCAAGCGCTTCTCGAGCAAGCCATTAAGACATTTCCTGTATCCACACCTGATCGCTGGGATAGAATTGCTGCCTGCATACCAAACAGAAGCAAGAAAGACTGCCTTCGAAGGGTCAAGGAGCTCGTAGACATGGTAAACTCGAAAAAAGATGCCAAACAAGCGACCCAATAACATATTGTAGTAAAATGTGTATGAAAGTTCAACTTGCTGTTGTTTTTATTATTTCTTTATTCTTTATTTTGTTATCTGTTAGGAACCAGTTCTGGTAATCTTCGTTTGCTTAGGTACAAATTCTTGTCAAATAAATGTGGGAAGAATTATCTAAGCGTCGTTGTTCACTGCTATTTTTGATTATTACCTTGAAGCGAATATTATTTTTAATATAGTGAGGTTGCGATGGTAGTGAGGAGCGGGATGTGTACTCACGTTGAGGAATCAAAACCGAAGCATTTGACCACGGCTATGTGTACGATACATGAATGATCTGGTATGAGGCGTTGGTCAGTTTTTCGGTCCTCTTTTCGTGATATGTCTTTCGCCACGATTACACGTAAATTATCTGTTGGTGTTATTGAGCCGTTGAATCGATTTTGAATTAATGTAACACTTTATTAGTCTGTTAATAACAACCGTTTCTTTAACATACACAACGATTTCTTGACATCGCTTCCGTACTTACGCGTCTTTTACTGCTTACTTCTTACTCATCTTCCCGATCTGCGTGCGACGTATTTATACCGTTTTTCCTCATTCTGATTCGCCGTTTCGTTTCCGTCCGTTCCATAGCCTCGAATTTTCTACTGTTCATAGTCTCCAGTTTTCCAGTACTTTATAGAATATTCTAGTACTTTGTTTCGGACATTCTAGAATATTCTATTACTGATCGTCATATGCGTCACACTACCCTTCGCCTAGATTAGTTCACCCCGAACTAAGTTCATTGATCATCTGAGTTAACAAAAAGTTGCCAGTCGGTCACGATGTACCACTTTCATCTTGGCGTTCGGTCTTCGCTGAATCCTATAGACAACGTCGTTAATTCTTGTGAGAATCTTATACGGTCCTTCCCAATGTTGCTGCAACTCCGGAGACCTTCCTTTTTGGCGATGAGGGTTATAAAGCCACACGTTATCGCCTGCATTAAATCCGGATGCGTTGACTCGAACGTCGTACCTTGTTTTCATCCTGTCACTTGATACCTTGATTTGCTTTCGAACCAAATGAATCTCATCGAGGCGATTTCTCCATTCGGCTACGTAGTCTTCAGTCTTATCTATGGCGTCTGGAGGTATTCCGAATCGCAGATCGGCTGGTAATCGTATCTCCCGTCCAAATATAATTCTTGGTGGAGAATGGCCTGTCGTCTCGTGATTAGCCGATCTATAACTCATGAGAAGGGTTTGTACATATTTGTCTCAATTTCGTTGGTGATCACTGACGACCTTTGATAAGTGTTCTTTCATTGTTCGGTTGAACCTTTCGACCATTCCGTCTGACTGCGGATGTAAGGGTGTGGTCCTGGTTTTCCTTACGCCCAGTGCCGCACAGATGCCTTGAAATATCTGTGATTCGAAGCTTCGGCCTTAATTGGAATGAAGCTAACAGTGAACTCCATATCTGCTGATCCAATTATTGATTGGCTGCTCAATGACGGTTGTTGCTTCTTGGTTTGGAATTGGAAGGACTTCCACCCACTTGCTGAAGTAATCCATGATGACCAACATGTATTTGTTGTTGTCGTTAGTTTTTGCGAATAGTTCTGAGATGTCGATTGCAATTCGCTCGAAAGGGGCGCCCACACTGTACTGCTTCATAGCGCTCCTTGGTTTTGCTGTTTGTCCTTTGGTCGCAGTGCAAGTTGTGCACTGCCTACACCAAGACTCGATGTCATCTCTCATGTGAAGCCAGTAGAATCGAGATCGTAATTTTGAGTGTCTTATTAACTCCCAGATGCCCACCGGAGGCCCCACCGTGCATTTCTGTTAGTACATCCTTCACTTTTGATGGTGGGACTAGAATCTGCATTCGATGGGATCTTCCATCCGCGGCTTCCCATTTACGCTTTAGAATTCCATCTTCCACCAACAAGGAATTCCATTGTGCCCAATATGCTTTAAATGTTTCACTCTTGTCGGAAATATTGTTCCAAGTTGGCCGCTCGTTCTTTTCTTTCTGTTCCAGGATTATCGACATATCTTCATCCTGAAGTTGAGCTGCGCGTATAGCATCATCCGTCCACCCATCTAGTACTTCCACTTGTACATTTCGCAGGTCGTATGCCTCTTCTTTCTCTTCCGCTTTATGACAATGTTTAAAATCTGGCTTACATGGTCTTCATGATAGAGCATCAGTGTTGTTATGCATCTTCCCTTGCTGAATTGAGCTTATCATTGATACGGGTGCACATTCTGCGGCTAACTCTCCTTTTCTTATTGCAACCGGCTCCTCGGACGCGTTTAGTACTCTGACAGGTACAATGTGCTTCTTCACAACAGGTTGGTCCGTTGATAGTCTCCTCTTATGATTATGCGCATGAACAACAATTCTCCCTTGATTTTCATTCATTCGTCGACGTTTCCTACAGCCAACAGAGATGTGGCCGACTGCGCCGCATGTCCAACACTTCATATCAGGTCTCGGGGTTCTCCGTTGTACATGCCCGATTCTTTGGCAGGCACATTCCTGGACGGACATTTCTCGGGCTCTATATGTACTCCTGGTAGCCAGTTTAGAAGATTCATATGCCAATGCGAACGTCGGTATTTCATTAGTCGTCTTCTTTCCTGCCAAACGAACGGCCTGTTGCAAGTCCCGATCTTGGAGTGCATTTATAAATGCATCCGTTGCTACCTCATTCAGAAATTCCTTAGTCATATTTGAATAAGACAAGTTTGCCAATCGCTTAATATCTGCCTGCAACTGTTGAAGATTTTCTCCAGGTTTCTGCGTTCTGCTCCGCAGTTGCATGCGGTAGACCTGCTGCATGTGGTTGTCTCCATACCTACCTTCAAGGCCGTCTCTTACCGCTTGGAAATCTGTTTGCTTCTCTGCTGGTAATGTTTGTAGCAATTCTGCAGCCGGACCGCGTACTGACAAGATTAGTTATGTTGACTTTTGCTCATCCGACCACTTATTATAGTTGGCCGCAGCGTCAAACTGCCGTATAAATACGGAGAAGGGTCCCGTTCCATCGAAGGTTGGCAGTTGCATCCTTGTATCCTTGTAGTCATGTTGATTGCTAGGCGATGTCTTATTTCTCTCAACACATTCAAGTCTCTTCTCGATTCGAGTTATTTCATCGGTCACTTTCTTAAATTCAGCTTCGTTTTTTAGATCATTTTTAGAAAATCTCAAATTCGTTTCGAATTTTTGAATGAATTTCTTCCTTAAAATGTAGAAAATTACATTTCATCCACTGCGTTTGGGCATTCAACTTTGCATTAATATCTGCAGCTTGCGCGTCCAATTTTGAGTTAATATCAGCTTGCGCCTCGAATATTGAATTTGGCGAGTCCAATTTTGTATTAATATCTGTAGCTTGCGCGTCCAGTTTTGTCATCATCATCCTGAGCATCTCCGCAATGTCCAACTGTGGCGAACTCTTCTCCGTTACATTGGTACCATCTTGACTCGCTATTTCTTCTCCATTCGGACAGTCTGGCCCAATCGTAAAAACATATGTGTCGACATCAATACCCTCTTCCCCCAATTGCTGCTTGCAGACGCTGTCGAAGAACATGCTTCTGTCCCCTGCTATCCATATTCCAGTCCTGAAGTTCCTTCTTCAACTCAGGAACGCGAAGATCCTCCAAATGTCGATCTGACATCGTTACAACACACTTTCACAGACTTATTTACCTCAACAATATTTAATCCCACTTCTGACACCAATTGTAGCGAGCTTAGGGTTCGCTGGATTAATTATTTTTAATAAATAAGAGCCGTTAAATCGATTTTCAATTATTAGTCCGTTAATAACAACCGTTACTTTTACCGTACACTTAATGATTTCTTGACTTATCGCTTCCGTACTTATCGCTTCTTTTTCTGCTTACTTCTTACTCATTTTCCCGATCTGCGTGCGACGTATTTATACCGTTTTTCCTCATTCTGATTTGGTGTATCGTTTCCGTCCATTCCATAGCCTCGAATTTTCTATTGCTTATAGTCTCCAGTTTTCCAGTACTTTCTAGAATATTCTAGTACTTTGTTTTGGACTTTCTAGAATGTTTTAGTACTGATTGTCATATGCGTCACAATATATATATATATATATATATATATATATATATATATATATATATATATATATATATATATATATATATATATTGTTACGTAATTTCTATTTTACGTTTATCGACTTCCTCGGTTCAATCTTTGGATTGTGAATAATCCAACGAAACTCAAAGTTTGTTCTCTTTTTCTGAACAGATTTATTTTATTTTCACTTATTATTTTGGCACTTAATATCCGCTGCCAGTTTGCTTACTGAGTCGATGTTTATCGTTCGACGTCCAAGTTCGAACTAACTGAGAGACGACCGGCATGCTATTCACGGTTATTCGAGTGTAAATTCGTCACACTGCCCTCCACTTAAGTCTGATCGTCCCGATCAGGCACCAAATTCCTTGATCCATATGAGGCTAGTAGTTTCAAATAAAAAAAAATTAAACACTTGTTCCTTTATTTTTATTCATCCCGCGACACTTCCAGTCGACCCCCTATCTTTTACAATAATGTCCTAGATTACAATTTGGAGCACACCTGTCAATTTTCTCTTTTCTTTTTGGTATAAGACTTTAAGGTTATGTTTACATTCTGAAATTTGATTCAAACTCAACAATTTCACTTGAAATCTAACCATTTCATGGACAAAAGAATGTACCTCAGGTAGTTACAAAAAAGGGGTCGACACACAGAATGTCTACCTGTGTATATTTTAAATAGTGATTCGGGGAAAGGTGCTTAATATATCATTACGTTGTTGTGACGAGTGGCGTACACGTGTTCGGTTTTCATGTATGATGAGATGTGACAATTATGATATTGTGACGCATATGACAATCAGTACTAGAATATTCGAGAAAGTCCGAAACAAAGTACTACAATATTCTATAAAGTACTGGAAAACTGGAGACTAGGAACAGTAGAACATTCAAGGGTGTGGAACGGACGGAAACGAAACGCCGAATCAGAATGCGGGAACGGTATAAATACGTCGCACACAGATCATGGAGACAAGTAACCAAAGTTAAGCTTCTCTGCTATAATCAGCTAATCCGATCTGGAATATCGTACGCCTTTCCCATATGGTCCTGCATATCTTCGGCTCAAATGGAAAGACTTCGGGTTTTCGAAAGGAAACTCCTCAGAAGATGCACCAATCATTCTAGAAGGCCTGACGGTCGCCATTACCCCAACTCTCACCTACACGAAGGCGCCTCCATTACCCCTATCGACGAGTACTTGCTTCAATTAGCATATAAGTACCTCGAAAACATTCAGAACAGCGAGAACCTACTTGTACGGGACTCTTGCGTTCTTGACCCTTCTCTCTCTCGATCTCTTCGGATCAAACCCACACAATTTCTTCTTCAGTACAAAATTGAAGAAAGCACCCTTCCCATCAACATTCCCCTCTATAATAGAGGATTCCTGGACCCATCCCATAGGGTCTACTATTAACAAACCAAACACACGAACGCACAGTACAAGACGGCACAAACACAAACATACACACCGACCAAAGAGCAGATTATCAGACGCCAAAGACGTGATCTGCGTTTACTACCGCACCCAAGACCCACCGGTCTTGTATGATTTCTTTCCCACCACCCCTCTATAAAAGTAGTTAGAGAACACTTGGACTAACACTGTCCACACTATCCTTGGATACCCCCCCCCCCCCCCTTTTTTCTTCTCTTTTCAGATGCTGCGAGACCGAGCCCAACATCCTCACGGATGTGGGTGATTCTGGTTATCGCAAGATGACCAGAAGTCAGAGACAAGATGAAGGACACATATGTCCTGTCTCGCTAAATTCGGCCTTCTCGCCACAATTTTTTTTTTTTTTTCATGGAGGCAAGTAATGAGTAAGAAGTGGAAAGTGAAGCAAAGGATAAGTGCGGTAGTAAGAAGTAATAAGTAGAAAGTAAGAAGTAAAAGACGGGATAAGTACGAAAGCGAAAAAATCGTTGTGTACGATAAAAGTAACGGTTGGGATTAACGGAGTAATAAAGTGTTATATTGATTCAAAATCGATTTAACGGCTCTTATTTATTTTAAATAATTAATCCAGCGAACCCTAAGCTCGCTACAATATGTAACACCCCCTCCGTTAGATCGAGGATCCGACGAAATGTTTAGCAAAGTAGTGTGAAAAAAGGCAAAATAATATAGAGGTCTCGTTTACAAAATTATACATATACCATAGTACTTAAGACGAAATTACATAGGACATTTTATTTCTTTCGTTTTTACTATCTATGTGTTAGGTTGAAGTGGTATGCGTATCGTTGGCCGCCGATGGACGGTCATAACGAATAATGGCTGTCGCAAAGGAGAGAGAGCAGCGCGGTCAATGCAGAAGAGCACGTCACCAATTGAACTTCGCAGCACATACAGTAAGATACCTCGAACACATAATAGAATACAACACAGTAAAGGACTAGTGAAAGATAACTTAACTTTTATTTCCTATCATTTAAATTGTACAGCCTTGTTTTATTTCTCTCGACTGTTGCTGGCGATGATTGCTCCGATAATGTGAGCGCGGTGAAGGTTGGTTGCAGACTGACGAATTGGCATAACTGCCAATTCAAAAAGCGACGTTATGACATCATCGTGGTGACAATGATGGCCAGTTGGTGCCAGCTGCTGCGCAACTGGTATACATGCGAATGTACTAGATTTCTCCAGTACATTCCAGCACATTTAATTGCCAATCCGCAACATTCCGCCCATCTTCGCCAATCATTGACGAATCACTTTGTTCCAGGGGACGGTGGCTAGGGGCCGGGAGTGTGCGGCCTGCTGGTGGCGGTTGGTCTTGGTCGGCTGTCCACTTTCACGTGGATGATCGGTTGAGAGGGGGCCGCCCGCCCTGAGGAGCGCTGGAGGCTTGAGGGTCTGGGATGGCCCGTATGATCGATGGCGGCAGGAACCTTTTTCCCGTCGCTGATGTCCGTTGCCTTTTGTGGTCGCGGGACCGGCCAGTTGATCTGGGTTAGAGTTGTAAGGTCGCAACCCACGATCAATGACTGGTGATGGGTCTCGCTATATCGAGACCGGTGGTGGTGCCCTGTTCTGCGCACGTTGGCGCCCGTCTGGAGTGAGTGGCCGGCGGGATGCGGCCGTTGGGGGTGTGTGCTGTAACGTGGAGTCGGGTGCGGTGTCTACCCTGGCACTGTCCGCGTGCCCTGGCGGAATGGCAGTCACGGGCCAAGTGCCTCCCGGGGTCGTCGCAATGCAGCCTCTGTGGGTGCACAGAGGGGCGTGCTTTCTTGCTGGAGTTCGAGAGACCGCTGGTTGCTGGGGAGCGCCGCCCGCCCAGCGGGGCATTGCGCGCACCTGGTCCTGTTGTGGTGGCTACAGGTGGTAGCGGTTGGCCTGGGTAGCTTTGGACCTGGGCAGGAGCTTGACCACGTGGTGTCCTGAGTGTGGTGGGATGCCTTGAAGTGTTCGAGTGGGTAAGCTCCTGGCTCCTTGGTTGCCCTTGCCCTTGCAATGGTTCAGCGAGCGGGGGGTATGTCTTGTAGTTGGGTCGCGCAAGTGGTCGGTGGCTGGTAGTTGAATGGGCTTCGTATGTGGCCACTGGGGCCGATGCCGGGGAGACGTCCTTTGCGTTCTCTGATGGAAGCCGCGGTCGCCAGTCTGAAGGTCGACCAGTTCCTCTGGGTCGAAGTTGTAAATTCGCAACTCACAAGGAATGGCCATATGATGGCTGGGGACAGGCCTTGTCACCTTTGCGCTGGATGATGTGGTGGGTGCTGAGCCTGTTAGCACCCATCCCAGTTCAGTGGCCTGCGCGACGAGGCCAGAACGTTGGTCCTTCCTTAGGCCTTCGAGGATGATGTTGGGGTATATGTCTGCCCCAAGGATGATGTCCACCTTCTCGGCGGAGGCGATGTTCGGATCTGCAAGTTCCAGATCCGCCACGAACGAGAGATCCCTTGTCGTTGATTGTGGTGGTGGTGTATACACTGAGAGCCCTGACAGGATGAAGGGCCTTAGTGTCCATTGGCTCGAGCCGTGCAGGCGAGGAGTGATGCTGATGGCGGCCTGAGTCCCGGTGGCAAGGCCACGAGTGCCCCCAACACCGTAGGTGGGGACGGGTGATGCTTGGCGTCGGAGGTGCAACCTTCGGGCGAGTGATGTTGAAATGAAGGTGCCACTGGAGCAGGGGTCCAGCAGAGCACGGACTTCAATCCTCTGTTCGGTCTCCGACGTCACGATGACTCTGGCTGTTGGCAGCAACGCGGAATGCTGTGAAGGGGTGCTGATTGTATGTGCGCAGACCCTTTCTTGACGGTCGATCCGGGGGGCGGATCCTTTGGCTCGTTGCGGCGGTGATGTTGCCCCGTCAATGGCGGTAGACCGGACACGCAGCAGTGTGTGATGTCTCTGCGGGCATCGACGGCACGTCGTGATGCCCTGCAGAATGTGCAAGCGCCCTGTTGCTTTACGGGTGTCGGCGGTGTTTTGTGCATCGGGACATTGGGCTGGTTAGTCATCGGGCCGGCTACTGTTGCTGGAACAGTCGAATTCGTGGAAGGCATTGGCGTTGGATCTGACACGGATCCCATGTACGCCGTGCCCACTGCTTGCTCTGGAGTCCGTGTGAAGGTAGCCAGTTCCTCTGGGTCGGAGTTGTAAGTTCGCAATCCACGAGGAACGGCCATGTCATGTTGTGCACCACAATGCGTGCGCGGCATCGTCTTCTGTGGGGGCTTGGGTTGGTCGACCATCGGGACCTTGGGTAGGTTGGGCTCTGGGCAGGCGGCACTCTGGTCGGCGGCCTGCTGACTCAATGTTCTGGGGTGCGGTTCCTTTTCCGCTGGCTTAATGTTGACCGTTGGCAGCTGCACTGGGGACAGGTCTCTAGGGTGGAGGCGATTGGTGCTGTTGACCATGGTTGGGGAGGCTGACTTGAGCGCGTACTGGGCCTCGAGGAGCTTCGTCTGTTCCTCCAGGTATATTTCTTCGGTTTCGCCGAAACAATCCTCCGCGAAGTATGCGTGTTGTAGATGGTCCGGAGTCGCCGTGACGAAGATGTCGTCGTACCGTTTGGAGAAGGCTTCCCATTCGGCGCGGAGTGCATGTTTGGCTGCCTCGATTGCTGTTGGACTTAGTTGTCCTTTGTCCTGTGCGCTGAGGAAGAAGCCAGAGATTCGTTCCTGTGCCGCGATGAGTTCCTTAATCGTGGTCGGTTGTTGTACGAGAGCTGATGTTGAAGGCACTTTGGTTTGAACTCTCGTTGTAGAAAGTTCGTCGTCCTGCTTTCGTTTTGCGGCAACAGCGGTTTCCGACTCGTATTGGTGATGAGCACGTGTATGATCTCTGCCGACCGAGGAATGTCGTCGGGGAACCGTTGTCAACGTTGTCGCCGTCGCCGCCGTCACCACTGTCGTTATCATTGTCGGCTGCGTTGCGCATAGTGTTAAAAAGCGTATGATCTCTTCCGAGCGAGGAATGTCGTCGGTCGAGATCTTTGGTGTTCCGCCGACCGAGGAATGTAGTCAGGGAACCGCAGTCCCTACGGGGGGAATATTCCGGGTGCATCATCCGTGATGACGATTCGGGTGCGGGGCCGGGCGACATGCGCATGTCAGGTGTTGGTGGAGTTTCCGGCCGCCGTAGAGGTGGCCGGAACATCATTGGCGGCGAAAGACTTGCTGGCGGGGAGATGGCCGGTGCACCAGTCCGGGGAGCATCGTTACCAGGTTTCGGCGTCGAATCACTTTCCCCGTCACCGGTTTCACTCGACGTATCACTTTCTTCCTGCTTGTCACTCTCACTCGTGTTGGTGATGAGCACGTGTATAATCTCTGCCGACCGAGGAATCTCGTCGGGGAACCGTTGTCAATGTTGTCGCCGTCGCCGCCGTCACCACCGTTTGATCCATTGTCGGCTCCGTTACGCACCGTGTGAAACCAGGTATGATCTCTTCCGAGCGAGGAATGTCGTCGGTCTAGATCTTTGGTGTTCCGCCGAACGAGGAATGTCGTCGGGGAGCCGTTGTGTTGCTTCGTCGATGTCTTTGCCAGCATTCGCTTCGGTAGATCGGTTTCTCCCTTTCCTTGGTGGTGTGTAGTCAGACGTTCTGCTTCTGAACCTGGAGCAACTCCACTAACGTTGCTTTCACCCTTGGCAACCACAGTCTTCAGTTCTTCAGTTTCCAATCCATCAGATCTTTGTCCAGTTGCCGCCGACCCCTTCGCCTGTTTCATTTCCTTACTGTCGAGAAGACATGAAGTTGAGTCGTTAGCTTGTAAAATGAGATCCCATGCAATCCCCTCTAACAAGATCGGAGTAATTTCGGCACTGTTAAGCAACTCATCGGACGGGTTGTCTAGCAAAGCTTCTTTGTCATTATTATCATTAAATCCAGCAACCACTGCACTTGGTCTCTCTCGGCTGTCGTCTATTGCATCGGAAAATTCGAATTTGTCTTTTGCCTTTTGGCATTCGTCGGAATCAAATATTAAATTTAAACCTAACTCATGGATAGCACTGGCGTTTAAGCGTCGTTTTATTTGACTTACTTGGCTTGTGGGAGTGGAACACTTCGCCGAGAAGTCAACTGCAATATTTTGGGAATTCTTCTTGACCATAGCTGCATCGACTGTTCCCTTTTTCACTCTTAATAAACCGGGTTCGTCGGTACCGTCAACCGGTTATAATGTGTTGTTTAGATCAATGTTGATGTCCTCATTAAGAAGGGATGTTTCACAGTCGTTATCCCTAGTAATTTCAGTCGTCCTTGATTTGTGTCGAGTCAGGTTGCAGTGTCTATGTGCCGCGAACTGGGCGGCGACGATGTAAATCCAGATCGGCACTGGATCCGTTTCGAAGGACCAGAAAATGTTAGGTTGAAATGGTACGCGTATCGTTCGCCGCCGGTGGACGGTCACAACGAACAATGGCTGTCGCAAAGGAGAGAGAGCAGCGCGGTCAATGCAGAAGAGCACGTCACCAATTGAACTTCGCAGCACAAACAGTAAGATACCTCGAACACATAATAGAATACAACACAGTAAAGGACTAGTAAAAGATAACTTAACTTTTATTTCCTATCATTTAAATTGTACAACCTTGTTTTATTTCTCTCGACTGTTGCTGGCGATGATTGCTCCGATAATGTGAGCGCGGTGAAGGTTGGTTGCAGACTGACGAATTGGCATAACTGCCAATTCAAAAAGCGACGTTATGACATCATCGTGGTGACAATGATGGCCAGTTGGTGCCAGCTGCTGCGCAACTGGTATACATGCGAATGTACTAGATTTCTCCAGTACATTCCAGCACATTTAATTGCCAATCCGCAACATTCCGCCCATCTTCGCCAATCATTGACGAATCACTTTGTTCCAGGGGACGGTGGCTAGGGGCCGGGAGTGTGCGGCCTGCTGGTGGCGGTTGGTCTTGGTCGGCTGTCCACTTTCACGTGGATGATCGGTTGAGAGGGGGCCGCCCGCCCTGAGGACGGTCACAACGAACAATGGCTGTCGCAAAGGAGAGAGAGCAGCGCGGTCAATGCAGAAGAGCACGTCACCAATTGAACTTCGCAGCACAAACAGTAAGATACCTCGAACACATAATAGAATACAACACAGTAAAGGACTAGTAAAAGATAACTTAACTTTTATTTCCTATCATTTAAATTGTACAACCTTGTTTTATTTCTCTCGACTGTTGCTGGCGATGATTGCTCCGATAATGTGAGCGCGGCGAAGGTTGGTTGCAGACTGACGAATTGGCATAACTGCCAATTCAAAAAGCGACGTTATGACATCATCGTGGTAACAATGATGGCCAGTTGGTGCCAGCTGCTGCGCAACTGGTATACATGCGAATGTACTAGATTTCTCCAGTACATTCCAGCACATTTAATTGCCAATCCGCAACACTATGAGAATTATATTTTTAAATTTAGTTACATGTAGAAATGATATAACTTATACAAAATTAAATAGAGGGTACTTGTCATAACTTTTTCTTATTTATGAGTTAAGTATAATTTTAATAATTACGTGGAGTAAAATACATAATCGTGCATTATTTAGTGTAATTACAAATATTTATGTGTCTTTCACATTTGGTTATTTGATTTGGTGGGGATTGGCAATTATGTGTGCTGGAATGTACTGGAGAGATCTAGTACATTCGCTGTGTATACCAGTTACGCAGCAGCTGGCGCCAGCTGGCCGATTGTCACCACGATGAGGTCATAGCGTCCCCTTTTGAATTGGCAGTTATGCCCAATAAGTCAGTCTGCAACCAACCTTCACCGCGCTAACATCATCGGAGAAATCATCGCCAGGTACCAGTTCATCGTAATAAAACAAGGTGTATCCCCATTAAATAATAAAGTAAATAAAGGTTAATCTCCTGAAGTAAAGATCTCGGACTTTGGTTTGTGTGGTTCCTTCCTGCCTTTTCATTGGATTCCTCTCGTCAAGGGAACGGTGGACAAAACCCAAACACTACTGCAACATTTTTTGAAGGGAACAGTGAACAACTCCAAACACGGTTACATCATTTTCTGGTCCTTCGAGCCGGATCCAGTGCCTATTGGATCCACTCATCGCCGCCCAGTTCGCGGCACAACAACAGTTATAACAACGGACAACAATAACGCAAACTCTAGTACCATTGGTAATCAATCAAATACAGAGTGTAATACGGCAAATGATGTCGAAACGGAGTTCACAAATGAAACATTTGATATCATCGAAACATCACAACTAGTGCTTGAATCAAGACAGGAGGACGTAAGCAAAATATCTCCTCAATCGGCGGCTTAGGGTGAAAGTATCGCCATCGATAATAAGAGTTCAACTCAAGGAACCGAAACAGCCATTGAAAGTCACCGTACAGAGTTGAAATACTCAATTACAAACCCAAAGACCGACTACAATAATGATGATATCGCAACGCAAAGTGGCTACGATAACATAATACAACAGAGATTCAACATATCAGACAGGAATCAGGCAACAGAAACAACACCACCACGTGCGTCTAGTGCTGAAAGACGAACCCCATTAAGGAAGGATTCAAATAGCCATTGCTCGCTGTGACCGTCCATCGGCGGCCATCGGCGTGAAGTCCTCTAAAGGAATCAACACCGGATCCAGTGCCGATTTGGATCTACACCATCGCCGCCCAGTTCGCGGCACAACATACCTGTGAAGAGGAACACCAATTCAAGCCCATTAAGGAAGTGAAAACCAAATCAACATGACTGGCCTTTTTAATGGATGCAATGCCAGACAATTTATGGACGAACTTTGGACCTTATTACTATCGGCCCAAGAAAGCGAGAGCGGCATACCAGCAGAACTCATCAACAAAGAAGAAAGGCCTAAACGCAAGGAAGTTAAATACAAAAGGAAGCGGCTAAGGAAGCAGCAGTACTCTGACAGTGCACATAGTGTCCAGAGTGATGAAAGTCCTTTGCCTAGTAAACAGACCACTGGAACCGTGGTCCCATCTGCCGGACCACCGAGCCAATCTGACGAAGCTGCGCCCAGTGCAGCAGCAAATGCAGTGCGATATCCGGACAAAATGCTGGTGAATCCCTGAAAGGAACTGAAAGAGCGCTCAAAGGAAACGGGGAAAGGAACAGGACCCTAAGTCTAACCACAGTGAGAGTGACAAGCGGGAAGAAAGTGATACGTCGAGTGAAACCGGTGACGGGGAAAGTGATTCGACGCCGAAACCTGGTAACGATGCTCCCCGGACTGGTGCACCGGCCATCTCCCCGCCAGCAAGTCTTTCGCCGCCAATGATGTTCCGGCCACCTCTACGGCGGCCGGAAACTCCACCAACACCTGACATGCGCATGTCGCCCGGCCCCGCACCCGAATCGTCATCACGGATGATGCACCCGGAATATTCCCCCCGTAGGGACTGCGGTTCCCTGACTACATTCCTCGGTCGGCGGAACACCAAAGATCTCGACCGACGACATTCCTCGCTCGGAAGAGATCATACGCTTTTTAACACTATGCGCAACGCAGCCGACAATGATAACGACAGTGGTGACGGCGGCGACGGCGACAACGTTGACAACGGTTCCCCGACGACATTCCTCGGTCGGCAGAGATCATACACGTGCTCATCACCAATACGAGTCGGAAACCGCTGTTGCCGCAAAACGAAAGCAGGACGACGAACTTTCTACAACGAGAGTTCAAACCAAAGTGCCTTCAACATCGGCTCTCGTACAACAACCAGTGACGATTGAGGAACTCATCGCCGCTCAGTTCGTGGCACAGGAACGAATCTCTGGCTTCTTCCTCAGCGCACAGGACAAAGGACAACTAAGTCCAACAGGAATCGAGGCAACCAAATGCGCACTCCGCGCCGAATGGGAAGCCTTCTCCAAGCGGCACTACGACATCTTCTACCTGGCGGCACCTGAGGATCAGCAACACACATACTTCGCGGATGATTTTTTCGGCGAAACCGAAGAGATATACCTCGAGGAAGAGACGAAGCTCCTCGAGGCCCAGTACGCGCTCAAGTCAGCCTCCCCAACCATGGTCAACAGCACCAATCGCCTCCACCCTAGCGAGCTGCCCCCAGTGCAGCTGCCAACGGTCAACATTAAGCCAGCGGAAAAGGAACCGCACCCCAGAACAGTGAGTCAGCAGGCCGCCGACCAAAGTGCCGTCTGCCCAAAGCCCAACCTACCCAAGGTCCCGATGATCGACCCAGTGCCGAAGCCCCCACAGAAGACGATGCCGCGCACGCATTGTGGGGCACACCATGACATAGCCGTTCCTCGTGGGTTGCGAACTTACAACTCCGACCCAGAGGAACTGGATACCTTCACACGGACTCCAGAGCAAGCAGTGGGCACGGCGTACATAGGATCCGTGTCAGTTCGTTTAAGTCTTTAGTATATATTATTGTTCGTTTCCTACTAAATGTGTTGAAATGTGCTATTTTTTGTGATTGAGATTTTGTAATTATGATTTGGTTTTTGAAGACGTTAAGACTGGTTTTACTTATGGGTATACAATTATTTTCGGCGAAATTTATTTCGATTTTAGGTATACGGGAAAGAGCGTCGGCATTACTATTCACCGTGCCTTTTCTATATTTAATTTCGTACTCGAATTCGTATAATTTCAATCGCCATTTGACTAATTTAGAGTTTGGTTCTTTAATGGAGAATAGCCATGTTAAAGGCTTATGATCGGTTTCTATAATGAATTTTCGCCCAAATAGGTATGATCGGAAATATTTAGTTGCCCTAACAATTGCCAAAAGTTCTTTCTCAATCATGCTATAATGGATTTCGTGTTCATTAAGTGTTCGGCTAGCATAACACGTAGGATGTTTTTTTTTTTTTTTTTTTTTTTTTTTTTTTTTTTTTTTAATAGACTTCTCTCGGGAGAGGCGAACCTATAGCTATATTGAACAGTTGCAGGTGTAACGCGCCGGGAAAACTCGCGTGGGAAGAGAGTTCCACAGCTTCCCTGCTCTGTAGAGGAACGAGTTCTGATGCAGGGATATTCGCGCCGTCGGGAGATGAACCACAAACGGGTGCGATCCGTCGGATTGTCTTGTGGAGCGCATATAAGCCGAATTGCTTGGAACTATACCAAGAATCTCCGAAGAACAGTACCCGTGATAATATCTGTAAAACAGACAGAGGTCAGCTACGCGCCTTTGATGTGATAGCGACTGTAGTCCCGATAACAGCGCCGAGTCCCCGATCAGGCGGATCGCTCGTCTCTGTATGCTCTCAAGTAGGTCGAGGGTATGTTTAGGAGCCGAGCTCCAAACATCAGAGCAATATTCGAGCGCGGGTCTAATTTGGAATTTATATAGGAGAAGAAGTTGAGCAGGAGTAAAATAGATCTTGGCTCTAAAAAGATAACTTAGTTTTCCTGAGGCTGACCTGGCGATACTCGCCACGTGTTTATGCCATGATACATTCCCACAGACCGTGACACCGAGCAATTTCAAACTTTCCCCAGCCTCGAGGACCTGACCATTCATCATCAGCTGTGGAACCGATGATCCACTTTTCTTTGTGAATGTTGTGTATTGTGTCTTTGAAGTCGACGAGATTGGCCCTTCCCCACTGCAGGACTCTATCTATATCCTGATACAGAGAGTCAATCTGTCTGCATCTCAGCTGATGTGACGCAGATGCACCAATCGGCCGAACACTCGAAAAGGAGGAAACAAGCGTACTATCATCCGCAAAACTGAACACTTTGTTATTCGTTGCCTCCAAGAAATCATTTATGTAAAGCAAGAACAAGGTTGGAGCCAAAATAGAACCTTGGGGCACCCCTGAATTAACAGGATACAGATCCGAAAACTCGCTGTCCACAAAACCCCGAATCGATCGATTCTCGAGGAAGCTCCCCGTCCAGTCGCAAAGCTGTTGAGAAAGTCCATATGAACGAAGTTTGCTCAGCAATGCCCCGTTCCAGACGCGGTCAAAAGCCTTGGAGATATCCAATGCGACCGCCCTTGACTCACTATGCCGCTCAATCGCAGATGTCTATATATCGGTTATAAGTGTCAAGAGGTCTTCCGTGAACCGCCTGCCATCATTCAGAAGTCCGTTGCACTCCAAATTCTTAACTAACTCTGTATTGATGACTTTTTCCACTACCTTAGATAAAATAGACAGTAATGCTATTGGACGGTAATTTTGTGGGAAATACTTTTTCCCTGTCTTTGGGATTGGTCGAACTCGAGCGATTTTCCAGCAGGGAGGAAAGGTTCTCCTTGCATAAGATAAGCGGAAGAGTCTGCCAAGAACCGGCGATAGTTCTGGAGCACAGTTCATAAGGACTATTGCTGGTATTCCGTCCGGGCCGGTTGCCTTCCTACAATCTAGTTCACGTAGAATGCGTTGAATAGTGCGCGGACGAAATCTCACATCGCGCATGGAAGACTGTTCCGGCGAGATCACAGGTGGCTCCAAGAGGCCGGGATCGAGGTTTGAATTCGCCGAAAATAAATTCGCGAACACATTAGCTTTATCTTTTGAATTCGTGACTATCGTCCCGCAGTCTGTCACCAACGGAGGGAAATAGGAGGATGCGAAGTTACCGCTGACAGCTTTTGCCATTGACTAGAAGAAGCGCGAACCAGTTGGGCACCGAAGGAGCTTGTTGATCACCCTGTCGTTGTGAGCCTTCTTCGCGGTATCAATCGCCTGGTTGCACGCGTTTCTGATTCTAACAAAGTTCGCTCTGTTAACATCGGTGGGATTGGAGCGCCATTGCTTAAAACCTCTATTCTTTGCCGCTGTAATCAGCTCGCATTTTTTATCAAACCAAGGTTTATCAGACGAACTTCGTTTGATGGAACGTGGAATATACATCTCCATCCCCAGAAGAATAATCTCTGATACCGACTCCGCGCATGCGTTAACATGGGAGTTTCTGAAGGACACCTGGAACCATGGAAAGGATGCGAAGAAATCTCGCAGATCGTCCCAGTTAGCGGCCCCATACTTCCATACATGGCGAAGCTGCCTAGGCCGGTTATTCGCTTGATATGCAAGAGCTTGCGCGACAGATATCAAGCAGTGATCTGAGTTTCCCAGTGGAGCAGAAACCTCTACGGTATAAATACTCGGTTCGGATGTCAAAAACAGATCCAGGGTGTTCGCATAATCGCCTCCGGCATCTGGCACTCGCGTTGGCTCCCCCACGAGTTGAGTCAAGTTGTGGCTTACAGCAAACATCTCCGCCAGCCTTCCAGCCTCGTCGGTTCTGTTAGAATGTAACAACCAGCCGGAATTGTGTACATTGAAATCGCCAAGGACAACCGTTTCGGAAGCTGGGTGGTTGATCTGTATCCAGTCGACGGTATGTGAAAAATGTTCGAAAAATATCGCGGGTCGATCGTCATTCGGGGAGCGATAAAGACAACAAAGAAATTTAACGGAATTCCTCAGCACGACCCTCAACCATATGATGTCCATATTATTGGGTTCCAACGCCTCCATCCTCTGGCAAGCCAGATTAGACCGCGCGAAGACGCAGACTCCGCCCTTAAAACGGAATCTCGAATGTAACTCGTATCCTGAGCAACGAAGATATGTCGAATCAGTGGACGAATCGACCTGGGTCTCAGTTAAGGCAAGGATATCAGGTTTCGTTGTTTGCAAATATTGGTGGATGGCGTTTACCTTCTTATTGGTGAAACCGATGCGCCTGATGTTACAAAATGCCGTCACCAGTCGATCGTGGGCAGAGCCTCGAGAGCAAGCCCGATTATGCGATGACGAACCTCTCAAAGTTCCATTATTTATCATGATATCTGCATGATGTTCCTTTTGACATAGTCCCACCCGGAGATCCGAATGGGAGACTAGTTTACCTCCGGACTTCTTTATATCAGAAGGTACCATCATGACTTATCTCCGTGCCCGGGCCATCAGCCATACATCCGAAACACCGTCGAAGATTTCTCTCGGCGATATCGCGGAATGTACAGCGTGACGGGGTGGTATCTCATCTTGGGACCGACTACCACCTAACCAACCTTTTCTCGAACCGGTCCATCAGCCAAGCTCAGAAAGATGGCCAGAGATTTCTCCCGACCATTTCACGGAGCCTAAAGCTTGATGGGGTGGTATTTCACCGGGAGCACAGGGCGTTGGGACCCCGGCTCCCACTCGGCCTTTAGTCTCCTCTTACGACAATCGGCCTAGCCCTGAGTATATTCTAATGCACAGGGCTTCTTGTGAAAGTACAGCACCAATAGCGTACTTGCTTGCATCTGTTGTTAGGGTGAATATCTTTTCGATGTCGGGGTAAACTAATATTTGTTCACTAACTAAGAGTGTTTTTAAAGCTTGAAACGATTGATTGTATTCAGGGTCATGGGGATCAATTTTAGTATCTTTCTTTAAGTATTTTGTCATTGGTTTAGCAATTCTTGAATAGTCTCTTATGAATTTTCTATAATAACTTGTCAAGCCTAGAAATTGTTTTATTTGCTTAGAAGTTTTAGGAATTTCGTAATTTTTCACACATTCTACCTTTTTGGGTTAGGTTTAATACCGTCAGGTGTAACAATGTGTCCCAAAAACTCTGTTCCTTTCTTAAGGTCTTCCGATTTGTCTATCTGTATCTTTAAGTTTACTTCTTTGAATCATTAAAAAAATTTCTGTAAAGAGTCAATATGTTCTTGGAGTGATGTTGAAAAGACAACAATGTCATCCATATAAACTAAACATATATTGTTATTTAGTGATCTTAAAACATTGTTCATAAGACGTTGGAATGTTGCGGGAGCTGTTTTTAAACCAAACGGCATGCGAAGAAATTCGTTATGTCCATTTTCGACATTAAAGGCGGTCTTTTGTATATCGTCTTCGTGGATAGTTTGTCCAAAATTTCGTCGTTGTTCGGTATTGGATACTTGTCATCGATAATCACTTCGTTGAGTTTGCGATAATCGATTACGACTCGCCATTGAGGCTTTCCGCTAGCATCTACCTTCTTAGTTACGATCCAGATGGGTGCTGAATATGGGGAATTACTATGCCGTATAATGTTGTTATTGTGACGCATATTGTGACAGTTCTTCCTTTTGTCGATCTTGCCACAGAAAATCAATCAATGTTTAATTTACCTTAAAACAGTTCTCCAGGTCAATGCTCAGGATTGTTCTCGAATTTTGTTGACTCCAATTGACTGGGTGCACAAATTCTGTTCGATGATCCATCAATTCTGTGAATTACTCCGCCTCAATTTGTAATCGATGTACGATTCCGGAACTTTGTTTCTCCCTTTCCTTTACGAAAATGACTACACCATATTGATCTATTGGTCTGACAGTCATCAGATTTATTTGGACTTGTTTTTATATAACTTTGCCTTTAACAAATTTTAATATTAACTTCAACAAACTTTTACTTTAATTTTAACAAGTTTTAATAATGTGGTTTTCCTTGGAAAAATTCCCGGGACAAGACATAAACGAATTTCTTTCTGCTTTTCTCCCTCTTGTCCCCTTTTTTTCCTTCTAATGCTCGACAACGGAACCCCGAACCGTATTTCTTAAAACAACGTTAATCTCCATCTCTCTCGCTCTCCACTCACGTCCACTTCGAAAAACAAATTCGAACTCGAAGAACTGCACGATCCACACCCGAATCAGGGTGGGTTCAGAAACTCACTTCAGGATCGTACAATTCTTCCACCACCTTACCATCATACCATGTTAAAACAAAATTATATTAAACACAAATTTTCAAATGATGGTGGTGGCCGACGTACGTAACACACCTCCCCCCTCCACAAGACCGCGTGGCATTCTTAGGAGAGGAATGTCACGCCGGAGAGTGGACGGCGGAGAGCAAACAAATAAACAATTAACAAACCAACCAATAAATAAATAGATAAATAAATAAACATGCCTAGGTGTTCAGGTTAGTAAGGATTTTCTATATATTTCGTACTACTTATACATTAGGGTTAGTGGAACAAAATAAATAATGCTTAAGTGCTTATGTTAGTACGTTTTAGGCTACCTATATACTAGGGTTAGTAAAAATAAATAAATAAATAAATAAATTAACTAGTAGTTATTAATGTAAGAGGGGGAACAACAGACAAGCACTCCACAAAACCAAGGACAACACAAACGTCCGCGGCAGGTCCGACACTCAATCCGATGGTTCGACCAAAAGCTCGACCGCCCACACGATCCGGTTAGGACTCCCCCGCCAAGGCGAGGTGATCCCCTCTCGTTCAACCACTCCAAAATGTCACCCGGCCGGCGAAAACGTCCCGCTCCTATATATTTGATTTAGTCCTCCTCTTTTGGACTCGGTACTTGCCCCGGTCCATGGGTTGGTAGATCGGGGGGTTTGTCCCGTTTCGGCGGCAAAACCTACCATCACCCGACATTATAGTGCGCTTTCGCACTTTCATATTTGCGATCCAACCCCCAGCACTGGGGTTTGCCTCTGCAGTCTGCGCTGGGACTGCGCCTGCAGCATAGGCCTGGCCTTAAAGACTTTTCGTCAGACTCTCAAGTTGGTCTCCCTCGACGAAGGTCCTTTACGAGGACGAAGATTCCGGGGGGTAACCAGAGTCTGGCCAGCTAGGATCAGGGGCTCCAAGTTATAGGAAGGCTTATCCTTCCCTTATTTGTTCTTTTATTAAAGGTGTTGTCTAATAACTATATTACCAACGTCCGCTGTTCGGGGTTCATCCGGATGACCCTTTGGGTAGCACGTGGTCGAATAGCCTTTCGCAGCCCTCCCCTGTATGGGTAGGGTCTCCGGGCGAGTACCTGCCGCAGTATCGACCTTAACAGGCCCCTTTGTCACGTCTCCCCGTTTGGCTGCCACATGTTCAACCCTTCCCGTCCCATAGTTGACAAATTGAATGGAGAATGGCACGGGATTAACGGTCGTTCGGGGAAAAACCAAACAACCACCCGGCCCGTCTACCTTACAATTCCGAGACAGGAAGTCGTACCCCAACAATCCGTCTTCCTCCAAACCCGGCAAGGAGTCTACTATTTGGAAACTGCAGGGAATCTCATGGTGCAACTTGAAATTCCCAGTGCAGCATCCCCTCGACTTGCCTTTGACAAACAGCGCTTGGAGCGTTGTAGATTTATCCACATCCATGCCATATCTAGGATGGAGTGCCTTCAGCTTCAACAGGCTGATCTCAGCGCCGGTGTCCACGATTAGGCGCGTAGGGTTCCTACGGCCAATGTCTAGAGGGAGAGCGACAATCGGGACTCGAGTTGGCAAAAACTGAGAACAGCTGGAGCTGGGTTTCGTTTTTAGTGCGGTCGGGTAGGATCTTGCCGACCCGACCTTGGGGAGTTTCCCGAACTCTCCCATTTCGCCTTATGTCGACACTCTGCCGCCTTGTGAGTGTGTCGACCGCAAAACTCGCACAATGATCCGCTCCTCCGTTCAGGAATATTCCGCTCGGGAGTCCCACTGGACACCGAACTAGCGGAACTGGAGCTATTCTTTCTGCCCACTTTGGGCCCAATGCGCCGGGGCTGCCATTCCCGGCTCCCCGCGCTGCCTGATGCGGCATCATGTCTCGCATCCGTCTTTGAGGATTTTGAGTCCATGGAGTCGGGTCGCTTACCGCCACCGCTCGACACGGACGATCGTCGCCCATCATCTCCACCCACCTTCCGAGAATCCCTACTTTCCGCGCTATCATTACCGGCGCCTCGATTTCGCCGACGCTGCCTCCGACGCCCTCTGCGCCTATTTCTCGCGCCCGCCCCAGTCTCCACACGGGTGTCTTGCTCTCGGCTCGCAACAGGTGCTGTTCCGCCGTGCCGCTTGTGGGGAGAACCCTGGGAACTCTGTTGTTGTTCCCACCTTTGCCTGTATTCGCACCCGTGCAAGCTATGACCTTGGCGTCCACAAAACTCGCAACAGCACCGGACGCTGAATACTCTGGGGCCTAATGTCGCCGGCCCACCGCCCGTAGACGGGGGCTGCGGCTCTGGTAGGGCTCTCCGCTGAAACTGTGGTCGCTGATAAGGCGGTTCCTGCCTTGCGAATCCGCCCTGCTGACCTCTACCCCTGTATGTGGTCTGGGGACCGCGCGTCCTCGTCGGACGATCCGGGCAGTCCACTATATCGTGGCCATACCGCCAACACTCGCGACAGAAGGGAGTGTTTCGTCTTTGTAGACACTCGTCGTACACGTGACCCCTCAGATTGCAAAAATTGCATATTGTCTGGGATTCCAGGGGGTGCACCGATCGACCAACCGGATCCCTGAACGGATTGTCCCGACCCGAACGATCTCCAGGCACATACGCCCCTTGAGCCAAACCCTGCGACCCTTCACTCCGACTCGAGGAAGACACGGTATTTGACCACGCTCCCTCGCCAGAGGAGGCCGGAGCATAGGCACCAGCATCCCGTCTATAATTGAGAGGCCCGTACGACTGCTCCCGAACGAAACCATCCTCCCCCCGTCGACGACTATCAGGCTCTTCGGCCGGCAACACGAATGACACCGCCCGGGGATTTAAGTTCGATAAAACCGGCGCCGGCGCCGCGGTGCAATCCCTAGAAGTGGAGGATGAGCTTTCCAAAAGGTTCGAGCAACTTCCCGGTCCTAACTCTAATGTTTCTGACGCTATCGGCCGCGCATCCACAAACAGGTCGTCCTGCCTCAGCATTTCCCTTCGAGCTCGCTCAAATCCGGTTAGGTGGTCCACCAGGCTACGAAAAGGGACATTACCCAACGTGAGAAGGAAGTGCTTTAATCCTTCCTCCCTCAGACCCCTTACCAACACCGGTTTGGCCATGCCCTCAAGCTGGCTGGCGAAGACGGACCTACCCTGGCGACCATAAAAGCGCTCAGCTGCCTCCTCGCACCGTACCACGGCCCGCTTCACTCGGGAAACAAAGCCTGTGGCATCCTCGGAAGGAAGTTGTCGCATTTTGGAAAGTTGTGCACAACACTCCTCATACGACACCCGGGGTTCATAGGCCTCTCTAAGACGCTGTTCCGCTTCAAGGAATGTCGTGGGTGGTCTCTCCTCGAACATCCGATAGGCCTCGCCGCTCAGCCTAGAGGGCAGCCACCGGAGGAAGGTATGTTCCTCCTCCACCGCCAGCCCATCCAAGGTCCTTCTACAGCCCTTGAGAAACGAAGAGAGTCTCTCGGCCGTATCCGGTCCTTCCTGTCCCGAAAACATGGGGACCGCCTTCGACACAAGATCGAAAACCCTATCTGTGCCCAGCATGGCCCGTACAGGACATGGTTGTGGGCCCAGTTTAAAATACGAGGGCATCGGCGTGTCCTCCATGCTCCCGACAGGCTGTTTACCGACGGTGGGAGGGGGGCGTGTTGGCGATCGGTCGTCCACAAATTCGTCCCGCGAATGCTTCCGGATCCACCTCGTCAACCGGCGGCTCGGGAAATGCCTCGGGCCGTGCCCGGGCAGGGGTGCCCTCTCGGACATCCCTTTGCCGCTGCCTTGTTTGCATCTATCGACCGTCTAGCTAAACCTAAAATCTCACGATACTAAGAACCGAACTCGTAACCTCGACCGGCCCTGTGGCCAACGGTAAAACCGGGGACAAACAACAAAATTAGTGGTGGGAAAAACAAAATTAGTGGTGGGCTGTATATCGGATACCAACCCACAACGTCTGAGCTGATTAGGGTTTTATTTCTAAATCTCCGACCGCTAAAGGCCGCTCACGAATCGGGGGGCGCGAAAAACAACAAGGAACACGTTCCCCACAGCAGACAAACAAACACTCCTAAAGGGGACAACCACTATACTCGCAGCCACCAAACTACCGACCGCGCGAAGGACCTCACAACACAAACAGCAACCACACTCACCGAGAAGAGAGAGAGAGAGAGAAATGGGGGAAGCAAATGCAATAAATAAATATGTAAATAAATATTTAAAGAGGGAAACAAAAAAAAAAAAAATCCACACGCGCAGCCGAAAAGGAAGAAAAGCAGAATCACAATCTCAAACAAAAGTTCCGTTGGATAAACCAAAGTCAAAAATCAACATTATACCATTCATCCGAGCAAGCAAAGCAAGAAAAGAGAGAAGGAGAAAAAAAAATTTCTCCCATTAACATAGGCGACTCAATGCAAACAATCAATAATTAAATTAACACTAACTTAAAGCCAATATCAACACACTTCTACTGAAATTTTCACAAGATTCGCACTTAACCCAAAAAAAATAAATAAATAAATAGAAACAATTAAAAAAAACAGTATGGACTTATTTACAAAGATAAAGAAAAAATAAGAAGAAGGAGAAAAAAAGAAAAAACAAAAAATACATATACAAATCTCCTCGTTGCCTGCGATTCCACACCTTCATCCAACGCACGATAAGGCACCGGTACTGAATATTTGGTGCCGCTGAGTAACTGCGATTGCTTCTTCGATTGCACAGATAAAATCTTCAAACCTGCCGTGGTCCCTCGGGAAGATTTGTCCGCAGCGCCAATTTGTGACAGTTCTTCCTTTTGTCGATCTTGCCACAGAAAATCAATCAATGTTTAATTTACCTTAAAACAGTTCTCCAGGTCAATGCTCAGGATTGTTCTCGAATTTTGTTGACTCCAATTGACTGGGTGCACAAATTCTGTTCGATGATCCATCAATTCTGTGAATTACTCCGCCTCAATTTGTAATCGATGTACGATTCCGGAACTTTGTTTCTCCCTTTCCTTTACGAAAATGACTACACCATATTGATCTATTGGTCTGACAGTCATCAGATTTATTTGGACTTGTTTTTATATAACTTTGCCTTTAACAAATTTTAATATTAACTTCAACAAACTTTTACTTTAATTTTAACAAGTTTTAATAATGTGGTTTTCCTTGGAAAAATCCCCGGGACAAGACATAAACGAATTTCTTTCTGCTTTTCTCCCTCTTGTCCCCTTTTTTTCCTTCTAATGCTCGACAACGGAACCCCGAACCGTATTTCTTAAAACAACGTTAATCTCCATCTCTCTCGCTCTCCACTCACGTCCACTTCGAAAAACAAATTCGAACTCGAAGAACTGCACGATCCACACCCGAATCAGGGTGGGTTCAGAAACTCACTTCAGGATCGTACAATTCTTCCACCACCTTACCATCATACCATGTTAAAACAAAATTATATTAAACACAAATTTTCAAATGATGGTGGTGGCCGACGTACGTAACAATATGACAATACTTTAATGTACTGCTTGATGTCGCGCATCATGTTCCTCCACCAGCAGTGTCTACGTATTTTATTGTACGTTTTACTCACCCCTTGGTGTCCGTTTAAAGGGTGGTCATGGTAATCCTGTAGTAAATGTTGGATGTCTTCAGGATTTTTTATCTCCATTCCTTTTTCAGTGCACGCCGGAATGGGATTCTTGTTAAGAGAAGACTTGTCGTCATTTGGACTATCCTGAGTTCCTTCGCTTGCCCTTAGCTTTTTAGCTTGGGCACGTGTTAATACATTGCACCTTTGTAGTGTGGGGGTCTCGTCGCAATTTTGCGGAATACAGCTCAAGGAATCCGCATTGGTTTTATACTTACCGGGTTTGTATTCGATTTGGTAGTCGAGCTCCAGTAGCTTGTGATGGAACCTTAGTAAACGTGACATAAGGTCTTTCACGTTAAATACTCCCTTTAATGGTTTGTGATCCGTGTATACGGTGAATTTTCGCACTTGTAAATAACAACGGAAATTCTTAGCCGCCTACACAATGGCTAACAGCATTTTCTCAATGGTAGAGTAATTCCTTTCCGCCTTATTCAAGGTTCGGCTGGCATATGCGTTCTGGCTGGTCCTTACCGATTTCGCCTTATGACAGTATGGCACCCAGTGCTTCATTACTAGCATCCGTGGTCAGATTAAAAGGTTTGGTAAAATCTGGATAGATCAATAGTGACGGCGAGACCAATACTCCCTTTATGTTTTCAAATGCTTGTTGGCATTTGTCCGACCAGGTGCATTTACCGTCCTTTCTTAACAAGTTTGGTAATGGGCGTACTATCCTCGAAAAATTTGGAACAAATATTCGATAGTAATTCAACAAGCCTAGAAACGATTGGACGTTCTTTACTGTCTGGGGAATGGGGAATTCCCTGACAATAACAGTCGTATCGGGATTTGGCATTGCCTCCTTTTCGGAACAAATATGTCCCAGATATACTACTTCCTTTTGTAGGAACTTGCATGTCTCCGGTTGTAGTTTGACGTTGTGGTATCGCATTTGATGAAATACTTTCCGGAATTTGTCATTATGGTGTTCTAGATTTTTCCCATATATGACAAGGTCGTTCAGATAAACAAATCATTCGATACATTGCATCCCGGTTAAGACATGGTTCATGAGTCTCTGGAACGTAGCCGGTGTTCCCTTTAGACCGAATGGCATACGTTTCTACTCACAATGTCCGTAATTTGTGTTGAGCGCTGTCTTATCTCGATCCTTCTGATCTACTAAGAGTTGGTGATAGCCGCTGGCTAAATCGAGCGTGGAAAAATGGCGTGAGTGACCGACCTGGTCCAAAATGTCCTCTATTCGAGGGAGAGGGTAGGCGTCACCAATGGTTTTGTCGTTCAGTTTCCAGAAGTCGATCACAACTCTCCATCGGGATTTTCCATCAGGACTCGCTTTCTGAGGAACTACCAAGAGTGGTGAGTTCCACGAACTTTTGCTTGGTTGAATGATATCATTCTCGCTCATATCCCGCACTTGCTCATGTATCACCTCTTTCGTGCACTCAGACAGACGGTACATTCTTCGGTTTATCGGTGCTTGATCCTGTATCACCGGTATCTCATGTGTGATCGCACTGGTATTTATCAGAAGATCACCTTTGAGGTGGAAAATGTCATTGAACTCCCCGCATATTTCCACTATGGATTGACATTTTTGAAGACTTAGGTTTTCTCTTAAGTGGAGTTCCTTGTGCAATTGTATCAACCTTGAATCTTTTAGTGATTCGATCTGTGATGCATCCTCCGGCGGAGGTATTGGAGGTGTTCTCTTCAGATAAATCTCTGCAACTGGTTCATCATGGTTGATTGCGAGGCAAAAATTGCATAAGCATAGCAGTCGTTTTTTGATTGAGAGCGTTAGCTAGACCCATTAAGAAGGGTGGGGATGTGGTTACAATTCCGAGGCAGAACTCTTACAAGCAGCGGCGTGGTTCATCGGCTGGCAGCGACAAAATGCCTCCGATGTTGAAGCCGGTAGTTATTTGTAAATCACGAGAAGGCCACCTAAGAAGGGATAAACAACGTAGTTAATTAAATTTTAACTTACCAGATGTTGACTTTAAAACATTACTGTAAAACTAGCCCCAGATCCGGGTTACAGCAGTAAAACAGGACTTAGAGTTAAAAAACAGAAAGCAAAATCACTGCTTGTGTAGACAGCGTCCAAGAGGCGATCTGCGTTCACGAGGATGAAGAACCGATGAATAGAATCGGCGTCCAGGATGAGAGAATCGACAGATGAGCAGCGTCCATGTTGAGCTACGTCCAGGGTGAGCTGCGTCCACGAGGATGAAGGACCAATGACTAGAATCGGTGTCCGCGATGAGCTGCGTCCACGAGGATGAAGAACCGATGAATAGAATCGGCGTCCAGGATGAGAGAATCGACAGATGAGCAACGTTCAGATTGAGCTACGTCTGCGAGTATGAAGAACCGATGAACAGAATCGGCGTCCAGGATAAGAGAATCGACAGATGAGCAACGTTCATGTTAAGCTCGAGAATGTTAATGATTAAAAACCGTTGATTAATTTTGAAATTTGACGCTTAAGTGGAGTTCTTTTTTTCACTGACGCGTAGTCAGCTGGCGGTGACAGTTGTCATATGGCAAGCAGATGAGAACGTACTAGATTTCTCAAGTACATTCATTTGTGAATCGGCAACATTCCGCCCGCCTTCGCTAATTATTGACGAATCACCCTGGTCAAAGGGAGCGGGCCCCGAGACCGAAGTTGTGCTTGGTGTCGGTGAGGTGATCTGCTGGTGGTTGTTGGCTTGGATGGGATGAGGGCGCTTCTATGAAGTGGATGGGAAGTTACGGGAGAAGGCCAGCTGTACTCTGAGCCCCGAAGGCTTCGGTTTTGTTTGTTGTTTTTCGTTGTGATGGTGGTCGACTCCGACGATGTTGTGAGGTTCTCGTGTTCTTGTGTGCAGGGGAATGCGACGCCATGCGATGGGTATTCTCTGGGGGATGCCACCCGCCACGTGAAACACTGAACATACCACCCAATTGATCTGGGTTGAGGTTGTAGGGTCGCAACCCACGATCAATGAGCGGGGGTCTACCAAGGCGCGAACATCGATCCCGCGTCGATGGTCCGATTGGATGAGGGCGCGTGCTGCAGCCAGGAGAATCGCCCGCGGAGGAGGAGCGGTTAAGGTGTGCGCTGTGACTGGTAACCCCTGCCGGGGGTGATGGTGAGCGGTGCGTTGTGTTTGAGGCCGTACCAGTATGGCGTAGGTTGAGGTGTCGTCCCTGAGTCTGCATGTCTTGGTGGAATGGCAGTCGCGAAACAAATGCCTCCCCAGGCAGTTGAAGCAGAGTTTTCCGTCAGTTGCGCGTGATTTCCGCTGCTGTGGGCTGGGCGTTTTGAATCCCTCGCACGAGCTGATGGAGTGCGATGACCCGCAAAACGAGCAAGGGAGCTGTCGGTTTTGAGTGGGGGAGGGGCGTGATCTCTGATTGGGGCCCGGGTGGTCGTTCCTGGTGCGTTGGAAGTGATTGACGGTGATTCTGGGCAGCTCAACGAATTCCAACGCCCCGATCCTGGTTTTTAGGAGGGCTTCTAGCTGCTGGTATGTGGGGGGCTCCGTGGTGTTCCCTTGCGCTGTATGCCAATCCCGCCCCGTGCTTTGATCCAGACGCTGGGTGGTCAGGTAGACGAAAATGTCGTCCCAGGGGCGTCCGAATGCATGCAGAGTCTCGACAGCCTCATTGGTGACTTCGCGGAGTTGGCGTAGGCACACAGCAGATTCTTTGTGGATAGCAGGTACTTGTAAAAGGCACCCAAGGCGGAGTGTTGTCGTAGTGATCTACCAGTTTGTCCCAAGCCCGATTGTAGTTTTCCTCCGTGGCGGGGACGGCGACCCTGGCGGCGTCGTCGCGAGGCTGGACTATAAGTAGTAGAGACGCTCCACGTCCGTGAGGTCTGGGTGGTCCGCCAGTACTGCATGGAATAGGTCCTTCCGACTATCTGCCGGAGAATGTTGGTAGTTGCACTGGGGGCAGTTTGCGAGGATGGGCGCGTGGTCTATTGATGACGGTGGGGGCCTTTGGGGCATAGGTGAGGATGTGATGCGCTTTGACGAACTGGGCTTGCTCGCTCAGGCAAGATTCCTCGCCCGACTCGAAGAATTCCTCCACGAAGTAGCGATGACTCTTATGGTCTGGGGTTGCCAGCCATATAATTTTCTCGTGCTGCTTCTGGATGTCCTCCCATTCGAGTGCGAGGTTTTGCTGGCGAGTCTCCACTGAGCCCAACGTTGGTGGCCCGCTTTTCTTTAGATTGAGGAACACGCGAGACATCTGGTCCTGTGCCACAAACTGGACCGCAACGAGTTCCTCAAACTGGGACATTGTGGCCACTTGAAGGAAAGCGAATCCTCGGCGAAAGTGCCCCGAGTCGTTGTCAATTGTGCATTCGCACTTTCACTACTTGACCGTCGTTCAGTTTTTCGCACAATGTAGGCGATAATAATCCGGCTCGGAGGACCAGAAATGTAGGCTGCGTCCAGAAGGATTAAGAACCGGTGAATAGAAACGCGTCCAGGGTGAGTTGCGTCCACAAGGATGAAGAACCGATGAATAGAATCGGCGTCCAGGATGAGAGAATTGACAGATGAGTAGCGTTCAGGTTGAGTTACGTCTACGAGTATGAAGAACCGATGAATAGAATCGGCGTCCAGCGCGAGCTGCGTCCACGGGGATGAAGGACCAATGACTGGAATCGGCATCCAGGATAAAAGAATTGACATATGAGCAGCGTTCGGGTTGAGTTACGTCCACGAGTATGAACCGACGAACAAAATCGGCGTCCAGGATGAGAGAATCGACAGATGAGCAGCGTTCAGGTTGAGCTCAAGATAGTAAATGACTAAAAACCGTTGAGTAATTATGAATTTTGACGTTTAATTGACGTTCTTTTTTTCACTGATGCATAGTCAGCTGGCGGGTGACAGTTGTCATATGGCAAGCAGATGTGAACGTACTAGATTTTTCTAGTACATTCATTTGTGAATACGCAACAGGTTGGTAAAAAATAAAACTTTTTTTTAAATAAAAATGTGGCCGGCATGAAAGGGCAGCACATAATGGAATTTTGTCTGTACTTCAACATTTTTTCCATTTGTATACTACACAACGTGAGAATACTAGTGAACCTGTCGGAGCGAACGATCCAAGATATCGAACTTCAAATATAAAAAACCAACACTTTATCAGATCTTTATGATACCAAAAAGACATTCTCTCATCTTTTTTAGAAGAATTATTTCATCTTTTTCTAAAGATTGTTTCCTTAAAATGTTGTCCATAACTGCGTCTAACATGGTCTATTTTGAGGTTCTAATCGTTGGTGTTTTCGAGCATTTCTAGTGGTATTTGGGCAATACAACTACCACTGCTATATTTTTCTCATTTTTTTCATATTGGTCGCACATTATCCAGTAATGAGAATTGGATTTCAAATTTTTCGATGTCATACCAAATTGCACCGTTCGTTGTTTATCGCGAAAATTAAAATGGGCCGGATATGTAGTGCCAATGGGCAATAATAGGACCGTGCATAGAATTCTTGACGGTAAGCCAACGGGAAAGAGACCGACAGGGTGACCGCGACGAATATGGGAGGACAATGTTAGGTTGGACCTCGAGGAGATCGGATCGGATGGTCGAACTTGGCGGGAGAACGCACGGGACAGGGAACAATGGCGGAGTCGACTCGGTGAGGTCATGAATTTTCGGACTCCTACAGGCCAATAAATAGTACTATAGCGTTTGAAATAATAGTGAAGAAGATCGTGTGATTCGAACTGACGCTATGACAATTTGGATCACCAAAAATTGTACCTAAGCGTTACCCATCAGGCTACTGGCCGATTTTAGAATTTGATTTTTAAACTCGACTATACTCCACTGATGTGAATTATTTTTGTTATCGCTATGGTATACGGCTCTGATGTATTTTCTTATTCGATTTTTTTTTTTTCGTTCGGTGCTCTTCACTATTTTGCTTGTGAATTGTGTGTGTATCTGTTAGAGTTGCCACAGTACTACTAGTAGTAATAGTAATAGTTGTTTATGGCGACCATAAGTTAATTGCACTTAGTTCCTTGTATAACGCTGATTCTTGTAATGCAGTTGAATAATATGTAGACACTTTGTCTAGCTAAATCTCTCCATGATGAATCGTCAAAAAATACTGAACAAAAATATCATGACATTTTGACAGTTTGGCCTGTCATAAAATCCCTGGAAAAATGTCTCCAAGTAAATCACACTATAGTAGAGAATTCAAATCAAAACAAACGAATAAATATAACAAATCAATTTTTTTATTGTCACATTATTACCATACAGGACATTAGGCACCCCAAGTTTGGCTTAGAGTGTCCGCAGGGAACGAGTTAGTTGTGATATAATATAAATAAGCTAGAATTTAAGTATGTTTTGTCTAGCAAATAAGTTAAATAAAAGAGAAAGAACAAAATAACAAATGTACGTGAAATGAAAATTATTACATTATTACTCGCAAAGGTTTAATACCTTCCTGCCCTCAACATCATTATATGTACAATATAAATTTATTCTTTTGTAACAACATTATAATTTTTATCTCTTTTAACGAAACGTATTTCGTAAGGTTTTGGTGAATACGATATACCTGGCACAAGATTCGTATCTATTGTTTTACCCGGAGGCACAGCCAAATGAAAAGTCTGAACTATTTTAGTGAATATCGAAAATATAGAAGCCCTTGCCAATGCTTCACCTGGACATCGGCGTCGTCCTCGTCCAAATACAATCAAATAGTCATCTACGACTCCATCCCGTTTACTTTCTAAAAACCTTTCAGGTCGGAAAACAGTTGGATCTTTCCAGTGACTTTCATCAAATAAAACACTTTTTACAGATATAAATGTCGTCGTGTGTTTGGGTATTTCATAGCCATCAAGTTGGGTTTTTTTCAATGTTCTTCGTAATCCCCCAAGTGGTAGAACATAAAAGCATCGTTGGATTTCAGCTATATATGCATTCATATATGGCAACTTTTGTTTATGTTGCGAGTATGGGAACTCTCCTTCTTCGAGATTTTCTTCAATTTCTGTGTATAACTTTTCTTGGATATCGGGCTTAAGAGCAGCTATCATAAGGGCTAGATTTATGGTAGTACCCGTTGTCTCAGATCCTGCAATAAAAAAGTCCAATATTGTCGCCATCAATTGTTCCTCATTGAATGTACTCGCTTCATTGTCTTCGTTGGTGAACATCTCCCTTAGATATGCGTAAATGAAGTCTGTTTTATCACAATTTTCGTTATAATTCATTTTATGCTCATCAATAACATCTTGAAGAAAACTAAAAAGCTCTTTATTCAGTTCGACAATCAGATTGTAACCAATCTTTTCTGGTGCAATGAACCTTAACCAAGGTGCCGATGCGAGTAAGCCTCCACTGAGATCAAAGGCTAATCTTCGTTTTTTGAGTAAAGAAAATAGCTTCTGAAGTTTTTCATCAGCTCTGTGTAATTTTCTGCCAGAAATCAATGTCCATATAACTTGTATAATACATGATGATAAAAATGATTCAGGATAAATTGGCTCTTCATTCTGACTGAGAATGTAGTCAATTACATCATCAGTTGCATTCTTTATAAGTAATTCCATTGGTGATCGTCCAAATCCAACGTTTCTCAATTCTTTCATCGCAAAATTTCGATGCTCGTGCCACAATTTTCCATCGGTGCATGATAGACCTAAACGTTTTCCCATTGTTCGTAATTTAGTAAAGAATGAGGTTGGCCTACCTTCAAACGTCTGATTTAAAAGAATTTCATGTATTAAAGGATACGTGAAAGCAACAACATTATATTCTGAGCCCATTTTCAACCCGATTACATTACTATTATATTGTTTTGAGAACTTTTCAAAAGCACCAAGAATAGATCCAGTTGCCTTAACTTCACGTTGAACTTGTATTGTGTTTCCTATCCAAGGATAAAATCTGGGACCTAAAACAGATCATTGGATTACATATTAGTCTTTCGTTATTTTTTATTTATAAACCGCCACCACACTTAATTGCAAGGACAGGATGAAAAACCATGATTATAGTGAAAGAAGGATAGAGGAATAAATTGGGCTATTGGAAAATAAATATTAGAAGTGACTCCGCGCAGTGATTAATATTTTGTAGCAGTGCGATCATCAATAATGTGACATTTGTTTTATTAATACGAAGAGAAGCAATTTTATGTAGCATGTACAATACATTTTCTTATATTGGTTGAGTAAGAAGGATTCGGCGTTTTACTTTGCTTGGTTTTGTAGTTTCTGTTGCAGGAGATAATCTACTTTCAATTGTCATTGTTTGTATGTTTAAAAATTTTGTTGTTGAGTTTGCATCATAATAGCACTGGGTTTATTTTAAATCTAATGATTATTAATATAACCTAACCGAGTATTGGCGCAAGGCTAATAACCTTGCTTGGAAAAACAAATTATTATGGAAAATTTAACAAGCCTCAGACTTGTTAATAAGGCCAAGACCGGATCCCGCTTGTAGTGCCGATGATAATGATGAATCGAGTATATAAATGTAGTGTTCCACTATATAAGCCCCCATATAACGTACTGCATGTTGCACTCAGAACCATTTCTTCTTATATTACCTAACAGGTCAATTGAAAAGTCCCCGGCCTTCCATAGTAAAACACATTTTTTTTGGCAAATTCGTTTTTTTTTTATTCAACATAATTCCCTTCGAGGGTGATACACTGGTTATAGCGACCCTCCAACTTTTCGATACCTTTTTTGTAGTACGATTTGTCCTTTGCTTCAAAATAGGCCTCAGTTTCGGCGATCACCTCTTCATTCGGCGAAAATTTCCTCCCAGCGAGCATTCTTTTGAGATCTGAGAACAGGAAATCGCAATGGACATATATGCAGTATTGTTTAACAACGCTCTGAACAACGCACACTATCCAGTACGTTGGAAAACGGCCATCATCCAACCGTTCCCAAAAAAAGGGAAAGATAGAACAAACCCAAAAAATCTGCGATCGATCAGTTTGTTACCGAGTATCAGTAAAGTATTCGAAAAGGTTCTAAACAAGGCTCTACTTAAATGGGTTGAGGACAATAATATTATTCCAAATAACCAGTTTGGTTTTAAAGCTGGTCATGAAACCACACATGCTGCAGCTAAACTGGTTTCAGACATTCAGTGGAATAAAAATCTGAAACAGTGTACAGGTGCCTGTTTGATTGACTTGGAGAGGGCCTTCGACACCGTTTGGTTAGAAGGGTTATATTACAAGCTAATGAGACTAGGCATTCATAGACCACTACTGTATATACTATACGACATGTTGAATGAAAGGAAATTCATCGTCAAAAGTGGCAATGTGACCTCTAACATTACTTACAATATAGAAAACGGTCTGCAACAGAGAGCGGTGTTATCTCCGATCCTTTTTAATATTTACACTAGCGACCTGGTAAGGTCTCTTCATCAGGCTATTGCGTATGCAGACGATCTGATAATATATAGAACAGCACCAAAAATTGAAATCATTAACGGATTATTACAAGGGGATTTCAATGATGTTCAGCGATACTGCAACAACTGGAAACTGAAAATCAATATCCAGAAGTGTGAAACCACCCTCTTTAGAACACCACTGGCTCAAGCTACCAGAGACACCACGATAAACTGGCGAAAGCTAGCTATTATGGGACCACACCAACAAACACTGGAAACCAAAACCGTAGTCAAATACTTAGGCATCTGGCTGGATCAGTATCTATATTTAAACAAGCATGTGGAAGCTGCCCTATCCAGGGCAAAGAAAGCTTACGCTATGACAAGAAGACTGTTTCATAGTAGTCAACTTGACAGCAGAGTTAAAGTTACATGCTACATGGCTCTCATCAGACCGATGATCATATATGGATGCCCAGTGTGGTTTAATGTGGGACCTAGCTTAATGGAAAAGATTCGGATTTTTGAGAGGCAATGCCTCAGGACGTGCCTTAAGTTACATCGGACTCCTGAATCCGATCACAAAAAATATTATCCCAATGAAGCGTTGTACAGTGGGGCCAATATAAACAGAGTGGATAACTTTATGATCAAGCTGATCCGAGGGCATATTGCGAGATCAATGAGCTCACAGAACGATTTGATTTTTGGTGCATATTACCCAAACAATATGTATTATGAGGTGGTACGTCGCAATGGCTTTATTCCACCAGAAGCATTCCTTAGTCTTGACATGAACGGCCTCATACAAACTGAATCCGCTATACCGTTGATTTATCACGTGCGTCGGTCGGGTATAGATAAACGAATATGTTTTAATCGAGAGGTTGCGCACACTAATGAAGAGAGCCTGCAGTTCAGTACGGCAGTAGCACAGAGAGACCGAAAAGACGCGAATAAGCAACACCAGAGATTTTGGAGGCTGAGTGGCAATTAAAACCCTGTTTCCTTATAAAACTAAAGAAATAATAATAATAATAATAAAAAAAAAACCCGATGTTGTATTCCAGAATACTACCCTTATTCGCTTTAACACTAACTCATGTCCTTTCAAACACAACCCTTAAAACTACATCCTCACATATCTTACATTCTCAGTTAATACAGCACATTTCATAAATAAACAGACACTATATTCTATATCCAGTCACTTACAGCACATTTCATAAATATGCCCCTTTTCATAACAAGCACATTTTTCATTTCAAATCATGACCACTTTGATTTTCGTTCAAAGTTTATTCAAAATTCTAAGTCACAGAGACTTCTAGATTGTTTTGTTCAGTTTATACGCCACAGTCAGTTAGAACAAAATGTTCTATATAAACAAGTAAATTTATATGAAAAAAGTAGAAAGAAGAGAGCTCAGCTTGAGATAGCTGAGTTCGATAAAATAAAAAATAAAACAAATATTTAAATAAAAGAGATCTTTTATTAATAACATATTAATTAATAAATATAATAACCTCCACGCTCTTCCCTCGAAAGAGGAAGCACGGCGTTGGAAGCGTAACACCGGCAAACAACGGAAAGCTTACATAGATTTAGCATTTCGAAAATTTAGTTTTGATGTTAGGTTTAGAATAGAGTTAAGTTAAAAAAAAAAAAAAAAATCTATAGATAGTTTAGTATTTAAGTTAGATATAAGGTAAAAACAATAACAAGAACAAAGTTTTTTCTTTTCTTCATTTTCTTTGTATCCAATTAAGTTCCCTAAAAATTCATGTAAACAAAATAACCATAATGTCGAAAGACAAATTTTCATGCTTTAAGCGTATGCATGTAACTTAGAGAGTCCGCAAGGGACCAGTAAGTTAAGAAATAAGATAACATAAACTAGAGTTTAATCATTTTTGTCTAGCAAGTAAGTAAATTATAATAATAGGAAGAAATAAAAAATGATATCTATTAAAAAAAAAAAAAAAAAAAAAAATTAGAACAGGAAATAGTCGCTGGGGGCCAGATCTGGAGAATACGGTGGATGCGGAAGCGATTCGAAGCCCAATTCATGGATTTTTGCCATCGTTTTCACTGAATTGTGACACGGTGCATTGTCTTGGTGAAGCAGCACTTTCTTTTTCTTCAAATGCGGTCGTTTTTCGGCGATTTCGTCCTTCAAACGGCCCAATAACGCTGTGTAATAATCGCTGTTGATGGTCCTTCCTTTTTCAATATAGTCAATGAAAATTATTCCGCACGCATCCCAAAATACAGACGCCATAACCTTGCCAGCCGACTGTTGCGTTTTTCCACGCTTTGGGGCGGGTTCATCGTGTGCAGTCCACTCGGATGACTGTCGATTGGACTTCGGAGTGAAATGATGGAGCCATGTTTCATCCATTGTCACATATCGACGCAAAAACTCGGGTTTATTACGCTTGATCATCTCCAAACACTGCTCCGAATCATCAACTCGTCGTTGTTTTTGGTCAAAAGTGAGCTCGCGCGGCACCCACTTTGCACAGAGCTTTCTCATACCCAAATATTCGTGAATGATATGATGTACACGTTCAGTTGATATCTTTAGAGTGCCTGCTATTTCATTCAATTTCAATTTACGGTCATTCAAAATCATTTTGTGGATTTTTCTAATGTTTTCGTCGGTAACAACCTCTTTTGGGCTTCCACTGCGTTCACCGTCTTCGGTGCTCATTTCAGCACGTCTAAACTTAGCATACCAATCCTTGATGGTTGATTTTCCTGGGGCGGCGTCTGGAAACTCCTCATCAAGCCAATTTTTGCTTCAACTGTATTTTTTCCCTTCAAAAAGCAATATTTTATCAACACGCGAAATTCCTTTTTATCCATTTTTTTCACAATAACAGAAGTTGCTTCACTCAAAATACTATAATTCACAAACTAATAATCCGACATCTGCTAAATTTATACATGTGTCTTTTGAAAAATCATATGGATTTAATTCTAGTGCCGCCATCTATGTGTCAGGCCGGGGACTTTTCAATTAACCTATGTGACGCACGATCATTTCCGTAACCCACAAGTGCACGCATCAGTATATCAAAGTATTAAAAGCAAGTGCCATACCAGGTGGCATGGGGATTCCCTAGTAATTGCTTACGCCTCTAAATATGAAACGTATGGATAATAACAAATTACCATATATCAGCGTCATAACAAGTGGCACGCACTTGCTTAGGGATTAACCAATGAAAATGATTATGGCTACAAAACAAAGGCATAATAACGAATCGCCACCGATGATTCCAAGTGACGAAATGTGCTTTAACCAAGGCCACTTCACTTTATGTGGGTCAACATCAATTAAGCTATGTTCTAATCCGCCGACGTGCTTCCTCGCCACGACCGAGGGAAGAGCGTGGACGCTATTTTAATTACACATTTCGCTGCACCATAAAGGAGGGAATAAGATATAAATGGTCCATAAAAATGAGTTTGTGAATTGGTTCTTCATGTGGTGTAGAGAACCCGCACAGTACCTCCTCCCCCCCCCCCGTGACTTAGTCACGAAATAAAGGTAGGGCGGGAGGCGGATCTGGCGCAAGGCTAATAACCTTGCCTGGAAAAACAAATTATTATGGAAAATTTAACAAGCCTCGGGACTTGCTAAAAAAGGCCAAGACCGGATCCCGGTTGTACTGCCGAGTGATGATGATGGGAGGCGGGTTAGGTAGCTAGGGGTCTGGTGGGTTTGGTTTGGTCTAGGAGGCGCGGTGGTAGGGCTCGAAACTGTCGTCCTGGCGCGTCCCTGGGTTGTGGCTGGGCTTGGGTCGGCGCTGGGAGTGGACCTGAGTGTTGGTACCGCGTGTGTTGCCGGCGGGGGCAAGGGGGTTGCGGTGTGGTCCGGTGGTCTGTTGTTGTCTGCATTAACCAACAGGTATGACGGCCGAGTAAGTGGTGGCCAGTCGGTAGCTCGCTCGCCTTTGCCGTGACGGGGTTACGTGTGTGGAATGGAGGAGCATGGCGGCCAGAGTTTATTTTTCTCCGCACGGACGGGGTGCCGTGTGCGGAACAAAGGAGATTCGGTTTGAGGGTCCGCATTTTTGGTCCATACGGTGGTATGGAGAATTGTTTGCCGCCCTTGGTAGGACTGTTGTTTCCTGGACGTTGGCGTTGACGTGGAGTCTTGGCCTTGCGGATTGGTGTTGGGTTGGGCGTTACTGGGGAATTTCTGGTTTTTGATTCCCTTGCCCCTTTTCCGCATTTGTCACACGTGTGGTCCGGGTGGCCACACGCCCCGCGTCCGATTGGGCCGCTAGCCACTCGGATGGTTGATATAGTGGGGTTTTGGGAGGCAGAGGGTTGGCGTGGTCCCGGGTGTGCTTCCCCCTGGGACTGCCTCTGCTGGGGCGGTGCCCTATTCTGTGGGAGTGGGGTATGGTGCACACGGCATTCTACAATGTCGTGGCCGTACTGCCAGCACTCCCGGCAGAAAGGCGTGTTTCGCACTCGTCGTACAGGTAGCCTTTTTTATGGCAAAAACTGCACGTGATGCGTTCAGTCACCGAGTACAATCGACGAGCGCCTTGATCCCTCGTGAGTTGATCCACTGGTGCGGTGTTCTGAGGGGGCGAAGGTCGACCTACCCGTTGGGTGTGCGCGGTTCGATGGGCGCTTCGTATCTCCGCTAGAATTTGGTTTAGTTCGCCTGTAACGCGGGGAGGTCGGGCATTGTGACGTGTGCAGGGTAGTGGTCTGTGGGAGAATCGCTGAGCCGGCTGTCTTGGGTCCGCTGTGGGAATTGGGTTGCGCGAAGTGGAGTCCTAGGTACTGCTAAAGGGACTGAAGGAGAGTGCCGTATAGGTGGGGGGCTGATTAATTGCCGCTACTTGGTGTGCGAGGGGTTCAGATTGTTGCACAGTGAGACGAGTCTATGGGAAAAACGGCAAAATTAATATCTCTGGTTTTAGTAACTAAAATATGAATATTTTGCATTTAATCTCTTTTTACATTTGATATCTATGCAACGACCTAAAAAATAGGTATCAACCTGCAAAAATGGCCTGTCCAGCTTCTTAAAAAAAAGAGTTGAGCAGCGAACTTTATTTTTAAACTCAAAATTTATTTTCTAAGCTTGCGCATGTTTTTTCAAACTTTATTTAAAAATTTAAGTATGTTAACAATTTTATAGTTTAATAAACTTCAAAACATTAATATAAAAGAATTATGTATAGGTATAATAAATTAATTTGAAATAACAAATATGTGCATATGTATTTTAATTATTAATGGCTATCGCTCTCCGATGATGATGTTCAACCTATATCGGCCAAGTCTATTGGTAGCGTAAAACTTTCTGCACCATTTCGAAGTAGATAATGTTCAATATGTGGATCTATTTTAGGCATATATGAGCTTTTGAATCTTATATTTGAAATGAGAGGATCCGAAGTAATTAATAAGTGATTTATTTAAAAGCGATTGGAGGTTAACTTCAGCAATTGTTTCCGACGCAACAGCAATTGCGGGTAATAGATCAGATTTATATTTTTTCAATTTATAGTAACTGGGAAAACAGTCTTTGTGGAGGCCATTTACAACAGATCGTAGAAGAGCGTATTTGCTCTTAGACAAATCCAAATCTAAATACAATGCTAGCGTTTGTTGCAGAGTTAACGTCTTATTCGATTTTTGAGGAGACTGTGAAAACCGATTTGAAATGTTAGCAGCGTAGCTTAGTTCCTCTGAACTGTGCTGCGTAGCTAATTCATGAACCCGACGTTTTTTCGTGCGTTCACTGCATTCCTCAAATCATTTTGACGGTCTACCTCTGCTCGTGCCTGGTGCATTTAAACTATTTTTATTTCTCCAATGAGTTAAAATATTTGCTGGCAATGTCAAATTAAGGTTTAGCCAGCTTTCATTAACTTGCATAAATTTATTTCGCTTTCTTTGGCAATTTTCCCATTTTCTCTTTAATGTCAAACAAAAATACGTGGAAACTCTTTGAATTTCAGGTTCAATATTTTCATCTGACCCTTCTAGACCCAGTAATTCACTTAATTTTTCAGCAACAACAACAATCTTCACTGGCTTCTCACTCTCATTCCATCTTTGGAAAAGGTCACCATTTCTGATTGATGGAGTTAAGCCTACAAAAACGTCAAAAAATTGCAGAAGCGCAAATTTGCGCAAAATTTCGTTTACGGATATGATCAATAGACAGATAGAACATCACAAAACATCAAAAATCTCAAAGACGCTTTTTGATGTTTTTTAAAAAATCTTAGCTAAACACGAAAATGACGAAATTTTAAATTTTCCAATTAGACTTGCACTTCAAACGTCACAATACATAAAAATACAAAACAAAGACATTTTTCTATATATTAAATATGATTTTCCATACCTTGATCACTATTATTTATCATGATGTAGTTTTTATTTATCATCATCATCATCATCATCGGCACTACAACCGGGATCCGGTCTGGCCTTATTTAACAAATCTCTCCACCGGTTCCGATTTCGAGCCGATGTCATCCAGTTTAGCACTCCTCGGCTCTGGGCGTCCTGATCTACGCCATCCCTCCATCGCAGACAAGGTCTGCCGCGCTGGCTCCTTCCATACATCCTGCCACAAAGGACTTTCCGGGCAGGCTCCTCTTCGCTCATTCGAGCTAGGTGTCCTGCCCACCGGAGTCTACCGAGCTTGATTTTTCTTACAATATGAGCTTCAAGGTAGATTGCGTACAACTCATGGTTATAGCGTCTCCGGAATCGTCCTCCCTCACATACGGGGCCAACAATTCTCCTTAAGACCTTTCTCTCGAACGCGGACAAGAGTTCAGAGTGCCTTTTATTAAGCACCCAGGTCTCGGATCCATACATGAGTACTGGTAAGACCATGGTCTTGTACAGTAGTAGCTTGGATGTTCTGCATAAATTTCGGGATTTAAAGAGCCTTGATAGACCACAGAAGGCTTTGTTGGATTTAATCAGCCGTTCGCGTATTTCTTCTTCCATATTGTTATCGGCTGATACTATTGACCCAAGGCAGTTAAAGGATTCCACTACTTAAAATTCGTGCTCCACTACCCTGATAGTTTGACCAAGGTTAGGTCTTCTCTTCGCAGAAGTTGCCACCATGTACTTAGTTTTTCCCTCATTAATGTGCAGTCCCAGTTTTTGTGCCACCTGCTCGATCTGGGTGAAGGATTCCTGTACAGCCAATTCGGTTCTACCGATGATGTCGATGTCATCTGCGTAGGCAAGTATCTGGCTGGACTTGGTGACAATAGTCCCTCTTGTTGTAACGCCAGAGTCACGGATTGCTTTCTCCAACGCCAGGTTGAAGAGGAGGCAGGCCAGACCGTCCCCTTGTCGGAGTCCATTATAGATGTTTATTGGTTTGGACAGCAATCCCGCTACTTTTACTTGACTGGTTACGTTGATCATGGTCAACCTACAAAGTCCTATCAATTTATTTGGAATGCCGAATTCTCTCATAGCATTATAGAGTAACTTCGGGTATTGTGATATGGTTGGGAAATGTGATATACTATCATATTTTCCGAAATAATCAATTCTCGACAAGAATTTTCTTGTCAAGATGACGGCAATGGAAAAGAACACGTGCTGCAGTTTTAGGCGCGCTCGCGCTCATTGCGTTGTATGTCAGTGCATTGAAATTGTTTAAGGTGTACAGTCGACAGTTTTTTTGTGTGAGCTTTATGTTATATTTCAGCAAAAATTGGAGCAAAATTAAAAACTGAAGTAATACATTTTGTTTGTGTGTGAATAGAGCTGACAGTATATTGGGTGAGTTTTTAATTCAGTGAAGTGCATTTTAAAAAAATCTCTTGATTGTTTTAAAAGCCATATCACATTATCCGCCAATTTTAATAAGGGGGTTTACAGAGATTTTTTTATTTTGTTGTAAATAGCTGCAGATTGGCCTACGCTGCGGGGTTCTGAAAACGAAATATAATTCGCAATGTATCAAAGAGCTATAACGAATAGTGCGGCAAAAGCTATGTAATAAAAATTACGAATAATTGTTAGAAAACAAATACCTATATCACATTACCCGAAGTTACTCTATAGTTCTACCCTGGCTATGTTGTCGTAAGCGGCCTTGAAGTCTATAAACAGATGATATAGTGGAATCTTAACTTCCTGACATTTTTCCATCGCCTGCCTAAGGGTGAATATCTAATCAATTGCTGATTTGCTTGGGATGAAGCCACACTGATATTGACCAATGATGGCTTTAGCGTATGGGGATATCCGGTCTTGTAGAATAGTGGAGAGTATCTTATAGGCGGTACTCAGCAATGTTATACCCCTATAGATGCTGCACAGTGTGATATCTCCTTTCTTATGTATGGGGCAAATTATATCACGACGCCAATCTTCCGGCATCTCCTCTTGCTCCCATACGTGCACCACGATCTCGTGAATTGCGTGATGTAACGCTGGCCCTCCTTGTTTGATCAGCTCAGCTGGTATGCCATCAGCTCCAGGGGCTTTATTTGATTTTAGCTGTCTAATGGCTTTTAATGTTTCCTCAATGCTTGATGGCGGCAGCATTTGGTCTTGGTCTTGCATTGGTGGAGGCTCCAATTCTTCTGTGAGCTGACCATTTAGCAATTCATTGAAGTGCACTTCCCATCGCTCCAGAATGCCTTCAAGATCGGTGATCAGATTACCCTCTTTATCCTTGCAGTAAGTGCAGCGTGGTGTGTACCGCGTCATACTGCGGATTATTTGGTAGAACTTCCGCGCCTGGTGCGGACCTCGCTCTCTACTTTTCTCTATTTCACAGACAAGGTTTTTTTCCCAGGCAATTTTCTGGTGTCTGTGAAGTCTTTTTTCAGATCTTCTGAGCTCTTTGTATTTCTCCTCGCGTACCCGCGTCCCATGAGACTGCTGCATTGCCCGGTATGCAGCATTCTTACGTTCAGTCGCTAGTTTGCACCGATCATCCAACCAGTTGTTCCGATCACTACGACTACTGCCTAAGATGGAGTTGGCAGTACTAATGACAGTATTCTTAAGGCGTGTCCATTTCTCTTCTACGCCCGGCATTCAGGACTTACTCTCCCTCCGTCGAGCTCACGCATGACCAAAGGTGTTGTTGGTGTTCTCATTGCGTAAGGCAACCGTGTTGATTCGAACCTGATCCGCGGATGCAATACGTCTCCGTAAGGCAATCCGCGCTCGGAAAACTGTACCAACAAGATAGTGATCCGAGTCGACGTTGGCACCTCGGCATGTTCGTACCGTCATCAGGCTCGAGGAGTGGCGGCCATCTATTAACACGTGGTCAATTTGGTTGCGAGTGGCTCCATCAGGTGATACCCAGGTGGCTTTGTGGATATCTTTACGCGGAAACCTGGTACTCGCAATGACCAAGTTTTTCGATGCTGTCAATTCGATGACTCTTAGTTCATTGTCATTAGTGTTCTCATGCAAACTATGAGAACCTGTGTAGTGGCTGAAAACCGGCTCCCGACCTATTTTCGTATTCAAATCTCCAAGAACGATTTTCACATCGTATCTTGTGCAGGCATTGAGGGCCCGTTCGACGTTCTCATATTATTCTTCTTTTTCGTCGTCAGGGGACTCCTCTGTAGGTCCGTCAACGTTTATGAGGCTTATGTTCTTAAATTTGCCTCGCACACAAAGAGTGCATAGCCTTTCATTTATTGCATTAAAGCCGATAATGGCAGGCTTCAGTTTTTGGCTGACTAGAAAGCCTACCCCGAGCACATGGTGTTTTGCGTGACAGCTGTAATAAATGTCATACTCTTTTCTTTGAAAAACACCACTCCCCGTCCATCTTATTTTATTACTGCTGTTATGTCATCCTTATATTCGGACAGGGCATCGGCTAGCTGCTGTGCAGCTCGAGCTCTGTATAGTGAGCGTATGTTCCATGAAAAAATCCTTAAATCATTTAGCCGTTTTCGTTTCCGTGGTCGTCGTCGTGTATCCGGTCCATATCCGAGGCTTGTTAAATTTGCCATAATAATTCATTTTTACGGGCCTGGTTATTAGCCTTGCGCCAACCTTTCTTAGGATGTCGCTGCATGCATTGGTTCACTACTTGGCGGGTGTCAAAGTAGCTATCCAGGGGTGTCACGCGCAGACTGCATGTCAACTTGGATTGAACAGGGACAAGGATCGTCCTGGCCTTCGCCGGGTTGAAGGCAATCAGAGACTTTGCCCTGTATGCTCGCACCCATCCCCCCAGTTTTTATTTATACGTATAATTAAAACTGACAATAAATTTAATTTATATCAAAAAACACTTGTAATTCAAGATCGCGAAAAAAATTAACTTAGTCAAAGTTTACCGCTCTGTAACGTTTGTACCAAATCACAATTCCAAATGATTTCTTTGGATTTATAAAATATATATATTTATGATGCCTTTCCAATCACTAAAAAGTACCGCTAAAACTGTTGATTTTTTTATTTATTGCTATGGGTCGTCCCACTGTGTGTTGGTCCGAATTTTCCATAATCACGTCGGCGATTTTTGATAGATAGCCCAAGCTCTGGTTGGGTTGGGCTATTAGTGCCACGCGGGCATGTTGTGGGAGGCATCTCAAGAAATGAGGCCTGATGAAATCGTCCGAGATCCTGGTCCCATTCCCGAAAGGTTGATCTCGCTTGCCAAGCGTTGTTGTCGACTACTCCTGGGCTCGTCCAGGGCGTCAAGGAGCGTGTCCTACATGTTGCTGTGGGGGTTGGGGTCGTTTGACCTAATGATGTGCGAAACATGCGTTCGTTGGGTGCGGTCGAGGACTCGCATCAGCTCAACTGCACGGAGTTCCTCGTCGTGCATGTTGGCGGCCCGGAAGATGCGGTTTGCTAAGGCAAACCGTAGCTCTACGTCCTCTTCTTCGAAGGGAAGGAGCTTGATATTGGGGGAATGGAGGCTGGGTTCGACGCTGGTGGCGTCCTGGGAAGCGGGGGAGTCGCGGTTGTCCCTGCTGGGAAGTACCGGTTCGTGTGGTGGGCATTGTGGTGCCGGAGTCGTAAGGGTAGCCGGGATTGGGGGATTGAAAAGAGACGAGGTGTGTCTGTGGATGAGGCCAAGGAGCGTGGAGCGGACGCGTGAGTCGAAAGGACCCGCAGGGGTGTCGGGCAAGGTTCGATGTCGTCAGGGGGGTCGCTAGTGGACGTGAGGAGTCGAGATTCATCCACCGTTGCGTCCGCAGTCGCACAGGCGCGAGTTACTTACATTTAGACGCACATAGAGTCGATGCTTAACCGCGGAGGCGGGCGCACCCAAATTAAACACGGTCGAGATTCATCCACCGTTGCGTCCGCACACGCACAGTCGACCTTCAACCGGCAAGCCACACACACCGGGTCAGTCGGGTCCCAACCGCTCAGTGCTACTAAAATATTTCGGATGAAAGTTTTAATCCACGCCAGGCAAAACGCAACGAGTGCTTGCGGGAGGTTCTAACGTAATAAGTAATAGTATTTGCAAATAAACAAGACGCGGGCCGGAATAGTGATTCGCCGAATTAAAAACGAACAAGGACGACCGTCCCCACCACACGAGGTACCTGGGTGTGTAGTCTTCAAATCTTCCGAAGATTTGTCAAATAAAAACTGTAAAATATTTTCGAACGATGTATCAAAGTGACAAATTTCGTTTAGGAACAGTAATAATAAAAAGAAAAAGTTTACAACCAAACAAGCCGCAAGTGTTTAATTTTTTGCTCTTTCTTGGTGGACGGTTATCGACGGAACGGGCGACGATTCTGCTGTGAAATCCCGGTGAACGACCTTCAGCGAATTAGACGGTGGAAGTTTGGTGAACCCCGAGTCCTTGGCGGCGCCCCGACCAAAATCCCCCACAAGTTAATGGTCGATAAACTGATTGTATAGTTAGTATTTTATTTAATGATTTTTCACATAAACAACAATATTTAATTTTAATTTAATTAACCCAAAACAGTTTTGTTTAGATAAAACAATATATAATTTAGTTAAAATAATTATAACAAACTAATTTGATTTTTTAGTGGACAGACACAAAACGTCCGCACCAGTCTGTGATTTTTATTTTACTCCTCTGTATAAGTTAAAGTTAAACTAGTATTTTTAAGTTTTTAAAAATGAACTTTATTGGCTTATTAGCACTAGGCAACTAACTTGACAAGCACTAGGCAACTAACTTACAGACTATCTGACAATATTGTATTTATAGCTAAGCGACGGATACTGGGTGCAAGATTGTTGCTGTCGTGGAAGCTGTGATGATGAGATGTGTCATAGAGTCTAGTGTGACAATGTCCAGTGTGATGGGGCGTGACCTGTAGTTCCATAGTGATACGCACGAACGAGTGCGCAGATTAGTTTATGGGTAGTGATACGCATGAATGCGTGCATAGATTGGCTTATGAGGCAAGTACAAGTTTGTGCTTTATGTGCAGTACGTGCGCCAGCGATGATACGCATGAATGCGTACGCAGATTTGTTTATGGGGCAAGTGGTGCTTTATGTGAAGTGCGTATGCCGATGATGATACGCACGAATGCCTATGCGGATTATAAAACGTGTCATCGGTTTGTAATGTGTTGTGTTTATTCATGAGCCACGTGTTAGCTGATATGTGCCATCGGTTTGTGATGGATATGTGTCATCGGTTTATGATGTGATTCATGAACCGTGTGTTAACTTATATAAGTACAAACTGTATATAGTTTAGGAAAGTGTGATGATGGATGGGATATGTATATTGGGATATTTGGTATGTATATTTGGAAAATGTATTATGTATTATGTTGAGAATTGATCAATTGGCAGCTGATCTTACCCAACACAACCTTGAACCTGTCCCAACTTCACACCTTCCTTTCTGTTCTCAGAGTCGAAATGGGCACTGATCGAAGTATTGGAAATTGCTGACGGATTTACAAAACAGGGAAATTGAATGGGGAAAGGAAAACGTGCTCCAAACTGTAATCTCAATTTTTATAAAGTATCGCGCATCAATCCGTAAATTGTTTAGCGACAAATTTGTTTATCAGAACAAGTGTTATTCGAATGTACAAAAGAATTTGTACCTTTGATAGTAAGTCAATAAATTCAATCACTGCCAACTCTGGACTTTTGTTTATGGAAAATCAATAAGCGCAAACCACCCGAACATCCAAAAAAAACCCCAACATATTATTATATGAGAAATCGTTTGGAATAATTGGGGTGTATATTATATGAAATGGCGCAAGACTAACGACCTTGTCCGGAAAAAACAAATCATTATGGAAAATTTAACAAGCCTCAGGACTTGCTAAATAAGGCCAAGACCGGTTCCAGGTTGTAGTGCCGATGATGATGATGATGATATTATATGAAAATATGGGTTTTTGTATATTGTTATTGGGTAATGATGGAATATATATATTATATGGGAAATGGGTTTTGATTATGTTAATTGTGTGATGATGGGTTATGTATATTGGGATTGTGGGAGGATGGTAGGGCTTCCGGAGCACTACAGCTACAAGATTGACTCGTGCCGGGCGATTGCACTCAATATGGGCCAAAGCCGACTGGGTAAAACTGTGGCAGGGTAAATGACTTGTGCGTGGTAATGCTAAGTGGAAAGGAATTGGGTGCATCGTTTGTGATTTTCCCTTAAGAATTCTCGTATAAAAGGAGCGGTTGCAAATGGTATCAGGCAGAAAGTAGTATTATAAATAGCCTTCCCATTTTGTTTGTATTTTAATCGAGTAGTCTCTCTCGTGTCAGCGAAGAGACTACATCAAAAAAACTACAAAGCAAAATTGTTAAACTTAAGGAGAAATTCTTGCAAACCGAAGCTCTACTTATATAATAAACTTGAAAAGTGATTTTACAAATTCGCTCAAGTGAATTTCAACGTGTAAATAAATAGAAGAAGTGAAACAATTTGTAAAGAGATTGGAATCTACGGGATGCAAAAAGGATCGCCTTATAAAAAACCAAACGTCCCTATTGTTGCTGTACAAAGCACAGCATGCTAAAAGTACGTGGCAAGAATGTCGCAATGTATGAATATAAGCTCAAGGTTTGGCTAAAATTGATTTAATTTACAAATTACTCAGGTATTTATGCAAATGAACGTCCATACAAATAATTACAAATCATTACTCGTTCATTAATTCAAAAATACAAATTGCTTATTACGCTATTCTTACATCTATGTTTAGCGTATTGTGTAAAACACTGCCACGACTTGACTTATTTAATATTGAATCGCCATATGACACCGTAACTAGGGCTATTCATTTATTGGGTGAAATGAAAGGTCCGATTTTTGCTCAGTCGGAAATAAGAAGTGAACATCTTGCCAGAACGTTAAATTTTCTTTTTTTATAAAGTAAAGTGGTACTGTGGGGGTTCTCTATACTACATGGAGAACCAACCCACAATTTCAACTTAATTTCGACCGCCTACAGTGCGTCACATTATCTCCTATCCCACCATTCAGCTATTTTAGATGTAAAAGAAAGCATAGCTGAATTCATTATTCTATGCAGATAATGCAGAATTGAATTCAGCTCCCTTTTGCCATACTCCATATCATTAACCCTATGAGATTTCTACCGGTTAGCAACAACTAAATCTAACCAAACGACGCTGTTGCATCATAGCAAAATCGCTGGGGTTATTTCAGCGTCTTAGAGTCTGGTTCTCACGCTGATTATTTCCCAAGCATCAGCGGCGTCCTATTGACTTTCTCCAGACACTCCATTCGCTGGGGACCAATGATCTCTTTTCGCAGGTGAATAGCACCAGCTACATTTTCCTCTCCTCTACAATTCTGTCTCCCTACAGCTCAATGCCCTCCGAGATCACCACAGACATCGCACTAGGTCAGTGGAACACCTCGGAGACTGCATTAATACACGCACACTAAGCCAGATCAACCCTGTGTTATTGTGCTTTCCGTTTCGATTCTTTGTTAGGACGGAAACTTTTCATCCCACCCATGTATGTTCGTAATCAATTAAAAAGGCATAATATCTCCTTGTCAATATCTAGTGATATCCTAAGTGGAAGTAGCAGTAATAGTATTAACCAGCAAGGTCGACCTCACCAGTATAACAGTATAAAAAAGTTAAAAAGGATGACCCAAAAGGGATGCGACATTAACTAAGGGATTGCGCTGCAAGATGAACGTGGCACGCAGAAATAATTATTGCAGCAATTGGGACATGTGAGTAGGGCGTTAGAATATCAGGAACAACATCAATGCAAATGTTTTGATAAATAACCGAACTTTAAGAAATTCGTCATCGCATAATAGGGTTCCTTCTCGGGTCTCTGTCGACGTTCGACTGATAACGGCATTTTGTAACATCGGGGGCATTGGTTTCACCAATACGAATGTAAACGCCGTCCACCAATATTTGCAAACAGCGGAGCCTGATATCCTTGCCCTAACTGAGTCACAGGCCGATTCGTCAATTGATTCGACATATCTTCGTTGCTCAGAGTACGACTTTCATTCGAGATTCCGGTTTAAGGGTGGAGTCTGCGTCTTCACGCGATCCAGTCCGACTTGCCACATGATAGAGACGTCAAAACATAATAACTCGGACATTATGTGGTTGAGGGTCGTGCTGAGAAATTCTGTTAATTTTTTAAATTTTTTCTTTACACTAACGCGCGCACAAAAGGGTATTTTGAAGTACCCTTAAATGCCAGAGCACAGTGCGAGCGGGTGGAAAGGAAGTGGATAGGGAAAGGAGGTGTCAATGTACACTGGTCTTAAATGCCTGGACGACTAGGAAACACATGATCAGGTAGAACATTCCACATTCGTGTGGTTCGGCTAAAGAATGACTCTCTATGTTTATTTATGCGCCTGAAGTCCACTTTCAGCGTGAATTTGTGCGCATTCCCAGATTGACGGGTATCGCGGGAAAATATCTGAGGAGGCGGAACACATCCAGCAAATTCAGTTGAGCAACGGCCGTGAGAATACCTATAGAAGAGGGATAGACAAGATACACTGCGCCAATGTTCTAACGACAGAATTGATCGACTCAAAGCTGGGTCCCCATTAAGGTTCACTGCCCGTTTTCGCATCCTATCGAGTACGTGTAGTGCAGTTTTGGATGCGCCTGACCAAATATGGGAGTTGAACTCCATTTTTGGACGAATATACACACCTTGTAAATAGTGGCCAGGTTGGATGGAGTGAAGAATTTTTTGCGTCTCTTAAGGGACCCCATATATTTGGCTGCACTTTTCGCAGCTTCAAATATGTGGTCATTACAGTTAAGAGTCGAACTAATTCGAGTGCCGAGGATTGATAGTTCCTTGGCTTCGTCGATGCAACTGCCGTTCATAGACAGTATATTTATTTTGGGGCTCGCCTTTGACGACAAGAGGCAGGACTGAGTTTTTTGGGCATTGAATTCTACTCTTAACTTAAATTTCTTTGTTGTATACACTTTTCGATGGATACAGATCAACCGCCCGGCTTATGAAATTGTTGTCCTTGGCAATTTTAATGTACAGAACTCCGGCTCGTTGGTACATTCTAACAGAATCGACGAGGTCAGAGATGTTCGCTGTTATCCGTAATTTGACACAACTCGTGGAGCGAGTGCCGGATACACGATGTGATAATGCGAACACCCGGATCTGTTTTGGACAACCGAACCAAGTTTTTATACCATGGAAGCGCTGCATAACTGAGGAATTCAGATCACTGCTTGGTATCGGTCGCACAGCCACTTGCAGATTCGCCATGTTTGGAGGTATATGGCTGCTAACTGGGACGAGTTACGAGATTTCTTCGCGTCCTTTCCGTGTCCGGAAGTGTGCTTTAGAAACTCTAATGTTAACGCACGCGCGGAGTCGGCCACGGAGATTATTCTGCTCGGGATATAGATTTACATTCCATATTCCATCAAATGAAATTCATCTGATGAACCTTTGTTTTATAAAAAATGGGAGCAGATTACAGGGGCAAAAAATAGAACTTTTAAACAATCAATACCAGTGAGGTGAACAGAACGAATTTTGTTAAAATCAGAAATGCATGCATCCAGCCGACTGATAACGCGAGGAAGGCTTACAACGACAGAGTGACCAATAAACTCCTTGACTGTCTATCTGGTTAGCGTCACTTCTGGCCAATGGCAAGGGCTGTCAGCAATAACTTCGCTTGCTCCTCTTTTCGGCCGTTAGCGACGGACAGCGGGACACTAGTCACAAATTTAAAATATTAAGTTAATGTGTTCGCGAATTTATTTTCTGCAAATTCCAACCTTCATGTCGGTCTTCTGGAGCCACCTGTGTTCGCGCCGCACGGTCTTCGATGTGGGATGTGAGGTTCCGCCCGCGTACTATTCAATCTATTCTACATGGACTGGACTGTAGGAAGGCGACCCGCCCGGAACGGAATACCAGCAATAGTCATTAAGAACTGTGCTCAAGAGCTGTCGCCAGTTCTTGGCAGGCTCTTACTCTTATCTTATGCATGGAGGATATTTCCTACCTGCTAGGAGGTGGCTCGAGTTCAGCCAATCGTAAAGAAGGGGGAAAAGTGTCTCCCACAAAATTACGCCTATACCATTCCTGGCGGTGTTGTCTAAGGTGATGGAAAAGGTCATCAATACCGAGTTAATTAAGTATTTGGAGTGCAACGGATTTCTGAATGATCGTCAATACTCGTCCACGGAAGACCTTTTGACCCTTATAACCGATATATAAACATCTGCGATTGAGCGGCATGGTGAGTCACGAACGATCGCATTGGATATCTCCAAGGCTTTTGACTGTGTCTGACACGGGGCATTGCCGAGCAAACTTCCTTCGTATGGACTTTGCCAGCAGCTTTCCCACTGGACGAGGAGCTTCCTCGAGGATCGATCTATCCTGGTTGTTCTAGACGGCGAGTGTAATGTACCTTAGATAAGATGATGTCCAATCGCCAAGAAAGGATAAAAAAATCATTGTAAAGGTGGAGCGTAATATAATGTCCAGTCCAATTGGTTCAAATAACATCAACAAGCGGATTGAGAATCCTAAGAGAGAGAGAGAGGCCTTTGCTTACAATAAGGCATGGCACGAGTGCTATGGGTTTCTGTCAAATAAGTAGAGAATAATCGCTGGGCAGGGCACGAATGCCATAAATGTCTGCCAGAAATAAAGAGACCCAAGTGTGTTTGAAGTTAGCTGATTTGGTGTCTGATTTATTCTTCCAAAGATCGGTTCTTAAAAACGATTTCTCCCATCAACATTCCCGCTGCATACCGTTACCAAGTAGGTCACATGTCATCATATTTCGGCTTTCCAGTCATGACCTAAAAGCTATGTTCCTAATTTCAAAACACTTAATACACATTACATAGCCTTGGTATGATTGAAAAAAAGGAAAAAAAAACCATTACAATTTCTCAGACCTTTATCATACCAAAAAAAAAAAAAATCAATCTTTCATTGTAGTAAAAAAATAAAAAACTGTTGAAGACTTCTCCAAGAACCACCCACTTCCTCAACTTAACCTGTCTTTCCCCTCACCCACAAGACACCATACCTACCTGCAATTTTGGGCAGCGTAAGCTCCCAGCAGCATTTTTGTTGCCTGGAAGAAAATCTCTCCGACGGCATACATAATTTCGAACGTTTCTGGTTCATACTCCATGAACCAGTTCACATCTCTTATCGGCTCAGCTTGTCATCAATAAACGATAAACTCACACTGGCCAGCGTGTTGCGGACACAGCTGCAACCGATATTCCCTTCTACCGTACATAATTGTATACTTTATCTATCCTCTAAGGTTCGCTGTAGTGCGATCAAATTCCCTTTATCATCACTCAACTGAGCATTTGATTTGGGCATGAACATGACCATTGTTTACCCACGTTCATGCCGCATGAAGACCCATCATCTAACCCAAACAAATAACCTATAGCCACCGTCGCTGAGTTTTCTGTGGACTTTACGTCCACGAACAATTTTCCCTATTCTGCTACAGCGCCATTCGGCTAAGGCAAATAGATTCGCAATCTTTGGTTGAAATATCGTCACCAGTAGATATCGCCTACAACGGCATTTCCATAGAACCATATGTAAATACAATGACGACCCTTTGCAACATAGGCACATCATGAACATTGTACATCTCATCATTGGACCTTTTAAATAGTGTTTTTGTTTACTTTGAGGCAAAAACCTATTTTCGTATCCAGGCGTCCAACATCAACGATTTATGGCTACATCGCCGTGGCCCCGGATGATCGTACATTTGTTTGATCAGGTGTCCGCCGATCATTGTCTTCATTGCAGGGCATCGAACTTGCCCTACACAGCAATGGGAATTCCCCCATGTAACCCTTACTCGATCGCCATTGGCTGTCGTCAAGTTGATCCGTGTTGCTCCTCCTTCATCGATGTGATTCACCACCATTGAATCTGATGGATGTGAGTTGCATCGGGGAGTCAAATTTTATTACTCTTCGAGGGGAGACGTCGTTTCTGCTGTCGCGCCTCCGCGGAGAAACATAAGTCTATGAGAAATATTTTGTAGTAATAAAGTTACTTAAAGAACGGTTGCCAAATACGAGTGTGACGTTGATTCATGGAGTTCGTGTACCACACAGTAAATAACAAGTGCGCAGAATTAATTAAAAGACTTTGTGAAAAGATTATCGACTGTGAATATTGATGTGAAAATTTAAACTCTGCTTATAGTACAAAACTCTTTGCGAAACGGTTATTGATTGTGAACATTAACGTTTAAAATAAACCATTTATATAGTACGAACTCTTTGTGGAACTTACTTTTCGAGATTAAAAAAATAAACGAGCATACAGCAGAAATCCTCCAGTACCGTTTTATTTATCTTTGTTCTTGGTGCTTGTGTTTTTGGAGCCAATTTTAGTGAGGAATTCGTTCGTAGGTGATAGGTTAAAACCCGTGTCCATGTCAGGCATACTCTCCGCTACGCTACACCATCATTAATGTAAACCCATCGTGACTGATCGAGTACAATAGGACGGGCATGGATGGACTTCTGGCTCCTTGCCGTCTTCTTGTTCGAGGAGTCACGGCAGGTGGAGGTAAAAAAGGAATCAAAATTGTGAATGCCGAGAATTTAAATAAAAATATAAGCCTTAAAACATCTGGTGTGTGGTTTACCACAAAGTAAGTAATAAAATTTCAGCGGATCATCAAACATAATCGGATTAATCACCGATCAAAATGATGCCCGATAGACCCGGGAAGAACGAGATGACGGAAGCCCTGCACGAGGTAGGGGTAGATGTCTCTGTTATATAATTAAGTTCATTTAATTATCACCCCCCCCCCCCGTATTGCAATCTCGCGGCACAAAGAAGAAGTTACCAAGAACAGAGGTATAGGGAATATATCCTGGATCCGCAGGAGCCGTTCAGTAGGCAGCCTCAACCTACGAACGACGCGTCTCGGAGAGATGGGGATTACTATAGCAGATCGAGCCTATACTGGAAAACCCCATCCGTAAGCCGCCCCCAACCTGCGAGGAACTCATTCCGCCAGTAAGAACCAGCACGCGCACCAAATTTAGATTTGCTTGTGGGTCAGTAACAACATTTAAAACTTTAAAAAACAAAAATAAATAAGATTTCAAAAATCAAAAATAAAATAGACATTAAACTAAAGTTAACAAAAACACAAATTTAAAAAAAATAAATAAAATTTCAAAAATCAAAAATTTAACAAAAATCAAACAACAAAATCAATTAAAAAACTAAAATATTTAAATTTCCAAAAGCTTTCAAAAAATCAAAAAATTAATAATTTAATAAAAAGCTATATCAAACAAAATATCAAAAATTAACAAAAAAAAGGATTTTTCAAAAAATCAAAAAATTCTATAAAAAAAAAAACGAAAAATTAATTTTATAAAAATACAACAGAAATTAAAAAAAATTGTTAAAATATCATTAACAATTTGGAGAGGAATGTTATATAACTAAGTTCGTTTAATTATCCCCCCCCCCCCCCCCCTATTGCAATTTTGTGTCGGCACATGAATATCGTTTACCAATATCAACACATCACATACAAATACAATAGAATATTCCCACATACAATAGATAAATAATTAAAATAAATTAAAACCCCTATTTCAAAATCATTAACATACTGCACACAGCCATAGTCACCCTAATAGTCTCCCTTATTCCGTTTCCACAAAATAACAATCGTCCTGTATTGAGGAAGCGGTACAAAAAAGGATATTGAATGGAACGACACGAGATTTCCGGCTTCTGAATCAATTCGTGTAGGCGTGCGGTTGTGCTCTCCGTGGTTTTAAAATCGGAGAAAAAATCAAGTTGTAAAAACAATAGAATTAAAAGAAAAAAAAATATTAAAAATAAAAATAAAATACGAGTGACGAGTTTTCTTTTGTGTCCCAATTCGTGTCCTGTTTGTGCTGCAGTTTCCGTTAGCTTCCAGGTCAAAGGAAAAAGTGATTAAGTTGAATGGAGTTTTCTTTTGTGTCCCTATTCGTGTGCTGTTTGTGCTGCAGTTTCCGTTACCTTCCAGGTACAAATAAATTAACTAGTTTTCATAGGAAATACAAAGGAAAAAGTGATTAAGTTGAATGCATAATCAATAGCGTACAGATAAACGCGGACAGCAACTTTCCTTTCAAGAAATTTAAAAAGGGGGTAAGTTTTGTGTAAAAATACAAACCCTTAAAATAATTGTTAAATTATCTTTAACATCTCGACCATAGCCACGATTGGGCGGATCCGGACAATATGCAAGGAAGCGTTTGGTCATTCTGAACTTGAAAATACAGACGAAGAAACTTTTGGCGGACCACTCTCTTCTGACGGAGCGTCCACTTCGAGTGGAGCCCCTGCTTCTGGCAAAGCGCTCGCTTCATCTTTCTTACAAGAATCATTTCATCTTTTTTTTTGAAGATTATTTTTTTAAAATGTTGTCCATAACTGCGTCTGTTTTGAAGTTCTACTCGTTCGAGCATTTCGAGTGGTATTTGGATAAATTAACTACCACTGCTATATTTTTCTCACTATTTTCATATTAGTCGCCCACAATCCAGTAATGAGAATTGGATTTCAAATTTTTTTTGTGGTATACTAAATTGCACCGTTCGTTGTTTATGGCGACCATAAGTTAATTGCACTTAGTTCCTTGTAGAACGCTGATACTTGTAATGCAGCTGAATAATATTGTAGCGAGCTTAGGGTTCGCTGGATTAATTATTTTAAAATAAATAAGAGCCGTTAAATCGATTTTGAATTAATATAACACTTAATTAGTCCGTTAATCACAACCGTTACTTTTACCGAACACAACGATTTCTTGACTTATCGCTTCCGTACTTATCGCGTATTTTACTTCTTACTTATCGCTTGGTTCTCACTCGAGACTTATTACTTTCTACTACCTCTTACTTATAACTCATCACTATGCTCTGTGTGCGACGTATTTATACTGCTTCAGCGTTTCGTTTCCGTCCGTTCCATTGCCTTGAATGTTCTACTGTTCCTAGTCTCCAGTTTTCCAGTACTTCCTAAAATAATCTAGTACTTTGTTTCGGACTTTCTCGAAGATTCCAGTACTGATTGTCATATGCGTCACAATATGTAGACACTTCTGCATCTAGCTAAATCTCTCCATGATGAAATGTCAAAAAATACTGAACAAAAATATCATGACGTTTTGACAGTTTGGCCTGTCATAAAATCCCTGGAAAAATGTCTCCAAGTAAATCACACTATAGTAGAGAATTCAAATCAAAACAAACGAATAAATATAACAAATCAATTTTTTTATTGTCACATTATTACCATACAGGACATTAGGCACCCCAAGTTTGGCTTAGAGTGTCCGCAGGGAACCAATTAGTTGTGATATAATATAAATAAGCTAGAATTTAAGTATGTTTTGTCTAGCAAATAAGTTAAATAAAAGAGAAAGAACAAAATAACAAATGTACGTGAAATGAAAATTATTACATTATTACTCGCAAAGGTTTAATACCTTCCTGCCCTCAACATCATTATATGTACAATATAAATTTATTCTTTTGTAACAACATTATAATTTTTATCTCTTTTAACGAAACGTATTTCGTAAGGTTTTGGTGAATACGATATTCCTGGCACAAGATTCGTATCTATTGTTTTACCCGGAGGCACAACCAAATGAAAAGTCTGAACTATTTTAGTGAATATCGAAAATATAGAAGCCCTTGCCAATGCTTCACCTGGACATCGGCGTCGTCCTCGTCCAAATACAATTAAATAGTCATCTATGATTCCATCCCGTTTACTTTCTAAAAACCTTTCAGGTCGGAAAACGGTTGGATCTTTCCAGTGACTTTCATCAAATAAAACACTTTTTACAGATATAAATGTCGTCGTGTGTTTGGGTATTTCATAGCCGTCAAGTTGGGTTTTCTTCAGTGTTCTTCGTAGTCCCACAATTGGTAGAACATAAAAGCATCGTTGGATCTCAGCTATGTACGCATTCAAATATGGCAACTTTTGTTTATGTTGCGAATACGGGAACTCTCCTTCTTCGAGATTTTCTTCAATTTCTGTGTATAACTTTTCTTGGATATCGGGCTTAAGAGCAGCTATCATAAGGGCAATATTTATGGTATTGCCCGTTGTCTCAGACCCTGCAATAAAAAAGTCCAATATTGTGGCCATCAATTGTTCATCATTGAATGTACTCGCTTCATTGTCTTCGTTGGTGAACATCTCCCTTAGATATGCGTAAATGAAGTCTGTTTTATCACAATTTTCGTTATAATTCATTTTATGCTCATCAATAACATCTTGAAGAAAACTAAACAGCTCTTTATTCAGTTCGACAATCAGATTGTAACCAATCATTTCTGGTGCAATGAACCTTAACCAAGGTGCCGATGCGAGTAAGCCTCCACTGACATCAAAGGCTAATCTTCGTTTTTTGAGTAAAGAAAATAGCTTCTGAAGTTTTTCATCAGCTCTGTGTAATTTTCTGCCAGAAATCAATGTCCATATAACTTGTATAATACATGATGATAAAAATGATTCAGGATAAATTGGCTCTTCATTCTGACTGAGAATGTAGTCAATTGCATCATCAGTTGCATTCTTTATAAGTAATTCCATTGGTGATCTTCCAAATCCAACGTTTCTCAATTCTTTCATCGCAAAATTTCGATGCTCGTGCCACAATTTTCCATCGGTGCATGTTAGACCTAAACGTTTTCCCATTGTTCGTAGTTTAGTAAAGAAATTATTTGGCCTGCCTTCAAAGGTTTCATTGAAAAGAACTTCATGTATTAAAGGATATGTAAAAGCAACAACAGTATATTCTGAGCCCATTTTCAACCCGATTACATTACTATTATATTGTTTTGAGAACTTTTCAAAAGCACCAAGAATAGATCCAGTTGCCTTAACTTCACGCCTAACTTGTATTGTGTTTCCTATCCAAGGATAAAATCTGGGACCTAAAACAGATCATTGGATTACATATTAGTCTTTCGTTATTCTTTATTTATAAGGTGCCACCAACCTTGATTATAGTGAAAGAAGGATAGAGGAACAAATTGGACTATTGGAAAATAAATATTAGGAGTGACACTGTGCAGTGATTAATATTTTGTGAAACCGCGCAATCAATAACAATGTGTCGTTAGTTTTATTAAAGGGAAGTGCGATCACCAATAATGTGATGTTAGTTTTCTTAAGGGGTAATATCACCTTAGATCTGCTCCCTTACCTGAAAATTCGTATAAATTCGTACAAATTCGAGTGAAACTCCGTTCCCTAACACAACAAAATCATAGAAGAGAGAAGACATGAGAGAGTGTTTTTGTGAAAATGGACAAAATTGAGTATCTAGCTGTCATTAAATTTTTGTTTTTGAAAGACAATACGCCTACGTAAATCAAAGATGAGTTGGACTCTGTGTATGGGGACCCTGTACCATCATTTACCACTGTGAAATTTTGGGCAGCTGAATTTAAACGTGGCCGTGGGAGCTTGGGAGACGATGAACGTTCGGGACGTCCAAAAACGGCAACAACTTTTTTTTGTTTTTATTAGAGCTCTCGGGAGAGGCGAACCTATAGCGCCGAGTGGGCGCCCCGAGATGCCATCAAATAACTGTTGCAGTTAATTTTGAACAGTTGCAGGTTGTAACGCCCCGGGGGAAGAGAGTTCCACAGCTTCCCCGCTCTGTAACGGAACGAGTTCTGATGCAGGGATGTTCGCGCCGTCGGGAGTTGAACCACAAACGAGTGCGATCCCTCGGATTGTCTTGTTGAGCGCATATAAGCCGAATTGCGTGCAATAATACCACGAATCTCCGAAGAACAGCACCCGTGATAATATCTGTAAAACAGACAGAGGTCGGCTACGCGCTTTCGATTTGATAGCGACCGTAGTCCCGACGTCGGCGCCGAGTCCCCGATCAGGCGGATCGCTCGTCTCTGTATGCTCTCAAGTAGGTCAAGGGTATGTTTAGGAGCCGAACTCCAAACATGAGAGCAATATTTGAGCGCGGGTCTAATTGGGAATTTATATAGGAGAAGAAATTGGGCCGGAGTAAAATATATCTTGGCTCTAAAAAGATAGCTCAGTTTTCCTGAGGCGCATCTGACGATGTTCGACACATGTTTATGCCACGATACATTCCCACAGACCGTGACACCGAGCAATTTCAAGCTTTCCCCAGTTCGAAGGCCTGGCCATTCGTCATCAACTGTGGAACCGATGATCCACTTTTCTTTGTGAATGTTGTATATTGTGTCTTCGCTGGATTGAAGTCGACGAAATTGGCCCTTCCTCACTGCAGGACCCTATCTATATCCTGATTCAGAGAGTCAATGTATCTACATCTCAGCTGATGCGACGTAGATGCACCAATCGGCCGAACACTCGAAAAGGAGGAAACAAGCGTACTATCATCCGCAAAACTGTACACTTTGTTATCCGTTGTCTCCAACAAATCATTTATGTGAAGCAAGAACAGGGTTGGAGCCAAAATAGAACCTTGGGCGCCCCCGAATTAACAGGATACAGATCCGAACACTCGCCATCCACAACAACCCGGATTGATCGATTTTCAAGGAAGCTCCTCGTCCAGTCAAAAAGCTGTTGAGAAAGTCCATATGGACGAAGTTTGCTCAGAAATGCCCCGTGCCAGACGCGGTCAAAAGCCTTGGAGATGTCCAATGCGACCGCTCTTGACTCACCATGCCGTTCAATCGCAGATGTCCATATATCGGTTATAAGTGTCAAGAGGTCTCCCGTGGACCGCCTGCCATGGAAGGCGTATTGACGATCATTCAGAAGTCCATTGCACTCCAAATACTTAACCACCTCTGTATTGATGACTTTTTCCATTACCTTAGATAAAATAGACAGTAATGCTATCGGACGGTAATTTTGTGGGAGAAACTTTTTTCCCGTCTTTGGGATTGGTTAAAGTCGAGCGATTTTCCAGCAGGCAGGAAAGGTTCTCCGTGCATAAGATAAGCGAAAGAGTCTGCCAAGAACCGGCGATAGTTCTGGAGCACAGTTCTTAATGACTATAGCAGGTATTCCGTCCGGGCCGGTTGCCTTCCTACAATCCAGTTCACGTAGAATGCGTTGAATAGTACGCGAACTAAATCTGACATCCCGCATGGACGACCGTACCGTCGAGATCACAGGTGGCTCCAAAAGGCCGGGATCGAGGTTTGAATTCGCGGAAAATAAATTCGCGAACACATTAGCTTTGTTCTTTGAATTCGTGACTAACGTCCCGCTGTCTGTCACCAACGGAGGGAATGAGGAGGATGCGAAGTTACCGCTGACAGCTTTTGCCATTGACTAGAAGAAGCGCGAACCAGTTGGGCACCGAAGGAGCCTATTGATCACCCTGTCGTTGCGAGCTTTCTTCGCAGTATCAATCGCCTGGTTGCACGCGTTTCTGATTCTAACAAAATTCGTTCTGTTAACATCGGTGGGATTGGAGCGCCATTGCTTAAAAGCTCTATTTTTTGCCGCTGTAATCAGCTCGCATTTTTTACCACACCAAGGTTTATCAGACGAACTTCGTTTGATGGAATGTGGAATATACATCTCCATCCCCAGGCGAATAATCTCTGATACCGACTCCGCGCAAGCGTTGACATCGGAGTTTCCGAAGCACACCTGCGACCATGGAAAGGATGCGAAGAAATCTCGCAAATCGTCTCAGTTAGCAGCCCCATACTTCCATACATGGCGAAGCTGCCTAGGCCGGTTATTCGATTGATGTGCAAGTGCTTGCTTGATCTGAGTTTCCCAGTGGCACAGAAACCTCTACGGTATAAATACTCGGTTCGGATGTCAAAAACAGATCCAGGGTGTTCGCATAATCGCCTCCGGCATCCGGCACTCGCGTCGGCTCCCCCACGAGTTGAGTCAAGTTATAGCTTACAGCAAACATCTCCGCCAGCCTTCCAGCCTCGTCGGTTCTGTTAGAATGTAACAACCAGCCGGAATTGTGTACATTAAAACAGCCAAGGACCACAATTTCAGAAGCCGGGTGGTTGATCTGTATCCAGTCGACGGTATATGAAAGATGTTCGAAAAATGTCGCGGGTCGATCATCATTCGGGGAGCGGTAAAGACAACAAAAAAATTTAACGGAATTCCTCAGCACGACCCTGAACCATATGATGTCCATATTATTGGGTTTCAATGCCTCCATCCTCTGGCAAGCCAAATTGGACCGCGCGAAAACGCAGACTCCGCCCTTAAAACGGAATGTCGAATGTAAGTCGTATCCTGAGCAACAAAGATATGTCGAATCAGTTGACGAATCCAACTGGGTCTCAGTTAGGGCAAGGATATCAGGTTTCGTTGTTTGCAAATATTGGTGGTTGGCGTTTACATTCGTATTGGTGAAACCGATGCCCCCGTTACAAAATGCCGTTACCAGTCGAGCGTGGGCAGAGCCTCGAGAGCGAGCCCGATTATGCGATGACGAACCTCTCAAAGTTCCATTATTTTTCATGATATCTGCATGATGTTCCCTTTGACATAGTCCCACCCGGAGATCCGAATGGGAGACTAGTTTACCTCCGGAATTCTTTATATCAGAAGGTACCATCATGACTTATCTCCGTGTCAGTCCGGGCCATCAGTCACACATCCGAAACACCGTCGAAGATTTCTCTCGACGATATCGCGGAATGTACAGCGTGACGGGGTGGTATCTCACCTTGGGACCGACTACCACCTAACCAACCTTTTCTCGAACCGGTCCATCAGCCAAGCCCCGAAAGATGGCCAGGGATTACTCCCGCCCATTTCACGGAGCCTAAAGCTTGATGGGGTGGTATTTCACCGGGCGCACAGAGCGTTGGGACCCCGGCTACCACTCGGCCTTTAGTCGCCTCTTACGACGAACCGGCCTAGCTGTGAGTATATTCTAGCGCCCTACTCACCGGGCTAAAACTGACGATAACATAGCTAAAGTTCACCAAATGGTGCTTGTCGACCGCCAAATTAAAGTGAGAGAGATAGCAGAGTCTAAATGTCCAAAGAACGTGTTTGTCACATATTAAATCAAGATTTAGGCATGAGAAAGCTGTCCGCGCGTTGAGTGCCGCATTTGTTCACGTTAGACCAAAAACGTGTTCGAATGAACATTTCCAACGCTCTGTTGGCGCAGTTTAGGCGCAATAAATCCGATTTTTGGCGCCGATTAATTACTGGCGATGAAACTTGGATACACCATTATACGCAAAAAAAAAAAAAAAATAGAAACAAAATCGGGGGAATCGGCTCCAAAAAAGAGCAAAAACTGTTTTACGGCTGGGAAAGTGATGACGACTGTTTTTTGGGATAGTCATGGAGTAATCGATTAAATTCAAAAAGGAAAAACCATTACAGGAGCATACTGCCCATCATTACTTGACCAACAGAATGCAGAAATTGCGTAAAAACGGCAACATTTGCAGAAAAACAAAATCCAGTTTCACTAAGACAACGCGCCGTCTCACGCCTCAGCTGTTGCCATGGCGAAAATCAACGAATTACGGTTTGAACTGCTTGACCATCCTCCTTACTCACCACATCTAGCCCCAAGCGACTTCTTTATATTCCCTAATCTAAAAATTACGCTCACTATTTGGTTGCTCTTCTGGTACAGTGTAAAAAGAACGTGTGACTTCCTTTTCATGTAAATTAGCCTCCTTTGAGACAACTCTACTACAATTTTGGTTTGCTGATTATCTTTATTCGTTGGCCCCATTAGATCGCTTTCTATTTGATGCTCAGTTGCCGACATCGATTTCACTGACGACATAAGCCTCCATCCATCAGCTTGAACGATTTTTTCAACCAGCTTACCGCCAGCAAACTCCAAGTCATTGAATACACAAACTCTAAGGCGATTTCTTGTATAACCCAGTATACACTTACAATTTCCCCTAGCTCCAGTTTGAAGACCCATGCAGATTTCCTTCTCTGGGCAACCACCTTTGGTAACCACTACACAGTTTGGCTTGTTAGAGAATAAAAAACGACCATCATTATCTTTGTCAATCAATGGATTGCCATACATATTGTGACGCATATGACAATCAACTGGACATCTGGCAGCTCTCCAAAACAAAGCAGAGGACAGTAGCAAATTCTTCGACAGCGCCTGCAAGCAGCAATGGAGGAAGAGGATATTGATGTCGACACATATCTTTTTACAATTGGGCCAGACTGTCCGGATGGAGAAGAAACAGCGAGTCAAGATGGTGCCAATGTAACGGAGAAGAGTTCCCCACAGTTGGACATTTCGGAATTGTTCAGGATGATGAATGATGACAAAATTGGACGCACAAACTGCAGGTGTTAATGCAAAATTGGATGGTCGAACCCAGTGGATGAACGACTTCTTGGACTCCGAAGCGAAAGAATCTAAGGATGAGGAGGAATTGGAGCCACGTGAAAGGAAGAAACTCAGGAAGAGCAAAGCTATGGCCGACAGCAGTGAGCAAGAAGAGGAATAGGACGATGAGGTGTTACGTGAAGAACTGAAGGATCTCATCGATGATAACCCGATTGAAGATGACGGCAGTGATGGTGAAGATACTGATGCTTCAGGCCGTTCCAAGCAACGAAAAAAAACTGATGATGATGACGATTTGGATGACCGACTGGAGGATGACGACTATGACCGTATTGAAGAGAATCTTGGTTTGAACGTCGAACGCAGAAAGCGTTTCAAGCGTCTGCGTCGTATACAGGACGAAGAAAGTGATGGAAAGGAACAGCATGTCGATGAAGGTTTAGGACGTGAGGCTGTGGCGAACGTACAAATTCCCCACAGGAAAAAGTCCAGACCAACTTGAGGTAACGCACTTACCTGGACAACATCACGTCCACAGACGCGATCCCAAGCCCAGCGGGGGCCGCCAGTAACCCAACGTTGAGTCGACACCAGAAGGCAAGGAACTTAACGTCCCCAAAGCCTCTAATACCGAGCTAAACGCTCCATACCTAAAACCTACGACCTGAAACAAGGAGAAACATCCATGCATCCTTCGACGTGTGCAATCGCAAGCTAAGTGAATGCCAGCACCACAAGTCGGCAACCCTGAACATCTGCACGAGATGCAGGGAATTACAATTAAAACAATTAACCGACCAACGGACGTGGTGCGGTTGATCTAAACATTAGATCACCCAAATATTCACCGCAAACAAAGGAGCGCATTCCTTAGCCGCGTTAACACCCAGATGGCGCGAAAAACCAAGCACCACGTAACTCCAAACAATACTTTGTTTGGAGTTTCACGAAGGCCACTGTCCGCCAAGCAGAAATGCATCAGCGGAATGTTTGTTTTTCACACCATGTGAAAAACTCTCTTGGATTTCAAATCCAATAGATACCAGCGGACTAGACGTCCAGGCGATCGTCAACACCAGATGGTCGACCTAACTAAGCAGCGTGGGAATAGAATCCACCGTCAACAACGACGGTGAAGCTTCCATATGTATGCGTGAGAATTTTCTCCTTACAGGAAATTGTGTCTGCACCACTGCAGATACAAAACACACAGATACTGAAAAAAACGGTATCCGATAGGTTGAAAGAGGGGGAGTTTTTATATCGAGCATCGGTACGAAAAGGTGGTGACAGAGAAACCCTACGAGGAGGGCGGTCCGCGCTGCGCAATACTTCGCTAGAGAAGCAGGACGCAAAGTCTGATTTTGGTCGTCGAGGAGACAAGGAGTTGGGATTGGAGGTCGAACCGGTATCGTAAAAAAGGACGGCAGTGAAAACAAGATAGTCGAACGGAGAGGATCCTCTGAGAAGAGTTATAGGAAAGTTAATCGAGAAAGTCGCGTCGTACGGGTGTTAAAACATTAACTCAATAACTTGTGTTTCTTTCGTGTTTCTTAACTGCAATTGCAACAAGCATAAACTATTGGTATTTACGTGTTAACTCCGTAACGAATGTTCTCTCGTGAATTTCAGAAGTAACGATCGCAAAAAAAATCGACACGGACTAATAAGATCCTGTGGAGTTAGAAAACTTAAAACAAAGTATAAATTGTGTACTAGACGTTTGAGTGTATTAAAAACAAAACAAGAACAATAAAAGTTAAAATAAAAGAAAACGATTTTTCCGTGTTTCATTGTGCTGTTTCCGCTCAGTGTGTTCTTCCTTGTGTGCGTTCAGTGTTCGGCGGAACACTTACGACCGAATTTGACATAACCCGCCAAAAGGCTATAGCCGAACAGCTATTCGACGATGTGGAACGCCGCTCTGAACGTAGTCACAGGGAAACCGAGGCTGCAGAACATTTCGATGATGATGAGGAATCGAAATCTGACGCTGATGATTTTTTTGTAGACGACGAATGAAGGTCAATTACTGAGAAGAAGAAGAAAAGAAGACTTCTATTCACTGATGCGTCATTGCAAGAAGGTCAGGACATTTTCGGTGTAGATTTCGACTATGAAGATTTCACTAAGTATGACGAGGACGAATATGAATCCGAATCGGAAGGTGATGACTACGAAGAGGAAGTCGGTATTGGGGAACGTGAAAAACGACCCAAGAAATCAACCAAAAAGAAATCTACCCGAAAGACTATTTTTGAAATATACGAACCTAGTGAATTGAAAAGAGGTCACTTTACGGAATTGGACAATGAAATCCGTAATACGGATATTCCTGAGCGAATGCAATTGCGGTTACGCCTGTTCCAGAGGGATTCAATGAACTACAAGATGAAGCTGAATGAATTTACAAACAGGTGTTTTGTAAATCAACTGTTTCCGAACAAGAGAAATCAATTGATACTGGAGGTCGAGACCGCTATCGTAAGCCACCACATACGGTGCGAAAGCTTAAGCAAGCTCTAGATTTTATGCGTAATCAACAGCTAGAGGTGCCGTTCATTGCGTTCTATAGAAAAGAGTACGTGAAACCAGAATTAACGTGCGACGATTTATGGAAAATCTATTACTACAACGCACGCTGGGGTTTACTGTCAGCTCGAAAGAACAAACTTCTCCAGTTATTTGAAAAGATGTGGAACTTCCAGTTGGATACGCTTATGAAATCGGCAGATGCTCCAATACCAGATGATATGCGAGTAATTAAAGATGAAGATCTAGATCTCTTACGTGATGTGCAAACTCCAGAAGAGCTTAAGGATGTGCACATGCATTTTCTCTTATACTATTCGCATGAGACCCCTAAAATGCAAGAGGAATTCCGTCGTTGGGAAAAGGAAAAATTGCGGCAGGTTAGAGCTGACGCGAGAAGGAGATGTGGCGGTTCCGCCAAACCCCACGGTTTACTTTCCTATAAAAAACCCATAACTTTCACCCAATCTCATAATTTCGCTAATGCAATCGCATTAGCACCTTAAATGCTTCACGAATCAAATTGGCAGCGATGCAATAAACACCAATTCACGGTAATTTAGCTAAAACCCATTAGCACATTTCCACATTGCACTGACGCCTATTTATTTAGCAGCAATGCACATCTCAGACAAAGACCCAAACGTTCCCTTTGTCTTTTCATATTTTGGGATCTGCTTCTCATCAGCAGAAGTATAAGCAAACACAAACCCAAGTAGCATCCAATGAGTTTCGGCTTGTTTGCTTAGCCGAATTCACTTCTCACGGATGCACATTTTCTCTTTCTTTGTTTAGATCCGTGTCCCATGAAAGAACCCATGCACAAACATACATGTGTACTACCAACGATCTTCACCCGAAACGATTGAATATCGTTGAGCCGTTTTCCATCGACCGACCGCCATGGTCGTTGCCGCTCCCGCTGCACGTAGCGGTGCGGACACGCGTGTTGTACCACGAGTCGTGGCTAGTGTTGAGTCGAATACGATCGTATTAATTATAATCGATTAGTGTAGTTCAAGTCCGTTGCCTGTAATTGAGTGTAATTAAAATCGGTCTTCTGTAACCCAATAAAATAATCATTTAATAAACAATCAACAGTGTGCTTTAATTTCTACGAATGGACAGTGTTTTTCTTTACTCCTGGTTGTGGACAAACGTGGCGGCGTTTCGTTCTTTTGTTCGGCGGAACAGTTAATCCTTGTGTTAGTGATGAGGTGGGTTGGTAGTAGAACTCTCCCCCATGCAGGCGTCGCGACTACCTACCCCACAGAGAGCATTAGAAAATTTGGAAGAAGGGCAAAAACTTCCACCACCGAACGCCAAGATGAAAGTGGTACATCGTGACCGACATAGGATTCAGCGAAAATCGAACTTCAAGATGAAAGCGGTACATCGTGACCGACTGGCAACTTTTGTTAACCCAGAGGACCAGTGAACTTAGTTTGGGACGAATTAATCTAGGTGGAGGGTAGTGTGATGCATATGCCAATCAACTGGGCATCTGGCAGGTCTCCAAAACAAAGTACTGGAAAACTGGAGACTATGAGCAGTAAAAACGATAAGTCGCCAGTGAGAGAAGTGTCACCGGGAATGAGAAACGAAAAGTCAGTGGAGAAATGAAGTAACGGTTTTGTCATTAAGAGACGAATAAAGTTTTAAACAGAAAATCGATTTCACGGCTCTTATTTTATGAAAATAATTAATCCAGCGAACCCTAATTGATTGATTGGAGGTGTAGCGGTTCTATGAACCATACAACTCCTTACAGGTGAGTTATCCTCTCCGCCAAGGAACTCTACTCACCTTTCGCAGCACACGTGCCCACAGACACGTGGCCCAATAGTTATTACCATACCTGTAATAAAGGCTATATGAAATTGCAACAACGTTGAACCCGATAGCAAAAACCAAGGAACTTAACGTTCAAAAGCTTCCAATATCGAGTTCAACGCATCCATACATGGTATTCTACCCCAATTCAAAAATGCAGCTAAAGCATCGCATCTAAGCAATGCGTCAAATGCAGCAAGCATCGCATACAGGCCATCAATCTCCCATCCTAAACAACAACGCGATGTTTCCAAAGAAATACCATTGTCGGTAAATATACCGAACAACGGATGCATACGCTGGTAGCTAAATGCAATTAGCACCTAAACCCTTGGTATGAGCTAATGCTAAGGCACACTTGGGCAAACAAACAATTCGTTGCGCCGCTGATTAGCAGGCGAATAATCATAAACGCATAACACTATCCCTGATAGATGTTTATGATGGAAAAGGCAAACAAAGCCTTACATCCCATAATCCGTGTACGCATCCGAATTGCATGGGACCCTTTTCCTCATGCCAGATGTGTTGGATAAACAGTGAGTGATCGGAGAATAAGCGGCGGCATCCGATCAACGGACAAAGGAGGACAGGATTTCGATCACCACAATGGTGATGATGATGATTATTATGATAATGAAAAAACCTCCCTTTACAGATACGATGAAAAATTTCGCATCACGGATACGATAGGAAATTCTGTTCCACAGATACGTTGGGGGAATTTCCCTTACGGATGCGAACGGGATATTTTAGTTGTTGAGATTAGACAGTCTACTGCGAGCATCCGTCTAGAGGAGATAGGCGACATTGAGAATCGAATTGGAGAAGCTAAATTTCACGAACGGAGGTGTTAAGAACGAATTTCCGGGAGGTTTAAGTATTGATAGTGCCGTCGCGAATTTGTTTGATGTTTTACGAAGTGATCCTCAACAGGACATACGAAGTTTGGATTATCGGAATTGCGCTGTGTCGTTCGAACATTTAAATTAAGTGCCGTTCGAAAAATTAAGTCGATTTGTGGTGTCGTGGGCGTTGTGGTTTTCGTTTAGTATACTACCAGAACCACTCTTATAAACAAAAATATAAATTGTGTACTAGGCGCTTAAGTGTAAGGAAACAAAAGAATTAATAAAGAACAAAGACAGCTAGAACAATTGCCCAGTGTTTTAATTGTCGCTGTCTTCGCTCAATGTGTCGTTTTGGTTTTTATAGACAGTGTTCGGCGGAACACTTGAACAACATATAAATCCGCCAAAAAGGCGGAACCCCCCATTTTTATTTAGCTTAATGCAAGCTTAAATTAACTTAACATAAAATCTTACAGACTATCTTAAAATCTAGAATAGTGGTTAAGACATTATTCAATTATTCAATCGAAAAAAAAGGAGAAGAAACCCAGGAAGTTGAAGATTACTAGGCGATAGGGGAGGTAGGAGGCCAGGGAAGAGCGAGTGTATGTGGGGGTGGTAAACGCGACAGTGGAGGACTGATACAGGGGTGGGGATTAGTGAGCGGGGATTGTGGCTGCGGTTGGAAAGGTGTAGGGGACAACCAGTTTGAGGGGGGGAGAGGAGAGGATTGCAGGGTAGAGGGGTTATTGGAGGGAGGGGCGAATTTAGGACGGGTTTCTTCTGAGACGTGGTTTAAGACCGGGAGTGGAGATGTTGAAATCGAAGGAGGTGGGGAAAGAGTTGGCCTGTCGTAGCATACGGGAGATGGGTTCATTAGCGCCGTAAGAAGTGTGATGAGCGGGCACGTAAAACAGTCGAGGGTTACGTACGTTACGGGGGTTTGTATGAAATGTTAAAGTGGAGAGCAAGCTTGGGCAGTTGATTGAGCCAGACAGAAGGCGATGGAAGAAGATGATGTCGGCATGGATTCTGCGCTCTTCAAGTGTGTTGAGATTGATTAGAGGGAGCCGGCTTGTGTATGGTGGTCGAGTCAGCGGATTTTCTCAGTTTAGTCCATGGAGGCCAAAGCGCAAGAAACGACGTTGGACTCCCTTGATCCTGCGAATGTGAGACAATTGATACGGGGACCAGACCTGACTAGCGTATTCGAGTAGTGGCCGGACAAAGGTTGTGTAGAGTGATCGGGTCACATAGGGGTTAAGGAATTCCTTCGACCAGCGTTTGACGAACCCAAGGGCGGCGTTGGCCTTGAGGATTATGTAATCAATGTGTGCGGTAAATTTGAGCTCCTTGTCGCATAAGACGCCCAGATCGCGAATCAATTCAACCGATGTTACCGGTTAGTTCAGTAAGAGATAGGAGCGTGGATGAGTGGGGGAACGCTTCCGAGAGAAGATGATTGTGTGACATTTGGCGATATTCATTTCTAGACAATTAGTTTGGCACCAAGTCAAGAAGCTGTCAAGATCCGATTGGAGAAGTGAGGAGTCCAGGGGAAAGCGGATTGTCTTAAAAATTTGGAATCATCCGCGTAAAGCGAGATGAAGGAGTGATTAATGCAAGAGCCTATGTCGTTTATGGTTAGGATAAATAGGAAAGGGCCAAGATGACTGCCCTGGGGGACACCTGAGGTTGGGAAAAAAAGATTGGAGAGGGTGGATCTCAATTGCACGCGGCAGGTTCGATAACTGAGATAGGATGAGACCCACTTAATCAGCAGGCGTTCGAAACCGAGGGAAGATAGCTTGAAGAGAATGAGGTTATGGGAGATTTTGTCGAAGGCCTTGCTAAAGTCGGTAGCGTCTACAATATTGTTTTTCCTGTTCATAAGTATTTGTTTATTTTTCTCTCGTCCACTGGCAAATACTCGTCATCGTAAGAAAGTGAAGCTCGATCAAAGCGAAACTTACGAGGGAAGGCAGAAAAGTCTCCGACCTAACAAAGATACAAAAATTGTTTTCTTAAAATTAATTTTTATTTCTCTGCATAGTGTCGTTGTAACTCCATACACTTCTCCCCGCGTTGCTTCCATATCTCTAACCCATCCAAATAGTACTAATTTCCTTCGACATTTCGTTACTGGTCCTCAGTACCGTTCCCAGATATTTAAATTCTTTCACTTTTTCAAATACCTTACCCCTAACGTTTATGTGTGTTCCCTGTGGTCCACCTGCTCTCGCCGTAATCATGTATTTTGTTTTGTCTTCATTTATTTCGTAATATAGATATTTATAAAATTCTCGAAGATCCTACCCACGACAACATCGAAAATATAGATAAGTTTATAAAAATCCTAAAAATCAAACTATAATTTAAAAGTACAGAACCAATAGTCTCAGCTGTTAGGTTCATTATGTTAATTTTCTGATATGTAATTTGGAATTACTTGTTAATAATAAATAAATACATAAATAAATATTTTTGATCTGCAATACTATATATTCCATTGTGTACACATATCTTCACACATTTTTTTATTTTTCAGTACCTGGCTGACTTTCAAACAGACAACATGTCTCACTGTTTTGCTCGTGCTATTTGTCCTAATTACATCAACCATTATATTCACAATAATTATCACAAGCCATTATCTTGTTATCTTGTTTTCTTTGCCTTGCTACCGCAAACTCATAAGTTGATCAAGTGTGAAATCCGTTAAATTATGGCCCCTGGGCCACGTGTGTTAAGCAAAATTAAACGTAAACGGTTGCGTTACGACCCCGGTATTGGAGGTCCAACTCCTTCCGATAAACTTACAAAAGTGAATAATAAAGTACTAGGGAAATCCAATATGTATTCAAACACTAACTTTTTCCACCCACTTCAAAGTCTAGTGGAGGACTCACCTGAAATGGATTCGACCAACGTCGATCAGTGTGAAGAAGTTATTAAAGAAACCGTTCCGCCAATTGTGGTTTTAAAATCAACCAGTGCTAAAGTGCGAAACATATTGAATAACATTAAAATAGACAACTACTTAATTAAAAACATATCACTTGGACAAAAAACATGTTCCCCAACAATGAACATATACAACAAAATTAGAACCGAACTCTTGCGGTTAAAATGTGAGTTTTTTACCCACTCGCGAAAGGAAAATCGCCCGCTAAAGGTAGTGTTATCCGGTTTAGATCTAATTAGCAATGACATAATAGAAACTCGGGATTAAGTGCCTAAATGTTAAAACCATCACATTAAATTCGTCAACAAAAGCCCTGTACAAACACTACTTGTACATCGGCTACATTCAACGCGGTACTATTAAATTAGATGAACCCAAACGTAACTAGTCTACTTCATTTAAAACGATCGTTCGATGGGACTTCAAAAAACATCATCCAGGTGAGGTCACACAATGTCATAATTGCCTGTTTTACGGCCACGGCTCGATGCATTGTCACATTAATAGCTTCTGTGCAATCTGTTCTGGAAGCCACAAAACATCCGACTGCAAAACGAATGAGGTCATCAAGTGTGCAAATTGCAGTGGACCTCATAAATCCACCGATACTGAATGCATTAGCCGAAGGCAGTACCTAGACATTCGTCGCAAATTATATCCACGTGGACGTGGTACAGGAAATAAAACGTTCCTTCAGCCTCCGAGTGATACACAGCAGCCACTGCCAGACCAATTCTCCCTTGATAACTTTCCTCCACTACCACGATCTGTGCGTCAACCTTCACTTCCTTTATCTACCTGGGCTTCTGGCCTCCATCAAACCCAGCAACCTTCCAACAGTGATACGACACACACGAAGAAAAATCCAACTGAAACTCTAAATAATGATAACTTGTTCTCTTTTATCGAGATTAACTCTCTTCTTAATGAAGTTGTAACCAAGCTTAATGCTTGTCAAACTAAAGCTGACCAATTTAACGTCATTACGTCATTAGCTATTAAGTATTTATATTCTGAAAAATCATGTTAAGAAACTCTCTTAGCACTATAACTTGGAATGCGAGAAGCATCAAAAACAAACAGCATGAATTTTTTAATTTCTTGATAAATTATAATGTTGATATTGCACTTGTTTCAGTAACCTGGCTGAAACAAGACATTTCTTTCTCTCATCCAAATTACATATGTTATCGCCTAGACAGGGTACGTGCTAGTGGTGGTGGTGTCGCCATTCTTGTGAAGAAATGTATAGAACATACCTTGCGTCCTTCATTGCACCTTAAATTAATTGAAGAAATCAGTATTGATGTAACATTAGGTGATAACTCCAAGGTGAGTATTATTTCGGTCTATTTCCCTGGAGGAAATGAAAACATTGAGAAATCTACTTACTTTAAGCGGGATCTGCAAAAATTGTATAGACTCAACGCTCGAAACAAGGTAATTATTGGTGGTGATCTAAATTGTAGACATCAGTCGTGGAATTGTCTTAGGCCAAACTGCTAAGGTAAAATTTTACTAGATGTTACTGAATCCAGCCCAAGTTTTTCCATACTTTATCCACTTCTCCCCACCTATATCCTAGCGACTGCTAACAAGAACCCCTCAACTCTCGATCTATATATCACTAATATTCCAAATTACTGCTCAGTACCGTTCACTCTAAATGCGTTAAATTCAGACCACCTTCCGATCAGCTTCACAGTGAATCATACCAGTAAATCGTTCCAGTTTATACTACAACTATTCCGCCGCCAACTGGAATTGTTATAAATCATATATAACCACGAACTTGGTTCTAGGGGATTCCAGCCTAAATTCTATAACCTGCAGCGAGCACATTGATATCCTATGTAACAATTTTGTTTCTGTTATCAATAGAGCGACCAATTTCGTGATACCTAAATGTTCCACTGCTCCAGTTGATAAGGCACCACTTCCTAAAAATATCTTACATCTGATTAGGCTACGAAACTCTGAAAGAAGAAAATGGCTTAGTTATAGAATCGATTGCTTTCTAGTTAATGTAAAAGTCTTAAATAATATCATTAAAAAAGAAATCTCAACATATAGGAACAAGGGTTAGAATAAACCCCTTTCCTCTCTTGACAAAGCAAGCAACCGTTCTGGAAAATACCAAAAATTATGAAAAAGAGAGGGTCAAGTATTCCTCCGTTTAAAGTTCACGACAAGTTGTTCATTTCTTCAGTGGAGAAATCGAATCTACTTGCTAACACGTTTAGTAAGAACCACTCCATATCTATGCATCTAAGCGCCGCGTATACTGAGGCTGAAGTTGCTAACACTATCCATGTACTTTCTCAATCACCAGCTGAAAGTACTTACGCAACTAATATTAGCAAAGTTAGAGGTCTTGATAATATTGTAGCGAGCTTAGGGTTCGCTGGATTAATTATTTTAATAAATAAGAGCCGTTAAATCGATTCTCTTTGCAAACACCTTATTAGTCTGTTAATAACAACCGTTCCTTGATATTTGGCTTCTTTACGTATCGCTTCCGTACTTATCGCTTCCTTACTGCTTATTTCTTACTTCTTACTTCTTCCATGCTCCGTGTGCGACGTATTTATACCGTTTCCTCATTCTGATTCGGCGTTACGTTTCCGTCCGTTCCATAGCCTTGAATGTTCTACTGTTCATAGTCTCCAGTTTTCCAGTACTTTCTATAATATTCTAGTACTTTGTTTCGGACTTTCTCGAATATTCTAGTACTGATTGTCATATATTAACAACAAATTAATTAAAGCACTTCCACCTGCTGCAAGTAACTATTTAACGTTCATTTTCAAGGTTTGTCTTAGGAACCGTTATTTGCTGGACTGTTGGAAAACAGCAAAAGTAATACCTATCCCGAAGCCCGGCAAACCGAAGAACAGGCCCGAAAGCTACTGACCCATTAGTCTACTTAGCTATCTGAGTAAGCTCCTAGAAAAAATCATTTAGGAAAAGATTGATCGTTTCGTGGAAGCCAATAACATCCTACCAAACTTTCAGTTCGGTTTCCGTAGTGGTCACAGCACAATCCATCAAGTCTTGCGTATTAAAAACCACATAGCTGGTAAATTCATCGACAAGGAGTCAACGGGACTGGTTCTCCTAGACATCGAAAAAGCCTTTGATACGGTATGGCACGATGCCCTGATTTATAAGCTACGAAAACTTAAGCTGCCAATACCATTATCAAAATTATCCAGAGCTTTCTTCGTTCGAGAAAATTTGTTGTGAGTATAGGAACCGACAAATCCTCTACTCACCAATTCCACTATGGTATACCCCAAGATTCGGTCCTTGGTCCCATATTATTCACATTGTTTGTCGCAGATTTACCATGTCTAGGTGAAAACATTCAGGTAACTATGTTTGCCGATGATACGGCTATTTTCTCTTCTAACATCTACAACTCTTTGCAAGTAGCTCTTGACAAACTAGTATATTACAGGAAATGGAAAATAATAATAAATAGTAATAAAACACAAGCTGTCTGGTTTTCGAGATGTAGGAAACACTGCTACCTACCAAATGGCACTAAACTCAGTATGTGTGCAGTTGATATTGATTGATCCGAAGACTGTAGATATCTAGGTATTATTCTAGATAAAAATCTTATCTTTCAAAAACCCATCACTACCACAATTGACAAAATAAACAAAGTCGTAAGAGTTATGTATCCATTAGTGTGTAGAAAGTCAAAGCTTAGCATCGAAAATAAAATTATAATATTTATAACCATTTTTCAAGCTATACTCCAGTACGGGGCCCCTGTATGGTGTAATTGTGCTCGCACACACAAAATAAAATTGCAAAGGTGTCAAAATAAAATATTGAAAATGTTGCTGAATTTGCCATGGCATTATTCGACACATGAACTACATGAAAACGCTAACGTTAAACCGGTAGAGTTCCTTATTGACAAAATCAATCGAAATTTCTTCGTCAATTGTTCTTTTTCTAACAATGTTCTCGTTTCCTGTCTTGCGTTATCCTAAATCACTACATATGTACCCTCTCTATGAAAATTATATCGAGGTCATTATTGCATATGTTACGTCCAAAACCACCCACCCATAAATATATACCTCTTTGGAGCCAGTATCCACCAATGAATTGCGGTACACGCAAAATCATCAAAAATTTTGATTCTAATTCTAATGGGGTTACCTTTTCTTAATCCGTTCTGTCAATCCTCAAAGTCCCAATCTCTCCTCAGCATGGACTGCAATATGCGTTCAAAAATCGAATTCACATGTGTCTTGCAGCTCACACGATGACGCCCCGTTTGCTGTGGTTCAATGTGATTGCAATGAAAACTCCAGCTTTCTTTTGTTGTTTTCGCGTTTATTGGTTACAATTTAATTCATTTAACAATTCTATCCTTTCTTCCCATTTTGAATTAATTAGTTACTTTAACAATCTTTACTTTTTACAATGCGGGACAACTCTTCGTTTTTTTCTACTCTTTGTTCCTTCTCGGCCGTTATCACTCGACCCAAAAACTGCATCACAAAAACACCGTCGATAACGGAATTCAAAAACGCATTCCACAAAAACAAAATCAAAAACAAACGGAATCGAAAATTCCTCCTGGTGCTTCTTTCTCTCTCTCCATCGACATCCACTCAGAAGACCGAATTCGAACTCGCCCACGATCCACTTCGAATCTGGGCGTGTTCGAACACTCACATGCGGATCATTTCATATATATGAAACTAACTTGCCCGTCACACGGTGCTGGTGGTTTTTTCTTGTTTGGTGACTATGGAAGATGTTCCTACCGGTGACGTCGCGGGGTAGTTATTTTTGATGTTTCTTTGTTTCTTTTTCATGAGGAGGAAAAAGTATTTAGTGTAAACGTGGTCTCAGAGCGTGCAGTGCTCGCGTTTAGGCGTCCGTTTCATACGTTTTTCAACGGTAAATTTTTCTAACATAATGTTTAAAAACGTTAAAGGTTCGCGTAAGTCAGGGGTGCGTCCAGGGAGTCGAAATAAAAAACGAAAAGGATTTATGGGAACTGTAAATGAACTGGAAACGGAGTATGCGACTACATCGGCACAAAAATTGGCTACATCGCCCGACTTCGCTCGAACGGTCACAGTGACGGCAGCATACGTGATGTTACATTTTTTTCAGTTTTTTCCGAACTTTCAAACATTATAAAGTGTAAAAACTGTGACGGTTCGATAAACTTTTCAAAAAAATCTGAGAAAGGCCTAGGATTCAAACTGATCGTCGAATGCAACTGTGGTGAGGGGATCATCGAGTCCTGTCCACGAATCGCCAACAAAGCTTACGAAATTAATCGTAGAATAGTATTCGTAATGCGCATCTTGGGTGTCGGGTTAAATGGATTACATTGTTTCACTTCACTGATGGATATTGGCGAATTTACGAAACACATGTAACATACTACGCTGTTCTCGATAATGCACACACCGCTTGTATCGGCGTTTTTTCTTCCGTGATAAAAAAGGCTAGCAAAGAAGAAAAAGAAAAAACTGATGAAAGTGAAGATAAAAAATGGACTGGGCCATACTGCTAATTATGGCGTTATGACATTGATCGGCAACAAAACAAACAAAGTTCTCGATCTTACTGTGAAATCGCGTTATTGCCAAAGCTGCAACCTTATGAAAACAAAGAAAGGCACCCCTGAATATGATACTTGGTGGGATGAGCACGAACCAGTTTGCACATTGGATCACAGTGGAAGTTCGGGTAAAATGGAGACTGACGGAATGTTAGAGATGTTCGAGCGCGCTTTTGATCTGCACGGCCGCATTTACGAAAGGTACGTTGGAAACAGGGATGTAAAAATAATGAATGCGTTGCAGAAATCATTTCCAAATGTTGTAAAGGCCGAGTGTATCAATCACGTGGGAAAGCGAATCGGTTCGCAATTACCCGGTGTCATAAAAAAAGCAAAAACAAAAAGACCAATTAGGAGGAGCTGGTCAATTGAAGTTGCGGCTCTTACCGCAGCTTGTATGTTTAATGAGGGGTATTGCCATTAATGCTAGTCATGGGCATCAAAATTGGGTACGCTGCGAGAGCGTTTGCGAACGAGAGGGATAGAGATCGGCTGCAAGATGCTGACCGCAGCCTAGCATACAACTCGGACGAGGCACGAACAGCGAGGAAAAATGCGAAAATGCAACTGGAGGACCAATTCGAAGTCGTGGAAGGAATTGTTTATGGTCCAGGAATAGATGTCTAGCTGTTAGTATAAAAAATCCCGATGATTTCATGAAAAAAATCACTTTAATCTTTTGTCTAATTTATCTCCAAAATTTGAATGCGTTTTTCTCGAAGCGACTTTTTTGAGTGCGGTGTAAGCGATAATATGAAAACAGTGCATGCGATTCTTATGAAAGTTCGCACACATATTTGCAACTTTTTGCATTTTTTGTTATTTTTTCACCAGGGACGAAAATAACCCTTTCACGAGCAGAACGGATGGCTAACTTTGAACACCTGGGGGGGGGGCTCCGGTTCCGGAGTGACTCGACAAAACTTGCAAACGTAGTCGAAAGATGAATAAAATGTTTAAAAAAAATTATTGTTATATCTTTAATACTTTCTCTTAAAAAAATCATGAAAATAACCTATTTTTTGACCCGACAAACCGGAATGTCCCCTTAAACCCTAATCAAGGAAATATTTCCTATACGGAACAAAGGACGGCGATCGTAAAAACACTCGCTGAACAACAATACCTATAAGATACAAAATATCTTTGGCTCCGATGTTCACTAAAAAAGAAATTGCCAAGTCTGGGCACTGTGAGAAATCCCAGGTAATACTTAAGGGACTCCAGACGGTTGCCGATCCAAGGTACAATACCTTGGGATCAGACAAAGGATGCGCGGGGTCACAAAAGAGATCCTAATACAAAGGATCTCGAGTGCGATCATCGCAACACGTTGCCTTGTGTTAGCGAACAAGAAAAAAAGGTTTTCCTGCGATCAAACGCTCGGAAAAGGAGGAGTTGGTTTGTAATAGTTGACCGAGGCGGTCATTCGAAATAGTGGTGAGTGAAAAAATAAAAGTGTTCGTGCTTTCGTCTTGTTTTAATTCTCCGAATAACAAAACCATTAGTGTAATTAGAACTACAAAAATTTACATTAAAAATGTAAAACTAGATACCTTCGGTCATAAACCCAATAAGAAACACTCTAGTATAGTTAGAAATGCAAACAATAAATAGTGTAAAATTTTCAAATAGGATAAGTCAAATGAGAAAATAAAAACCAAAGACCAAATAAGTTGTGCAGTTTTAATTGGTATCGCTCTGCTAACTCGATTAAGGGTCATCCGTGTCTTAGGAACAAAAAAGTGAAGTAGAGTTTAGTCCTAGCGGGATCTCACCACAAATCCAGGATAAAGGCAACGAAGGGAAATAGATCGCCACCACAACAGTCACAACCAGATCAACAGAAGTACAACAGGTAACTCTATCTCCACAGCCATGTGAGTACCATAAGGTTATACACCTACATATATAACACAATTAAACAGTGTTACATGTAAAATTGTTGAAAGTAAAACATTATATTAAAATAATAATAAAAAGAATACAACACATAAAATAACCGAAAATCTGTGCAATATTAGTCTTAAGATTCAAATAAGGGTTTTTTCTTGTAGTTTTCCCTTAATTTATTATTTATTATTCATTAAAATTGCACTATTTTCATTATATAGATTTAAGATTATAGTTGTAAAGGAATTGCTGTCCTAAATCTCTTAAATACTAATTGTAAAATATAAATGTACCATATTATCTATCTAACAAAAATTGAATTGAATTGAATGTTAATTTATTGATATGTAATTTTGAATTAGTTGTTAATAATAAATAAATAAATAAATATTGTTGATCTGCAATACTATATATTCCATTGTGTACACATATCTTCACACATTTTCTTATTTTCATTATACCATAAATCTTGCGTTGGAAATAGTGCTTGACCGCATGTTCAACTGCAGCATGATTTAGAGTGCATAACATGTGTAAACGCAGTATTTGTTTCTAGTTTAAGATCCAGGCAGTGGAAGTGTGGACCAATACACCTTGTAATAGATTTCACTGTTTTGCTATTGTTTTGTTTGCAGAATAAAATAAATTTGTCTGGTAATAAACATCTGTATTAAAAGGTTAAAAATGTTTTCTAACACTATGTTCCACTAGAAATAATCAATTCATAGATTCAGTTATTAGATATAATTGCTATGGTAGCAGCCCTTATTGCAACTCACTGTAGAGTAGAAAATCCTTCAGATCAAATCAAACGAATAAATACATAACATCAATTACTTTATTGTTACATTATTACCTGCAAACACACTTAACTCCTGAAATTGCTACAATTTAGATTATTACTTTGTACGAACATTATAATTTTTATTTCTTTTAACAAAACGTATTTCGTAAGGTTTTGGTGAATATGATATTCCGGGGACAAGATTCGTATCTATTGATTTACCCGGAGGTACGACCAAATGAAAAGTCTGAATTATTTTAGTGAATATCGAAAATATACAAGCCCTTGCCAATGCTTCACCTGGACATCGGCGTTTTCCTTGTCCAAATACAATCAAGTATTCATCTATGATTACATCGCGTTTAGTTTCTAAAAACCTTTCCGGTCGGAAAACGGTTGGATCTTTCCAATGATTTACATCCATTAGTATACTTTTTATAGATAGAAGAGCTGTCGTATTTTTAGGTATCTTGTATCCCTCAATTTTAGTGTCCTTTAGTGCTCTTCGTGGCCCCACAACTGGTAGAACAGAAAAGTATCGTTGGATCTCAGCTATGTATGCATTCAAATATGGCAACTTTTGTTTATGTTGCGAATACGGGAACTCTCCTTCTTCGAGATTTTCTTCAATTTCTGTGTATAACTTTTCTTGGATATCGGGCTTAAGGGCAGCTATCATAAGGGCTAGATTTATGGTAGTACCCGTTGTCTCAGACCCTGCAATAAAAAAGTCCAATATTGTCGCCATCAATTGTTCATCATTGAACGTACTGGCCGCATTATCTCCATTGACGGACATCTCTTTTAGGTATGCGTAAATGAAGTCTGTTTTATCACAATTTTCGTTATAATTCATTTTATGCTCATCAATAATATCTTGGAGAAAACTAAACAGCTCCTTATTCAGTTCGACAATCAGATTGTAACCAATCTTTTCTGGTGCAATGAACCTTAACCAAGGTGCCGATGCAAGTAAACCACCGCTAATATCAAAGGCTAATGTACGTTTTCTGAGTAAGGAAAACAGCTTCTGAAATTTATCATCAGCTCTGTCTAATTTTTTACCAGACACTAATGTCCACAGGACATATATAATATTTGATGATAAAAATGATCCTGGATAAATTGGTTTTTCATTTTGACTATGAACGTATTCCATTATATAATCACTTGCATCCTTTATAAGCATTTCCATTGGTGATCGTCCGAATCCAACGTTTCTCAATTCCTTCATTGCAAAATTTCTATGCTGCTGCCATAGTTTGCCATCGGTGCATGTTAGACCTAAACGTTTTCCCAGCGTCCGTAGTTTTATAAAGAAATTAACTGGCCTACCTTCAAACGCCTCACTTAAAAGAATTTCATGTACTAAAGGATATGTAAAAGCAACAACAGTATATTCCGTGCCCATTTTTAAGCCAATTATATCACTATTATATTGTTTTGACCATTTTTCAAAAGCACCAAGAATAGATCCAGCTGCTTTAGCTTCACGTTCAACTTGAAATGAATTACCTATCCAAGGATAAAAACAGGGACCTAAAACGGAATATGTTTATCAATTATACTCGGTTTTCGCTTTTTTTGTTTACTATTCTACCAAGCAATTTTAGATACACAATTGTTTAAACAACAAACAATTCAAAAGCACAAAAGCATATAGAATTAAAAATATATTTGGCATTACAACTGTAGGATAAATATACTCTATTTTACTTTAAGAAACACAGCAATGAACGCATGCATCATGGAGCACATTTGAACTCGTTATATACACTAAATAACAAGTTGTCAATTTATAAAAACAAAGCAATAATATTACTGGTCGCAGAACGTCTAACATTGCGTAAAGTGATTTTCGTAATTTTACAGGATTAAATAACAAATTGAACTGCAACAATAGCACATGATCGTTAGTTGAACTCACATATGAAAAGCTTAGGGCAACCACTCTACTAAATACACCACTAAGATGAAGTATAATTTTTTTTAGAATAACAACAAATGTAAATTCATTTAAAATGTTCAGCAAACAAGGAAGGACAAGCAATTAATAGGTTTGCACCTAGAAACTCAGCTTTTATCAAATTCAACATTATTTGAAAAGATACATGTAGAAAGATGAAGTGATACTGCTTGGTGAGAAATTCCCAATTGTTCTGAAAGCTCTTCTTGAGTTTCGCATGGATTTCCATCTGGTGCAATTTTATTTGCACACAATTGTTATATTTAATATAATATGAAATATGTTGCAAGTACTTTTGCACACAAAACATTTAAATAATATATTGATATACTGGACCGTACTCGTACTCACTTCTTTGGAATAGTTATGGAGATGTTGCTTATGAATTATGATCAACTGCTATTGCCCACTGTTGGTTCCTGGTTAGATCAAAATTACTCCGGGGTTATTGCGTCCCGTTCTATTATTTCTCAGTTCACCTGTTAGTCAATTCACACTATCCTTTTGACGATGTTACTTGTAATCTTTCACTCGTTCGAAACTCTATTTTGTTTGTGCTCACACAATGAAAATAGTTCTTTTTTTTCTTTTCGTTTAACTCCTTTTATTTTCTTGCCGTTATTTTACACAAATAATTTTACTCCGATAGACTACGTAACACAAATCATCATCATCATCATCATCACCATCATCATCATCATCATCACCATCATCATCATCATCATCATCATCATCATCATCATCATCATCATCATCATCATCATCATCATCATCATCATCATCATCATCACCATCATCATCATCATCATCATCATCATCATCATCATCATCATCATCATCATCATCATCATCATCATCATCAGCATCATCATCATCATCATCATCATCATCCCCATCATCATCATCATCATCATCATCATCATCATCATCATCATCATCATCATCATCATCATCATCATCATCATCATCATCATCATCATCATCATCATCATCATCATCATCATCATCATCATCATCATCATCATCATCATCATCATCATCATCATCATCATCATCATCATCATCATCATCATCATCATCATCATCATCATCATCATCATCATCATCATCATCATCATCATCATCATCATCATCATCATCATCATCATCATCATCATCGTCATCATCATCATCATCGTCATCATCATCACCATCATCATCATCATCATCATCGACACTACAGCCGGGTCTTGGCCTTATTTAGCAAGTCTCTCCATCGGTATCCGGTCCTTATCCGAGACTTGTGAAATTGTCCATAATAAGTTGTTTTTCCGGGCAAGGTTATTAGACTTGCCCCAAACCTTTCTCAAGATGTCGCTGCATGCATTGGAGACTGCATGTCAACTTGGGTTGAACAGGGACAAGGATCGTCCTGGCCTTCGCCGGGTAGAAAGCACAGATTTTACCCTGAATTTTCGCTCCCATCCCCCTTAACACGAATCAACACCACTAATTTCAGCACGATTGACTTCTACCAACTATAAATGACGAGAGGAAATAAATGGCGTCCTTTTATACTCGGAGGCAAATTTGCCCCCACCTTACCATTTATTGATTCATTGGAATTTGGTTTAGGCTCTCGCTGGCATCCACCTCCTTCCAATGAATCGTCAGATGCATAAGTATATAATGACAATCTAATGAATAAATTTGCTGGAACGGGCCAATGTACTTAAAAATGCATGTGAAAATATTCATGGTCATCGTTAATTTTTTGTAATTCCTTTTGGGGCAAGAATTACGACAATTGTGAGATATGGTGTCCGCCCCCGTACATTTTCCATTTGAGCTATAACTATTCATGGTTGAATAGGCTGTACCTGATGGAAAATTTGACCATGAATGCAGCTTTTGGGATTGGATTATGTTTCGTTAAGGAAAGTGAAAATGTGTTATCATCATCATCATCGGCACTACAACCGGGTATCGGTCTTGGCCTTATTTATCAAGTCCTGAGGCTTGTTAAATTTTCCATAATGATTTGTTTTTTTCCGGGCAAGGTCATTAGTCTTGCGCCAGAGGCTCCCCGACGGGGAATCGAACCCCGGTCTCCCACGTGACAGGCGGGTATTCTAACCACTTTACTATCGAGGAGCCAAAAGGAGTTATTAAAGTGTAGGGGTGAGCGAACATACAGGGCAAAGTCGCTGATTGCTTTTAACCCGGCGAAGACCAAGACGATTCTTGACATTCAGTCTCGACATTGTTATATAATTAAAGTCAATTAATTATCACTCCCCCTTTGAATTATTAACATCTCGTGTCTTTACGCACATATCCTTCCCATATCCTCCCCTTCCCACCAAATTACTAATTTCCGATTCTCTTTACAATAGAATATCCCCTTTACAATAATTTAAATAAAAGTAAACCCCAATTTAAAACCCCACTCACATTACAATAAAAAGCAATCTTTCGATCGCTAGTGCCGATCCAAATAGTGGACGCCGGCGCTGAGATCAGCATCATAAAGACTAGAGCACTTCACAAAAAGTATGAAGTGGATGCCCAGAAGGCAATAATCATCCATACACTTTTTGGCAAGGGAAAGTCTAGAGGAGGCATACAGTGGAAGTCCAAACTACATCATAAAATCCCCTGTAGCTTCGAAGTGGTAGACACGTTGTCAGGAATCTCAGAAGACGGTTTGTTGGGTAACGACTTTCTGTCGCGTTATTGCAAAGTGGATGGACCTGGACCAGGAGGTTGTTTGGAATTTCCCCAAACAATCACCAATCCTGAAAATTTCTCTGTTGACTTTGCAAATAAATGCAAGAAAGTAAGCACGGGAAAGCCTGGACAAAAGGCAGCCGAACGGGAAACCGGATCCCAGGAACCTAACAAGGTTGATACTGCGGTCGGAAAAAACCGGAAGACCTTACCTACGCAGGGGAAAGGCTGCGAAAACCTGTCAGGCGCCAGTTACCCCAACAAGCAGGCAAATGCCTAAAAGCCAAAAAGTGGAAAGGAAGGGGACACTTCGGTAGAACGCCTACCAATAAACCCTTCGGAGGTGGAAAATTTGATGAGCAGACCAGTCATTGTACCAGGGCGCTCAAGGAAGATAATTGGGCTCCCCATAAAGATCCGGGAGGAGGTAATCTTAGTACCTAAAGAAGTACAATCGGGGATTTTACTCCCAAATTGTATTTTGAAAAGGGCGAAGAGTGCCCAAATAGAGGCACTCAATATCTTAGATTACCCCCAGACAATTGACCGGATACTGGTGGAGTTGCTTCCAACAAAGGACTATGCCTTCTTTCCTTTGGAAAACCGGGAAAATATACAGACCGGAAAGCGAGTCAATACGTCAGCCGAAGTTAACTTGAACAATAAATCAAGTCATCGCGAATCCGACATAAATTCTTCGGAGGTAGAAAACCTCCAATTCATAAGACACCTTTTATCGGGAGGTGAGTTGCCTAAAGAATCCATAAAAGATTCGAGATTGACTCAATTGCATGAGGAACTCCACTTAGGGAAAAACCTAAGTCCTGAGGAGTGCCAATCAATAGTGGAAATATGTGAGGAATTCAATGACATATTCCACTTAAAAGGCGACCACCTGACGTATACCAATGCGATAACGCATGAATTGTCTATGGTACAGGACCAAGCGCCTATAAACCAAAGACCGTACCGTCTGCCTGAGTGCAAAAAAGAAGTAATCAGCGAGCAAGTACGGGAAATGCTAGAGAATGACATCATTCAGCCTAGCAAAAGTCCGTGGAACTCACCCCTCCTAGTAGTTCCCAAAAAAGCGGGCCTCGATGGAAAAACCCGATGGAGAGTAGTTGTCGATTTCAGGAAGCTGAATGACAAAACCATCGGTGATGCGTATCCTCTCCCTAGAATAGAGGATATTTTAGACCAACTCGGTCACTCACGCTACTTTTCCACGCTTGATTTAGCCAGTGGCTACCATCAAGTCTTAGTCGATCAGAAGGATCGCGACAAGACAGCCTTTAGCACTAATTACGGGCATTATGAGTTCAGACGTATGCCATTCCGGCTAAAGGGAACCCCGGCTACTTTCCGGAGACTCATGAACCATGTCCTCACTGGGTTGCAAGGTATCGAATGCTTTGTATATCTGGACGACATTGTCATCTATGGGAAAAACCTCGAGAACCATAATGACAAACTCCAGAAGGTATTCGAACAATTGAGATATCACAATCTCAAATTGCAACCCGAAAAATGTAGATTTTTACAAAAAGAAGTAGTCTACCTCGGACATGTTTGTTCTGAAAAGGGGGCAATGCCAAATCCCGACACGACAGCTAGTGTCAGGGATTTCCCCATTCCCAAGACGGTAAAGAACGTCCAATCATTTCTAGGACTGCCGAACTATTATCGAAAATTTGTTCCAAATTTCTCGAGAATAGTACGTCCCTTAACAAACTTGTACTTATATCCCCATATACCTACAACAGAAGCCGAAATCGTTTCACCGAGCAAGAACAGGAAGGGAGTGCAGCGGACATCAATTGGTTAGGGGTAAGTTCAGTATACCCTTAATAACCCTTAATAAATATTTGTTAAAAATATATTCAACAACATGACCCCTCTGGATAACTACTTTGGCACTCGCCAAGTAGTGAACCAAAGCATGCAGCGACCTCCTGAGAAAGGTTAGCGCAAGGCTAATAACCTTGCCCGGACAATCAAATTATTATGGAAAATTTAATAAGCCTCGGATATGGACCGGATACACGACAACGACCACGGAAACGAAAATGGTTAAACGATTTGAGAATTTGCTCAGGCAACATCCGCACACTATACAGAGCTCGAGCTGCACAGCAGCTGGCCGATGTCCTGACCAAATACAAGGCTGACATAACTACACTACAAGAAATAAGATGGACGGGGAGTGATGTTATTCAAAGAAATGAGTATGACATTTATTATAGCTGTCATGCAAAACACCATGTGCTCGGGTTAGGCTTTCTAGTCAGCCAAAAACTGAGGACTGCTATTATCGGCTTTAATGCAATAGACGAAATGCTATGCACTCTTTGCGTGCGAGACAAGCTTAAGAACATAAACCTCATAAACGTTCACGGACCTACAGAGGAGTCCCTTGACGATGAAAAGGAAGAATACTACGAGAACGTCGAACGGGCCCTCATGCCTACCCAAGATACGATGTGAAAATCGTTCTTGGTGATTTGAATGTGAAAATAGGTCGGAGCCGGTTTTCGGGCACTACACAGGTTCCCATAGTTTGCATGAGAACACTAATGACAATGGACTACGAATCATCGAACTGACAGCATCAAAAAGCTTGGTCGTTGCCTGGTACTTGTTTCCACGAAAGGATATCCAGAAAGCCAACTGGGTATCACCTGATGGAACCACTCGCAATCAAATTAACCACGTGTTGATGGTTCGCCGCCACTCCTCAAGCCTGATGTACGTGTAGCGGTTCTTTAAAGCCTTCCTAAAGAACCATCCATTTCGTTGAAATAACCTACCTTTCCCTCATTCCATAAACCACTATACTTACCTGCCCTCGAACAGTTTAAGCTTTCTTTCAAATAACTTTCATCTGAAAGTTAAACCTCATCAACGCATGCATCACATTGAATTATTATATGAACCGTACCATAACTCCATCGGCTCGGCTTGTCAGCAATTATAATAGATAAATACTAGCTGGCCAGCGTAATTGTTGATACAGTTGTAGCCGATGGGTTTTGCTACGGTTCATAACCATTTATTGCCCCAGTCACGAGGTTCGCAACACTTGCGACCAATTTCCTTTATCGGTTATCTACCGATCATGGGATTTGGACACTAATATGATTGACGTTAGACAACCATACCCCAGATCATGCCTAACGTGGCTCCGGCCTATTAAACAAACAAACACACAGTAGCATCACTGTGTTTACCCTATTAACCGACCGCTGGTCCATGGCCACCCTGGGCGAGATGTACGCTTGCACATATGCAACGCTAATTCCTCGCCATTATACTCATGTACCGTTAAGTACAGGATCACCTCATGACCAACCGGAGGTCTACACCTCAAATTGATCATCAAGCGGAATTTCACTTCCGGACTGTAGTGAAGCTATAAAGGATTTAATTCAACAAAATCCATTCTTAGAAGATAAATTGCGTCGTTACCTGGAAGTCAATAAATATATTGAGGATGACACTTCAAGTAAATTCTTGAATGACATCTCTGAAAGTCTTGTACATACTATAAACAAAACCAACCGAAACCGTCTTGTAAACAAGACCCAAATTTTTGGCTGACCTATCGTCACCAGAATGTATAGCCTACAACGGCATTATTATGAACGCCTGAGTAAACACAATGTGCATATCATCGTGACCCTTGAAATAGCGTTTTTGTGTATCTTAAAGCAAAAACCTATTTCGTTCTCAGGCGCAGGTCATCAAAAATGTATGGCCCTCGAAATAGCGTTTATTGTTTATTTAAGACACAGAAACCTATTTCTCCCTTCGGCTATCGCGTATCTCTATAATACCTACAATTCATTACATCAGCCCATGTTTATTCAGGTGCATTTTCGTCGTTGCCGATATGCAGGCTGAAGGGCAACGTACTTGTCCTATACGGACACATATGGAATCCTCCCCTATCGATGCAATTGGCGGCCATCGAATCTGATGGATTTGAGTTGCATCGTGGAGTCAGATTTCATATCCCTAAGCGTGCGCACGTACCTTATTGGAGTCCCCAGAGGAGTCAAAAAAATTCATCACGGGAGTTGAGAGTTTTCGTACGGTCTGTGTGTGTCGTTGGTTTATTATCGCGCGACGTCGTTAATTAAATTCAAATTATTTACCTCGTATCACCATTATTGCGGACGAAGATATACTAACGGCCAAATTGTAGCCAGTGTTGTGGAGAACCAACCAAGTGATAATATGAGGGACCTCTCGCCAGTGCTATAGTTCTTTAATCATTTCCGTAACTTTGTTTTGTTTTATACTAAAGTATTGTTGCTGTATCTCAGTATACATCTATGTGATTTTAAACGAGTGAACATTGTAAACGAAAATAATATCTAAAGAAACTGTGTTATCAAATAAGTAAAATAAAGAATATTTAATTAAGTAAACAAACCAGACTGCATTTTTTTATTATATTTCCGTCCTCGTTGGTGAAAGTTCGGAGTTCTGTTATACCAGTGACGTGTGGTGGGGTATTTCACTGAACCCGCGTCCTTGCTTACGCCTAGTAAATTATCCCACATACGTACCGAGGTGCCAACGTCAACTCGGATCACTACCTTGTTTGTATAGTTTTCCGAGTACGGATTGCCTTATGGAGACGTTTTGCATCCGGGGATTGGTTTTGGATCAACACGGCTGCCATACGCATTGAGAATACCAGTAACACCTTTGGTCGCAGATAGTCGCATTGCATATTTCAAAAGCATTCGACAGAGTTCGGCATCCAACTCTTTTATCAAAATTACATTCATATGGAGTGGAAAATTCCCTGATCCAATGGATAAGAGACTGTTCTTCTGGCCATTCAATCCAAGTGGTTCTTGTTTGTGTCAAATCTGCCTCCCATCAAATTATTGCAGGTGTTCCCCAAGGTTCAGTACCCTCACCCACTCTTTTGCTGATCTTTATAAATGATCTCTTGTCAATTATCCACAACCCAATTCACTCATTTGCTGATGAAAGCACGGTAGTGCTCCAAGAAGCCCTATCATTTCTCTCCCACAAACACATTTACCCACCTACAGAAATCCCATCCAAAAATCCCATTCATATCCCCAAATTAAAATTGAACCAAACGTTCTATTGTCGAACATAGAATTCAATTCCAAAAATCCGAACATCACAATGCACATTTTTGACATGCATTGTATGTACAATATATGTACAATCATAATACATATCTCCACATCCCAGATGTTTTATGACTTGCTAATAGACACAGATGGGCTCCTCGATAGTATAGTGGTTAGTATCCCCCCTGTCACGCGGGAGACCGGGGTTCGATTCCCCGTCGGGGAGTCTCTGGCGCAAGACTAATGACCTTGCCCAGAAAAAACAAATCATTATGGAAAATTTAACAAGCCTCAGGACTTGCTAAATAAGGCCAAGACCGGTTCCCGGTTGTAGTGCCAATGATGATGATGATGATAAATAAACACAGATTCCCAGATCCTATTTTCACATCGATTTCCCAGGGATAATGTGTTACCCATCTGAAGTGCACGCAAACTCTTGTTTGCATTAGCCAGATGGATAACACAAACAAAACCCCAAAAAGGATCGGTGATAAGTTGCGATGCGTTCGAAAAAGATAAAGATAACAAAAGATACAGACAGAGTCTGAATCAAGAATCAGGAGTTGAGCAGAGGAGTCAGTGAGTAGCGCGCGTAAGGAGAAGACCTCCTCAAAAAATTAGGAATAATCTAATCTAAAAATAAATCAGTTTTTAAAAGAATCGGAAGTGTTGTTTTTGTGAGTGCTCAGCAGGAAGCTCGGTATCAAGGACTTCGGGGACAACAACGGTGGCCCACTCTTCCCGGGGAAATGGAAGCATGATGGTGCACCCAAAAAATATTATAGCACATTGAGTTTCTCATACTCATACGAGCATTCCCGTCCAAACTCTTCGACGGGCTATAATTAATACATTGAATTCCGACCTCAACGGGATATATCAATGGGAATTATCTAACCGAATAGAGTTCAATGCTTTAAAAACTCAGTGCTGTCTCCTGTCCTCAAAGGCGAACTCTAAAGTAAGTACACTGTCGATGAACGGCACTTGCATCGACGAAGACAAGGAACTATCAATCCTCGGCACTCAAATTAATTCGACTCTTAATTGAAGCGACCACAAATTTGAAGCTACGAAACGTGCAGCCAAATGTATGGGGTTCCTTAAGAGATGCAAAAAATACTTCACTCCATCCAACTTGGCCACTATTTACAAGGCGTTTATTCATCTCAAAATAGAGTTCAATTCTCATATTTGGTCAGGCACATCCAATACTGAACTGCACGTGCTCGATAGGACGCAAATGAGCAGTGACACTTATTGGGGATCCAGCTGTAAGTAGATCTATTAAGTCGTTAGAACATTGGGGCAACGTATCATGCCTGTCTCTTTTCTATAGGTATTATCACGGTCGTCGTTCAACTGAACTTGCTGAATGTTTTCCCCCGCTTTACCCATTTTCCCGCGATACCCGTCAATCTGAGAATGTGCATCAATTCACGTTGGAAACCATCTTCAGGGGCACAAATAAACGTAGAAAGTCCTTCTTTAGCCGAGCCACACGACTGTGGAATACTCTACCTGATCATGTGTTTCTTCGTCGTTATAATGTCCAGGCATTGAAGACCAATTTACATCGGTACCCTCTATCCTTATTTACTTCCTCTCCTTCCGCTCGCACTGTGACATTTAACACGCTTCTGTCATTTAAGGGTACTCCAAAATCCCCTCTTGTGTGCGTTTGTGTATAAAAAAAATTAAAAAAAAAACAATTCATTGGAAGTTGGTCTTGGGCGTTGATGAACGGCATGCCGACGATCTCCCACTGTACTGTGCTCAACGACGAATAGTATTGTTGGGTTGTTGTTGAGTTAATACAACTGAATGACTATTTTCAACACACATCGTCTCTATTTCGGCGTTTTGATTCGGTGTGAAATGATTCTTTGTTAAATTGTACTGAATCGCTGTTTCAAAAGCATGTCTACTCAATTCAATCGGTTGATAAGTGTCAAAGTTATTCATTGTTTACATACCAATATAAAATATGACGCAATCTTCAGTTGGCTGTTTATATCATGCTGTGTTGTGAGAATAAACATTTGGACGAGAATATTTATTTTGTGTTATATTTATTCGGCTGTGAATGTTTGTTTGTCGTGTTTTTTGTAAACTTCAGCAGATTGTCTTAAAATTACTCGTTTCAGAATAATAAATGAGAAAATAATACGTCACAGCACTCCTCCGCCCACAGTGCTAATAAAACCGAGAACCGACTATTAGGAGAAATATATTACTGGCGCGGGTTTTGCTTATTCATACGTCAGTCAGTGTTGGGTTTCTTCTATTATATCCCACGTAATTTACTAAGATATTTCTCAAACTATACTGACTTAGTATGATCTGGTATATGCTGTGTTGTCGATTTCGTTTCAACCTGTTTGTGATGTCGTCGATCCCGTGTCCACAGATCCGACTGATTTCCAAATATAAATCCGGCTCGAAGGACCAATCATATTTTTGCGCGTATTGTGTGAAGGACACTTCAGCGAACTTATTCTCGTTGTGGTACCAGGAGCTGAAAGTATAGAAATGTATGTACTTTATTTGGTCTCTGATATTGGTATTGTCCTTGTTCATCTAATAGTTTTGTTCGCTTCCTTGATATCGATCCTATTTGGTGTTTGGATTGCTGAAATTCTTCCTCGGTAATACAATTCTTGTAGTTTTCGCTGATTCGCTTCTACTTGACTGATCACTGATAAATGCTCTATCATTTGAGAATGTCAAGATACGAACGAATTATACTTAATGCGTCCGTCTTTTTTTCGCTTTTCCTTGATCTTCTGTTATTGGTATTATTTTATTGGCCTATAGGAACCCGGAAATTCATGACGTTACTGACTCGGCTGCGCTATCTATCCCTGTCCTGTGCACTCTCCTTCCACGCTTGACCACTTGATCCGCTCCTCAAGTTCAAACCTTGCATTGTCCTCCCATCTCCGTCGCGGCCGTCCTACCGGTATCTTTCCCGTTGGTCTACCGTAGAGAATTCTACGCACGGTCCTATCGTTGCCCATTCACGCCACATGTTTGGCCCATCTTAATCTTCGCGACTTGATTACCCTCACTATTGTAGGTTTACGGTATAGCTCTTCCAATTCGTGTTTATGGAGTTTCCTCCATTGTCGGCCCCCCTCATCATATTTACCGCCAAAGATACTCCTTAAAATGTTATTCTCGGATACGTGGAATTTGTTTTCTTCTCGTTTTGTGAGGACCCATATTTCCCATCCGCATAGAACTATTGGCATGATTATGGTTCTATAAACACGGAGCTTTAGATTACGTGATACCAGTTTGGATTTCAGCAATTTACTGAGTGTGCGCCAACTAGCGTTGCCGGAATGCAGTCTTTTGTTAATTTCCTTCGACATTTCATTACCGGCCATCAGTGTCGTTCCCAGACATTTAAACTCTTTAATTTTTTCAAATATCTTGCCACTGACGTTTATGTATGTGCACACCAGCTAGCCGATGCCCTGACCGAATATAAGGCTGACATAACTGCATTACAAGAAAAAATATGGACGGTGAGTGATGTTATTCAAAGAAATGAGTATGACATTTATTATAGCTGTCATGCAAAACACCATGTGCTAGGGTTAGGCTTTCTAGTCAGCCAAAAACTGAGGCCTGCCATTATCGGCTTTAATGCAATAGACGAAATGCTATGCACTCTTTGCGTGCGAGGCAAGTTTAAGAACATAAGCGTCATAAACGTTCACGGACCTACAGAGGAGTCCCTTGACGATGAAAAGGAAGAATACTACGAGAACGTCGAACGGGCCCTCATGCCTACCCAAGATACGATGTGAAAATCGTTATTGGTGATTTGAATGCGAAATTAAGGTGGGAGCCGGTTTTCGGACACGACGCAGGTTCCCATAGTTTGCATGAGAACACTAATGACAATGGACTACGAATCATCGAACTCTCCCAACGTCGAAAATAGCCACGAGGCATCAGGTAAACAATGACCCGCATTACCAACGGCGCATTTGGTCATTTTTCCATTTTGTCTTTGCCGCCTGCCTGTTTCGTTGTTCCACTGCTGTCAAGCACGTGTGAATAGCATCGATCTGAACGATCACCACACATACTACCATGACCTTTATCACAAGATCTGGTTTCCTATACCACCAAGAGAGACTTTACGTGACTCTGGTGTTGGGTAAAAACGATATCCTTATTGGCGAGGATATCGGTAGAGTCCTATTACAACCACCGTTCGCGACGGTTGGTTCACTCCCGCTCTCCGCCGGCAGCGAAGATGCGTAGATAAAATTTCCAGAGTCGAGTGGGTAGTTGTATATGTATAAAATATCACTTTCGTTTCTTGTGCGTATTGACCCCGTAAAATCTGTGTAAATCAAAGTACTTGGATACCTCCAAACCAAATGAAAGTATTAAGGAATAAACATTTAACAATAAACTAAATCCGCGTGCTTAATTTTCCGGCTGCAGTTCCTGAAGTGTTTGTGTGTATTTCCGTTTCTTTCCTTTGTTGCAGTTTCCACCAATATATTTGCATCGTACTTTTCGTTTCTGGGCGTCTATTGTTGTCAGTGTGTTTGGTGATTGTGATTGTTATTTTCGGCGGACTTCCTAACAATCACGAAATTGTATCGGTGGAACAACTATGATGGAGGAAGAAGGGAATCTCGTGCCCTTGTTAGGTACATACTTCTTCCCCACAGTATCACCTGATGGATCAACTCGTAACCAAATTGACCACGTGTTAATACATCGACGCCACTCCCCGAGCCCGATGACAGTACGAATGTACCGAGGTGCCAACGTCGACTCGGGTCACTATCTTGTTGGTATAGCTTTCCGAGCGCGGATTGCCTTACGGAGACGTATTGCATCCGCGGATTCGACTCGGATCAACACGGCTGCCTTACGCATTGAGAAGACCAACAACACTTTTGGTCAAAGAGCTCGATGGAGGGAGAGTAAGTCCTGGGGGCAGAATGCCGGCCGTAGAAGAGAAATGGACACGCCTTAAGAATACTGTCATTAGTACTGCCAACTCCATCTTAGGCAGTAGTCGTAGAGATCGGAACGACTGGTTGAATGATCGGTGCAAACTAGCGACTGTACGTAAGAATGCTCCTTGCCGGGAAATGCAGCAGTCTTATAGGACTCGGGTACGCGAGGAGAAATACAAAAACCTCAGATAATCTGAAAAAAGTCTCCACAGACACCAGAAAATTGCCTGGGAAAAAAACCTTGTCTGTGAAATAAAGAAAAGTATGGGGGGAGGTCCACATCATGCGCGGAAGTTCTACCAACTAATCCGCAGTATGACGCGGCACACACCACGCTGTACTTACTGCAAGGATAAAAAGGGTAATCTGACCACCGATCCTGAACGCATTCTGGAGCGATGGGAAGAGCACTTCAATGAATTGCTAAATGGTTAGTTCACAGAAAAATTGGAGCCTCCACCAATGCAAGATCAAGACCAAATGCTGTCGCCACCAAGCATTGAGGAAACATTAAAAGCCTTAAGATAGCCCATATCAAATAAAGTCCCCGGAGCTGTTGGCATACCAGCTGAGCTTTTCAAACAAGGACGCGCAGCGTTACATCAAACAATTCATGAGATCGCGGTGCACGTATGGGAGCAAGAGGAGATGCCGTAAAATTGGCGTCGTGGTATAATTTGCCCCATACAGTGTGCAGCAACTTTAGGGGTATAACATTGCTGAATGCCGCCTATAGGATACTCTCCACTATCGGATAACCCCATACGATAAAGTCATATTTGGCCAATGTCAGCGTGGCTTCATCCCAGGCAAATCAGCAATTGATCAGATATTCACCCTCAGGCAGGCGATGGAAAAATGTCTGGAATTTAAGATTCCATTTTATCATCTATTCATAGACTTCAAGGCCGGCTACGAATGCATAGCCAGGGTAGAACTATATAATGTCAGAGCTGGCATTCCAAACAAAATGATACGACTTTGTAGGTTGACCATGACCAACGTAACGAGTCAAGCCAAAATAGAGGGACTGGCGTCCAAACCAATAAACATCTTTAATGGGCGCCAACAAGGGGACGGTCTGTCCTACCTCCTCTTCAATCTGGCGTTGGAGAAAGCAATCCGTGATTCTGGAATTACAACTAGAGGGGCTATTGTCACCAAGTCCTGCCAGATATTTGCCTACGCAGATGACATCGACATCATCGGTAGAACCGAATCGGCTGTACAGGAATCCTTCACCCAGATCGAGCAGGCGACACAAAAACTGGGACTGCACATTAATAAGGGAAAAATTAAGTAAATGGTGGCAACTTCTGCGAAGAGACGACCTAACGTTGGTCAAACTATCAGGGTGGCGGAGCACGAATTTTAAGTAGTGCAATCCTTTAACTACCTTGGCTCAATAGTATCAGCCGATAACAATATGGAAGAAGAAATACGCGAACGGCTGATCAAATCCAACAAAGCCTACTATGGTCTATCAAGGCTCTTTAAGTCCCGAAATTTATCCAGAACATCCAAGCTACTACTGTACAAGACCATGGTCTTACCAGTACTCATGTAGGGATCCGAGACCTAGGTTATCAATAAAAGGCACTCCGAACTTTTAGCCGCGTTCGCGAGGAAGGTCTTAAGGAGAATTGTTGGTCCCATATGTGAGGGAGGACGATTCCAAAGACGGTACAACCATGAGTTGTACGCAATCTACCTTGAAGCTAACG